>CM057338.1:983768611-984968611 GCA_030015575.1 Agapanthus africanus
TCATGTGACGGGGTCACATGTTTTGCATGTGACCAGGTCACATGCAAACCAGGTCACATGCAAAACATGTGACCAGCCCGGTCACATGCAAAGCATGTGACGGGGTCACATGTTTAACATGTGACCAGGTCACATGCAAACCATGTGACCAGCCCGGTCACATGCAAAGCATGTGACGGGGTCACATGTTTAACATGTGACGGGGTCACATGCAAAGCATGTGACGGCGTCACATGCTAACGGGCGTCACATGCTAAGCATGTGACCGGCGTCACATGCTAAGCATGTGACCGGCGTCACATGCTAGCATGTGACCCCCCCTCTCACATGAGGGGTCACATGCTAACATGTGGCCCTCCATGTCACATGCTAGCATGTGACCCCCCCTCATATGAGGGGTCACATGCTAACATGTGACCCCATTTTTTTTAACAAAATACAAAATCCTCTCTTTTTCTTCCTCCTTTTTTATTTAAAATAAAAATAAATAAATATTAAATAAATAAAAATAAATTATAAATAATATTTTAGAAACAAAAAAAAAACATAATTATTTTCTTTTCTTCTTTTCTTTATTTAATCCCCTTTTTTTATTAAAAAAAATATTAAATAAATATTAAATAAATAAAATTAAATTATAAATAATATTTTAAAAATAAAAAAATAATAAATTAAAAAAAAATTCTCCAAATATTTATTTTCTTAATTATTTTTGTTTTTATATATAGAATATATATATATGTATATATATCTTTTTTTTACAAGTAGAACAAAACCAAAAAAAAAATACGCACACCAACGCACTGCATATTGAGTTCGCATGACCAGTTTAACCCGTCTATCGGAGGTTCCTTCGCTCCAAATGCGAGGGATAATTAACGGCAGCTTAGTCCGCGGCTGCCGGAGATTCGGAGCCCCACAATCAATAAACCCCGGCCTACCCTAGGCCGGAGGAATCTGTAATGCGCCTGATCAGCGCGCACGTATTCCCATCTCAATGGGGTGACGAAAAACACCCTACATCCGCGACGGTGGAAACTGGACCTGAGACGGCGGGGGCTTGAGTAGTAATGAGGTGGTCCAGCTTGTCATAGGTAATGACATCTGGACAAACCTTTACCAGTCAATATAGTGTAACTCAGACATTTTATTATCTAACTATAACCTAATCTTGTCACTTGGTCACTGCAATTGGGAGAGAGAGAAGAAAACACTCAGCATGATACTCTTGCACGTTTAGATTGATTTTTAATTTATCTAAACAGGATGGCTCCCACTGTTTCTCGAATCCTTTCTCAAACCATAAAAGAAGAATTGGTCAGGATTAATCTCACCGTACAATACTGGCTTAACCGTTCAGCCAGGCTAATGTCGGTACTTCGAGAGAGGTTTTACGACAATTTCGCAAAGTTCCTTAATTAAATAACCTCTTTTTCCTGGTGGCGTAGCCCCGCTAACACTGTTCTAAACACCTACTTGGTTTATAGTATTGATCGTTAAGTGAAAAATCTCCTGAGAGGTAGCATATACTCACAGTAGGATCGGGATCCAAATATCATTGTATGATAATCCTGAAGGAATCCTACCAAAATTATCACACTCCAAATGGTATACGGCACTAGCAAGTTTCAGTTTCTTTAGAAACTCGCGATGTGGATTTTTGCCCTATGCTCTTATGACCTTGACGAAGGCCAATAAATCATAAGTCACATGTCAAGTTCTACCCATCATTTTCTAACTTAATTTGAACCCACCCGTATATACCCTTGACGAAGGCCAACAAAGTAATACGACTGTCCCGAACCAACGCATCTATCTATGCTACATATGAATACCCAGCAGCTACCAAACACTATGCCATTGCGTAGGTCAACAAAAATAGCTTGAATAATATTGAATATTCATATGAAATGACGGAGGGCTACGAATGGTTTTGGAGAAACCGTGAACGTAGTGAACTTGATATAATCGAAGGAACCTGGTAGCTCTTAAAAAGAGTGGTTTAGGCTCCGTATTTAAAAGTCTCCTGTTTTAAAATAACCGAGTGGTTTTAAAATTTGTTCCAACGATTCAGCTTTGGTTTATTTGCTTTGTATTAATATAATGCAGTCCCATCATTTACACCTATCATCACAGAAAGAAACAAAAATATGACGTACGCTTATGCCATCCGTATTCGCCACTGGGCCCTGGCTAACACCGTTAGGTTACTTGACTAACGCCAGAGCGGGGGCTGGACTAGCGCAGATGCAAAACTTAAGCAACGTCTAATATATAATATATATATTATAACCATTCGTCTCACGTAATAATAGGCATTCCAAATCACAGATGAACATATTAGATATACTAGGAATTCCGCGTTTTGTTTAAGCCTGTAACGAAAGACAGATTCCACGGTCGTGATGAATAGCTAAACCCCACCCCAGACCCCTACGGGTGGGGCAAACTACCCGCCAAATACCCAAAGTGAAGCAACCTCCCTCATCAAAGTGAGTAGGCCACTCGGCACTTCAAAGCACCCGGTAGTTTGTGCACCCTACCTTGGGTCTATCTTAGGAGCAGAAAACAGTAAAAAAAATAATACAACGGTGGCTACAACCTCAACTCGGATGTGCCCCGCAAAATAATATTACATCACTTTACAATTTACATCGAATGAAAGAATGAAAAACCCTCATCTCACATCCCCGGCTATTCAACCACGACGATCCAATAAGTTCATACACACAAACCATAAGAACAGCAACACAGATATCACTAACAGTGCCGAGAAGATCCTCAGCACACTGACGACCCTAGCCCAGGCTCAGGAGAGGAAGACCGATCTCTTGGCTGAAGGGTTGAAGGCGGTACAGGAGACCGCAATTACCGCTCTGGAGAGATCTACGGTTGTTCCCGCCGCCCCCAAGGGAGCCCTCGTACCGACTACACAGGTTAGGATAGGTATCATTTCGTACTTTAAGAGGTTTCATCCAGTGGTTTTAACGGGATCAGCAAATCCACTCGAGACCGAGCAATGGCTCATCAACGTAGAGAGCCTTTTAACGGCCGCTCGGGTCCCTGACGATGACAGAGTGAGCGTGGTGAAGATTCGGCTAGAGGACGAGGCCCGCACATGGTGGTCCGTAGAAGAAAGACGGCTAGATAAACCTATCGGATGGGACACGTTCTCCGTGTGATTTATAGATCACTATTTCCCGACCACTGCCAAGGCCGAAATGGAGGAGAAATTCATCATGTTGAAGCAAAATGGACGCTCAGTGAATGTCTACGCCACAGTGTTTAACTGACTGAGTCGCTTCGTACCGTACATGGTAACCACCGAAGCCGCCATGGCCAGACGGTTTCAACAGGGGCTCGATATTGAACTGCAGCAGCTTATCGCATCTCTCGACCTACAGATCTTCGCTCAGGTGTTGAACGCTGCCCGAGTATAGGAAAGATTGTCGGAGAAGGCCAAGGGCCATTGATCGGTAAACAGGAGATCCCACGTAGTTCCATCACGAACTACCATTTCCCATCATGGAGTGATCCCAGTTCACAGGCCGGGTGTTACGCAGATGAAGCGTATTTTATCACCTCAGCAACCGCAACGGAGGGCACTGATTTGCGACTATTGCCAGAGGCCAGGGCACATGCAGAGAGATTGTCACAGAGCCAAGGGGAAGTGTCTGATTTGCGGATCCAGCGAGCATAGGGTCAGCAAGTGTCCCCAGAGATCCGAGCTATAGGGAGGGTTCGAGCAGCAACAATCGTCGTACTACACCTCAGCTCAGAGGGGTCCACCTCTGGTATCCCAGCGACGATTATTCGATCAGAGGCAGACTAGTATGGGTCGGAATCAGGGGCGGGTTTTCGCCCTGTCCGCCGAGCAGGCAGAGACATCTGGAGAAGTGGTTGCAGGTACTCTCTTTATTTATTCTGTACCAGCTAGAGTTCTTTTTGATTTGGGTGCTACGCATTGCTTTATTTCTGCACGGTTTGTCGACACACACTCTATACCTCACGAGCCGTTGACCAAGGGTTGGGAGATACATACGAGAAACGGTATTTTTATGTCCAGCCAAGAGTGTAGGTTATGCCCTGTGGTGGTTTGTGGCAGAGAATTTTATGAAAACTTCCTTTTGATTGGGACTGGTAGCTACGACGCCATTCTGGGATGGATTGCTTGAGCACGTTTCATGTTGTTATCAACTGCCGGGCTAAGAGTGTGACTTTTCGTATTCCTAATCATCCAGATTTCGTGTTCGTGGGCGGCTGCGAGTCTTTGGAACCAGCTAAGTTCCGAGAAAAGCCGAATACCTTGATAGCTATAGAGATTGACGAGGAGCCAACACCGGAGGTGGTTCGAGAGTTTCTTGATGTGTTCCCTGAAGATCTACCTGATTTACCCCCGCCTCACGTATTGGACTTCTCGATCGACCTGATTCCAGGGACGGCGCCAGTTTCCAAGGCTTCTTACAGGATGGCGCCAGTTGAGTTGGCAGAATTAAAGAAGCAGATAGAAGATCTTCTGGTCAAAGAATTTATCCGTCCAAGTGCTTCCCCGTGGGTTGCTCCTGTGCTGCTGATTAAGAAGAAAGACGGTTCCTTGCGCATGTACATCGACTATCGGGAGTTGAACCGGGTGACCGTGAAAAACAAGTATCCCATTCCTCGCATCGACGACTTGTTTGGCTAGTTGGGTGGTGCTTGGGTATTTTCTAAGCTATATCTTCGGTCAGGGTATCACCAAATCAGGGTTAAGGCAGAGGAAGTATGCAAGACGGCTTTCCGAACCCGATATGGCCACTATGAGTTTCTTGTGATGCCGTTCGATGTTACCAATGCACCTGCTATATTTATGGACTTGATGAACAGGGTTTTCTCCAAGTACGCCGAGCACCTACGAATTGTATTACAGGTTCTACGGGAGGAGAAGCTCTATGCTAAGCTAAGCAAGTGCGATTTTTGGCTCGACAAAGTGCAATTTCTGGGGCATGTCGTTTCGTGTGACGGCATTTCAGTGGATCCGACGAAAATCGAATCTATCAAAGAATGGCTGACACCGAAATCAATTCCTGAGATAAGAAACTTCTTGGGATTGGCTAGGTATTATCGGCGGTTTGTCTAAGATTTCGCCAGAGTAGAGGAACCCTTGACGAAGCTCACACGGAAGGAGGTGCCTTATGTTTGGTCGGAGGAGTGCACCCAGGCGTTCGAGCTGTTGAAACTGAAGTTGACCACAGCCCCAATCCTGACTGTGCCAGACAGCTCGGGTGGCTTGGTTGTTCATAGTGATGCATCGGGAAAAGGTTTAGGTTGTGTATTAATGCAGCACGGTCGAGTGGTGGCTTACGCCTCTTGTCAGCTGAAAACTCACGAGAAGAACTACCCTACACATGACCTGGAGTTAGCGGCCGTTGTGTTCGCTTTAAAGATTTGGAGGCATTACTTGCTAGGAGAAAGAGTGGAGGTGTACACGGATCATAAAAGTCTGAAATACGTGTTCACTCAGAAGGATCTGAATATGAGACAACGTAAATGGTTGGAGTTGATGGCAGACTACGATATTGATCTGCAGTATCACCCGGGAAAGGGGAACGTCGTTCCTGATGCTGTCATTCGCAGGCCATCGGGTGCGTTGCTGACTTGTTAGAAGGGGATTCTCGATAACCTTCAGAGACTCGGGTTAGAGTAGTTACACCGGGTGTGCCCGGATAGCTCTGGCAGTTGCAAGTTCAATCATCGCTTATAGATCGCATTAAAATTGCACAGGCTGGAGACTCTTAGTTGCAGAAGTTCAGAAGGTTAGTTGAGGCTGGTTTGAGGATGGATTTGCAGATTCACGGAGATGGTTCCCTGATATTTGGCAGTCGGCTGTGTGTTCCAAAGGGTGTATTCGAGATGAATTCCTAGCTGAGTCCCTTTTGATCATCCCCAAAGATTTCTAGGAGTTTAACTCCATTCAAGATCTGTTGGAGTTTAACTCCATAAATCAAAAACTTTTTTATAGGAGTTCAACTCCATTCAACATTTGTCGGAATTTAACTCTAGAAATAAAAAAAACCCTCTTTTGGAGTTTAGCTCCTATTTCCGGGCCTAAAAACCCTTCTTTCCGCCGGCGTCCAAGCGTCTAGCGCCCACGTGCCGGACGCATGAGGAGCTAGCGTCCAAGCGCCCAGCGCCCAACTCCCCAGCGTCTTTAAGACGCTCCTCACCCTACTTTTTCCCACACTATCCCACACTCAAAATACACCCCCTTAAACTCAGCGGGGCCCCTGATATATCCAAAAACCCTCAACGCACAATACACGCACACTGCACATTGAGTTCGCATGACCAATTTGACCCATCAATCAGAGCTTCCCTCGCTCCAAAGGCAAGGGGTAATTAACGGCAACTTAATCCGCGGCTGCCGGAGATTTGGATTCCCACAATCAATAAGCCTCCGTCTATTCTAGGAAGGGGGAATCTGTAGTACGCCTAACAAGCGACACATATTCTCATCTCAACGGGGTGACAAAAAACACCCTACAGATTCTGGCAGGAGGCACTAAGATGTAAAAATATCTGAGGCAACACTTCTAGTGGAACGGAATGAAGAGGGAGATTGCTCTCTTTGTCTCCAAGTGTCTGGTATGCCAACAGGTGAAAGCCGAGCATCATAGAATAGCTGGGCTGTTGCAACCGCTTCCATTGCTAGAGTGGAAGTGGGAGTACATCACCATGGATTTTGTGACGGCGCTTTTTCGAAGTCCAAAGGGCAACAATGTTTTCTAGGTTATTGTTGATCATCTCATGAAGGCACAATTCATACCTTTCCGAGTCGGACAATCGACGGAGTCGCTTGTGGAGAAATATGTGCAGGAGATTGTGAGACTGCACAGAGTGCCCGTTAGTATCGTTTCTGATCGAGACACCAGGTTTATTTCCCATTTCTGAAAGAGCCTACATGAGAGTTTGGGCACTCGTCTTAAGTTCAGCACGGCCTATCATCCGCAGACGGATGGGAAATCCGAGCGTACAATCCAGACACTCTAGGATATGTTGAGGGCATGCATGCTTGATTTTCAGGGCTCTTGGGAAGATCACCTCCATCTGGTAAAGTTTTCGTATAACAACAGCTACCAAGCTAGCATCCAGATGGCACCATTCGAGGCTCTGTATGGACGGAAGTGTTTATCCCCTATTTTTTGGGATGACGTGGGTGAACGAAAGTTGTTGGGCCCTGAGCTTATAGTACAGACAGTAAGCAAGGTTCAGACGATCAGGTAACGAATCAAGGCGGCTCAGGACCGACAGAAGAGTTGGGCAGATACCGGCAAAAGGTCGTTGGAGTTTGGTGTTGGTGACCATATATTTCTGAAGATATCACCCACTCGGGGAGTGATGAGGTTTGGCAGTCGGGGGAAACTCAGTCTCCGATTCATCGGACCTTTTGAGGTGCTAGAGAGAGTAGGAAACCATATTCAATAGGTGTATGGTTGTCTCAAGCGCATACCCCCAAAAGGAAATAGGTAACTCGGCGGTGCCCATCATAGAGCGTACCATATCTAATAAGGTGCGATTCCTCCGCTCCGATACACCGTTGTGCTGTGGTGTATACGAAGGGGTAAGCTGAGAGAGAATCCCATTCTCTTTTAGATAGTCCAGAAACTCATTGCTCAAGTATTCTCCTCCTCGATCAGATCGAAGGATCTTAATACTTTTACACGTTTGGTTCTTGACTTCGTTCTTATATTCTTTGAATTTCTCAAAAGCTTCAGACTTTTGTTTCAACAGGAACACATATCCGTATCTTGAGATATCGTCAGTGAATGTAATGAAGTACGAAGAACCATTCCTAGCATGTGTAGACATGGGACCGCATACATCACTATGTATCAGTCCTAAGAGTTCCGTAACTCTTTCTCCGTGTCCACTAAACGGAGTTTTGGTCATCTTGCCTTTGAGACATGAATGGCAAGTATCATAAGATGATAATTCGAACGGATTCAAATATCCATCCTTATGTAACTTAGCTAGTCGTGTCGCATTGATATGACCTAGTCTACAATGCCATAAGAAAAATTCGTTCATTTCTGAACTCTTCCTCCTGCGTGTGTTCTGTATATTAAGAACTGTGGTTTGATTTAGAACGTATATGCCATTATTTAACAAGCCTGATCCAATCAACTTTTGATCCAGGAAGATATTCATAACATTATCCTGTAATACAAAATTATGTCCTTCTTTACTCAGCAAAGAAACTGATATAAGATTGCATATCAGGGTTGAAATGTAATAGCATTCGTTCAGAATCAATGTATTACCATTTGGTAATACAAGATGATATTCGCCAACTGCTTTGGCTGCAACATTTGCACTATTCCCTACTCTTATGGAATGATCACCCTCTCCCAGTTCCCTACCTTTCCTTAGCCCATGTAACATATTACATATTTGGAATCCTGATCCGGTATCTAATACCCAGGACGTAGAATGAACTGAGAAGATGCATCATCATGCTTATTCTTCGTTTGGGCGGCATGTGAATCCGGATATTCCCCTATTTCTTGTTCAGTCTTATAACAATTATAAGAAAGAACGGAACCAACGTTCCCCTGCTCAATATAACAAGTGGGTTCAGTCAATACATACATATTATTATCTTGATTAAGGTCTGACATGGTCGCTACCTAGAGAGAGAGAGAGAAGAAAACACTTTAGCGTATGCTCTTGCAAGATTAGATTGGTTATTATCTTATCTAATCAGGATGGCTCCCACTGTTTTCATCAAATTTTCCTTCAAACCCTAAAAGGTAAGACTAGCCGGGATTAATTACACCTTACAAGTTCGCCAATTTTTCGGCCAAACCAGTGTTGGTACTTTGAAGGAGGTTCTCCGTGCTTTCGCACGGACCTAATTAAAATAAACCTCGTTTTCCCATAGGCATAACCCCGTTAACACATTTCTAGACACCTACTTGATCGGCTAATTATCAGTGTAAAACTCCCCCAGGAGTAACTCTTACTCGCAGTGGGTATCGGGATCCAACTATCTCATAGAAAGTATGCAATCTCATTACAAATTTCAACACTTGAAATTCTCGATAATACTTTTTCCCCTAGCAACCTATGACCTTGACGAAGGCCAACAAACCATAGGCCGCTAGTCAAGTTCAACCCGTACATTTCTTGATTGAATTAAACCCACCCGCACGACCTTTGACGAAGGCCAACAAAGTCGCACGACTACCCTAATTCAATCGTATCACATGTTATAAGCAGATAAGTACTAATCAGTTACCGCACACTACGCCTCGACGAAAGCCAACAAACGTAGCACGAATACTAACTAGTCTCTATCTGAAATGACGGAGGGCTACGACAGGTTTTTATGAAAACCTTTTGCGTAATGAACTTGATATCGTTGTAGAAACAAGTGATTTTGAAAAGGAGTGTTTTTAAGGCTTTTACTAATTTTGCTAAAGAGGTCACTCCCGGTGAAGGGATCTCGGCCCTTTCCTTATCGAATAAGGTGCGGGATATTTCATAAATACTGCTATGCAAAGTAAGAACTATAGAAGCATTCAAAAACAAAACCGAGTGTGTTGTAGCATCTGATAATTTCGCTAAAGAGGTCACTCCCGGTGAAGGGATCTCGGCTCTTTCCTTATCGAATAAGGTACTGGATATTCTACAAGGAATACCGCTATGCAAAGCAAAAACTAGAGCTACCCTTTTTGAAAATTTGATTTTACAATATCTTTTAGGTTTCTTTTTCTTTCATTAATCTCATTAACGAAGTCCCATCATTTATTCTTCCTAAGTATCACAGAAGAAACGAAAATACAACGTACGCTTATGCCATCCGCATTCGCCACAGTGTCCCGTTATGCACCGTTAGGTTACTTAACTAACTTCATACCGGGGCGAGACTAGTGCGGGTGCAAAACATAAGCAACGTTTATTATATATCATATAAAAAATAATAAAGCATTCGTTTCACGCATATAAAATGATCACATCACAGAATATCAGCAGCAGAAGATAACATATGAAATATTGGATATATTTTGAGGTCCGTGTTTTATTTTAAGCCTGTATAAAACAAGGATTCTACGGTCGCGATGAATAACCAAACCCACATCCCTAGACCCCTACGAGAGCGGCAAGTAACCCTACCAATTCTAGGATTAGGAGACCCGGTCTCGACTCTTCGAAATGGCCTCCCACTGGACCCTAGAACCCGGTTACTCGTGCTCCCCTCCTTGGGTCTATTCTAATGCGGAAAAGTAAATAATATACAATGGTGACATCATTCTCAACCCGGATGTGCCCCAATAAAAGAATATTACATACAATGAATTTTACATGAATGAAAATAAAAACCCTCATCTCACAAAAAAAACCCTGGCTATTCAAAAGCGACGATCCAATATAACATATCACAGCAACACATAACATCACATGTCATCAACGTAAGTAAATATGCGTATCCCAATTGTCGTTGATGTATAGCAACGAAACTGGAAATACACCACATATTACACTTACGGTCGCAGAAAAGAAAGTGAAAAACCACAACATTTGGAATCCACAATCACTTTAGACATCATAAACCCGAAATATCACATATTATGGATTTCATGCCTAACTATATGAATTCCACATATTGTATCACATTCCAGATAACTAGACAATGTTAAACTTTCTGATCGAATAAACAAACACCCAAAATTTTCCAACTAGCTCAACACTTGAGCGGAGTTCAAAAGGTCTCAGAATATGCCACAGCTCCTATGAACCAGCCGTAGAAGGGTCAACCAATGCCTCACATGTGGCACCGCTGAACTACCACAAACCCTAGGGTTTAGTGGCGGTTCTGACGGTCACATAATCGAGCTAAGGTTTTGTTCTTCTAGAGGGTCCACAGAATCGCTTGCATGATTTTCTGAAAGTTTTAAATTAAGGAAAAATCCAACACTTGGAAAAATTTCCAGCAAGGGAAAAAGTGAGTTATTGATATCCGTTCGAACTTTTTAACACCGTCTAAAAAACACGAAAACAAACTAGAATTACGAATACGAAACACTCCGAATTGCCTCTGTAAAAAGATAGCATCACATGCAAATTTATTGCAACAAAAAAAAAACACCTGAAATACAAAACCCCAAAGATTGGAACACTGTAAAAATTTCACCCTGAACTGCCTCTAAAAACCGATCTGGTCGGAATTTTAACTCATGTGGTCGGCCCAAAAAAAGGTGGGATGGGGTGAATTTCGCACAGTGTTCATATTGAATCTCATATAATATTCTGCAGTTGTTTAAAAAAGAATTTGGCTCTCAGAAAATTTCGATAGAAACTAGGGTTTTGATTCGGGTGTTTCGGAATTGTATCGGTTTCATAATCCTACACTATCCGTCTAATTCTCTAGCTAGGCTCTGATACCACTGTAGGGTTGTATAGCACGGCAGTAAGGTTTCGGGAGGTATCGTCCATGCCAAATTAAAATTTTTGCCGTTCTATCTAACCCTAACCATAGGTTCTTACCTAAAGAATCATGCGGAATCGAAATGCAAACACTTTACAACTAAGTGATAGGGATTACAACCTTTGTAGTCCATTCCTTCGCTTCATAAGCTCCGAGTAGTGGTCCCTTCGCAGCGATCCATGAACTCCCGGACTCTTGATTGGCTCCACAAGTCGTATGATGCATCCTTGCTTGTAGTCTTCGAAATTCGAGATGATCTACTTCGAGGAAATTCGGACTCAAGATATCTCTTCACTAAGTAGAAACTAGTGAAGCTAACACATTAATCTATATGGATAGTATAGAAGAGGATGATGAAATAGGAATTTTGCTCTCTTTAGTTTTCTTTTTCTCACAAGCTTTTATCACAAAATGAAAATGCTAGAAAGCTTTTGCAATGAAGAAGAAGAAGATGAAGTGATAAAAGAATAATTGTTGTGAGGTTAGAAATGTAACCATGGGTTAATAGTGTCATGGCTAACTCATGTAGAGAATTGACCATGGCAAAGTGATTAGGGTTAGGTTAACAAATATCATAGAAATATCAAGAGAGTGGAATAAGTCAACAAGAAAAAATATCTCAACATTAATCCACAATTTTGAATTATCTAAAATAAATAAAAACCTAACCTAATTACAAAACATGGTGTAATTCTTATAAACCCTAGTTGCATTATAACCAAGCATGTTACAATTATACAAATCTCATATATATATAATTTTGTAACAAAAGAAAAGAATACATTTAACATATATCACATATATATCAATGTATCCTAAGTGAGAAAAAGAATTACTTAAGTGAGCTTATATTAGTTAATACAATGTAATATATCACATATATAATTATACATTAAATTATCGAATTAATACTTGATCCGATAATCCGGCTATATCACATATAACTGACTAATATAAAATGTATCATTTCATTGAATCAACACTTGATCCGATGACCCGGCTATATCACATATAACCGGCCGATATCACATATCGCAAGAATAGAATATGGTATCACATATTCTATTAATCTCGGTCCCGCACATATCATATATGTGCTCCTACTCCGTTTCGTCTGAGTCAGGAAACCTCTGTGTAGGACTCTAAAGACTCGTCAATACGCCGGCAGTAGATGATGATCATATCAAACACCCACAAGCTGCAAGCGGTCAACTAAACGTAACAGCCACCCGGGTATTGAGCGATCAGAGGATCAACAAGCAAGCCTGCACACACTCCTGTGAATCCAATCAGTAACACTACCATACAGTCCGGTCTCTTCGTCTGATATGTCGCATATCCAGTCTAGGGGTGGTAAACGTCAGACACCAGTAACCGATAATTCGTGTCGATGTGAGGCTTATAACGGGTCGAGAAACTACTGATAACACTTACCAGTAGATCTCCATATCAGCCCTGGCCAGGGACTTCCAGTTATAACCAATCGAACACAGCGCAACATCAACCCTCAATACCGGGAGAGACGAAACCCCTCCTATCGCTCATTGCCTCCATGTGATTCGGGACTGTACCCAAAAGCCACCGTTTTGCACGTTCTCATGAACGTGGTAAGGTGGAAATCAAAGCACAGTGGGAATCACACAAGACTCTATGACGATCTCGGGTCTACAGACTAACCTGTACCAGTGTCACCAGAGAACTGCTATCTGACGATAGGTATAATACCATCTAGAAGTTCTCGGCTAGTCCGTTCAGTGTACCCAGTCTCCACTGAGCACCCGTATACCATCTTTGATGTCAAACACCAATGGATGTGGGATCATCCAGCGCCCATCATATGGGTCAAGATGCGTATACGCTAGTCTACTTTGGAGTATCGATGCCCTGTCTCGATACATCCTCGACTAGGAACAATTATAGGATGTGCTCGTGGACTACCCTGGTCCACTAGTATGATCTGCATCATAGTCCTAGTAGTCAGATACATATCCTAAGGGCTTTATCAACATGTGAGAGAAATACAGTAATACAATACAAGTCAACATGTTTAGACAAAATGAAACCAGATAGCATACTATCATGTCGAGCAAGAAATTCCTCTCTATATATATCCAAGCATCCACTATAATATACATCATATGTACAACAATGGCCTCTAGGGCATATACATAACTAGAATTTTTTGTAAGGGGGTATGATGTAAATCCCCAGATCCTTGTATATTTTCCCCGTTTTTTCCCAAATTTGTTTCCCTATATTTTTCATTTTTTATATATTTTTATATTTTTTTTATTTATTATTTTCCCTAACCCCTAAAACCAAACCCAATCCTTAATCCCTAAACCCGACCCGACCCGACTTCCCCCACTCCCACTTCTTCTTCTGCTTCTCTTTCTTTTCCTTTCCTGCCAAATCTTCCAACATCTCTCCCCCTTCCTCGTGACCGCCGCCTCGTAACTCGCACCCACCTCCACAACGAACCCGTCCCGATCTCAACAACCCCCGTGATCCTCGACGCCCATCTCTCTCCCCCAACGGCTCCCCTTCCCTTTCTCTCGCACTCACCCCGAACACGTCCTTGCCATGCCGACGACCCCCGCGATCTCCGCGGCCACCTCCTCCATCCCCTCTCGCTTCTTCTCTCCCTTCCCTCAACCGAGCTCCCTTCTCTCTTCATCCCTTCCTCAATCTCTTTCTCGTTATCTTTCTCTCTCCCCCTTACAACTTTTGCCCAGCCACATCCACCATACCGCCGACCTTCCTGAGCATCTCACCGGCGACCCCACTAGTCCTCGAACCCTCCACCCATCAACATCGACACCACCACCATTGCCAGTCCCTCTCCTCCTTCTCCCACTTCCTTCACCCATCAACATCGCCAACCACCCTAACCCGAGCTTCCAACTCCTCTTCCTTTCTCTTCCTCACACCTCACCGGAGCCACCCGCATCATCGTCGCGACCACCCTCACCGTCGACGAGTTTCCCAACACCGCCATGAGCTCCTACAAATCCACCACCAACTCCTCCATCGTCGACATCGAGCCTCCTGAATCCATCACCGCAGCCGCTACCCACTCCTCCGTCCTCCCCATCTACAACCTAGCCGACCTCCAGCTCCACAGAGCTTCGAGCCGAGCTAATACCCCAGGCCGACCACCACCATTAGTTGCCATTGACCCCACCTCACCAGCCTCCATGCCACGCCGTGCCAGCCTCAGTGCCATGCCGCGCCCGCCTCTATGCCACCCGTGCCCCGGTCCAGTGCACACACCGTGCCCACTCCTACACCAGCATCGCGTCCAGTGTCGTGTCACGCCGTTCCATGCTCGCACCACGCACCGAGCCAAGACCGTGCCTAGTATCGTGTCATGCCCGTGTCGTTACCGTGTCCAGTATCGGGTCACCGTGCATCGCGCACGCATCACGCATCGTATCCAGTATCGCATCGTCTCTTGTGTCGAGACAGATCCCGCACGTGGTGTCACTTCTATATCAAGCGACCGAAGGTAAGTGAAAACCTTCACTTGTTTTTCATGCTATTATAAATATTAGCCAAAAATATTTACAATAACTAGATATACATAAAGATAATTAAATCATAAATTATTATTAAATTTGTGTAGCGAACCATAATACCATCTTATGGGATGGAGCCCGACTCGGGCTTTTTACTGTGTTGGTATCACGTAGAAGTTATATGGTTAATATCTAAATTCGTTTGGCTAAAACAAACATATGTTTCGATCGATAACCGAATGTTTACCCAAGGTGTTCGATAAGAATCTTGAGCCAGAATCTAATTAAAATCGGCGGAACTTGTGTTTGTTGAACCCGTTTACTGGTTTAGTATTCACAGATACACTGCCGAAATTTGGTTGCAAATTAATATCGTTTCCCCCATAATACGTTGCTCCCGATAACCATTGCGAAATTAGAATTTTCCCGTATATGCTAGACCATTTAATTCATAATAAATCGTACAAAAATTGGATCATAGCGTTCTTAGGCTCACTGTGAAGAGGAATGTATAACCTAAAAATTTACGGTGACTTTTACTGAATATCATGTCTTTTAGATAGCGGAAACTGAAAGGATTTATGGCTCTGGACTACAGTCCTGAACCGAAATCACTACGAATACCTGAAAACTAAAACTTGCAACTCATTGTTCAAATTCGCAAATGTGCGGAACTCTATATAGATACGTATGAAATTCAGTTGGCTTTCTTATGCGACTGGCTCCAATGAATTTCGCCGCTGGTCGATATTTTTAACATAGCTTATATTACCGATATATATGGCTGATTTCTGCAGTTCGTTTATGCTGATACCTGAACTTAAGCGCCTGTACATCCCTACATAAAACTGAAAATACACGGAGTCCTATATAGTCACGTAGATAATTTAGTTAGCTAATATATGAATCTGGTCTCATTCAGTTTCACTGTCGTTTGCAATTTTGTTTGTATTTTTGACTGTCGACGTGTTCTGCTGTTTCTGTATTGACATTTCTTTCACCTTTACACTAAACAGAACATAACTCCTATTATAGAAAGGATATCATTGATCCGCTTGATGCGTCGGAAACCTAACAGATAGAACTAGGTTTTATTCAACTGGAGTAATATCCGAATCTAAACACAATCCCTAATAAACCGCGCGTGAAGTTGAACTTCTAGTTCTGAAACTGGAATTCCAGCAACTGATCGCCGATTTACAATGATGATAAATCGTTAATCTGAATTCTTATTGATATGAAACTAATTTTACCACTTAGATAATCATGTATACTTCGTACCCCTTTTATATTTTTTTGGTCGATTCTATACGTGTGATTTATGCTGAATTTTACAAGTCATATGGCGTTGGCTGTCATAATTTAGTAAGCATTTATTTAATGCATTTCTACCTTATTCTGTGTTGTTTTATACCCATTGCGAAGTGATCATTACATTGAGACATAGCGACTGACTTATATTGTCGAATGTGAGTGGTATTGGATTAGTTGTATCAAGCACGCCAGTGATAAGTGATTGACCAGTGAAAATGAGTAAGACCGTGATTTAGCGCGTGCTAGTATACAATTAATCCTATACTTATAGTTAGTGAGACCTGGGGAATGGGAAAATTAAGGTGGAATTGAACTCGTATTTAGCGAGGTACAATGACTTAGAGAATGATCATTCGATATTAATGATATATTTACACATTAGGTCGTTAGCCTAACGGCACGGCTGCAGGATTATGTCCCGGGCAACAGTGGACCGTAGTCTCAAGCATGCACGAGACCCTTATTAAACACGAGTATCTTTTCCACCAATTGATTTCATTGGCTTAGTGACTGATAAATAGTGACATACACATTGCTTGGTTTACTGACATGATACTTATATCACGTTGTTCATATTCAAATGATATTCATTATTCTCATGTTTCGGTTTTCTGTCGCACCTTGCATGTTTAATAACATTGCACATACATTATATATTTATTGCTATATGTGTCATCCTGACGACCTGAGTGTGCATGCTCAGAGGACGAAATGGACCCAGCTTAGGAGCAAGACCTGCCATTCATGATCGCGGAGGTCTAGACCGCGATATGAGTGCCATCACCCTTTTGCTTGCTAAAAGAACGTCGTTATTTTTTTGGTTAGTTATTTCTTTCATGCAAATAAATGTATCCTGAACTCTGTTATTTTAATGTAATAAAGTTGTGAACTGTGTGTTCCTTTACTCTAGTAATGTGTTTACTGATTACTATGTAACAGTAGAAGACGAAGTGTGACTACGGCGGGATTATTCCTTGACCGTTGGAGCATGGCTAGCCTAGTCATCCCACGCATTCCGTATTTTGGGAAGCGGAGCGTGACATATCTACAGGTCAGACGTTTGGTGGTCTCAGAGCCAGACGTCTACCGATTGCTCTGTTCTTTTGGGAGACAAATCCAGACGTCTGGTCATCTCTTGTTCAGACGTCTGGTTTACACTCTATTAGTTCGTGACAAAATACCAAACGTCCGCCGATTCCTTCAGCAGACGTCCACCGTATGTCTGGTCCGAATATTTCCTTAGTTAGGAAATTAGTTTTTTGAGGAAATTTTTTATATGCTATATATATGATAGCTTATTTTAGACCTACATCTGATACCTTTTGTCAATTTATGAGAACCCATTGGTAATTGTGAGAGATTTATATTTTGAGAGAGATTTGCATTCTTCATCGATTTGTACTCTTCCGATATTTGATTATTAATAAAGTTTCGCCGTCGTCTAATTAGTCAGTTCTCGTATTTCTATGTTGCCTGCGATTTGTTCTCTTCTCTATATCGTTTGGTTTGTGCTTTGTGATCGTTTTATACACAACATAACACATCATGATCAGATTGCAGATCGTTGTCATCTTCAAAATCAGCCTGTTATGAAATGTATAATTATTGCGTCCCCCCTTGTTCCAAATCATAGCCACAACATAGTCCAACGATCGAAAAAAAAAACCCTGTACAGATGATGGTATAAATCTCATTAGAAATATCAAACAACTGTCCCACTTGTAATCAGACACTAAACCAAGTGTCAATGTTTCGATGTTTGGAATAAGTATTAATGTTATTCACAGGTGATACTTAAGTAATCAAACAAATTCCACAATTTTCAACTAATGATGCCAAATGCATTGCAACATGGATGGACACTAAATTATTTGTTATTAAAAGGGATTGCGTGGTTTAATATAATTGAAGATACAAGAAATGAAGGAAACAGAAGTATGATATTCTCTTGGGCACTTACACCACTTCAACATATCTTAGAGAGCAGCCTACGATCGTTGCTGACACGCGGTGAGATAGAGACTTCATTGCCATAAGAATTTGATGTATTGATAGAATATTGTTAGTACCATCATAAATCATATGACCAACAATGATTCGGTGAAATTATGATACCGGCCGACACATATTGCAATTCAAATTGGCTTGAGAGCTAAGTTGAACTCAAGCATCAGTATCATTGCCTATAATCGATATTTTCTTTTTCCTTTTCCTTTTTTTCCTTTCCTTATAAGGGTAAAAAATAAAACAGAGGACATATACCCAAGTTTCAAATCAAGCTATGATTTGAGCTATATGATAACAAGGGTATGCTGCAGAGCAACAAACAAATTTTCAATGACTTAAAAGGGGAGTTATGGGCTGGGCTAGTCAAACATGATTTCTGGTCTGTGTTTTATTTCTAATGGACTCAAGCAGACGCAATCTGTGAGTGAAATTAACTTTTTATTTCCATGCTGGTAAGAATTGATTTTTCTTCTTCTTTTGATCAAACCGAGACCAAGTAGCCCCGTGTTTCATTAAAAAAAAGTTTTAACCAAACTACATCTATCATAACTTCCCTAGGGATCTGGCCTTGACGAATAGTCTTCAGCGGTATCTAATCCTCTGCGCTCTTCTCCACCTTGTTCCAAGTTTGCCTCGCGCCTTGGCAATCCTTCCTCTACCCCTTCCCCGTCTAGTTAGCCTTCCTTTTCCTCTTCTTGAGAACTAAACTCATCAGACCGGTGACCGATTCTTTCATTAGAAGCTCAAAACCAAATCGAGTTTGGTTCTTCAACTGTGATTTCTTCCATGTTTTTAACCGCATTGTCTCCATGGGTCTTGTCCCGATTGGCAGCGTCTTTTTCCTTCAAGGCCCGTCAAAGTCTTCATAGGCCCAAGCAAGTGAATACCTGTTTCCCCCAACCGCTGTTGGAATTTTTAAAGGCCCATGAGTCATTTCTTTCAGCCCAACCTTGCTTGGGTCTCTATTTCGAACTGCCCAACTTTTCCGTGCACACTCGTCCCTTTCCAAACCGATCATCCACGTGGCACACTGCACGCCTTTGGATTACCCGTGTGCTCACCAGCTGTCGACTGGTAAAAATTTTGTTGTTAGTTTATAGTTGATGCTTTCGTTATTTGTCTCGTTATTCTTGTTGCAATATTTGTTTGTTGCACAAGTATATATGAATTAGTATTTTTTGCTTTTGCAATTATATTGTTCTATTGGCTATATTTTTCCAAATAAACCCATCTAAAAATCCAAGTTTTCTATGTACATAGACCATGTATCAGCCCAAAACGAAATAACAAGCCCAATATAAAATTTATGTATTAAATACTGGGCCGGGCCATTTAGGCAAATCCTAAACGTTTTCTAACAGACCTGGCCCGGTCGGGCGTGGCCAAACCGGTCAAATTCAAATTCATTTGCCCTTTGTTTTGGGATGGGGCCGGTCTTTGCCTGGGGTTTGAATGGGGTGGGTTTTAAAAAGGGGAGGAGTTATTTGAATTAAAGCGGTGGGTTGTAAAATTATCTAAAAACCCCTTACTCAAAATTATAAATTTCTATACCCCTAATCCAAAACTCTATAAATATCTCTTTAAGCTTCATTTTTTTTACAATTCACAACAACAAAATTTTCAATCTCCCAATCACCCTCTTTATTTCCCGAGAAGTCTACTGTTAAAATTGGAATCAGTAATCTTCATTACTGCAGTCTCAATCTTCACTTCGGTTCTACTAATTTGATTCTGCTATTTGGAATCAGGGATTTTTTGTATTGATTATATATTTTTCTCGTATATTTTTTTATCTTCTCTCTTTCTCTCTTACTGATATTTTTAATTAAGAATGCAAGGTTCGTCTTCATAATGTAATATGGATGCTTCATTTTCACGGAGACGTTCATTACAAATCTATATGGATTCACAAGAGAGACAGAGATTGGTTAATATGCTGCAAACTAATTTTGATTCTTATTCTCCTAACTATGAATTTTCTAATTATGAGATCTCTGCTACGCCACAAAATTATATCCTGAAGAAGTTTCTGCTCCTACCGTTTCTGAAGTAAGAGTTTCTGCCACTAAAAACAAAAGAGCTAAAATTTCTGATATTTGGAACTATTTTGTAGTACAAACAGTTGCAGCTAAATGCAAGCGGGCAGTTTGTGCTTATTACCATTTACTTGTGCCATTTCAGATAGAGCAATCCATCTAAAAAGTCATTTAACCAAACACGAAAAAGCAGATGCTCGGCAGACGACTCTAACTATGCCGTCTAATTCTTTAACTAGATTTTCTTATTCACAAGATACTAATAGAAGAAAACTTGCAAGATATGTCATACATGCTGAACAACTATTTAGTTTTGCAGAAAACGAAAAATTTGATAGATTGGTAAAAAAATGCATATAATCCAGTATTTTAAAGAGTGCCCAGAACAACGATTAGAAGTGATGTTTTAAAAAAATTTCATGACGCTTAAATCAATTTGATTGATATTTTTGTAAATTTTAAAAGTAAAATTGCATTAGCTTCTGATATTTAGACTATAAAATGGGGCATGAGTTATATTTGTGTTACTACACATTTCATTGATAATGATTAGTTTTTACATAAAAAAAATTATTGATATTTAAAAAATAGAGTATCCACATATTGGAAATAATATAAGTATTTGTATTTTGACTACTGTACGTGAATATAATATTCAAAACAAAATATTTTCAGTTAGTTTTGATAATACTATTAAAAATAATTCAGCTAAAGTAATTTTTAAAAATAATTTAAATTTCGTTTTGAATGGAGAATTATTTCATAAAAAATGTCCATGCCATATTTAAATTTAATTGTGCATGATGGTCTTAGTATAGTTGATCATCATTTAGCAAAACTTAAAGTTGCAATGATATTTATTGGACCCTGAAAACAAATTTTCAAGCAAACTTGTACTCAGTTAAATTTAAAATTTTGATCTTTTAAATTCAACATTCCAATTAGGTGGAATTCCACTTATGAGATGTTGAAATGTGTTTTAAAATATCGAGAGCCTATTACTTTATTTTATAAGGAACAAATGTCCAATAATAATTTAGAGTATTATGATTGATTTGTTTGTGAATATATTTTGAGATTTTTAGAAATATTTTACAATGCAACCAAATGTTTATTTGGTGTTTATTATTCTGCTACATTTTCAGCAGTAGAACAATTATTTTATGTTAGTAAGATTGTTAATAAGCATGTAATTGATCCTGAAAGTGCATTTACTGGAATGTTACACAACATGCTTATGAATTTGAATAAATACTGGCGAAAAGCACATGTATTGTTTTGTTTAGCTTCTGTTTTTTATCATAAACTTAAAAAGGATAATTTATTTTTTTATTAGATGGATACCATGAAAACTTAGATACTGATTTAGGAGATTATAAAGATATTTTAGATTCTTATTTGCATGATTTGTTTGCCATATATGATTCACAGTACAGTGAAAAACAAAACTTCTTCTTTATTTTCCTCTTCATTGCAAACTTCCAAAACAGGAATATTTCAGTTTTTGCAGCAGAAAAAACAAAGAACAACTGTTTCTAGTTCTTCCGTTTTTAATGAGCTTAGGCCCGTACATACATATGTACGCCCTTGCATTTGGGCTTGGGCGTAAAGCCTGGTTGCTTCAAAAGAAAAAGAAATGGAGTGGGGGGCAAAAAGGAGACATGAAGTACTAGTAATCTGCACATGCAACAGCTTGCATGTGTAGAATTTGCAAATAACCACGACCAAATTCCTCCACTAGGATAGCTCATCCTTGTTAGGTTTAGAAGACGTCAAAAGCACGGCATAATGCCTCAGCCTCTCCTCCCCCGGCGGCGGCGACGAGCACCTCGAAGCCGGCCTCCTTGGCCTAATAAACGGAAGCGACGTCAATGACAACTGCTGCTCGTACCTTCTCCACGCCAGCTGGATCGCAACGGCTGCCCAAGTCCTCTTCACCTTTTCATTCATGAACACGTATCGAAAATGCTGAGTTACGTATTTTACGTCGCTGGCTTCTAAGCCAAATTAATGCTTCTGTTGTTTCGAGAGTGACTAGTGTGGAGGAAGAGGGAGGCAGGCGGGCGCGCGCTCGATGAAGGGGCGGCGGAGGCACCATGATAGAAGCTCATCCCCGCTGAAGTTGCCGGGGCCCAGCATGCAGCGGCTGGTGATGTTGTTGCGGAGGGTTTGGCTGCTTTGGAGATGGCGGCCTCGCACTATGAAGAGCATTCTCTGTACTGGGTCTCCTTCTATGGTTACCTGTCGATGGATCGAGAGAGAAGAATTACAGAAAGCAGCTAGCTGGAGAGAGCACGAAAGCGAAAGTTGCAAAAGTTGATCTGCTTACTTACAGTTTCGCCCTTGGGAAAGATGAGGGACTTGACTCTGTCACATATGTTTTCTAGGACTAATCCATCCATGTGTTGGAACAAAGGAGGAACCTGCAAATCAAGGATCAAGAAAGAAAAATTACAATTTAATCTTCCATGGATTTTAGACCAATGTTGATGTGGAAGAAATAAAACATGAGTTTGTACTGCAATAAAGATATATGAATGCAATTCCTAGATGTATTAAACATTCTGCCACATCTCATTTCTATCTTTTTCTCAGTCTCCAAAGGTTTTAATAAATTTGGTGGATATCACAATAGAATCAGATGGGTGTTTGATACATTATAGACGACGTCGGCCAATATTGCCATATCAGCCGATATGTCGGCAAAAATATATTCCATGACAGGCTTACAAAGGTAGTATCATAAGAACTTTGAGTCTATGAATAGGTACCTCACGGACAAGGTCAAGGCAAAGTTGATATTTGATGTCCCTGCGAAGCCCATCAGGAAGGTTACGAATCATCTGGTACTCGTCCACGCCCCTCGTCGCTGCCCAGCGCTGCCTATGGTGCATCCTCACCCTCTGCTTCATCCCATGTGGCAGCTTCCTTCTCCTCATCCACCACTCCAAGCTCCTCAACTTCAGATGAACCGATTGCTTCTTCGATGTTGTCGAGTGCAAAAACACCTGAAATCCTTGCATCAAGCATCAATATGTATGATACATATTTGTATTCAAACATTACAAAGAAAAACATGTCAGCAATTTCACACGTGCTAACCTTGATATTCCCAATCAGCATAGTAACCAACAGGAGCCCGGTTGTTAGGACAATAATACCGAAAACTAATTCTGTCCAATTGGCTGTGCACACTAGAGCTCCACCAAATGTGCTGAAATCCAATAATAAACAGCATTATTGAACTTGTGGATATTCTCTTTTTTTGAATATATTAAGATCTCATAAATATGCCGTCTTAAATAAGTTAACTGCACAAACCCCTCCCAGTTTGCCCCGTATAGCCCCTCCCAGTTTGCCCCGTATAGCACTTGCACCCCCCCCCCCACCCCCCCCCCCAAGTGATTTATTTGAACACACCCTTTTCCCATTGACCAAAACACTTTAAAACAGTCGATCCAACTCTAAACAATTAAAAGAAATGTCCAATTTTACTCCACAACTTGTTTATGCATAATATAGAATTTGAGATTTTTCTCCCCTCAAAAAAAGATGAACAGAGGGGTTGTTTGTGCCAATATATCACTCGAGGGGGTATATGTTCTATTTGGGTTAAGCTGGGTAGGTTTTGTTCAGGTAACCCTAAAATAAAACAAGCTCCTTCAGGTTACACTTTTGTTTGAATGCAGCCTAAAACTAGCCTAGTTATGTCAAACTACAAATTTCTATTGATATTATCAATAAAAAGCTTATAGATAACAAGTACCTTAGAGTCATTAGGCCCCATAACAGGGGAAGAAGTATCTTCTCTAGCCGGCTTGTGTTAGTAAACAAAAAGACTGCCCAACTAAAAGCTCCATAATCGTAAGTATTGCTACTGAGATCAAGGCAATTAACCCTCGCAGTCGTGTTCTTGGCCCATTCCAATCTACCATCATCTTTGATAGCTGTTTCTGTTCCATAATATATTGGAGTAGTACATCCGATTGTCGTGGGTTCACATGCTTCTGTAGCAATGCAATGTTCGTTAAGGCACCTCGTTGCCCTCTGGATTCCTGGGAAGTACCAGCATCCACCTACTGCCTGTTCTTTTGGGCGATGTTTCAGCATTTATGATCAGTTTATGAAGAGATAAAAAGTTTACGGTAGGACGTTCTTGGTGCCAAAAACATATACCTATTCTCTTTGAAGATTTGGCACTGAATATGTAGCATAATTAAATATTTGAAGTATAAAGATGTGTTTTAGAACTTGGAATTGTATGAAAACAAATACCTATTCTCTTTGAGCAATCAGGGTTTTCATTGGTACTAGCTTTGTATGATTATCTTCTCTCTGTCTTTCAAATTGTTAAAGGTAAAAAAGAGAAGAAAAAGATACTTTATTATGTGACCAATGGTCTTTTTATATAGAAATTACAATTACTTGATGTCCAAATATCATGGTACGGTGTACCCTAATAACAATATACTCTAAACTATTCCAACACTCTCTCTCTCAACCTGGAGCATAAATATCAGTGATGCATAATTTGGACAATAGATGAACGAATGCGGGTCTTGAAAGAGGTTTCATCAAAATATCTGCAATCCGTGCATGAGTAGAAAAATGATGGAGATTGACTTTCTTTTCAACAATTTTCTCCCGGATAAAATGCCAATCCACTTCAATGTGTTTTGTGCGTTCGTAAAACACTGAATTCTCTAAAATATGAATTGCGGCTTCATTGTCACAAAACAAGAAAGCTGGTGTTGTAGAACCAACACTGAGATCTAGAAGTAATGTGGAAAGTCACGTCAATTCTGAGACTGCATAGGCCATAATCCTATATCTAGCCTGGGTTGATGAGCGTGCAATAACATGTTGCTTCTTGCTGCGCCAAATAATTAGGTTCCCCGCAAAGAAAACACAAAATCCACTCGTGGAGCGACGGTCATCCACAGATCCAGCAAAATCGGCATCAGTATAGGCTACAGGAGACATATTAGAACATGGTTTATAGAAAAGACCTTACCCAGATGCACGCTTTAAATAGCGGAGAATGCGCTCGACGGTCCGAAGATAGGAAACTAAGGGCACCTGCATAAACTGGCTCATAGTGCAGACTGCAAAAGATATGTCTGGACAAGTAACCGTGAGATATATCAGCTTCCCAACTAACCGCCGATACCGACCTGGATCGAAAAATGGTTGGTCATTAAGTGAGCTAAAGTGAGAGAGCTTAAATGTTGTATCCATGGGAGTATCGACAGGGCGACAGCAAAAAAATCCTGTTGCTTTAAGTAGATCGAGAGTATACTTCCGTTATGAGAGAAATAATGATCTCTTATTTCGAAATCTCTCCATGCCAAGAAAGTACCGTAGAGAACTAAGATCTTTGGTGTGAAAATGTGAAACCAAATGAGTTTTTACTTTTGATATACCATCGGAATCATCTCCAGTGATGATTTTTGTCAACATAAATAAGGAGAATAACCATTCATTCTTTCCGTCTATGTATAAAAAGAGATGGATCTGCCGAACTTATTGTGAAATTTTTATTTCTTAGGACCATGATGAACTCATCGAACTATATCCGAGGAGATTGTTTTAGCCCATAAATAGATTTTTTAAGATGAGATACAAGAGATTTCCCTCCACGCTCAAAGCAAGAAGGCTGCTGCATATAAACTGTCTCGAAAAGATTATCATTGAGAAATGCATTCTTGACGTCTAGCTAATGTAGAGGCCAATCGTGGGTAACTGCAAGAGAGATCAAAACACGAACGGTAGTGAGTTTGACCACTGAAGAAAAAAATCTCAGCATAGTCAACACCATATTGCTGAGTATAACCTTTAGGTGAGCCTTCAAACGAGATACACTACTATCAGGTTTATGTTTGATAGCAAAGACCCACAGGAAACCAACCACCTTTTTCTGTGAAGGGAGGCTAACCAGATCTCAAGTGTGATTAGATCTCAGTGCTTGCAACTCTTCGATCATATCTTTTGCCAATCTGAATGACTCATAACTTCCTGAACAGAGTTAAGAAGGGAAATAACAGACAAACTGATATAGAGCTGGAGTAAGACGATGATATGAAATAAATAAAGCAAGAGAATGAGAAGTAGTGCATATTCGTTTATCTTTGCAAACAGTAATTGGTATGTCGTCGGACAAACCATCAAAAGGAGGGAGAGGTGATGGCTCGTCAGCTTCCAGCTGTATACATAGAGGAGAAGCTTCAATATCTGTTGTTGAATCGTTCATTGCTCTCGGTTGACGACTATAAACACACATAATCGGAGAAGGATATTCTAATCGTTCATTTCCTTCAATATCAGTAGTAGATTCGATTTTAATTGGTTGGTCATCCGGAGGTATACGTACTGATGGTGGTAGGACATGAGAATGACATTCTGCTGGGGGTAAAAAGGTTGATTATTAAGAAAAGTGACATCACAAGAAACTATGACGGTGGTTGTAGGCAAACGTAACATTTTTGAGTCATAGAATAACCAACAAATATATATTTGACAGCCTAGGATCCAATTTATTACGAGTTAATCAGTGAATATGAACGTAGCAAACACACCCAAGCACTTTAGGAAGAAGGGGGAAATGGTCTTGGCCGGGAAATAAAATAGAAAACGGTGTTTAGTTTTGAAGAATTATGGAAGGCATGCGATTAATCAAAAAACATGCAGTAAGGAAAAATTCCAAAGACATTTTAGGACATGCATGTTAAGCATAATAAACCGAGCAACGTCAAGCAAGTGGCTGTTTTTTCTTTTAGCAATACCATTTTGTTGTGGTGTGTATGAGCAAGAAGTTTGATGAATACTCCCACGGGATTGGCAAAAAGTTTGAAAAATATGACTCATGTATTCTTTTGTATCATCAGTTCTTAGAGTTTTAATAGACATATTAAACTGATTAACCACTTCATTAATAATTGTTTGAAACACGCGTAGTAATTCAGATCGATCACGTAAAAGAAACAGCCATGTCATTCCACGGTGATCATCAATAAAAGTGACAAAATATTTATAGCTAAATATATTAGTATGCTTGTAAGGACCCCAAATGTCAGAATAGACTAACTCAAATATTGAAAAACTACGTTTTTTAAGAGAAAGAAAAGATGAACGAAAATCTTTCCCTAAAATACATGACTCACATGAAAAATCAGATAAAGAGAAATAGGATAATATGGTACGTAGTATAGGAAAAAATGGATGTCCAAAATGTCGATACCAGCAAATGGTAAAAACAACAGCAAATGCAGAAGGTGACACATCCAAGTAATACATGCCATGAACTTCTTTACCCCCACCAATCTGCTCTTTCATCTTGTTGTCCTGAATCACAAAGTGCTTAGAAGAGGAAGTTAATGAATAGTTGAAATCATTGATAAGGCAACGAACAGATAAAAGATTTGTACGAAGTGAAGGAACAACTAGAACGTTTTTAAGTTGTAAGGAAGATATTACATCAATATTGGTACAGCCACTAATAGGAAAGACATCCCCGTTGGAAATAGAAATGAATTTATGTGAAGTGGAAAATACAGAGTTAGAAGCAGTATGAGTCATGTGGTCTGAAGCTCCGGAGTCAAGAACCCAAGGGTTTGACTTAGATAGTAGAGATATACCTAATGTGGTTAAGTTGGTAGCAGAGATATGAAAGAAAATATGTTGCAGGTATTGTAAGTCTTCAGAAGAGATCTGCGAGGATGATGATACTGGCGGTTGGGTCGCTGTGAATGGAAGAGCCGTACTCTGTCGGGTAGTAGGAGTCTGATACTGACAACCATATTTCTCCCAACAGAATTGATTTGTATGGTTGGTACGACCGTAATGAGAGCAAGAAAGGGAACCATGATACGTCCATGAGAATCAATCTTGTTGTCTGTCATATTGAACGCCGCACGCAAATAGAGTAAGTAATAGAAAGTGCAGATCTAGCACATAAAGAGCGAGAAAAAAAGATACTAGGGTTTAGTCAAGCCAATTTCCGATCATTATAGATCGGGAAAAAAGCTTTTTTTTAGGAGCAACACCGGCTGGGCTTCGAAGCAAAGATTACGGACCTCGGCGTGCGGACACGGTCTCGAAGAGGCGAGGGAGGCGCGCGGCGGATTCGAGGAGGTGGACAAGGCGCGCGGTGGCGGATTTGAAGAGGAGGAGGCACGCAGCGGTCGATTCAAGGAGGCGTGTGGTGGCGGCGGCAGTGGAGACAAGGCGAGGCGAGATCCGGGGATGAGGACGTGAGAGCAGGCGACGGGTTTTTTTATTATTATTTTTGAGGAATGAAGATTAAGGTTAGGGTTTAGAAGACCCGCACTAATATCATGTTAAAGGTAAAAGAGATGAGAAAAATATACTTTATTATGTGACCAATGGTTTCTTTATATAGTAATTACAATTACTTGAAGCCCAAGTATCATGGTACGGTGTACCCTAATAACAATATACTTTAAACTATTCCAACACAAATATTTTCAAGTATCTTTGAAATTAAAACAATCAATTGAATTTAGTAAAAGTGGCCATGGATCGTCACCAATTCCTATCAGAGTATTTTTTTCTCAAAAAAGGGAGTGTTAGCTCCTAATTTTTTCAAAGTAAATGGAAAAAAGAATTCGGAGTTTCAT
Organism: Agapanthus africanus; assembly: GCA_030015575.1. Taxonomy (NCBI): domain Eukaryota; kingdom Viridiplantae; phylum Streptophyta; class Magnoliopsida; order Asparagales; family Amaryllidaceae; genus Agapanthus; species Agapanthus africanus. The sequence goes on from CM057338.1 coordinate 983,797,587, forward strand.
TTGGAAGGCATACTCACATGCGCAGCTACAAAGTAGGAAATCAAGTTGAGGGCAATTCCCCACCAAACAGTCCCAAATATGTAGCCTGATACATTCTGCATTCGCCGCATGAAACACACGGAATGGTAAATCTTGGGTAGATATTGGAAGAGGAACACCATTAATAATACACTCATTGCCATCACTGTCTCTCCGCTTTGTATCAATGCTGGAACTGCCACCCACAACACAACCTACACCAATTCAATGATGACCATATGCCATACAAAATATGTAACTGTGACTAAAGTTTGTTCGATCTTGTAACTTTCAATTAGAAGTTTATGGACTATTACTGTTAACATGACATTATAAATGGCTAATTAGCCTCATAAGAATCTCCTGATATGGCACAAATTAACATGACCAAAGCCAATTCAGCAATCATATATGATGTGGGTAATTCTAAAATTTTAATCTAGGCATTGCTTAAAAGTTGTCTCAGGTTCGAATCACATCTTTCCTCTCTTCTGTCTATTTTTCGTTTTCTTTCCCCTTGTTGGTTGAAGTATAGTAGCATATATGTGTTGTAAGGTTTTGTTTGTATACATTGTTTCTTTTTAATAAAAATTTTAATATGGGACGGGCTTATTAAGCCCTGCTCTTTCATCAAAAAGAAAAATGTATCATGGGAAAAAAACACCAGATCATGTGATAGAAGAACATTGAAATTCTCCAACATAAATGAATGAACGATTAAGGTAACACCTATTACAGTCACCTTTGTATCACCATGAAATAAATAATTCTAATGTTGATTTAATCACTACAAACAAGTCTAGATTTTCACCTGAGGACCAGGGAATATCACATAGAGATCAAAGAAAAAGCCCTTCTTTGACATCAAATAGTCGACAGCCACAGCACGAGCACTAGCCTTAGCCAACCCTCTCTCCTCTCCAACTCCTACATTACAACGTCTCACATAATACGCAGTCTTGATCCTTATCCACATGCTCCACATGTGCACTGTATCAGTCATGCACCGCAACACCGTGACAGTCACCACGAACCACCCGTCAACAAACAGGCACATTCCAGGCCCACTGATGGACATGGTAGTAATTAAAGCACAGTGGGAACTCACACAAGACAAATGACGATCTCAGGTCGACAGACTAACCTGTATATATGTCACCTGGGAACTGCTATCTGACAATAGTTATAATACCAACTAGCAGGTTCCCGGCGAGTCCGTCCAGTGTACTCATAACCCAATGAGCACCTGTATACTATCTTAGGTAAACAAACTAATACCAATGGCTTGTGAAACCTGGCCGCCACCCCTCGTCGGGGTCTCGATCAGTATATACTAGTCTACACTGGAGTATCGATGCATAGTCTCGAAACTCCCACGACTAGAGACATTTAAGCATTTGCTTATAGACCTCCAGCTCCCACATATATGATCGCCATCATAATACTGGTAGTCAAGTAAGAATCCTATGGGCTCATATACATGATGATAAAGACAAACCAGATAGCATACTATCATCTCGAGTAAAACTGTTCTACCGGTATAGGTCCTCCCTCAATTATCATAATCATCTGCCTACGACTATGATAATTGCCTTGAGGGCACTATAGCCAACAAAAGGATCTATCGCCTGGCCTTTAAGTTTTTGTTATCGTTATGTTTTCTTTTGCTGGACAAATTTGTAGCTGTCACAAATCAGATTGGAATTCTAGTAATCCTCCCATTAATTCATAAAACTTGTCTAAATGATTGGTTATTGTTACTAACTTGCATAACAACAATGTGTTTTTAATGCCTTTCAAGGCTTTCTGCTAGCTAGTCACATTTAAAATGAAGAGACATGCCTGAACTTGCACCCTTCACAATGCATCAGGATCTTTGGTAATTGGTGTATCTTCTTAGTATACCCTCACCTCACAACTCATCATTCCTCGACTAAATTCTATCATTGTTACCAACATTCGGCATCTTAGTGCTCCATTCTTTCTTAAAAATCTGTATGCCCGCCTCCCCTCATGTCAGCTTCTGTTGCCGTAGATACTGAAGGATCCACAGATTCCTCCTGCATCCATATTGATGATGCAGCCTCTGATGATGAGGGGAGCTACCGCAATGGCTTGGCCAATGGTGCACCTTCAAGGAGGAGAAGCTTATCATATGGTGGAGGTCTAATTGATCCTCAATCTAAGTGGGTGCAAGAACTGAACCGTGCATTCCTTTTGGTTAGCGCTGCAGGTCTCTTTTTTTTTTTTTTTTGGGTGCTCTTTTTCTTGAATTTAAAATTATTTTTGTATCATCAAATCATTTGAAGTATGGTAATCACCATCCATCCAAGTTACGAATACCACTCAACTCTCTAGGTAAAGTCTCGAAATCATGAAGTAAAATAGTGCTATTATTATAACAAGCAATACTAGTTAACTAAAATATTGTTGTGTTGCAGGTCTCTTCGTCGACCCTTTGTACCATGGCTCAAAGGAGTCGTGCAAACAGCTTTTAGTTGGGTACAGTTCCGAGCCACATGGAGGCAGTGAGTGGATCGTCGGGAATTCGTCTCTCCCGGTATTGGGGGTTGATGTCGCGCAGTATACGGGTGGCCATCACCAGAAATTCTTGGCCAAGATAGTCGAGAATTACTAATTCGGATCAGTAGTTTCTCAGGTGGTGATGGGCTTCATACAGACATGAATTATCGCGTTATTAGGGGTCTGACTTTATCCACCCGCTAGACTCGATATGCGATACTCTTAGACGAACAGACCGGACTGTACGGATATTGTCACTGTCAGGCTCAGTAGGGGTTTGGATGAGTTTGTTTGTCGGCCTTCCTTTCGCTCAATATCTGGATAGCCGTTATGTACAGCAAGTGCCGCTGACGTGCTTGTGGTTAAACCCACTGCCAGCGTATTGACGAGTCTTTAGAATCCTACACAGAGAGTTTTCACGGTTCAGACGATATGGTGTAGATGACGTATGTTGGTACATACATGTATCCGATTGAATATGTGTACAGGCTGCACAGACTTTAATCGGACGGTTAATAATACCAGCGGCTTAGGATTAAGCCGGATTATTAAATCAGGTTTTGATTTAATAATTTATATATATGTATTCTAGCATTATTGTTCACTATTCATTTTCTCTCTTGTCTATTCGTATTTTTGTACGAATACGCGTATATGTATTTCGATACGTGTATCGGGAAGTATTCCGTATTTATACGGAATAACTTCTAGAAGATGCCACCTCATTATTGGATTTTCTTTTTAGAAAATCATTTAGGAAATGAGGTGGAGGGTGAGTTGGCATGAGCATGACTTGAGGCATGTAGAGAGGTATGAGCATGGCTTTGTTTATTTGGAAAATTGGAAAGATATTTTGATTTTGCAAGAGAGAGAGAGGGGGCAGCCACTTCTTGGCTTGGCCTTGATCATTTTCTTTTTCTCCACTTGATTTCCTCACTTGCTTCATTCTCTTCTCACTTGGAAAAAGACTTAGCTATTTTTCTTTAGTTGCTCATGCCATTGTTTTCTTCACCTCCTTCATCTTCTATGGTTGCTCCCTTGAGCAATTGTGATGAGAGAAAAATATAGTGACACAATCCTACACCTCCAATCCCCATTGCTAGCAATCTTGGAGCGTCGGTTGTCTCGTTTTGCGAGACTGAAGTTTGCGCCGTTTCTCTCAGGTGGATCATCGTAGATGGAGGAAGACCGGCAACCAAACTCGATCAGGAAGCCTCTAGGAGCTTGGAATGAAGACCGAAAGACACGGATCAACTCGGTATAACCATTCTAATTTTTTTATATTAGCTTGCTAGTTTAGGGTTTAGGGTAGATCCGGGCATCGGGTTATGGTAGCGCCAGTTTAGTAAATTTTTGTTCCGCATTTGGCCACGGTTTGATGGCCGGGACGCTGCCGTAACCCAACATGGTATCAGAGCCAACCCTTAAATCCTTAGCATGCTTGTTTAGACAATGTTAAAGTATCGAAATCGAAACAACCCCGAAATGATACCCTGCAGATTTCAGTTTCTGTCGATTTTCAAAGTCTTCAAAAAAAATTTAGCAACTGCAGAAGACTTCTTGAATGACCACAAGAGCACACACCAAATACGAACCCATTCCACCCGTTTTGGACCGAGCACATGAAGGAATTTTCTGAGCCGGCCGGCCATTCTTCAGTGTTTGGGCTTCGTATTTTGTGTGTGGTCTGGTCTCTGGAATATTGGTTCAGTGGTATTGCTAGTTTAGCCCAGTTTTGATATTGGTTTATCTAGTTGTTTGGGGCTATTCGGGGTGTTTCGAAGTCGATAATTTAACACTGTTTAAATGTTTATCAGTACTTACATTACTATCTGCGACCGTGAATGCCATTAGATCGGTACAACTTGTCTAATTGCTATAGTTCGTTTAGAAGGGTTTGTGAACGTGACATTCACGTTGATGTTCTGTATTGTGCTGTGATTGTGGTTGGATCGTCGTGGTGGATAGCTTTGGTGCAATGGTAGTACAGTTTAGTTTCATTTGTACATTTGTTATTGCGGGGCGAGCGTCCGACATGTGGACTGCCGTCAGTGCCGGTTTGTATATTATTTGTTTGGGGCACGACCGGGTTGAGGTCGATGTCACTCTTGTATATTATTTTTCTTTTCTGTACTAGGATTACTCCGTGGTGGAGTGCACGAATAGTCGGGTTCTAGAGAGCAACGGGTCCATATCTCATGGCGTTGAGATGGAGGGGACCTTACTCTAGAATTGGCGGGCTATTCGCCGCACTCGTAGGGGTATAGGTTGACCCACAGAGAGGTGCCCAAGTTACCGGATTCCGTGAAGTGCTGGGTGGCCCATTCACGTTGTTGAAGGGGGTTGCCTCATTTCTGGTTTTGGCGGGTAACTTGCTGCCCTCGTAGGGGTCTAGATTTTCATTACACAGGCTATCCACACGACAGGGGAACGTCAGGTCTCATTTGCGGCTCAAGTGTTTATATTGCTCAGATACGCTTAGCGTATTTACTTCACAGTAAATACGTAGCGGCCAGTCGCGTCCTCTGCTCATACACTGGGAAGCAGGGTGTGACAAAGTAAAACCCGGGGCTTCAGGATTATCCACCACTCTGTGTTGTTGCTTCTGTGATACTTCTGTGATGTTGCTTTATATCATGCCTGGGACTATTGTTATATGTATTTTATATATACTAGTAGATGTATATATTTTGTACCCGGGCTAGTCCAGTCCCCGCTCTGTCGTTAGTTAAGTAATCTAACGAGTGATGACGGGACCCAGTAGCGAATGCGGATGGCATATACGAAAATCATATTTTCGTTCTTTTCTGGTGTGATTAATTGATGGGACTGTATTGATTCTGATCAATGCAAGGATAAAACAAACATATATGATGTTGTTGGAACCAAGTTTTTTAAAAAAACTGACATTACAGACGTTCTCTTTTGCTTTGCACAGTGGTATTCGGTTATGAATATCCAGCACCTCATTCGACGAGGCAAGAGCCGAGATCCTTTCATCGGGAGTGACCCCTTGAGCGAAAGTTTGCGTCAGCGTAATAACTTCACTATAGTCGTTTTTTTTGTCACGACCCGAATTTAGTTCGTGACCGGCACTTAAATCACGTAACGTCTAAAGGCGCAACGTAAATTAAGTAAGCCGAAACCCAGAAATCTAAACCTTTTTAAGAAAATGGAAAAGGTGAAGTTTTGAAATAAAAGTATAATGAATCATGTTTTGTCTTTTAAAATTTCGGGCAGACCTCCCTCATATATTTTGAATCCAAAACCACATATCCATGATAATATAAAAGGCATCCCTAAGCGGGAGCTAGCTCTTCGCCGGTGGATCACAACCACGCAAGACCGAAAATATGTATATGACGCCCAACGGCGAAGATCAACACAAGGAATAAAGTAAAGTAAGACATCAAACCTACCAAGAGAACATATAACCCATCGCTCAAGTCTCACAACTACAAGTCTTGCTCAGTCTTACTACTTATACAAATACTAGTTTCTGATTTGATGGAGTTAACTAGGTACAATAGGAATAATAACACAAGAGTGGCATGATTCAATATGTACCACCTACCAAAGCAAATCACCCGAATGCAGCTGTGTGCCAGCGATGCCGCTACTGATCCATGCGGTCAACCTGCAAGAACTGTGGCACAATGGGGGTGAGTTATCAACTCGTGAGTAGAAAATATCATCAGGTAGAAATCGAAATAAATAACGATTCCTAGGTCAACTATATCATAAAGGTAATACTATGATATCTAGGGTGACCGTATCTGCATATGTGCCAACAATATAATCAATGCATATCAGCAAGTGGATATCATCCAACTATATAATTAATGCCTGTATGCATGTGGATCCCATCCACGTGTCAACCAATGACACAACATCATGCATGTAAATATCATAAAAGTATATGCGTGAAAATATGAGGATATAAATCAACGTGTGTCCCTCGCGACATATCAAAATCATAGAACCTGAGTGTCCAATATTGACACTCGAAACATCATGAAACCCGTGTCCAGTATCGACACGTAAATCCTCATATCTCGGGCTCCGTCAGTCCGGATCGGCCCACGGGCTCCATCTGCGGGATCGGCTCTCCGGCTCCGACAGAACAGGTTGGCCCATATCCATCTCTCGACTCCGGTCGGTATCTTCCAGATAACCTCCAGGTCCAACCAATCATCGGTAGGTAGTGTTCCCTCTACCGGGCTCATCGATTAATCTATCGACATACCTTTCTTGCCCCGGGTACCATACCGGGTCCACCATGTACCCGCAAATGGCTTCATCCAGCTCCTCGAATCGGGTCTCATATATCAATATCAGAACCGAGAAAATATATGGTGGACGCACTGAAATATCATATCAAGAGAAATCAGGTTTTTAAAACAATACATACTTCCTTTAAAACATAACCACGGTTCTCAAATCTAGAATCCTATGAAAACAGCATATCTCAATGCGTATAATCGTAAAGTATGATGTATGCGACATATGACAGAAGTGTAAGTATATCCGTAAATTATGCAACATAGCATAGTGATGTGAACATAGCAATATATCATAGCATGATGTAGCAATTCTACTGTGTAAGTGACATAACAATTATCGATGATAAAGGTGTGTGAGCCGGTCAATCGGTGTCAGTGTAACATACGTATCATCGATAATGGTGTAGGTGTACTAGCACAGGTATATGTAATGTAATGAGAAAGACATGAACGTAGCATAAAGTATATCGTCAGCTAAATGCTATAAGGTATACGTGTCTATAATATATCCGAGTCGGTGAATCTATCAATCGGCATTCAGCCTCACAATATCACGTACGGTATAATCTATCGTACGGCATATCACTCAAGATTCACAACATTATATATATCTATATACTTATATCCCAGGTCACATCTGTATCAATCTCATATCGTGGGGCCGAAAAAGGTATCAACTATCTCATATCGACTCGCATCCATATAACGACATATCACACCAAGTCATCATATCACATTGTATATTCGTTCATCACATTAATATCTCACATCAAGTCATCTTGCGTACACATTCTATCTTACAAATCTCATGTCATGCTATTCTAAATCTCATACATATCAATTCTATCATATCATGTCATACTAAACAATACACAAATCTTAAGTCGTGGTATATCTTGTCTCCTACAAATCCTTTAACCATATCCATAACATTCTAATATGGTTTCCTTAACTATTATATATATATATATATATATATATATACCGGTTTCCATAACAAATTGCGGGAGTGCTATACGCCATCCACCCGACTTCCCCCGTAGATATAAATCTACTCACCTGCTAAACTCCTCGCTTAGCCTTAGTCAATGTGCTTCGTTGTCTCGGAATTCATGCGAAGGTACCTACAATATCAACACATATCGCAATACCATTAAAATCAATGTCCGAAAACCGATACGGCACACGGTGCGCTAATAGGTTAGAACCTATAGCCTACGCATGCAAAACCAACCAAACAACCCTCGTCGTTGACATACAAACATCCAACGACCGAATACAATATCAAATACTAAAACTAAGAATTCCAAAATACGGAAAACATAACCAAAACCACTCACAATAGCTCCCAGATTTTGGTTCAGGTCAATAGGAACAAAACAAACAAATATAAGGTGTAGTATATGGAGTATATGAGCTACTGGCCAAATTTAGACCCAAATTCCTTCAATGAGGCCGGCCACATTGCCTAAATTTCCAGTGAGCTCGGCCCGTTCTGCTCCGTTTGGGTCCGTCTTCTCAATGTGGTCTTCTAGTGTCTTAAATAGGTCTCTGGTATTGTTTGTTTTTCTCATAAACTTCCCAGATCATTCCAGATTCCGTGTAGGCCATAAGGTTTCACAAAACCGACACGGAACGTTTCTAACTTCGTGTATCGGGTTCTAAACTCAATTCCAGGCCTCTAAATCAATCTCTAAGGTCTTGTAAACACTCTCTACATCTCAATTGGCCACTTGACAGCAAATTATAATTTTCCAAGATCACAAACCTATTTAACTCAATTTCTAACTACAAAATACGATATTTAACGCAAATATGATTCTAAAGTGAATGGATTACGTTAATAGCAACCAAGGAACTTTCTTGAGTTGTCCGAGTCTCCAAAATCCAAACTTGATTGGTTCCAAGGGTTTACAATGAGGTTGTGTATGTTTTTAATGAAAGGGGCATGAGGTTTTGAGAAATATTTGGAGATGAGGTATGGAGGTAGTGAGGGAGTGATGAAGATAATGAAGATGAAGGAAATAATAGAGAAGTGAAGGAAATAGGGCAGCCAAGGCTCTCTCTCTTATGCTCACCCTTTCCTATACTCACTCTCTCACAACAAATATTTATTTTGTTTTCTTCATAAAATATCTCAAGGTATCAATTTATATTCCATTCACACTCTTCTCATTCCCTTTTCTTTGTTTTCCTTTGCTTTTCTTTCTTTTCTTTTCATTTCCTTTTCTCTTCTCACTAACTCACAAACACACACATGCACACATGCACATGACATGTTGCAAAAACGTAAAAATACGGATTTGACCAAAAATCCGATAAATATCATTAAAATAATTAAATCACTTTAATCTCCGATAAATTTCCAAATATCGGTATATACTTGTACCACTTTACGAAAACTCCAATTTCGCAAATCGGGTAGTTTTCGCGAAACATATTATTTTAATATTAAATTTCCAAAAAATAATATTTTATATTTCTGAAATGTTACACTTTTGTTTTGCATCGTGGTATTCAGTTAGGAATATCCTGTACCTCATTCGATGAGGAAAGAGCCGAGATCCCTTCACCGGGAGTGTCCTCTTTAGCAAAAGTTTTCGCCACTATATATTTGTAAAACCACTCAGTTCCTTCAACGATATCAAGTTTATTACGTTAAAGATTTTTCGCCAAAAACCGGTTGTAGCCCTACGTTTGTCGTTGCTGTTCGCCGAGGCGTAGTGTGCGGTAGCTCTGTAATGCTTTTATGTCGCATGGACATGTGGATTGGTTAGGACGGTCGTACGACTTTGTTGATTATCTGTCAAGGATCGTGCGGGTGGGTTTAACGCAATCAAGATAATGACGGGTTGAACTTAACTAGGACCTTTTGATTTGTTGATTATTCGTCAAGGTCACTTGGGTCCTAGGGGTAAAAATCACATCGAGAGTTTCAAACATACAGGAAACTTGCCAGGCTTGCGCATACCTTCTGGAGTGTGGTGACTTGAGTGGCTTCCATGAGGTTGTCATGCGATGATGGCAGGATCCTGATTCCCACTGATGAGTTGGTTTACTCCTCGGATGCTTTTAGATGATCCCGACTAATTCTTCTTTCAGGTTTGGAGAAGAATTTGAGGATACAGTGGGAGACATCCTGATTAGATAAAATAATTAACCATTCTAATTTAGGTTAGAGTGCACGCTGAGTGTTTCTTTTCTCTCTCTCTCTTTGGCAGCAACCATGACCCGTCCTAAACTAAAACTCATGAACCCAGTTAACCGAACCTTCTTAAAACACTTTGGCTTTTGGAATGTCACGGTGTCACATATATCATTGCCACCTCTATATCACCTTTGTGTTTCTCCAGATCAACCTGTATCACTAGGAAGATCCGCACTTATTGGATAATCCATCGTATAGTTACATATGAACTTGAAGGAACTTGTTCCAGATTCGAGGATTGATTCTGGTTCTGGAAAAATTGAATTGGATTATTCTGTTGTATTTTCTCTTTACCTTCTCTCAGGTTGTGAGAGCTCCTAGGATTAGGAGAGTAAACCTATTACGCTTATTGGATAGTCTTCTTCCAAACCATAGGCAGGTGCCAAAAGGTAGGGAAGGAAGAAAACCAATCAGCCTAAAGGAGGTGTACAGAAGATAATAAGTAAAGACATATAAAGGGATTAGAATAACGGCAAAGAAAATTGCGACTGCTATCATTCACGACAAAACAGTGTATACCCCTGCCACTCCCACATCCACTTTGGATTACTCCAGAACACTTCGTATTACTACGAACGTCCATAATGCTTGGACATGCCATCGTATAGTTACATACAAACACGAAGGAATTCGTTTCAGATTCGAGGATGGCTTCCGGTTCAGGAGAAATGGAATATGATTATTCAGATGTCTTTCCCATTACCTTCTCTCAGGTCGCGGGGGCTCCTGGCATAAGAAGTGTACACCTATTACGCTTATTGGATAGTCTTCTTCCAAACCTTAGGCTGGTGCCGAAGGGTAGGGAAGGAAGAAAACCAATTAGCCTAAAAGAGGTGTACAGAAGGCAATAAGTAAAGACATAATAAAGAGATTGGTGCGAGGACAGGTAAGTATATGGTTACTGTCATGAATCAGGATAGTGGAAGAGGCATTACTAGGAATACCTGGTTACCCCTTTCGAAACATTTTCATGTTTCAGATTTACTGTGCGATATTAATTGAAAACTGTTTTCCCAATTGGAATCTAACTCCAGCGTATGTATTTACCAGGTTTGATTCACACATCTGTATGGCATTACAGATGGTGAGTGGGAGTAAGATATTGGGAATTGAATGATTAGATTCTTATTATATCGGAATTCGTTGTAATTGGTGATATTTGAGGAAATCATCTGGTTTTTGCCGGATGACAAATATTTAGTTTTGAATATCCGTTATTATGCACCAATTTCAAACTGATATATTTATACGTTTATTTTATAAAGTGATATATAACATTTTGAAATTATGTCTATAACATTTACCTATATCAGTTGGTGATTAGGTAAGGTGCATTCAACAGCGGTGTAATTCTTCTTAACCATAGTACAGTTTTTAACCTGCGACGCACAGGGTTTGATTTGTTGAACTCGGGGACTTATACGAAGTATTGTATGTTGTCCAGTGTCCATTAGGACAAAGGGGTTGGTACTCGTACTATATTCTGTTTACTCATGACTTCTCCAGTAATAGACAAGTATTTCGTTGAAATACAAGGTCTAGATTTTGAGAAGTTATAGGTACAAGAATAAAGTAGAGAACCATTTGTTGGAAGTATCAGGATTCTTCGATGTAGTCGAAGATGTAGATACTTGTGTTTTGTATTCCGTTGATAGTAATGGTTTTGAGAACTTGCTTCTCTTTCAGCTTACTCATATATGGATGCGCTCCTAGATGAGTAATCCTAACTGGCCTATTTCCATTTGGTTGATATGCACTGGAGATAGCTGCATGATTTTGAATCTGGTTCCAATTAAATTAGTGCTTTTGTTTATATATTGGATATATATATAATCAATTTATATCTTAACGATGTTAAGGTATAGGGAGTTGTCCGGCTGATACTTAAAACCAGAATCCGGATAAACTCGAGGCACGTTTCAGTAATGGCAGTTTGTGGGTTATCCCGGGCTTTGACGAGGGTTAACTTTCTACCATCAGGAAGATCAATAGTGATATTGTTCTTGACTCGCTATAGTTTTAGTAAAATGGATTTTTTCAGAAAACAAAATTAGGAGTATGGTATAACTGGAAATGATTCCAGAACCACAAACGATCACTGAAGATTTAATAGAACCTGAAAATTCAATTGGATATGACATTCCATTAGCCACTCCGTAGATTTGGTGGGTAACCTCAGGCACCCGAGAGGTACTTCGGTCTTCTCAGAGACGGTGACAGGAAGGTTCTTGTTTATCCAGACTTGTCATTGTTGCTGTTCTAGACTAAAAGACCCGGCAGGAGGATGAATATGGCGTCGTTCTAAACTAACTTTAGAAGTGCACGTGTATATGACTCTGCCAAAAGGTTGTTGTAGTCAGTGGGAGCAGCGGAAGCATAGTGGGCAAGTAGCTTATATCTATTTATAGACTAAAGAAGGTATAGCGGAAATAGATCATCTATTTTTTATGTGACAGTCATAGGCTTTGACTTAATCAAAATAGGAGATGGATCTGGTAAGAAGGTAGCAGGGTGCGATGTCCTAGTATTTAGGATGACATGCACTTTATAGGAAGTGAAATTCCTATACTACGATCGGTTATACTATGGTTGCCACACGGTTGTTTCTCCACATAGATATAATATCAGGGTTTCCGGTTACTAGATCTATAGTTTTAGATCTAGATTTGGGAAGTGTCCCAATTTAGGTACTTGACACTATTCTAAAGTGTTTTAGAATGGACGACTCCTAGCATAGCGGTGTACCTGCAGGTGATGGAGTCACCCTCTCTAAAGGTGTCTTACAGACTAAAGGGGAGAGGGATCTGCATAATTAGCATATCACTTGCATAGGCAATTGAGTTAATCATGAAATGTCAAGTACCACACCAGATGTTGTTTTTGCACTAGCTGCAATAAACCTATATTAATCCAATTCTGAAGAAATGTAGGGAAGCAGTTTATGAACATAAATGGATGTTCTAGGGATATGGTAACGGCAACCTCCTTCAGGAGACGGTTATCATTTCAGGCTTCCAAAGTGATCTGGATGACAGAGTGACTGTCTGAGTTATAGTTTTTCCCTCTTCTTAGGGACAGTATGTTGGACAGGTGGTCCAAGCGGATACTGAGGAAGGCATGGCGCACAAGATACTGATTAAATTCAGTGGATGATACAGTCTAAGAAGTTTGCTGGATTTGGAGTTCATTTGTGAACTGGGTCCTATCAGATATCCATACATATTCTAAGACAGGTATTGCTCATTTCGGGAGATAGTATTCTCCGCAAAGTTGAGATATAGAGAGATAAAGATAGAAACACTGGAGCGGATCCACTCACCGAGGCTATTTCTCGAAACTGATTAGTAGAGAAGTTGGGTGTTCGGTATCACACAGGCTGTGAGTATGCGACGCCGCAATAATTGGCCTTAAGTGCAAGTGGGAGATTGTTGGCTATAGTGCCCTCAAGGCAATTATCATAGTCGCAGGCAGGTGATTATGATGATTGAGGGTGGACCTATACCGGTAGAACAGTCTTACTCGAGATGATAGTATGATATCTGGTTTGTCTTTATCATCATGTATATGAGCCCATAGGATTCTTGCTTGACTACCAGTATTATGATGGCGATCATATATGTGGGAGCTGGGAGTCTATAAGCAAATTCTTAAATGTCCTCAGTCGTGGGAGTTTCGAGATTGGGTATCGATACTCCAGTGTAGACTAGTGTATACTGATCGAGACCCCGACGAGGGGCGGTGGCCAGGTCTCACAAGCCATTGGTGTTAGTTTGTTCACCTAAGATAGTATACAGGTGCTCATTGGGTTATAAGTACACTGGACGGACTCGCTGGGAACCTGCTAGTTCGTACATGCCTATTGTCAGATAGCAGTTCCCAGGTGACATGTGTATAGGTTAGTCTGTCGACCTGAGATCGTCATTTGTCTCGTGTGAGTTCCCACTGTGCTTTGATTACTACCCTACCACGGCTCAAAAGAGTCGTGCAAACAGGTTTCAGTTGGGTACAGTCCCGAGCCACATGGAGGCAATGAGTGGATCGTCGGGGATTCGTCTCTCCCGGTATTGGGGATTGATGCCATACAGTCCATGGGTGGCCATCACCAGAAATCCTTGGCCAAGCTAGTCGAGAATTACTGATTCGGATCAGTAGTTTCTCAGGTGGTGATGGGCTTCATACTGTTCAGTCGAAAATATTGTGCATTTGATATGACATTTTCCTTACTATTTTTTATATAATAAAAAGTGTTTATTATAAATATGACACATATGAATGTTTATCTGTAAAAATACTATTTTCATGTGTTTATATATTATAATTAACATTATGAAGGAAAATGTAAGCATATTATATCTTTGTAATATTTAGTCCATTTAAATATGCTTACCTTATCATATATCTTTAACCAATTTTCTTAAATTATAATATCATGTCAAATGGTTAAAATATTATCTCAATAAAAACAAATTCTACTAACATTATTTATTGAGATAATTTGCAGAAATTATTTCAGGACTGGAATCAAGGAAATCCGAGTTATCGAGGTCAAATCTGCCGAAATCTTAAAGTAAATCGAAGAAATCAATTCTGGTAGAGACGTAGAGAAGATTTCCAAAATACAGATACTCAAAAGATATCCACGTGTCAACACCAGAGACCACAGAAAATTTCATCAACTGATCCCAACAAAGTGCGGCCCTTCCGTGGCCAAAACATGTATATTGAGGCGATTCCGCCGCCGATTTGGGGAGTTAGGATATGGGATTTATTGGGTAGGATCTTAACAGCTAGTTGCCTTATTAGGAAACTAGAGATTCTGGGTCTGTGACTATAAATAAGAACCGAGAGCCTCTTGGAAAAAAATATCAAACCAACGAGATCACGAAATCCAAGACGGCTCAAGAATCCAGGTTGATCATCAGCTGTTCATCTACCTCCTTAAGAAGAGATCGAGAAGCAAACTAGGGTTTTGTAATCACTTTCTAAAGGAACAAAGTGTAATTGATCAAGTTGATTAATAAAGATAGTTGTTTATTCTTATTGCATTTTATTTTCTTTATCTACATCATGATCTCTATCCGCTCTTTTATCTCCATCATGCGCGAGTAATTCTCCGCTTGACAGGGTTCGTAGGATTATGGTAGATCAATAGATGATTAGAATCCTTTAACTCCTTTTACATCCTATAAAGTTTATAAAGTTTACCAAAAGAATCGTTAACATCCAATTGGGCACGCTATCTATTCATTGATATTCACGACCATGATTAGAGATTAGATTAACAATTGTTTTGGTAAAGGCTAGACATGAGCGGAGATCCATATCAAGATAGGGGTTAAGAGTGGGAACCTTATTCCCTCCAGAAACCCTAATTTACATGCATCACCATCGATCTAGTTTTAAATCTATTAAAGAATAAAAGGAGTAATATTTAATTAATCATCCATGACTACTAAATTTTAACGAACTCTACAAGCCCCCTTCTAATATAAAACCTACATCCGTAGTTAATCTAGATCTATATGCTACATCCGTGATTGACGTAGATCTAGAATCTACAACCATTCTTCACTATTCATTGTTCTTCCTCCTTTCCTAATCAATACGCCTAAAGTAAAATTAAAAGATTCCACGTTTCCCTGAAGACGACCCGTACTCATCTCGGTCTAGCTACACACGACACCGTTATTGATTGCGGTTACTACACACACTTTTTCACAAAAATCAAATGGCGCCATTGCCGGGGATATGTGCGTAATTTTTTATTTTTACTATTCGTGTTGAATTCTTAATCTGATCCATAAAAATACATAATAAAAATAAACAAAACTGCAATTTGTGTATTTAACGATTATTGTATGAATTTTGTAAGAGAATCTGGAGTCACAGATTTGAGAAAACAGAGATTCAGAGACATTCATAAAGATCCATAGGAGCATGGAAGGCCACGTAGCAAAAATCTTCAGGAGATCTCTCTTTTTGGCGGCGGAACCGCGGCAAATAGGTCCAATTGGCGGCGGAACCGCGGTGCAATTAGGGATTTAGGGTTGCAAACGTCTCCGGTATCTTTCTCAACTCTTTCTCTCTTCTCAGAAATCCAATAAAATATCTTTTCTACAGGATTCTTTGCAAAATGTCGCCGCTCAAAAATCTTTTTGCAAAGTTTTGTAATTGGTTTGTTTATTCATATTTTAATACGGACTTTAAGGGGCAAGACCACAATTCAAATTAGGTGGGGATTTTATCACCCTTCCTAGACCCCGCAAATCACAAAACGAGTATCCGCATCAACCCTATATTAATTAAAAAATATCTAGACAATACTCTAAGGACCGTCGCGCTCAAATAGGACAGAGGAAGGTCGTGGGTAATCTATTGCTTATCCGCATTACTTTTGTGGCGTCTAGGCAAGTGTGTCGAAGGCAAGTGGTTATTTAATTAGGCCCGCTATTTTCGGTGATTCGTATAGCGGATACCTCCCATTTACCTGGCGCTTACCTGGCCACAAGAGTAGTAAAGAGATGGTAGAGGATTGATCCTGCGGCTTGTCCTTTGGAAGTATAGGAGCGGTCTAGTGACTTGACCTAGGTAACCTTAGTTCTAGGGTTGTTTGTGCATTTTTGTGTGATTTGTTTCAAGTCCCACTTTTTCAAAAACAAACCAATTTTTAAACCACACACACGCTGCCACTTGCGCTATACCCGCTTAGTGCATGCTCGGCTGGACACAGGATTCTAGTGCCCGTCTTGTCCGCGTTCCTATTATCGATTCGAAGCCGGTACTTCTTCATTTTCTTTTTCCCCTCCATCCACCACATCGACCGAGATGGACGCTTCTCCATCAGATTATAACACTACCCTGCCACCACCGTCGGTGCACAGAATCCACAGCGCATTTCTCTCCAAGAGAGATGTCATCCTATACGCGGTCCCCTTCCTACCTGTTTATCTATTCCACCAGCCAATGGGGATAATTTTGAAATTAAACCCCACTTCATCAACCTTTTGCCCAAATTTCACGGGCTTGAGTTTGAAGACGCATATGTTTTTATCACTAAATTCGAAAACGTATGTGCAATGATGGGTACATCACAACTTTCAGTGGATGCTATGCGCTTGCGTCTTCTTCCTTTCACTTTGTGCGATTTAGCAGAAAAATGGGTTTATAACACTGCCGCACACTCTATTACCAATTGTGACGAATTCGTGATAGCATTCCTTAAGAAATTTTACCCCAATCATAAGACCGCCCGTGTTAGGAGCGAAATCAACCAGTTTACCCAGCTTCCCAATAAACCATTCTGGAAGTGATTTGAACGTTTTAAGGATCTACTTGTCCAATGTCCTCATCATCGAATACATAGATAGGATCTGTGCCGAATTATATATGAAGGCATTAATCCAGCGACAAAGCAGATGCTTGAAACCATGTGTCAATGCAATTTCATGTCCAAAGACGATGGTGAAGCCTGAAAATATCTGAAAGATCTTGCTGAAAACACTTTGCAGTGGGAAACCGTTAGACCACCTTCATCTAGGGGAGGTATCCATCAGCTCAATATTTCCATAACAGTAAAATCCGAAATGGCAGCGATGCAAAAGAAACTCGACGCTGTGGAGAACAAATTCTCATCGGTCTCCCTAAACCAGGTAACGCTCCCCAAAACTGTGTGTGGTTGCTGTTCCGATCTATCACATTTAACGGAAGAATGTCCTTTGAATGCACTGTTTCAAGGTCAAGAACAAATTAATACTGCTTTTCAACAGCGACCTAGAAATGATCATTATTCTTCCACATACAATCAGGGGTGGAGGAATCATCCTAACTTTGCTTGGAACCAAAACCAAAACCAAAACCAAAATCAAAACCAATTCCAAAGCAATTATCAAAAAACCTCCTCCACAGCAACAGCAACCACCACCACAGAGTCAGCACCCCTTTCAATTGCAACATTTTCAAAACTCGGCCAATAATTCTTTCCAAACGGCCGGGACTGAAAACTCATCTGCACTTGAACGAAGCGTGGATATGTTCATTAAGCATTCCATGCAATCGACGAACGAAATAAAGTCTTCTATCCGATCTTTAACACAGACCACCAACTCCCACGGTGAGAGTATTAAATCGATAGAAGCACAACTTGCGCAAATAAATGTCGCGATGAGTGCGAGAGAAAAAGGGAAACTTCCGTCTCAACCCCTACCAAATCCTGGCCATTCACAAAATCATAATGTGAGTGCCGTCACCACGTTGAGATCAGGAAGAGTGTTGAACAATCAAGTGGGTGAACAGATTGATGATGAGGAATCAATTGAAACCCTGGCTTTCACTTCATGCCCTATTTCGTCTAATCTCCCACCTTCTTCCGAACCTATTCTCCGTTTCCCCAAGGTTCGAACCCTCCGCCCACTTCCACAAATCTATCTAAAACAATCCCCACTCCAATTCTGGGATCGATTCCATCCCCACAAACTTCTTCACAAATGTTGGACCCAAAACTTATTAATAAAGCTCCATTTCCAAATAGGTTGAGGGCCAACAAACCTAACGCACAAATGGAGAAGGTTGTGGAAATGTTTAAGCAAGTTAACATAAATATCTCTCTCCTAGATGCTATTCAACAAGTTCCGTCTTATGCAAAAATCCTTAAGGACTTATGCACTAGGAAGAGAAAAACTCAAGTGCCGAAAAAGGTATTCATGACAAGTAACGTGAGCACAGCTTTTACCCAACAATTGCCTAAGAAACGTAAGGATCCCGGTTATCCTACAATATCTATAACTATTGGGGGAAAAAGCATCAATCGTGCTCTACTTGACCTCGGCGCTAGCGTTAACTTGCTCCCTTACTCTGTCTATGAGCAGATAGGTATAGGAGAGTTGAAACCTGACCACTGCACTTTCCAGATGGCAGATCGATCTATCGCCCAACTTAGGGGTGAGCTTGAGGACGTGTTGATCAAAGTCGGGGAATTCATATTCCCTATGGACTTTATAGTTTTGGATACACAGCCTTTGGCGAACCCACACAACCAAATCCCGGTGATACTCGATCGACCTTTCCTAGCAACTTCCAACGCTCTGTCATTAATTGTCGTAACGGTTCTATGAACTTATCCTTCGGAAAGATGACAATTGAGCTTAATATTTACAAGCTAGGAAGTCAACCATCTGAACCTTCTGCTCATTTAATAGATGTATGTTCCATCAACGAGATAGCTTCCGACAGCTGCAAAGCGGAAGTACTTTGCTATGATGTTCTCGACAACACTAGTGCGACATTGTTTGATCTGGAAAATCATTATAGTGAGGATATCTTCGATGAGTCCATCCCCGAATTTGAATCCGTTGACTCGTCACAAAAGTCAGTAGTGCTTTCCGAGTCAATAGCTTACGCAAGTTATGAACCTCTTAGGGATTTCGAGTATCATTCTCTTGCCCCACCTTCTATTGTCTCTCCGCCAATACTAGATCCCAAACCGCTACCTTCTCATTTTAAATATGCATATTTAGGTGAGAACGAGTCTTTTCCCGTGATCATATCCGCTTCTCTAGGTTTAGAGCAAGAGAACGCACTTTTGACGGTATTGAGATCAAATCACCAAGCATTTGGTTGGACAATGGCTGACATCAAAAGGATTAGTCTCTTAATTGTTGAACATTATATACATTTGATGGGATGAAGCCAAGCCAACCCGAGACCCACAAAGATGGTTAAATCCCGTTATGAAGGAGGCGGTAAAGAAAGAAATCATCAAGTGCCTAGATAGTGGTATAATTTACCCAATATCTGATAGCCAATGGGTAAGTCCTATTCATGTGGTCCCTAAAAAGTCTGGTATCACGGTCATAACTAATGAGGCTAATGAGTTGATCCAAATACGCACCCAAACTGGATGGCGCGTATGTATTGATTACAGAAAACACAATTGTCATGCCCCGCTTCCCAGTGTACGGTGAAGGGGACGCGACGAGGTCCGCTACGTATATACTCAGAAGTACATACGCTAAGCGTATCTAAGCAATATAAAATAAATACACAAGAAATAAGAATAAAAAGAACAGCAACTTTTATTTATTAACATTCTTTGTACAATACATGAAAGGAAATACAACTGAAATAATAAGATGCCTAAACAGTGGCATAACAGGAAATGAAAAGTACAAAAAGGAAAAGTGTACAATGAAACTGCAGTGCAGGGTCTTCAGTAAACTGCCCCAAGTCTTCTTGCAATGGCTCAACCTCTGCCGGGTCCAAATCACCTGACGACATTCAAAGAAGAGAGAAACAGAATGTCGTCAGCGAACAGGTCGCTCGGTAAGAGGGAAGTAGAAAAAGACAGAATAAGAAGATACATTTTAAAGTGTAAACTATTGTTGAAATGTTATGTCAACACTGTTGTTTGTAGCTTGGTATAGAAGGATGCCAGTGTATACGAGGGGAGTCTCTATATGCCAGAGACTAAGGGCACATATAGTACAAGGTACAGTTTATGCCACGGTACAACAGCAACTGGATTCATGTTAGGTGTGTTAAGTTTGACCACCTCGTGCCACCTTTAACACCTTTCGTACCAATCTACCCCTTAAACCCCACGATGTCTTGATTGTATTGTTATCTTGTAAAATTGTATTGATTGTATGGGTGATTGACTGACTGATCGAAACCATGCTATCAGGAAACAGTTATAACCGTAGAGTCATGTAAAAGGAATATTGGGAAGCATGTAAAAAGGATATATATCTATGGTTCGGTTCAGTCAAGTTGTATAAATTGATAATTGTATTCATGGATTCATGTGTTCATATTGACTTAGAATCTTGTAGATTATAGATTGACTTGAATCATATTCAAGTCAGATTAATCAGACTCAAACCCGAGTCAGACAATCAGAAATGTGAATCGAAGTCTTATAATTGCTAAGGTCCTTAGGGTAATTTATAAAACTTGAGGGGGTTTTATGTAAAAATACTTTTATATACTTTTCAAAATACACCCCAAGTATTTATTGTTCGTCTTTAGAGTTGTACTGAGGGTGGATTTTATGTTGTGACATTTCTAGTGAAAATATCCTAATTTTATAAATAAGGGTATTTATCTGTAATATTGATTTATTTGAAGTTCATGGTATTTTAGTGTAAAATTTATTATTGTGGTTTTTAGAAAAAATGTGGAATATTTATATTATAATAAAATAGATATTTAAATGATAAATATACATATATTTATACAAAAAATAATTTTAATAAATATTTTATATTCCAAAAATCTCATTTTCTTAAGATGTCGTATTTTAAACCTTTCGAGACCGAATGCTCCTTGCGGAGGTCTGAATCTCGCACTACTAGCCCGAGGGTGCGCGATAAACTGCACGATCCCGAACGGGTTCCCCAAAGATGGGTTGTAGCGGCGCTTTGCAAAAATTGTAAAATACTAATCCTTTAGAAAACGGTTTTATAAAGTAAAAGGTATTTATTGGAAAAGTGTAATTTTCCGTATTTTAGATTCTAGAGTTTCCTAAGCCAACTAGCCTATTTCTAAAAGGTCTAAACGACAAGTCGTTAGAAGTCTCAAATCGCCTCTTCACCGCCAATTGCGGCCAGGTAAGTGCCAGGTAAGTGGGAGGCTCTCCACTACAAGTAGTGGCCCTAATTAAGTAACCACTTGCCTTAGACACACTTGTCTAGACACCACAAAGTCAGGTTTAGATAAACGATCGATATCCACAACTTATCGTATTTTTCCTATTAAAGATATTGTTTAAACAAATGTATCAAACCTAAACTTTTATAAAAGGTTTTATTAAGGAAATGGTATTTTAATGTAAAATCTTGTTTTATCGTATTAGGAGTTTTCAAGATAGCGTATTATGGTTGCATATGTGTGTGTGAGGAGGTAGGTCATTACCTCGTGATCTATTTTAAGGTATAGCAATGTTAACGGGTTAAATGTAAAATTGAAATATGATGGTATTAAAGTGAAAAAAATACGGTAAGTTAAAAAGGTTATCATTTTATGTGTAAAAACTTATTCAAATTGATTTTTACAAGTTTAATAATCATGATAAAGATGTTTAGACATGTTTGAATTGATTAGAAGTGAAATTTTATAAAAAACCGAATCGGAAATCGGATTTGTTCCGATTCCGTCGGGTTTCGTAATTTCGTATTTTTGAGAATTAGAAAGGGAGATAGAATGGGACTTACGGGTTTCAATCTATACTAAAGAGTATAGGAGAACTAAAGAAGTTGCCGAGGCGTTGCTTCATCGCCGGTTGTTTCTAAAAACGTCGCCGGAATTCCCGCCGGAATCTCGTCGGAGCTTCGCCGCGAACTTGTTTTCAAAGCACACACTTCTTGGAAAACTTTTGAGAGAGTGGCTCAAGATTTTGGGGGTGAGAGGGTAGTGTGTAGGGTTGGTATTTATAGGGTTAGGTTAGGGTTAGGGTAGATGAAAAGTTAAAAATAAAAATATGATAAAATGTAATAAAAAATGTATTAAAAGTGGAGTAATTGGGGTTTTTAAAGAGCTCTGGAAGTGGTCTGAGGCTGAAACTTTGCAGGTGCATAGGGAATATGAAAAGACACAACTTTCATGTTGTGGCCGTCGCCGGAATCGGCCGACTCGGGAGTGACTCGGCCGTGATTCGGTCGGAGCACTGAGTCGGCCGAGTCAAGGCCGAGTTGGCCGATTCCCGGCCGAGTCCGGCGGCCTGGATCCTCTCCGATAATTCATCTAACTCCTGCAAGTGTTACATGTTTGGGTGTAGTGGGGGTTTTTGTGAGATATGCACGTGTAAACTCTTGGTATTCTAAAGGTTTTAAAAAAAATCAATATTAAAAATAATGTGGGGTATGAGATTTGAACTCTGGTGGCTTGGTTCAGCAGTGCAAGGTATTACCAATGAGCTACAAGCTCCTTCTTGTAATTATGGAGTTATTTAATTACTTAAAATGATAACAGCAAGAGTAAACACTCCAAGTATACATTAAATTTAAAGTAATTTCTTGTACACTAAAAATGGAGTTATTACATTCTTGTAGCTTATAATTAAAAACAAAATAATTACTTATATCTTGTGCTCAGGCTAAAATACCCCTTTATGGATTTTTAAAAAAAAATTTAAAATTTTGTGTAGAAAAGTGTATAGGAAAATTAGGATTGTTACAACAATGCCGCAACGAGGAAATATCACTTCTCTCTACCTTTCATTGACCAGATGTTAGAACGATTAGCTGGACATGAATACTATTGTTTCTTGGACGGATACTATGGCTATAACCAGGTCCCCATCGCCAAAAATGATCAAGATAAAACAGCATTTACTTGTCCTTTCGGTACTTATACTTATAGACGCATGCCCTTTGGGTTATGCAACGCTCCCGCTACATTTCAGTGGTGTATGATGGGGATATTTCAGACATGGTTGAGAATTTTCTGGAGATATTTATGGACGATTTCTCCATATTTGGGGACTCTTTTGAGGAATGCCTACGTTATCTTGACGCGGTTCTTACCCGCTGTAAGGATAAGGACTTAACTTTGAATTGGGAAAATATCATTTTATGGTCCAAGAAAGTATTGTCCTTGGACATATCATTTCACGAAAAGGTATTGAGATTGACAGAGCTAAAATTGATGTCATCCATAACCTTTCTCTTCCCAAATGCGTCAAAGATATACGATCTTTCTTTAGTCATGCAGGATTTTATAGGAGATTCATTAAGGACTTTAGCAAAATTGCTAGACCCTTAACTCTTCTCTTGGCCAAGAACACAACATTTCACTTCGATTCGGATTGTGAGGCTGCTTTTAAACCGCTTAAAAGATCTCTCACTACAGCCCCCATTCTATCATCTCCGGATTGGAACCACCCGTTCGAGCTTATGTGTGATGTATCGGATTTTGCTATTGGTGTAGTCTTAGGGCAGCACATTGATAAGATGCCATATGTAATTTATTATGCAAGTAAGATCTTGAATGATGCTCAAATTAATTATACAACGACCGAGAAAGAACTCTTGGCAGTTGTATTTGCATTAGAAAAATTCAGGCCTTACTTGATTGGCTCACCGATAATGGTTACACAGATCACTCCGCCCTACGACACCTTTTATCTAAGAAGGATGCGAAGGCCAGGTTAATACGTCGGATCCTGTTGTTACAAGAATTTGATCTTGTCATACGAGACAAGAGTGGATGTGAAAACGTAGTAGCCGACCATCTTTCATACATTTCTTCTTCACCTACAGTGACCTTGCCAATAAATGATTCCTTTCCTGATGAACAGCTCTTGACTGTATCCTATGAACCCTGCTTCGTGGATATTATGAATTATCTAGCAACGGGACTTATTCCTAGCGATTGGTCTAAACAAGACAAATTTCGATTTCTATCCTAAGTAAAACACTTGTACTGGGATGAACCTTATTTGTTTAACTATTGTTCCGACCAAATCATTTGCAGATGCGTCCCTAATGAAGAATTCAAGAGTGTATTGTCTTTTTGTCATAATCAAGCATGTGGCAGTCATTTTGGTCCACATAAAACGGCGGAAAAAGTTTTGCAATGTGGCTTTTATTGGCCAACATTATTTAAAGATGAATATGATCATTGCAAAACTTGTCCACGGTGTCAACACTTGGGTCAGATTTCACGAAGAAATGAGATGACGCTCCAACCTATCTTGGTTGTGGAGATATTCGATGTTTGGGGTATTGATTTTATGGGCCCTTTTCCTAACTCTTTTGGGAATTTATATATCTTGTTAGCAGTTGATTACGTCTCGAAATGGGTATAAGCAATACCGTGTCGCACTAATGACAACAAGGTTGTTATTAAATTTCTTAAAGAAAATATGTTTTCGCGATTCGGACACCCTCGCGCTATAATTAGCGACACGCCGTCAAATCCGAGGGCTCAACCCTGGACAGGCCACGGGACGCATTTCTGTAATCGGGCTTTCGAGGCTTTGATGCGGAAATATTCAATCAATCACAAACTTTCTACACCCTATCATCCCCAAACGAGCGGGCAAGCTGAGATTTCTAATAAGCAGATCAAACAAATTTTGGAAAAGATGGTTTCTCAAAACCGTAAACATTGGTCAACCAAATTGACGGATGCTCTTTGGGCATTTCGCACCGCTTATAAGACCGATCTTGGTATGTCTCCTTACCGACTTGTGTTTGGAAAGGCATGCCATCTTCCCGTCGAGATCGAATATAAAGCAATGTGGGATATTAAAGCGGTTAACTTCGGTTTTGATCAAGTCTGCAGCTATCGGAAGCTACAATTAAATGAGCTAAGTGAACTCCACGATGAAGCTTACGATAACGCGGTTATAGTAAAGAACCGGACTAAAGTTTTCCACGATAAAAATCTTTTTAGAAAAACCTTCACACCGGGACAATAAGTCTTTCTTTACGATTCCCGTCTCCATATTCATCCAGGTAAGCTGAGATCTCGTTGGAAAGGACCTTTTGTGATGCGGTATGTATATCCGCACGGGGCAGTAGAAGTTGAAAATATTAAAAACGGTTGAACTTTTAAAGCAAATGGGCATAGATTGAAACCGTATTTTTCTGCTGACCCAGCGGAGGAGCTCCTGATTTTACAGGAGCCGCTTTATCACAACTGAGTTTCTTCCGCCTCAACTCCATGTTTCGGTAACATTTTCTCATTTTTAAGAATAGAGGTGAGTGAAAAAAGAACTTAGCTGAATATCTGTGCGTGCCAAAGTACAAGTTTGGGGGTAGTTTTCATTCGACTATTATTTTACCCCTCTTAATTTCTTTCCCAAAGTCTACAGTTCTATGCATTCAAAGATGATATCGGCGAGGACACTGCTGAAAACAGGTTTGGGGTATTCACAAAATTATCTTTTGGCACTTGGCACAATACTATTTTTATATATATATAATAAAAGAGTAGAAAGTGAAAAATTACATATGAAAGATAGGAAAAGTTTAAGAAAAGCAAGAAAATTAGATATTTTCTTAAACGAAACTAGTAATAAGTAGTTATGAGCCGTTGTCCCAAGAATTAGTAAGATGAGGGAAATTACTAATCTGAGGATAAAATTAAGTCTGAAAAATAGTCCTTATTCTTGACGCCAAACATTTGAACGTTGATACCCTACTATACGCACTTACACGCATCCTGAAACATGGGATAGTAGAGAATACCTTAAAATGCTCTTGTTTAAAAGACTTGGTATGAAGAGAAAATATATATATATATATATATATATATATAAGTGGTGAAGAAAAAAATGAACACTGGTTTTGTAATTGTTTAAGGCGGCAAAAAAAAATATAGCGAGGGTGCTTTATCACTTAGTGCCTTAGACCAACTGGTTTGGGAGCCACTGCTAAGCCTTAGATGTTGCGAAACGAGGAATTACGCCTAAATGCGCGAGCACATTTTGTAATCGATCGGTTAGTACCTCAAGAAATATTAACGGTCGCATGAAAAATGTGTGAGCAATTTTATCGAAAATATTCACCAACTATAAAATACTCTGGAAGATGGACAAGAGTATGATAGCTTGAATTGAATTCTCTAAGTGTAGGGATGTCTTTTAAACACACGTAGGGGTATATGATCAATGTTTAGATGAAAGATAGGGAGGAAAACTAAAAACGATGTTTTATTGAGGGATGATATGATTTCTAACATCTTTTCACAACCATTAAGATAGGGCTCATGACACCCGAAAAACTGGTGTAGTTGGAAACTCTTATTTTCAAGTTCTTTCTTTTATAGTTCTTATCTTTGTATATGATTTTCACTATCTTTCTTTTGTTATAGGATTTTGTGAGTGTAATCTGCTGAAAACCCCAAGGAGACAACACTCCTCCTACTAGGGACACCTAGAGATTTAACGGCTTGTTGCACGTGCTCAGTGCAATCGTGTTGCCTACGAAAGCGTGCTACTTAGGTTTTTCTTTTTCTTTTTCTCCTTCTTTTGAATAAGTAGTTTGCTCGGGACGATCAAATTTATTTTTGGGGGTATTTGTTTAGTCGAAAATATTATGCATTTGATATGACATTTTCCTTACTATTTTTTATATAATAAAATGTGTTTATTATAAATATGACACATATGAAGGTTTATCTGTAAAAATACTATTTTCATGTGTTTATATATTATAATTAACATTATGAAAGAAAATGTAAGCATATTATATATTTGTAATATTTAGTCCATTTAAATATGCTTACCTTATTAAATATCTTTAACCAATTTTCTTAAATTATAATATCATGTCAAATGGTTAAGATATTATCTCAATAAAAACAAATTCTACTAACATTATTTATTGAGATATTGTGCAGAAATTATTTCAGGACTGGAATCAAGGAAATCCGAGTTATCGAGATCAAATTTGCCGAAATTTTAAAGTAAATCAAAGAAATCAATTCTGGCAGAGATGTAGAGAAGATTTCCAAAATACAGATACTGAAAAGATATCCACGTGTCAACACCAGAGACCACAGAAAATTTCATCAACCGATCCCAACAAAGTGCGGCCCTTCCGTGGCCAAAACATGTATATTGCGGCGATTCCGCCGCCGATTTGGGGAGTTAGGATATGGGATTTATTGGGTAGGATCTTAACAGCTAGTTGCCTTATTAGAAAACTAGAGATTCTGGGTCTGTGACTATAAATAAGAACCGAGAGCCTCTTGGAAAAAAATATCAAACCGACGAGATCACGAAGTCCAAGACGGCTCAAAAATCCAGGTTGATCATCAGCTGTTCATCTACCTTCTTAAGAAGAGATCGAGAAACAAATTAGGGTTTTGTAATCACTTTCTAAAGGAACAAAGTGTAATTGATCAAGTTGATTAATAAAGGTAGTTGTTTTATTCTTATTGCATTTTATTTCCTTTATTTACATCATGATCTCTATCCGCTCTTTTATCTCCATCATGCGTGAGTAATTCTTCGCTTGATAGGGTTCGTAGGATTATGGTAGATCAATGGATGATTAGAATCCTTTAACTCCTTTTACATCCTATAAAGTTTATAAAATTTACCAAAAGAATCGTTAACATCCTAATCGGGCGCGCTCTCAATTCATTGATATTCACGACCACGATTAGAGATTAGATTAACAATTATTTTGGTAAAGCTAGACATGAACGGAGATCCATGTCAAGATAGGGGTTAAGAGTGGGAACTCTATTCTCTCCAGAAATCCTGATCTACATGCATCACCGTCGATCTAGTTTTAAATCTATTAAACGATAAAAAGAGTAATCTTTAATTAATCATCCATGACTACTAAATCTTAGCGAACCCTACAAGCCCCCCTCTAATATAAAACCTACATCCGTAGTTAATCTAGATCTATATCCTACATCCGTGATTGACGTAGATCTAGAATCTACAACCATTCTTCACTATTCATTATTCTTCCTCTTTTCCTAATCAATACGCCTAAAGTAAGATTAAAAGATTACACGTTTCTCTGAGGACGACCCGTACTCATCTCGGTCTAGCTACACGCGACACCGTTATTGATTGCGGTTACTACACACACTTTTCACAACAATCACATTCCGACACGAATTATCGCGTTATTAGGGGTCTGATTTTATCCAACCCCCTAGACTCGATATGCGATACTCTTAGGCGAACAGACCGGACTGTATGGATATTGCCACTGTCAGGCTCGGTAAGGGTTTGGATGAGTTTGCTCGTCGGTCTTTCTTTCGCTCAATAGCTGGGTAGCCGTTACGTACAGCTAGTGCCGCTGACGTGCTTTTGGTTAAACCCACTGCCGGCGTATTGACGAGTCTTTAGAGTCCCACACAGAGAGTTTTCACGGTTCAGGCGATATGGTGTAGATGACGTATATTGGTACATACAGATGTCCAATTGAATATGTGTACAAGCTGCACAGATTTTAATCGGACGGTTGATAATACTAGTGGCTTAGGATTAAGCCGGATTATTAAATTAGGTTTTGATTTAATAATTTATATATATGTATTCTAGTATTTTTGTTCACTATTCATTTTATCTCTTGTCTATTCGTATTTTTGTACGAATACGCGTATATGTATTTCGCTACGTATACTGGGAAGTATTCCGTATTTATACGGAATAGCTTCTAGAAGATGCCACCTCATTATTGTATTTTCTTTTTAGAAAATCATTTGGGAAATAAGGTGGAGGGTGAGTTGGCATGAGCATGGCTTGAGGCATGTAGAGAGGTATGGGCATGGCTTTGTTTATTTGGAAAATTGGAAAGATATTTTGATTTTGCAAGAGAGGGGGGGGGGGGGCAGCCACTTCTTGGCTTGGCCTTGGTCATTCTCTTTTTCTCCACTTGATTTCCTCACTTGCTTCATTCTCTTCTCACTTGGAAAAAGACTTAGCTATTTTTCTTTAGTTGCTCATGCCATTGTTTTCTTCACCTCATTCATCTTTTATGGTTGCTCTCTTGAGCAATTGTGATGAGAGAAAAATATAGTGACACAATCCTACACCTCCACTCTCCATTGCTAGCAACCTTGGAGCGTCGGTTGCCTCGTTTCGCGAGGCTGAATCTTGCACCGTTTCGCTCAAGTGGATCATCGTAGATGGAGGAAGACCGGCAACCAAACCCGATTAAGAAGTCTCTAGGAGATTGGAATGAAGACCGAAGGACACGGATCAACTCGGTATAACCATTCTAATTTCTTTATATTATCTTGCTAGTTTAGGGTTTAGGGTAGATCCGGACATCGAGTTGTGGTAGCGCCAGTTTAGTAAATTTTTGTTCCGCATTCGGCCACGGTTTGATGGTCGAGGCGCTGCCGTAACCCAACACCTTTTTCAACTCTTCATTTAAGCAGTGGTTGATTTATATGTTTTTCTAACTGCTTTTATTCAGGGTAATGATACTTACAGAAATATATTAAGAGATGCTGTATTACGCCAGACAAATATACAAACCATGTCGGCAACATGCATATTTCCAAATAACTTTCACAGGACAAAAAAAAGAATCACATTAATCTGTATGAGCTCCAATAATATTTATTTTATAAACTATGAAGGATTTTGTTGTTGTGCTATACATAGTATTACTACATTTTTAGCAAAATCTTAAGTCTCATCTTCCACACCAAATATATATGACATTATATGCAGTAAAAGATTTCCATTTTATTACTTGAAATATGCAGTAAAGCAAACTACGATGTTTAATTCCATGTTCAATGATCAACGCATATTATGTAATCCTACAGCCTCTGATTAGTAACCATAAGGCATTCACTGCCCGTAATTTATACAGTATAATATTTAAAGCATTAATTGAGCATGAAGAGAGACTACCTGCACATTACACCATACAAGAATGCAAGAGATTAAAAAAAATATAACAAACATATAAGCTATCCGTACTTGATTCGTTCTGTCGGAAGTCTGAAAGACGCTGCAGATGTGATCCATATTCAGCAGTACAAGCTTTGGAGGCATCTACAATGTGAAACCACAATGAGTCCTCAATTTCCAGGAAGTTTCCGCAACAATTTTAGGCTCAACCGAACAATACTTGGAGCATTAAGCATGCATGTGAGGAAATACCACTTACAGTACCGTATCTGTTAGCTATTGGATATAGGCATTTAGCTGATAATATAGTTACATAGAATAACAGAACCACTGAACAGAGTTAACAAAACAACCCCGCAAGAAATTCAACGTTAAGCCATCAATGCAAACAACTTCTAAGACAACCTGTTTATAAACACAAAGAAATGCAAAATTTATCCAAATACTTAATTGCATCGAAACATGAGTTCTTTGTGTTCTGATTTAATTTTATCAGAATCCACATTGCTGAGCATCAAACTAACAAAAACAAAGCAAAGAAGTACAAAAGTATTTGTAGCTATATCTATAATCAAAATCAACAACTACTTGCCGTTGGAAGCAATTGACTGTGTTCAAAATTTTAGAAGCAATAAAAGAATAATTGTACTTATTTGAAAGACAGAAGCTAAACAAATGTTTGTGTGCCGGTCCAATTATAAAAGGTTAAACTTCTGAGGTGCTAGCTCAGATGCGACTTGAGTCCCTCCCAAATATGAATCTCCTCATCCAGTCAGATACCACCAGAAACCGTGTGCGCCAACTAACTTGCTTGCTGTACATAGTAAGGAATACTTGAAAAGATTACTATCAGATAGAAGTAGGGAAAAAAAATTAATAATGGAAATTCTAGTAAATTATACATGTTAATTGGTAATTATGATTTCAAAGCCAAAGCCATGTTACTGCAAAAAGAAAAGAAGAAGAAGAAGGATAGCATATAACCTTGCGTAAACAGAATACCAAAGCCATTGACTGCTATGGCCGATAGAAATCCAATCACCAGGCAGTTGTGCGGCTGTTTGCTCTCCACCCAAGGGAGCAAATTGTCCCAAATGCCTATACCTTCAATTGAAAAATGGAAATGTATCATATCAAACATCATAGTAATAAATAATAGCTAGTGCCCCTATAGTGGTAAAGCCTATTTGCAGTAGAGTAAAAGGTTTGGGGTTCAGACTTGGGGTGGAAAGACAAGATGCTAAGAATTACCCATAGCAAATAATGGCTAAATTGCATAAATGTACCCATCAACTTTCACGTTTTTTTCGATTGATACCATGAATTTTAATAATTAGAGACAAGTACCATGAACTATTTTTTTCCTGTCATAACTACCATACGACGTTAACTTTTGTGCCTTAATGGACCATTATACCCCTCGAAATTTTAGGGGTTGATTGAGAACATAAGGATAAAATGGGAAAAACAAGTCAAATATATTTTAGGGGTTGATTGAGAACATAAGGATAAAATGGGAAAAACAAGTCAAATATTGATGATGTGGCAGTTAAATATAGCGTTTGCAGACAGAAGAAAAGTTGATGGTATTTAGTTCCAATCGGGGACGATAGTTCATGGTACTCGTTTATAATTAAATTAGTTCATGGTATCAATCGCAAAAACGTGAAAGTTGATCGGTGCATTTGTGCAGTTTACCCCAAAATAATAGAAAACTAATGGGCATCCAAAAAAGAAAAATGAAGAGGATAAAACAGGTACCTAAAGGGCTGAAACCGATGCCGCCCTGGTCCTCTAGTACGAGGAGGACCTTCAGGATTTTCTTCGCATTGCTTCATTTTGTTAAAGCACTTCGCAAGATAATTTCCTTGTTGTGCAGCGACCTAATGCATCATTAACAAAGAAGAAACACAAAGGAAGGCATCACCTAATATGCTGACAAAATTTGATTCCTCAGATAAGTTATATAAGATAATCATCATAAAGTCACCTGGGCTGTTGGAGGGAGCATCTTGACTTGTGAATCGACATTCGTAATAGCTTTCTTAAAACGCTCTATGTCTAATTCAACAGTTTCTTTAACAGGATTGCCATCAGAGTCCGTCAAAAGATCTAACACGTCCTTCATTTGCTTGCTCTTGAGGTAAAGCTTCACCTGAGGATATCTATCACAGATATCATCTAAAGCTTCTTTAATTTGTCTTGCAGTTAGAGTTCCAGAATTGGTTTTGTCTGCCTTCTTGAATATTTCAGCGACATCTTCCTGGGAACACAAACTAACTATTTAGTAAACAATAATATCTAAAATTTACCACCTTGAGACAATATACTAACATTTGGGAAACAATACCAGGCAACATAGAACATCAGCAATTACTCATTACCCGTTGCACTACCTTTTGAGCAAAGTTATTTCATTATGTAACATACCAAAAGGAAGTTAACACATCTGAAAATCATTTTGCAAACACAGGATCAAAAGAGGAACCACAATTCTTTTCCTTAAGCAATAGAGTAGTCTAATTTAATTTCACAAAATGATCGATTTGACATGTGGAGTCACAAGAACTTCAAACAGTAACTGTTATGCTAGAAAGAAGGCAAGAAGCAGGGCTCACAGTTAACACCATGTCAATATAAAGTATGAATAACCAATCAGCTGTGTCACACTAAGCATTATTGTTTTGCATAACTTGTCCTTTTTTACCCACTCGAACACATGAATGAAGTCTATGTTCATTACGTCTTCTTTACCCACATTCACACAAGAATGGAGTTTCGAAAACTAGTAACACTAGATAATTCTACTACTGTACTCCCAGTTTCTCAATTAGTACCCAAAGAAAATCACTGGCCCCATAATAAAGCTAATCATTCAGGCGGTTGCAACTTGTTTTCCTGACCTAAATAAAAACACAGCCTTTGTGACAAGAACAAACTCACCTCAACATTAAAAGTTAAACATTGTCAGGCACCGTAATTTTGCTTTATTTCTATCTCTTTATTATTTCCACTGAGAAAAACACACCATGTAGGCATAGAAGACTGCTGATGCACATAGAATTCCAGTTCTTCCATCGCTTTAATATATATATATATATATATATATATATATATATATATTTCCTTTTAGAAGTCAACACTTCCAACCTCCAATGAATTATATGCTTTAAATAAATAACAATGAGAGGTTCAACCAAACCATACACAATTTGCGACCAAAAAATCTCCCAGTCCATAACAAAATATTTCATAACCGACATGTTCCCAAATAACCATCCTACACAACTGCAAAACAATAAACGGCATGTTCTTAGAGGTCTAGAGCTTTCAGAATTATTTTCCTCTACAGTGTTCTAAAGTTTGTCAATCAAAAAGTTCAAGGTGTAATGAACTGGCTCTAAAGACTTATGTTTTGTTGGAGATCACGGAGGAAAGGAACAAGTCTAGTAGGCAAGTTTTTATCCACCTTCCTGTATATCAAACTGCAGCCAAAGGTCTAAAAAAATTTCCATTAGTACTTCTTTGATAATAGGTGCATCCCATTAATTACCTCCTCCAGAATCAAATTCTCGACCTACATTTACTCTAAATCCCCTTCATGAAGCTCTTTTAGGTAAGGTATCAGTAGTTAAATACCATGATTCCTAAAGAAACAAGTGGATGTAATCAAGAATTAGGCTCTATTATAAGATAAATTAAAAGTTGGCTGAATTAAAATTATGCAGAATCATAAAGAATTAGCACCTGCAATATCATTCGTATGTTAGCACGCTACAAAATGTATACATAAATTTGGTAGGAAATGTACGCACATATTATGTGTAGTTATGCACAATATTTCCACTAGAACCTGAATAAGTACTTAGAGATGGAACAAGCAATCTACATAATCAATTTTTTTGAATAATATGGTGTAAAAAGGACCAGATTTAATACCTAAAGAGAGTTGATACAGCAGCGATAAGTAAAAATAAATTTTTGCAACAGACATAGTAATTAAACTACATATCTCAGTAACAGTTTATTCATACTAAGCCAAAGGGAAATTTCTACTAAACAGCAAAAGTAAAATGTTGGAGACTAACTGTAATATTTAGTTTACCATGATTTTTCGTTGGTTTATTGAGCCGCAATCGCCAAGTGCATACACGTCATCGCATCCGAGTACTCTAAGCCATTCATCAGTTCCCAACACACGTCTACCAGCCTAAAAATAATAAAGAAAAAATATAATTTAACAGAGGGTGAGCAAATTTATCAAGTATCACTCAACCACTAATTCACAGAACAATTCAAAAAAGGTAATAATTTAAAGACAAATTGTGGGAATCAGTCAACATGAATTAACCTGACCAACTTCTTTCATTAATTCCAATATGATAGGGCGGGTACCAATGCCCGCGGACCAGACAGACATCCCATAAGGTACAGAAATTTCTCCAGTGGAAGGATTTGACATCGTGATGGTCTTATCAGAAACCTTAACAACTTTGAAATTTGTTTTCACATCAATGCCATCTCTTTGAAACTTTTCTTCAGCAAATTGGGTAATCCTCTTGTCAAACCTAGGCATTGGGACATACCAAAAAAGTTTCAATTGAGGAGACAATAAAATAAGATTGATTCTGGGTTCCAAAGAGGAAGAATGAGAAAAGATAACACGAAATTGCATACCTGTTATGCAAAACATATAAAGAAAAATATACAGGAGCACTTTATTGATCAGTGTGGAATAATACAGAATAATTTTGTTATTAACCTGACCATATGGTTGAGACAAGATAACAGTTTCTTAAGGTCAAAGTCACTAATTAACCTAATCTCCTTAAAGCATTTTGTCTTTGAGAAGGGAGAAAATTCATATTAAATTTGCGTTCCTCAAGGTATGAACCAGTCCTAACAATGGTTACACAATAAAAGTTTTTTAGTCTTTCGAAGATAATGACCACTTAAATATTATTTCAAATATTTATAAAAAGATAAAGAGATGAAACAACAATATCAAAGCACAGATGCCTCAATATGAAAAGCTCTCACATGGTCAAGATATGTCCTGTAGCCTCAATCAATGATATTTTCACCAGATCCCGAATGTTTGGATACAACTTAGCTAAATCTTCAGAAACAAAATCGTGGAGCTCTGCTGCAAATTCCACACCAGTGGGACCTCCCCCGATAACAACAAAATGTAGAGTCTTTCTTCTCTCTTCCTCACTAAGATTGGGAAGTGCTGCCTTCTCAAAGCAGTTCATCACACTTTTTCGAATATTCTGAGCATCCTCTATTTCCTGCACAAAGGCTTATAACTTACTCAAAAATATCATAGTCTAACAGGATAGTGCAGTAAACCTGTTAGAGTTTAAAGTTTATTTAAAGTGGAGGGAGTGATGGGTTTTTAATAGATACACATATAAGTGTGCTTTAACAATAAGACTCAAGTCTTATTGGGGTTTGACCGCTCTGATATCTTATACTCATGTGTTTTTTTTGTTGTTTCCTATATAGGACTATCTTTAAAGTCCCATCATTTGGTGTATTTTACTTTCAACAAAACCAATAACAGAATCAAATACTGCAACTAATAATGACATCACTTACAAAACTATTATTCTGAGTTTTATGAACAATTCATATGTGAGATATAATTAAGCCAGCGGTAAAGCTGTAGTAGGTTATATATATGAGAATGCAACTAATTGATTTGGTATTTTAAAAAATGTACCTTTAGAAAATGACAATTCTCAGTCACGCCAGGGGTGTTGAACGTATTTGGCTTAGCTCCAATTGCAATTATCAAGTAGTCATAAGCCACATCAAATTCCCCAGTACCATCTAGGCCTGTCCCTATATTAGATCGACAGCGAACCTTCTTGTTTTTTGGATCGATCTTAAAACATTCGGCTTCCCAGAATTTTATATCTCCTTTTTTCTGGCAAAACAGTAAATAAATTTTGTTAAATTCATATATAAAACAAAGCAAAAGGAAATACTTGGCAAAACTATATGCAGCATCATTATATATATAAGATAAAAAAAAGGGATACAGAGTATCATTGTATGGAGCTACCCATGGTAAAGCTGATTTGGCGGCACCATTTACTTTCTAACGAAACAATGTGGCAACGTTTCATTGTCTAATACATATATGTCCTATCTCTACTCTTAAAATGCAAACTGAAAGGGCGTAACTCATGTCATCAATTAATGTCCTATCTTTTTTTTAAAGATAAGTTCAAAAATACGAAAAATTCCAAAATCAATTCTCTCTTAACATGCTATCTAGAACATAAACTTTTCAAATTATAAATTTTCTTCATGAACATCACACGTGAAAAAAACTGGTCAAATAAATGGGATTAACTTATAATATAAAATTTACATAAGAATCCGATGTGCTACATTCTTCAACACAGTAGATCGTAAAAACAGAATTTTTTGATAACATAACAAGTAACACTATAATCATGAAGTCGTGGTAGTCTGATAGAACAATCAATCTAGAAATAAAAAAGATTCATTCTCACGTTGTACACACTAAAATGTTAAAAGACATCCTGCTATTCAATAATGAAAATAGTTTCTCAAGCAACTTTCTATTATTAAAAGTATCTACATAAAACGAAAAAGTATACTTACTTCGCTTGTCAAACTCCTATTCTTTTTGTCAGCTATTTAATATCTACTAGTTTTTAAAATTTAAATGATTTGCTCTAGGAAAGCAGTGTATAAAAGCACTGTTTCTTTTATAAAAAAGAAGAAGTGTATAAAGTCCATCCACGTAAAGTAAAACAAAAGATACCTTTTTAATGATATTGCGGATTGGTTCGACAATGCTGCGCGGTTCCACAGTTCCACATGTCACACTTGGTAACAATGGGGTAAATGCAAAATAGTTACGAGGTGATACCACTTGTACATCGTATAAGGAGCTATCTAGATTTTTCAGAAAAGTTGTTCCAGCCCAACCAGTGCCAAGAACTAAAACTTTCTTCTTCGGGGCTACTTGAGATGATCCGAAACCAGGAACTGAACTGGAATCAGCATATGTCACAAGTCCTCCACCACTGCAGAAGATAATACAGGGTATGCTCGTCAGACAATAATGTATACACATTACGAAGTAGGTCGTAAATTTATTATCCTTTACAATCTCATTCAATTTTTGTGGGAGAGTTTTTGGAGAGGCTTTCCTAGATCCCCAAAGTAACCTGCTGTCAATTAAAAAGATATTTGCTATAAGTAGGTACTTTGACCAAGGATTAAAATTTCCGGATTGGTACCGATATCGGATGGACGTTTTTGGAGGTAAAATCGGAAAATTAGATTCATATCATTTGCCGTAACAAGTTTCTAAAAATCAATAATTTTTAAAAAAAAATTGTATGATGAGAATAACTATATGAATTTTGGCTTGCTTTTAGTAATTAATGATGTCTAGAATGTGTTTTTTTACATATGTAGTAAAGACACTACAAAGTATTTAACTTTTTTAAGTAATTAATGATACCAAATAAACTAGACTCCATTAATAAACTAGCTAAACCCATTAAGAAGCTAAAACTAGAACCCCAAAAACCAATTGGCAAACCCAGTAAATATCAACCATAGTCATTTTTGGGATCGGAATAGGCAATCTCGGATAGGGACCCACCGAGAGTTACAACCATGATATTGACCAGGATAGGATACGTAATTGATACACCAACATATTACTATAACAAAGATAAAAATACAGCTTTATATAGCTACTCTGTTACATGTGTGCCTTAAATTTAGCGGTAGGTACTTTTATCGATCCCTATTTGCAATATTTGCTGATCTCTATAGTCAAGCCCATAAGGTTATTCGAGCCCTCATTGTAAGGGCGCGCCCGTAAGCGAACCGAAAGGTTATTGTCATTGGCCGAGGACTCGACCTTTTAGGTGAGAGACAAGATAGCAAACAAACTCACAAACAAAGAGATGCTATAGGAGGGCCTCTTCAACATTGAAGAGGTGTTAAAAGTTATTTTTAAAGTAGAGTTGGAGGGGTGATAGGCTTTTACAGATGGGTTTTTAATGATAAGTGGGTTTTAACAATAAAACTCAAGCCTTATGGAGGTGTGACCCATTTTATATTTTATACACATGTTTCTTTTGTTGTTTCCAATATGGGATTATCTCTAAAGTCCCATCATTTGGTTTTTTTATTTTTAACAAAAAGAAAATAATATTTTATAGATCTAAAATGTGCAATATTATTTCTTCGTTAAAACGTAATTACACTTTCCGATTGTTGGGTATGCAAAATCGATAGAAGAAGATAGATTTATGTAGCCGGCCCAAAGTTTGTGATTTATCTTTTCTATGATACGAGTTCGTGAGAAATAAAACTCATGTAGCCAATCTTCAAAAAATTTGAGATAAACACATGTACTGTGTTGCCGATATCGTTATTATTGTTGTTATATATGGTAATAGTAGTACTAATAGTTGTTACAAGATTCAAATTTAGTAAAGAGTTTTGATAAGATGATAGCTTCTACAATATCAAATATCCAAAAATTGTTCCATTAAAATCAAAATTCCTGAAAGATCAAACTATCTAACTTTTAGTTTATAGTAACTAAGAATTATTATGTAATGCTAACATTGAGCTGGGGAAGTTACGAGAGATAAGAAGGTTTATCAAGCATTGATTGTTTGCTATTTCGGTATTTTCTCACTGATAGGAGGGGGGAAGAAAGATGATCATGACATCGAGATCATCTAAAGTATCATCAGGGTAATCAAGGTAATAAAAATGGTTGGTCGGTGCTGGGAAACTGGGGTATCACCTAGGGCCTAGGCGGCGATTAAGCATTATCTTATTAAAATAGCTTACACATATAAATAAATAGGAAAAATTGAGAAAATACGATCAAGAATATCGATTGTACATACCGGTGATCACATAAAGTGTGGTACATAATATCTAATCTTAACATTATTAACGTACAGAGCAAAACAGGTTGGGCCGCTAAAGCTAGACTTGAACAATTAAGCAGGTTGTGCAGCCTAATCGGCAGCTTAATTTGGCCTTTTATCTAAAAGTGTTGAGCACATGGATTTCACATAAAAAGTTCATCTAAGCATATCTATAAACGTAGATCCAACAATTTGGTGGATATGCTCGTAAAAATATCAAAAGTTAAATTGTGAGTGCCAAACCACTCATGTCTTGCATTCTCTTTTGCCTATGGATATCGTCGTTTGATCTATTGCAGTCTAGCCCAGTGTTTGGCATTAAACTAACAATCTAAAATCTTTCAATCATTGGCAATGACTCTACTTCTCAATCATAGTTAACTTATTTACTCAGGACACGCAAACATTCACCACATCCACCACTATATTTCTCTATTGTCACATAACTAGATGTCTATTTCTTTCAACATTATCTCCCATGCTTAACCAGATATCTCTAATATTATAATGCTAAAGAAAGGGGATGTAAAATTTTCTAAATTGATTGCTTAGGTGGCATCCTCATCTTTTAAAAAAAATACAAATAAAATAATATAAATTTTCATGTCATATTTATAGCTTTTTTCTACCACAAATTCTAAAAATGGTAAACTACTCCCTCTCAACTTTTAAAATCAAAACACTCTTTATTATTCAAAAACAAAACATAATTTTCTCCCCACTAAGAAACCGGTTAATCCTTAAAAAAAAATAACTCCCAAAATTACTTATCCATCCATCACAGGATACTAAACTCCTTCAAGCCATCTATTGTTTTTCTCTGTATCATACTTTTTTGAGGGTCAACTTTGCACGTCCAAGTTTGTCTCTGTCTCTTTAATTAATTTTTGATTGATTTTATTTAATTTTCTTGTTCAAGATTAGGAATGAATTGATCACGTTAAAACTCAAGACGACGGGCAACATGACGCTGTGGAATGAACTGATATTTAACAAAGGTAATTTATTTTGATAAAAAGATAAGTTTGAAATTGTCTTATATCGGTTGAGACACAATCGATGCCTATCACAAGATTACATCATAGAAAATGAGTTCACTAATAGAGAAAGGTTCATTTTGGTATTAAAAACTCCTAATGTAATGTGAAAATAGATTTGTCAGCTGGTTTCGTCCATATTTCTTGTGCAACATCTTCTGATAGGTGTAATATATTTTTTGTTTATACATGCATCGCACGTGCAAAACACTAATTAGCTTTAGCTCAACTATTAAAACAATAAAGCATGACAATATCTTTAGCAGCCTAGCAAACTTTCTGGGGAAAGATTTTACAAAAACAGTTTAAAAATATTTGCAATCCTCAAGTTGTTTTTCACATGATACAGTCCAACAATTTTCGTAGAAACCATATAAAATAAGTAAATAACTTAGCTAATGGTTACAATATTATTACAAAAAACATATTAGGTCGGATTCAAATCCCGGCAATGGAATATATTTTAGATAGTCAATGGAAAAGAGGGAAATGATGGCCATAATTCAATAGAAGACTTTCGGGACACTAGCTTCATGAGAAACGGAGGTTGATCAATTATCTAGAAAACTGGAAGCCAATGACGAAAATCAAAGATACCTTGATTTGGAGATGGTCCTCAACACACAAATTCATGGTCCGCTCTATATATAGGATTTTACACTTTGGAGGAGTGGAGGATAATTGCCTATACCAGATTTGGAAGGTCTAAATTCCACACAAACTTAAGATTTTTAACTAGCTGGTAATCAAGAACTCGATTCTCATAAAAGATAACTTACTACGTCGAAAGTTGATTGACCCAATGAAATGTGGTTATGCGGTAAGTATGTTGAAACAGTCGATCATCTGCTTCTCAGTTGTGACGTAACCTCAGAGATATGGGACAAATTTTTAATCAGGTCTACAGAGGGTGTGATGCCCTCGTCTATTCTAGATTTATGGGAGGCTTTGAGACTTAGAAATTTTGGAAGAGAGGATCTTCGTTCTTGGGACATCATTGTTGGTTTCATATGTTGGATAGTTTGGACGAAACACAATAATAGGATTTTCAATGCAAAAATCAAATCAATAGCAAGTATAATATATAGTACTGTCATAATTTTATAGGCAGAGGCTGCAGCAAGTAGGAGCCGCAAGAGACTCAGATTGACTATGGACGGGGACGTCGAGCAGGATGGATCCGCAGGAAGAGGACACACCACGATGCTCATCGCACGAGAGGACAAGGATATTGGACATATTAGGGGAGGAGATGCGGACCGAGTGGAGGGTGGACAGCCACATGATACAGAGACGGTGAGTCCGCAGGACTTGGACATGATTTGGACATATTTCTTCGCATCTTGTATTTACATGTCCTGGTATTGACATTCAGTTATTTTTGTGTTTATTTGTCTGGTATGGAGTTTGTTCTTCGATTTTGGATTTGGCATGTATGGGGTTTGTTTCCCAAGCTTCTCTCTTTTGGCTTTGCCTTTGCACCCGTTTGGTTTCTTCTGTTTCGTTAAAATATCTTTAATGAAACGCGGGGGTCTTCGAGCTCTTGTTTCACTCAAAAAAACGCACTACGTCTAGTTGATAAAGTTGAACGTTTACAACAATACGATTTAAGAAGAAGATCTTAAACAACATTTGCTAGATAACTTATATGTACAATAGACATTATTGCAACCACTTGAAATCCATCACCACATCCAGCATATAGCATTATTAAATGCAAAACAATAAAACCATAATTTCATAAATATAAAACATCAAAATATCTCCTAACACAAAATAATAATAATAATAATAATAATAAATTGAATAAGTGCACACACTTTTAAGCACCAGCGAATTTCACGGGTAGCAAGCACATCATGATACAAAACTCTTTTCTGAATTTATGATCTAAATCTCTCAAAAACTCAGATCCAAAAGACAACGACAATATTCATAACGTAAAATTCTGTTTACAGATCCAAGTATTCCATAAAATTTCCGAAAACCTAGGAGCTATTACGAAACCTCAGAAACTTTGTCAACTCAATATTTCTCAAAAAACTAAGAGGTAGAAGAACGCTATAACTAAAAATAGATCAACCATAAAAAAATCGCCGCAGCAGCAGCAAAATTTCCATAAATAGAATGCTGCTGAGCAGCAAAATTTTCATAAATAGAATAATGCAGCAGCAGCAGCAGCAGCAGCAAGGACTAGGGTTTCAGAACCCCTATATCTAAAAATAAATCACAATTATAGATCTAGAAAGAAGAGGTCGACCTGACGGCGAAAACGACGACGAGCTTTGTCACCGTCGGATTCTTGAGAGCTTTGGAAGCCCGATCGAAGAAGGACGCTGCGAATCGCATCTTATTGTTTTCTTTTCTCTGAAACCAAAAAATACAATTAAGAGATAGAAAATGAAGGACGAGTGATGAGAGAGAAGAAGAAGAAGAAGAATTAGGAGCGGTTACAGTGGTGGCGATGGGGATGGGGAGAGTATAAATAGGGGGGAGGGCGGGGAGAGAGAGAGAGAGAGAAAACCCTACAGCTGCCGTGCTTTAAGACCATCCATGTATTTCTTCTATGTACAATCCACCTTTTCAGGACTTGCCCTGTTAATGGGCCTCATTTTTTCATTTTAGCCCTTTCAACGCTTGTTTCTTTTACATATCTTCCTATTATGCTTCATTTTTATTTTCTTTTCTTTTAATGG
This sequence comes from Agapanthus africanus, assembly GCA_030015575.1. Taxonomy (NCBI): domain Eukaryota; kingdom Viridiplantae; phylum Streptophyta; class Magnoliopsida; order Asparagales; family Amaryllidaceae; genus Agapanthus; species Agapanthus africanus. Next base: position 983,840,635 of record CM057338.1, read on the forward strand.
TAAGATTTTTGGATTTTAGATGCGTCTAGGGCATTATGATCGTCTTTCTATATGTTGTTTGAGGGCATCATTTGATATAAAAAAAAATGGCATTTTTTTCTTTCTATTTTACCGTTTCAAAGTATCTGTACGTGTTTGTACTCTATATGATACGTACCTTTATGTTAGAATATAAATATCTTTATGAATTTTCCATCAAAATATTTTTCTTTTAGATTCACCTTGTACATATAAATTACATCTATACTTGAAAATCGATTGTTCTGCATTTTTTTTAATTAGTTGAAGTAATCAGAGAGTGCAGAGGACCAAAGCTTAAAACACAAATGAAAACGAAAAGGGAGCAAGTTACCGGCTATTATGTGTCCCACAAGGTTAGTTTTATTAAGAAATATATTGAGAGAACTCTCTGAGACCACGCATCAATATTATTACGCAAACAGTAAGATAGTCAGTAAATTGTAAAATATATATATATGTTTTTTATATGGACTAACATGCAAAAGTATATTAGGAATGAAATATTGGGAGGAGGTCAAGAGTGCACAATATGAAATAGGTGTGTGTTTAGTGAAGGGAATTAAAGAAATGTTTCTTTTTTGACTTGTGCTCCAAGAAAACTGGCATGCAGGGTGAGAGATCGTGAGAAAAGGCATGCCTTAACTTTCTCCTCTTCAAACCCTAAATAAATGAGCACCCACATTTTGACTTCACCCAAGCTACGTGGTCCCCACAGAACAACACTGAACGAGACTCAGGTAATTCTGTGGGTCCATTTCGTGGGTGAGTTGAAGTCGAATGTTGGGCCCGCAACCTGAAAGTGGGCCCCACATTGATTTTGTGTGGTTTTGGCAGGACCTGGACGTGATGGGTATGGGCCATATCCTACACGGACTCAACCCATTTACACACAGTTGAATCCAAGCGGCCCATCTTGGCCTATCTTTCTTAATTGCCACATTTCAGCAGAGCCCATCGTGGACCTAAACTCCACAATAACTTGAGGTTTGAATGGAGAGCCGTACCATGCGGTAAAGCTTTCCTCTAATATCGATGGCCGATTCGATTCGGATAACTTGAGGTTTGAATGGAGAGCCGTACCATGCGGTAAAGCTTTCCTCTAATAACTTGAGGTTTGAATGGCAGTTGTGTAGCAAAATAAAATGTTGGGATCGAGGTTTCGGTGATGACTTTTCGTGCAAGGATGGTCCTGGGCAAATGGGAATAAACCATATAACGGGTTATCGTGAAATTGGCTATGGATGAGATCATATATATAAATAATTAATAGCTACAATGGGCATGCAGGGACACTCTATGCAATACCCTTGATTTTAATAGGAATATTTTAAATATTATATATATAATAACTCGAAAGCATGGATCTTGATGTGTTTAAATATATGAAAAGATTTTGAATAAAAAGAAAGTTATATCAAAACTATTAACAGAATCATGATCATCATTTTGTTGTTCTACATAAAATTTATATTAAACGAGACTGTTTTTAATAGCATCATTATATTTCATCTACATATTTACTGGAGCATTCATTTTAAGTCATAAAGAGAAAAAAGAGAAGCCGAAACAATCAAATGAGAAGAATTTCGTTTTGAATAAAAAATTATGATAATAGTTAATTTTGGAATAAACGTAATATTTTTATTTTTTTCTTATAATTCTTTCTCTTATAATTTTAAGATATAATATTTGAATATTTTAGATTTAATGGTTTGAAGAAAAGTGTAGGACATGCAAGCAAAAATATAAATTTTATGCAATCGGAGACTGTCTTTGTGATGAATCTAAATATCAAATAAATAAAGAACATAACGGATTTCCAGTTTTACTTATATAGTATGAATTATTAAGAAGTGAGTTTACTTATTTAATCTTGAATCACATATATCTAGTTTTATTTTAATATAAAGTAAATTAAGTATTTAATGCACGTAACACTACACTTTTTGATGAAACAAAATAATAATTAGAAAATTAATGCTAGATCTCTAGAATTTTATGTAATTCATTTCAATCATTTATATATTTAAAAAAGAGATGTTATCATGAACTCCACGTAACTTTAAATATTTTAACCCCTTAAATAAATTTTTATCCTTTATATTTTTGCGCATGAAAAATTATTTTGGGATCCTTATAAAAATAAGTATCATGTTTTGAATCTCTAATGTAAATTTGGACTGTAAATTTATAATATAGAATAATTGGCAATTGTTATTCTTTACGACTTTAGCTCTTCACCATTCTGAAATTCAAGCAAAAATTCTTTCAAAAAGTTCGTAAGTACAAGCGGAGTCAAGTAGAGTTAGCAACCAAGCTTGTTCCGTCGAAAATCGAAACCATTTCCGGAGCTCCCGCGACGCCACGAACCCCCTCCCTTCTTCCTTATCCTTTTCTTGATATTTCTAAACAGTAAGTCCCTCCCAACTTTCTTTCTATTCATTGAAATTCATCTTCCAATCACATATCGGTAAAGTGGAGTTATTTCCGATACCTTTCTTTTTAAAACCTAGAACACCCTTTTCCTTTATATCTTGGTTAATCTAATTTCACTACACTACTTGTAACTTTAATTAAAAATATTTAGATTCAAGTTTAACCAAAATTTTCATGTGAAACGAATATAAACGAACTTTTTCATTAAAATACCTTAAACTTTATTACCGTCTTTTTTTAATATTGTTAAAACAATACCTTTAGGAAAACTTCACGAGATAACGACATACCCCACACGCACACCTTGGTTTTATAGCACGATATCTACATATACATATAGTTGGTTCAAGAATAACTTTTATAATAAAATGCCACATCTTTTAAAAACCGTGTTTCTTTTAAAACGGTATTTTGTAATTCTTGGCAAATACGCCTCTACAACCCTCGTTAAGGGGCCCGCTAATGGATTGTAACAACTCCAATTTCTATGTACAGAAAATTGTTTAAAAGTAAATGTACAGTTGGGGTATTTGCAATCCTGTGTATGCTATAAGAATTTGTTTTGCTTTTGAACAGGAAGAAAGCACTTGTAGCTCATTGGTAAAGCCTTGCACTACTGTGACGTAGCCCCTGTGATCAATCCCTCCTAATCACATTATCTTTTTATTAAATTTTCTTTTAATCTTTTAGAAGCCCAAGAGTTTGCATGTGCACTACACGTAAGATGATAATTTACAGAATAAATAAACATACGCACGAGGGTATATGAAGCATGAGGGATACGTGGCACCAATCCAAGACCAGTCCATCGGGAAACGACTGACGAGACTTGCAAAAAGACCGGCACCGCCGGGCTAAGCCGTAGGGACTGCTTTGATATTTTTGCCTGAGCACCCCTTGGCCTACCCCACTTCTCCCATGTTGTTTGAATACTCTGCATTCATACAGAGAACAGTAAAATATCCTTTAATCCAATTTTAAATGCAAATTTTCAATGCATTCTTTAACTCTCTAAACCCTAATTTTTTCTTAAAATACCATACCCCATTTCACACATCCTCACTCAGAAATTCTCTGCCAAAACTCTCAAAAGTTCTCAAGTCCTTATAGTGTGCAAGCGGAGTTAGCGAAGGGCGAAGTTCCGGAAAGATTCCGACGATGAAACGACGCCCCGTCACCTTCCTTAGTTTCCCCTATCGCTTCACTTGTTCCCTAGCCTATAAGTCCCCTCTCCCTCTCTCATCTTCTATTCTAAAAAACTTTCATTTCTAAAACGCGACGGAAACGGAGTTAATCTGACTTCCGATTCGATTTTTCTTTAAAATGTCTATTTTTCTTAAACAATAAATACCATACTCTCATATAATGTTTAGCAAACATTAACAAACACATTAAAATAAGTTTCATATCAAAAGAATTTTTTATGCAACTTTTATAGTATTTTTACGGTAAAATACAACATACTTTATTTTCGACATAAAACAACATAATACTTGTATTACTTTTAGATAACTCACGAGGTAATGACCTACCTCATTACAACACACATTTTTGACATAGCACGATGAAATTTTGGGAATATATTTATGTGATAATACGACATTACAATAAAATACCCTAAACTATTATAAAACCGTTTTCTTTAAGAAAAGTATTATCTAATTCCGTACAATTACGCCTTTACAATCCATTTTGGGAAATCCCGATCGGAATGGTGCGGGTTATCGCACGTCCTCAGGCCTAGTAGAACGATATGCAGTCCTCCGCAAGGAGCATTCGATCTCGATGGAATTTTTAATACTATTTTTAAGAAAAATGAGATTTCTAGAAAATAAATAAAATTATTTTTATTAAATATAAATATAAATATTATCAAAAGATTTATTTTAAATATATTATACAAATATTCCATGTTTTCTAAATCAAGAATCACAATTACATGAAAGTACAATTTCAATACAAAACAATTACAATATTTTATTTTAATACCATATACAATGGAAACTAAGTTCTACTCACTAGAAATTTCATTTTTATAAAAGAAACACTTATGAAAAGCCTAAAGACGATAATTAAATACTTGAGCTGTATTTTGAAATTCTATCAAAACTATTTTTACATAAAACCCCCTCAAGTTATACTAAGTTACAATAAGAACCTTAGTAAACATAGGTTTAAGCGGGACCAGTTCTCTTGAGCCTCGGGAAGTCGGAGAATGTGGGTGCTTGCTTATTTAAGGTAAACAATCTAAAATATGGTGTTATCAACATGGTAGTTTTCTTGGAAAAAGACACAAATCCTGCCGTCCATGTGCAGCAGTTACCGATAATATCAAAACTAATTCAGGATTTCAAGTTCTTTTCAAAGTGTCTGACTCGGACTCAGTCTCAATCTAATCAATCTGACTTGAATATGATTTAAGTATAAAACTATAATTCAACATGAATCTATGAATCCGTCTATCCAATCGATATCAATCTATATTGACTGAACCGAACCATGGATATACTCTTTCTACATGACTCTCCATTTATATCCATTCCATTTACTGATATCATGGTTTCGGCAAGTCATCCATCTATATAACAAATAATACAATCAATACAAAAGATATCGCGGGGTTTTTAATGGGGTAAATTGGTACGGAAAGTGTTAGAAGTGGCACAAGACTATAACCATAATACACATAACCTGAATATCCATTGCCGTTATACCATGGCTGAACGGTTCCTTATGCTCCGTATATTTTAGTCTCTGGAATAGTGGGACTCCTCTCGTATACACTGGCATTTTCTGTACCAAGGTACATACAGCTGCGTTAACACTATAATTAAACATTAATAGTTATATTTCTTTTCTGTCTATTCTATCTCTACTCACCTTTGGGACTGACCGAGCAATTGTTCACTGACAACATTCCTTTCTTCTTTCTTTGGAATGTTGTTAGGTGATTCGGACTTACTAGAGATCGAGCCCAGCACTGAAGATTTGGAGCAGTTGGCCTTTAACCCAGAGCTATAGGCACTTGTACATATTTTCATTTCAGTTATGCCATTGTTTAGGCATCGCTTTTTATTCATGTATTTATATTTTCAGTTGTACTTGTAAAGAATTGTTAATAAATAAAAGTTGCTGTTCAATTACATCTATTGTCACTTTTCTTGTGTGCATTTACTTTGTATTGCTACGCTTAGCGTGTTTGCTTTTGAGTAAATACGTAGCGGACTTTGCTGCATCCTCCTTCCGTACACTGGGAAGCGGGGCATAACATGGATGATGCGGATTATCGCATATCCTTGGGATAGTAGAGTGAGATGCAGAACTCCTAACGGAGTATTTGATCTCGAAAGAAAATAAAATACGGTTTTTAAGAAATGCGACTTTTCTAAATAAAACTAATTTTTTAAAATTATATAAAAATTATAAATCAGTATTTTCAATATATTATGAAATTATATTTTTTTAAAGTGAAATATTAAAATTTTAATAAAATACCACCAAGTTACCAAAAAATGCTAGTTTTCAATAAAATACCATAATCTTTTAAAAGCTAAGTATTTATCATTAAAATACCCAATAATTAAAATGCATGCTCATGAAAACCCGAAACAATACAAATCACCCTCGAGATTATTTTTTAAACTATATTAAAATATTTTTCATAAAACCCCCTCGAGATATGCAAAACAATATTTTAAGGAGTCTAGTTTAAATATAGGTTTAAGCGGGATCAATTCTCTTGAGTCTCAGAGAGACGAAGAAAATGAATGCTTATCTATTCAAGAGTTAAATCCGTTCATAATTGTCTGACTCGATCTGTGTTCAAACTCAAATCTGAATCCAAAATCCAACACGAACTTGAATACTTGATCATGAACCTGAATACTTGAATTCAAATATCAAATTCAAACTTGTATACTTGACTCGACTTGACCGAACCATGGTTATAACATGACATGAACTCGACATGACTACTTAAACACATGATTACATTCTGAACATAAACCTGAACTTTTTATATCCAAGAATTCGACCAAGACCTATAATCTTAATCTATATAATACAATATGCGGGGATAAGGGGGTAGATTGGTACGGAACGTATATCGTGATATGAGAGGTCACTTAAAAGACACTTACATGAATTCACGTGTCGTTGTCCCATGGGTTATGACGGGGCTTTGTACTACATGTTACCATAGTCTACGGGCTAAGATAGACTCCTCTCGTATACATGAATATCTTCCTTATCAAACTACAAATAACCACGCTAGAATAAATAACACATACATGTAGATGATCATATACAATTTTACTCATCCTTTGTTCTTTTAGTTCCTATTCACATGATATATGTCACGTCCCGCTTCCCAGTGTACGGGTAAGGAGACGTGACAACCCGCTACATATTTACTCAAAAATAAACATGCTAAGCGTAACTAAGCAATATAATGTAAATATATACTAAATGTAAATGAACATCAACTTTTATTTATTAAACATTTCTTTATAATACAACTGAAAAGTAAATACAATGATGAAAGCAATGCCTAAACAATGGCATGAACATGAAAGTAAAGTATATACAAGAGTCTAGAGCTCGGGGTCCTCATTGAACTGATCCAAGCCTTCTGAACTGGTCTTTATCTCTAGTGAGTCAGATCCACCTGACAACATTCCAAAGAAAGAAGAGAGAAGGAATGCCGTCAGCGAACAATTGCTCGATAAGTCCCAATAAAAAATAGGAATAGAATAGACAGATGAATAGACAGATATGAGAATATAACTGGTGTATTGTGAGTTTGTTATGTTAACGCAGTTGTTTGTACTTTGGTACAGAATATACCGGTGTATACGAGAGGAGTCCAACTATTCCATGGAGTAAGGTATACGGAGCACAAGGATCCGTCAAGCCACGGAACAACAGTAATGGATATTCAAGTTAGGTGTATTAAAGTGACCGTCTCATGCCACTTCTAACACATTCCGTACCAGTCTATCCCTTAAAAACCCCGTAATGTATTTTGTATTGATTTGTATTGTTTTGTTTAATAGATATAAGACTTGCCGAAATCATGATATAAACGGAATGGATATAAATGGATAGTCATGTAATCAGAGTATATCTATGGTTCGGTTCAGTCGAGTCATGTTGATATTGATTGAATTCTGGTATAAATGGATTCATGTTGAATTGGAGTTATACTTGAATCATATTCAAGAATAGATAGATTGATTTCAGATTAGACTGAGACTCTGCATGCGTCAGACACTTAAACAGAATTGAAGTTCTGAATTAGTTTTGGAGTTATCGGTAACTGCTGCACATGGACGGCAGAATTTGTGTCTTTTTTCCAAGACACTACCATATTGATAACACCATTTTTATGTTGTCTGCCTTAGATAGGCAAGCACCCATATTCTCCGGCTCTCTGAGGCTCAATAGAACTGGTCCCGCTTAAACCTATATTTACTAGGGTTCTTATTGTAAATTAATATAACTTGAGGGGGTTTTATGAAAAATAGTTTTGATATATTTTCAAAATAAACCTCAAATATTTATTTATCGTCTTTAGGGTTTTCATAGTTGTAATTTTTATAAAATGAAATATTTTAGTGGATATAAACCTAATTTTGAATAGTATATGCTATTTTCTTGTAATTTGATTTGTATTGAATGTAATGGTATTTTCATGATCTTTTATGACTCTTCCGATTTAAAAAAAAATGGAATATATATAATATATTTAAAGTAGATATTTTGATAGTATATATATATATTTATAAAAAAAATAGAATTTATTTATTAATAGAAATCACGTTTTTCTTAAAATTATAATACAAATTCCATCGAGATCGTATGCTCCGTGAGGAGGTCTGCATCTCGCCCTACCAGTCCGATGGATGTGCGATAACCCGTACCAACCAAGTTTGATTCCCCAAAATGGGTTGTAAGGACTTAATCGTATGGAATTTAAATAAGACAATTTAAAGAATACGGTTTTGTAATAGTTTAGGGTATTTTATTGTAAACTTGTAATTATCCCACAAACTAAAGTTCCAAAAGCCATCGTGCTATGTCAAGAATGAGTGTTGTGATGAGGTAGGTCATTACCTCGTGAGTTTTCTAAAGGTAGTACAAAGAAATATGATGAAATATATAGAATGTAAAGTTTGTGGTATTTGTTCATAAAAATGTGATAAAAGCTGCATAATATATTATTTTGAGATGAAACTTGTTTTAAAGTGTTTGGTTATGATTGATAAACAATATATAAAGAATTGGAAGGTTTGTTATTAAGAAAATTTGGGTTTTTAAAGAAAAGAGAATCGGAAATCGGAATAACTCCGCTTCCGACGAGTTTTGAAATGAGAGGAGGGGAGAGGAGTCTTACTGATTTGGAGAAGAGAGGGAAGGTAGAGAGAACTTTCGAAGGCGTCGTGGAGTCGTGTTGTCGCTGGATTTGTCCCGAATTGTCGCCGGAACTTTGACTTTGGCTAACTCCACTTGTACAACTTTTGGACTTAGAAATTTTAGAGAGTTTTAGCAATGGATTTCCGAATGAGGAGGGCCAAAGTGTAGAGGGTATTTATAGAATAGAATTAGGGTTTTGTGAGTGAAGAGAGAATTAAAAATACATTAGAATTAGAATTGGAATTAAAGAGTGAAATTACACACTCTGGATAATTGCAGAGTAATCAAACATAATGGGAGTTAAAGGGTGAGGCCAGAAGACTAGAGCACAAAAATTAGGGACAGTACCTACAAGGGGGACCGGCGGCGCCGGCCCTATGAAGAATTTCCTCGGTCCAATCCGAGGGTGGGGTGCTTGGATTTTTGCCACGTGTTTATGTCTGTTCAAATATCATTTTCCACATGTTTGATTTTTGTGTGACTTTTCATTTTACGTGCAGGGCACGTGTAAATTTTTAGGCTTCTAAAAGTTTAAAATAAAAATCAACAAAAATAATATGCGGCTAAGGGGATTTGAACACAAGGGCTATATCACAGCAGTGCAAGGGTTTTACCAATGAGCTACAAGTATTTTCTTACTGTTTAAAAGCAAATTAAATAATTATAGAATACGCAGGATTGCAAATACTCCATTTGTACATTAACTTTTAAACATATTTTCTGTACATTAAAACAGAGTCGTTATAATATACTATTCTCTCTTGTTTCCATTGGGACTTACCGAGCGCTAGTTTGCTGATGACATCCATCTCTGTTTTTCTTTCTTAGGAATGTTCGTCAGGAGGACCGGACTCATAGAAGATAGAGCCGAGTCAGGAGGACTTGGACCAGCTTGCTGTACAGCCAGATTACCAACTCCTTCCAGCCCACACTTAATTTCTGTATACCATTGCTTAGACATTGCTTTGTTTATTGTATCTTTTATTTCATACAATTGAATATAAAGTTGAATGTAAATAAAGTTATTGTTTCATTTTATTATTCTTATTATTCTTATTTATTGTTATATTGCTTAATTACGTTTAACGTATTTATTTCTTAGTAAATAAGTTGGGGGCTTGCCACGTCACCGTTTCCGTCTACTAGGAAGCGGGGTGTGACAAAAATACTAAAAAACCCCCACACATCACTAAGCATCCTAGATTAGTATCCTAGGATCTTTAGTTACTTCATTGATAAAGTTGAAGCTTGAACTTGGTTATCTCGGATGGATCATCTTCGGCAAAAAAAGATAAGCTTGTAAGCACAATCCGGAGCTCTTGAGAGCGTACTAAAGTCCAACCCAATTGGAGCAAATGAAGACACTACAAAGGTTGTGGTTTCTATTCTTTTGTGCTTGCTAGTTTAGGTGTTTAGTTTAGATTCTTGGGTTAGACTTTATAGTGGCACTAAAATTTTTTTTTTTTTGGATTCTGCATTGGCCGCGCGTTAGCGGTGTGGGCACTATGAACCTTGAGTTTAGCTGTGCCAGTTTCCTGTAGATGTGCCGCTGTAGATCGCCACTGTAGTTTCCGGGATTTTTTCGTTGTAGGCCAAATTGGTTGCGGGTACATATGTGACAACCCGGTCATTAGTTCATAAGTGGTAGCACATACCTATAAACATATTTAATTCACTCTCGTTGTTTCTTGTATACGTGATATTCATTTTTATTTCAACCGTGATTATTATGTTCATATGATTTTATACGACGTTTCGATTATGATCCATGATTTGATCATAAACATCATATTGTTATTCGATTTGACCCCGATTTCGTTTCTTTATACCACGAGCAACCATTTCGTTTTATTTTTTCGCTCGCTTGCATAAGTTGTAGCATGTTAGTTAGTACTTGTTGTGGTTTGCTCATCCTTTATATTTAACAATTTTACAGATTAGCATGAATAATTCGGAATGAACTAGCAGGTCAATTTGTTGGAGTATTTAGAGTTTTATGTTAGTTACTGATTTTAAAATTTGGAATTGTAATACAGTGATGCAATAAGAAGATTATTTGAGAGTTTATCTTTATGAGACTAGATGACATGTATTGGAATCTTTATTGATATTTTTATTTGGAGGTTATTTTTATTATGGAGATTATAAATGAATTTTTTAGGTTTTCCAGTTCCTAAAGATAAGAACTGCGGCCATGTCATGTAATGATTTTATGCAAATTTAATAGCTGAATTTGGGACGTGACACTGTAGGCCCACCATAACTGCAGTGTTCAAACTGCATGCTCCGTAGGGCCCAAGAGGCTATGTGTAAGAAAGGCTCTGAACCCTATTGGGGACCGCAGTCTGGACACTGCGGTTATGGGGCTGCAATGTCCCTGCAGTTGCCGTTCACTCCTGATTAATATGATAAGAAACCTATGCTCTATTATCCATAATCCGTTAAGCATAAAATTTGCTTCATCAAATATTTACAAAATTCTTCCTCACAGAAAATTCATATTGAATGCCAAATGCCATACTTTTCTTCAAAAAGAAAAATGAAAATGAAGGGAGAGAAGTTTAGAAAGAAAGGGAGGTATTGCTTGAGAGCCACGCCCTTCATTTGTTGGCAAACATCGTTTTAATGGCCGACATATCAAAAGCGTGGATATCATGCAAAACATTGTATTTGGAGGCTATTTCACTTCTTTTCATCTTTTGGATCTCATAATATATCTTCCACAACCTCGATCTTAATCTATCTATCTATAAGAGATCTGTATGCAGCCGAGGCTCGAAATCTAGCTTTAGGGATTTCCATATTTGCCCTTTAGCTTTCCTATAATTCCATATTAGTCCTCAGCTTATTTCGAGAAACAAGCATGTGCCATTGCCTTTGAAACAGGGGCCAGTGGGAATCCATGAGGCACCTATCACATTTTCAGACACAATAGAGTGACTTTTCAAGATTGCTAAGAGACCTAAATGGATCGGATATGGATCGGATATAGAAACCACTGTATCTGTATCCAGCGTCTTTTTATGGATACGAATGCGGATACGGATAGTTGTCGGTAACAAAAATTTACTATTCATATCCGTTACAAATCGAATACGGATATAGATCGAATATTGTAAAAACTATATCCGCTAAAATCGGATACGGATACTATTCAGATAAATATAAGAAGCCATAATGCATAACTATAACTAATAAAATACTTAAATAGATTGGCCAATATTTTTAGGTTCAAACAATCACATTAAATCCACAAGTCCCATGGTTTCAAAATAGGGCGTTTCATGTAGCGTCAAGACCATCATGTAGTGTCAAGACCATCAGTCATCCATAAGTCTAGCTATAACTAATAGTAATCAGCAGTTAGATAGTGGGTGTTATTTGTTCGGATATCTGGATCCTAATCCGAAAATTTTGTTAGTATCCGGATTCGAATCCGCATTCAGACATAAATTTCCTATCTGCATCCATTCGGATATGGATTTTTAGTATCAATATCTGCAAGTTGTCGGATTCGAAAATGGATCCGGATCGGATTATCCGGGCCCATATACATCTCCATTGCTAACAAGGCAGAAAAAGATTAGGGAAAAAATGGAAAAAGGAAAGCACTGGTCATGGTGTCAAAAATTGCAAGATTTCTCTGGCTTTGGCAAGTTGAGGCAAAGGTGGAGTTTTTTGGGTTATTATTACTTGTTAGTTTTGTCAAATATCAGAAGGAGGGGAAAAAAAAGGGTACATGCATCAAGGTGCATTCAAAGAGAGAAGTCCATTTATCTTGTAAGCCTATAACAATCTCATCATCGTTTTCTCTTCGAGACGACAGAGGAAACAATTCTTCAGTTGCATATACCGAGGATTTAATTACTATCTCACAACATCAAATATCATCCAAATCAGATACATCAGAAAACAGTACTTGACGTAATTAAATGGATCTTCTCCGGCGTTGATAACTTGAAGCATCTCATACAAATCATATATTTGACAATACCATCACATGGTCGGATGAGAAATAAACCAGTTTTTTCAGTACAAAGATATTGTGGATCCTTACTTATTTGATGGCGTTAAGTTTATATTACTATGAAACAAAGAGCGAGCTCTATGGCAAAATTCAACACCTTTTTTTTCCTTCCCTTTTTCGCTCTATGGTAAAATCCAACACTAGTTTTTGCTAATTGATCCATGAATTGTGGAAATATAGTTTATTAAAGTATTGATACATTGAATGATTCTACTAAATGTTCATGATTTGCAATAAAACTTATTATATAAAAGCATTAGATTTACCACCAAAAACTTTCATGTCTACGGTGCCAAGAAGCCAGCACAAGGAAGGAGGTGCATGTTCCTTGGTTTCCTTGAAGTTCTCTCATGAGGCCCCATTCATTTATGCAACGCACGTGGCTTTTGGATACCACATCATGTTGAAAAGGAATGGCATGGTCCATCTGATCTGTCTATTTTAAGACACATGAACAAATAACACTAAATATTATTAAAACTATGCAACATCAATCATAATGTAGCGGGGCCCTTTTATTAATGAACTTATTCTTGGATTCAATGGTTAGAAGTGGAAATCAACGATCGGCTGATCAAAGTTTTGTTTTTGTTTTTGATTTCCTGCATTGTGATTTTGGCTATGTCGTGTTTTGGTTATGTTTGGATTCAAAAGGATGTTTCTTAGTCCGATGTTGGAATCCACATGGATGCTTCATATGTTTAAATATAGACCTCCTTCATGATTGATGATACTCATAAATGAGAATTCCCCAGATCATGACATGTGGTAGATGACGTGTCCCGGGGCTCACGGGACAGGAGCAAACACGATACATTGAAGGCATTCCCCGGGCCTTCGCCCTGAGAATTGACCCGATCTTCGATGGCCTCCCAGAACACTCTCATGCTCGCCGTACAAATAACCATCGGCTCGCCTCCGAGCCCTCATACACGTTGAGCTTTCTCAGCCCTCCCAGCTCGTCTCTGAGCTATCACAGAACCGAGCTTCCTCGGCCTCCCGCTCGCCTCCGAGCCTCCCTGTCACGACGCGGATTTGGCACGTGACGGCCCTTAAACTACGCAACGTCTATAGACGTAACGCAATTTAAGTAAACCGAAAACCCAGCAATCTAAACCATCAAAAGTAGTAAGAAAGTGATAATAGCATTTTCAAAATCTTTGAAATCTCAACCCAAATTCTTTAAAATCCAACTTTTTTTCCTTTAAAATTTTGGCAGCACCTCCTTTGTAAAAACCAGCACAAAAATGGGTACAACATAAATATAAGTAAAGCATCCCAAACGGGAGCAAAACACGCCCAAAGACGGAAAACAACCACCACAACAGATATACGATGCCGTAGCGAAGAAATAAAAGACGATATAAATAAAACTGCATAAAAGACATCCAAGTCATCAAAATATACAATATCGTCCTCACATCAAGTTTCTAAATCATACAAGATAATGGTAGATGGAGAGTACATGATACAACGAATATACAATACAACAACGAATAACCACAAAACCCACCTAAAGCAAAACTGCACACTGTGAGCCGATGCGGTATCCGCGGCAAAAGATGATAAGATAGATGAATAGCCCGTCTCAACTATTCTGGGGAACAACCTGCAAAATAAATTGTGGCACAATGGGGGTGAGTTGCCAACTCGTGAATAGTAAATAATATAGGTAGGTAATCGCAAATATGCACGTACAGCGCGAATCTAACATATATAAGCTAAAAGCAGTAATGGTCATATGAATGCAATAATCATGAAAGGTACACCAACGATTACTACGATACATGAAGCAATAATATGACAATCGGTATGCAATAATCATGCAATAATGATATGAAAATGTATATATGCAACAGTCATGAAAGGTACACTAACAGGTACAACTAACACATGAAGCAGTGCATATAAAATGAAGTATGTAATTGCAACAGTCATGAAAGGTACACTAACAGGTACTACTAATATATGAAACGGTGTATAAACAATAAATGTGAAGTATGGAATAAACATGTCATTTCCACGGAATCCTGATATTGTGGTAGGATCAAAATCCATCAAGACAATCCAAATCCCAATTCCTCAAATCAGCCCTCAAATTGGCTCTCATATCATGTAAGTCTCACAAATCCTGAATGTACAATATCGAAAAAAAATCTCATATATCCTGTATCCAGTCTTAAATGAATCTCCTATATCCCAAATCTAATATCAAGAGAATTTCATCTATCCTAAGTATATTTGCATGAATAATTAAGATGAAGTATATGAATTTATATGTATACATATATATTAGCGTCACATTCCACTAATATATATATATATATATATATATATATATATAACAGCGTCACATTCCACTGTTATATATACTTAGGAGTAAAATATCATGAAAACAATGTGTTAAGTATCGACACAGAAATCCTGATCTATCAGGTGCTGTCACCACGACTGGCACCCTGATAAGTACATAGCATATGCTATTCCGAAAACCCGAGTGCCCAGCTTCGACCCTCGTCCTTCGACGTATCCATACGTACATGACTCCCGTCGGTATCCTCACGATAACTGCCGAGTCATTGGTAATGTCACCGGAAAGTATGTTTCCCCCACTAACTCATCGTCTACTCCACGACTCTTGCTCCGGGGTACCTCCGGGCCCTACCATGTACCGGCACACGGCCCTCTCCTTTCCTCGCGTGGGGTATTTATATATCAGAACCGATAAATCTCATGGTGGATGCTGAAATATCATATCAAGAGAATCCGGGTTTTTCAAATAATGCATAATTTCATGAAACTATCACGGTCCTCAAATTCAGAAAACATCATGAAAAATCCATATCTCAATACGAAAATGCATGAATATAATATACGCAACAGAAAACTATAATGTAAGCATATAAAGGAAAAGCCGCTATTTAACCGCAACAAGTTAATATATAAATCATGCGATTCATAATTTCTCCAATTCTACATAATATCAAATAAAGGTAAACATGTAGCTATAACCAGATATATGTGTAACATAAAGGTATAGTAAGGTATATGTATCTACCTATCAGTAATGATATAATATACCCTCCGGGTATAAGTGAAGTATGTATGCAAGGTATACATGTAGCTATGTTATTATGTGTGTATGTACCTATCGCTAATAGTACAATACCTTATAGGTATACAGGTAACTAGCATGTAAGCATGTCAAGGCATATGTGTAAACATGTAGGTATACAGGTATGCTATATGTCATATGCATAAAGAAATATGAATCAATATCTCAATGTCCCTAACCAAACAATATTATATTTATATGTGGGTTGTGCGTGTCATGACAATTATTGACGGTGTGTGTGGCATACAATCAGTACTCGTGCAACATGAACCGTCAGTAATAGTGCAGTGTCCTAAGGATACAAGTCCAAGCATAACAATTAACTAAGCAGTAAGGTGTATGCACAACTCTATATATGAAATAGAATATGCGACAAATCAAGTCATCTCTAGCCCAGACGCATAACGCCATGTGGGCGATTCCCCTGTAGATATTAAATCCACTCACCAACACTCCTGGCTAAGTGAAGCCAACCACCTGTTTTCCTTTCTTCGCAGCGTCCAAAGTCCCCGCCAGCGAACCTATAACATTAAAACAATAAAACAAGTGCATATTAGCAATAGATCCAAAATGCTTACAAACTATATTTAACCGATGCAACAACACAAAATATACTCTCAAGTGTTCATATTGTGGCTAACGTGCGTAGCGACACGACGAAACCAACCCAAGAGCAAAACCACACAAAGTGCACGATCCGTGTCGTATAACGTATCGCGCTTAAACGAAACACAAGAAACTACCTAGGTGATCCCAGATTTTGTATACTGAGAAAACTCAACAACCAAATAAGACCAAACACACCCAAACCACAGTATAGAGCTACCCTCAAAAACCCACACACCAACTCTACCCAAAATCCGACGTCGCCGGATTTCCCTAACATGTCGCCGGCCGTGGTCCGAGCAGGGCGGTTCAGGCTTGAGGTGAAGGCTCAGGGTCCTAGGTACAATACAACTACATTGTTTGGTTTTCTAGTAAACTCTCCGGATCACAGCAGATCACAAATGTCATAAACGACACTAAAAATACGATATTTGCACATAAACTTAAGTTTAAACATTCTAAACTAAAACTAAAAGTCTACACAACACAAAAACTATATAAAGAACAGATAGAGATCATTACCTAACCAAAAGAACTCAAAAATCCAAGTTTTGTAAGCTCCAAGGCATCCAAGAGGCAAATCCAAGAAAAAGATGTGATTTTTGTGAGTTTTGTGAATATTTGTGATGGATTTGTGAAGGATAATGAAAGTGTTCAATAGGAAATGAGAGAGATAAGAAAGTGAGAGGAGAAATGAGTATGAGAGAGAGTATGAAGAAGAGAGAGAGAGAGAGGTGAGGTTGAGGGTGAGAGGGTAAGGTGAGTGTAACCATTAGCATTAACTCACCATTAATGTCTTCACACCAAGTCACCATGCCACCTCTTCTCATCCAAAACAAATATCTTTCTCCCACAAAATATCTAGGATTTAGGTTTAAGGATTAGGGTTAAGGCAAAGAATTAGATAAATGGTTAAGTGTTATGGTTGCTAAGAACAAGATTATCACAAAACAACCCTCACATTTACGTGCACACATGCGTGCATGTCCATAACAAATAATAATAAATTATTAATTAAATGTTATAAAATGTGAGCAATCCGAATTGGTAAACTTTTTACAGTAAACCCGCATTACCGTCTAAACTAACACTAACCGAAATCTAAGGCGTTACACTCCCGCAGAGCTAAGCCTCCCCAGTTCTACTGAGCAACTAAGAACGCAGAGCCCAAGCCCCTCCACCACGTCTTCACGTATCTCGCCAGAGGCTAGATATGCGCCACCCAACATCTCGCGTTCCACACCGTCTCATCCCTCCATTAACGAGCATATCTCGTCATTAATGGGGGGATCCCGTCATTCACGCAGGCGTAACGTCAGGGGCGTAACCGGCGGCGAAGATCTCGCGCCAGCTCGCTCCAAGCGACCACTATAAAACCCCTTCTCTCAGACGACTCGGGTAAGGCAATTTCAATCCAACAAGCAGCTAGTTTGCTCAAATTCCTCGGCTAACTTGATCGTCGGAGGGTCCACGGTGGTACATCCACCCCGGGACTTCTTTGCAGATAGCTCGGCTTCACCCCAAAATCAACCCATTGAGATCCACACGCTCAAGAAGACAATCATCAACGTCAATCTCAACCCTTCATCAACGCTCGCAACAGATCGACGGAGGACAACATCTGAAGGAGATCCAGGCCTCCATCAGTTGGCTCCATTTGTAAAAAACGAAATTTTTTCCACCCATCGAAAGTTGATCTTCCGCTCTCGACTACATGGCGAGCGAAATCCGCGACAATCCCAGCACAAGCTACCGCCCTCCCCACAATAGAGGCGCGGACGGATCTACACCCCCTCCGAACGCCATCCACACCCTCTCGGCAAGGATCGACAGGCTCGCGTCCATAGTCGACGCCCTTGTCCGTGTCCAAACGGCGGGCCCATCTCGTCTTAGCCTAAAACTGGGTTGAAAGCTTAGTTCAAGCTTATTCCTTCGTTCCCCCTTCCAGGGATCACGACCTCCGTAGAGCGGCGGATGACACCACTTACACTAGCACCACCGAACAACGCCGTGCTTGCTCCGGCAACCGCAGCTCCCTCACGGTTACCGATTCTATGGCCCTCTGGGTGCACACGGCCCCACGCCGCGGTCTCGTGAAACAGCCCATCGTCTTGAGGCTCGCCCCATTCCCTTCCCTCCTGAAGAGGTATTGGTCAACTCGCATGCTCTCAGGCATGACCGACTCCCTCTCCCTCGATGGGATCACACGAATGGTACTCTCCGCGAAGACTCAAGAAGGACCTCGCCAGGGGACCTAAGGAATTTGATAGAACAGAATCGGAGTCGCAGCCTGGCGCAGACCACAAGCGGGAAGGGCCACCACTCTGACTGCGCCGAATCCTCGAGGTATCACGACCGCCTCGACGCCCTCGAAAAGAAAATCGAGGGTATACATCGGGAGGGTCATACATCCTGTGAAGGAGCTAGGTACGCCGCCAACTCACTTATGAAGCCCTTCACTGAAGAGTTGCTCGCCGTACACGTCTCGTCCAGGAACAAGCCTCCCAAGGTGGCCCTCTTCGATGGGAAATCCGACCCAAAGGACCATCTGGACGCATTTACGGCGGGCATGAGCTTCCAGGATAGCTCCGACGCTGCTCAATGCTGAGCATTTCCCGCTACCCCCATCCGGGCTAGACTGGACTGCTTCTGAGGACTCACGCCATGCTCCATCTCTACCTTTGATGAGCTGGCCGCCCAGTTCATCGGCCACTTCGTCAGAAACAGACGACAGAAGCGAACCGTCGATTACCTCTGCACCATAAAGAGCGGGGACACGGAATCTTTTAAAAGATACGTCAATCGCTTCTACAACGCTCTTCTCGAGGTTCCTGAGCACCGGGACGAAACTGTCATCACCGCCCTAAGGTCGGGTCTTAGGCATAATTAGTGGCTCCGCTCTTTTGCCAACCTAAGACCACGACCGAGGTAAAATCTTGGACAGAGCGAGAGATCCAACTCGAGTCTGAGGTGAACGCCAACCTGTCCCGGGGCGACCAAGTCGACCAAAAGAAGAGAGGCAGAGAAGAGAAGAAGAAGGTCGTCCGGCCAAAACCGTACTCCCCAAAGTTCCAGGAGTATTGTAACAACTCCAATTTCAATATACAGAAAATTGTTTAAAAGTTAATGTACAATTAGGGTATTTGCAATTCTGTGTATACTATAAGTATTTGTTTTAAATTAGAACAACAAGAAAGTACTTGTAGCACATTGGTTAAGCCTTGCACTGCTGTGACGTAGCCCCTGTGATCGAATCCCCCCAGCCATATTATATTTTTATTTAAATTTCTTTTAATCTTTTAGAAGCCCAATGGTTTGTACGTGCACTACACGTAGAATGTTAAGTTACAGAATATTTAAACATATGCATGAGGCTAGTTGAAGCGGCAGGAACACGTGGCAACAACCCCAACCCCACCCGTCGGTAAAGGACCGAAGAAATGCTTGAAAATGACGGCACCGCCGGCCCCCCCGTGAGTAATGCTCCCCATATTTTGCCCCCTGCACCTCTTCGCCTACCACCACTAACCCCACATTGTTTATTTTCTCTGCATTCATCCAGAGAACAATAAAACCCATTTAATCCCATTTTTAATGAAATTTTTAATGCATTATTTCACCCCCTAAACCCTAATTTCCCCTATAAATACCACACCATATTTCCTCCCTCCTCACTTAGAAATTCCCTGTCAAAACTCTCCAAAATTCTCAAGTCCCTTTAGTGTGCAAGTGGAGTTAGCGAAGGGCGAAGTTCCGGCGACGTTCCAAGGAGTTTCCGGCGACGAAACGACGCCCCGACGATCCCTAAACCTTCTCTTACCTCTCCCCTTTCGTTAAATCCAGTAAGTACTCTCTCCCCCTCTCTTCTTCTTCTTTAAAAACTTAAAATTCTAAAACCCGACAGAAGCGGAGTTAATTCGACTTCCGATTCGGTTTTTCTATAAAACTCTATTTTTCTTAATCAATAAAATTCCATACTATCACATAATATTTAACAAATATAAACAAACCTATTAAAACAAGTTTCATCTCAAAATATTCTTTCATGCAATTTTTATTGTATTTTTATGGTAAAATACCACATACTTCATTTCCGACATAAAACAACACAAAACTTGTATTACCTTTAGATAACTCATGAGGTAATGACCTATCTCATCACAACACATATCTTTGACATAGCACGATGAAGTTTTGGGAATATATTCATGGGATAACACGACTTTACAAATAAATACCATCAACTTATAAAACTATTTCTTTAAAAAGATGTATTAAACAATTCATTGTAATTGCGCCTCTACAACCCACTTTTGGGGACCCCGTTCGGGATGGTGCGGATTATCGCACATTCTCGGGCCTAGTAGAGCGAGATGCAGACCTCCGAAAGGAGCATTCGATCTCGGTGGAATTTTAATGCATTTTTCTTTAGAAAATGGGATTTCTACAAGAAAATAAATAAAATTTACATACATACACACACACACACACACACACACACACATATATATATATATATTATCAAAATATCTAATTTAATTACATTATATAAATATTCCAAGTTTTCCAAATCAAAAGAATCACCATTACATGAAAATACCATCCAAATACAAAACAATACCGATATTTCAATAAATTACCATATACTATGAAAATTAGGTTTTATTCACTAGAAATTCATTTTATAAAATATACATCGATGAAAACCCTAAAGACGATAATTAAATGCTTGATGTGTATTTTGAAAATTATATCAAACTATTTTTACATAAAACCCCTCAAGTTATACTAAATTACAATAAGGACCCTAGTAAATATAGGTTTAAGCGGGACCAGTCTCTTGAGCCTTAGGGAGCCGGAGATATGGGTGCTTGCCTATTTAAGGTAGACAATCTAACAAACGGTGTTATCAACACGGTAATTGTCTTGGAAAAAAACACAAATCCTGCCGTCCATGTGCAGCAGTTACCGATAACATCAAAACTAATTCAGGATTTCAAGTACTTTTTAAAGTGTCTGACTCAGAATGAGTCTCAATCTAATTAATCTGACTTGAATGTGATTCAAGTTCAAACTACAATACAACATGAATTCATGAATCCGTCTATTCAATCTTTATCAATCTATATTGACCGAACCGAATCATAGATATACTCCGTCTACATGACTCTCCATTTATATCCATTCCATTTACTAATATTATGGTTTCGGAAAGTCATCCATCTATCTAACAAAACAATACAATCAATACAAAAGACATTGCGGGATTTATAAGGGATAGATTGGTACGGAAGGTGTTAAAAGTAGCACGAGACTGTAACCATAATACACTTAACCTGGATATCCATTGCCGTTGTACCGTGACTGAACGGTTCTTTGTGCTCCGTATACCTCAGTCTCTGGAATAGTGGGACTCCTCTTGTATACACTGGTATTTTCTGTACTAAGCTACAAACAACAGCGTTAACAATATAATCAAACATTATAAGATATATTCTTTTTCTGTCTATCTATCTCTACTCACATTTGGGTCTTACCGAGCGATTGTTCGTTGACGGCATTCTTTTTCTTCTTCCTTGGAATGTTGTCAGGTGTTTCGGACGCTTTAGAGACCGGGCCTAGCACTGAGGATTTGGAGCAGTTTGCGTTTGACCCGGAGCTTTAGACACTTGTACATATTTATTTCTTTTCAGTTATACCATTGTTTAGGCATCGCTTTCTACTCATGTATTTACATTTCATTTGTACTTGTAAAAGAATGTTTAATAAATAAAGTTGTTGTTCATTTACATTCCTGTCTCTTGTGTACCTTACTTTATGTTTCTTAAATACGCTTAGCGTGTTTACTTCTGAGTAAATACGTAGCGGGCATCTTCGCGTCCTCTTGCCATACACCGGGAAGCGGGGCGAGACAAATATACTCCTCTCAATATCTCCCAGACTGAGCTGTTGGGAAAGGCGAGCGATTCTTCAAGCTCCTGCCAGTCACCCATAGAGCGGCTAAACGTATCCGTGGCCCGTACTGCGCCTTCCATAGGTCGCAGGGCCACCCGACCGAGAACTGTAAACAACTTTGCGATTACATCGAAGAGTTGATCCTCTTTGGCCACCTGGCGAAGTACCTGCGAGACAAGCGACAGGCAGACAGGGAGCATGAGAACCAGCCCCCTCCCATTGAATTAACGATCGGCCAAATCATGGTCGTTTCCTCAGGGTCTGTCCATAGAGTCGGCGATACTCACTGCCTCCTACCCGTCGAGGGAACAAGCGACCCGCCCCAGAAGAAGTGCAGGACCGCCGAGCCTATCATCTTCACTGATGAGGACCTCCACAGTATATCCGTGCTTCACAACGACCTTCTCGTGATTACGGCACTGTTCCCTCATGGGGACTGAATAAAATACGAATAAAGCGACAAGGAAAACCCCCAAGTGGAGTATCACGTGCCCACACGTGATCGGGCCTCACGTGAGGGCATGCAACCTTTTATGGGCAAAGTTTATGGGCGCTGAAATAAACAATTGGAGATGTTTAATCAGTGGAGTCACGTGCCAACACGTGATGGGTTACTGAGCTCTCTGAACTAATAAAATTAAATTCTAATTAGATGCTTAATCAGTGGGGTCACGTGCCAACACATGATGGGTTCCTGAACCCTCTAAACCAATAGAATTAAATTCTAATTAAAAGGAATCAAAAGCCCTAATTGGAGAAATATTTCCCTATATCTTTCCAAACAAAAAAGATTGCACTCTGTAAAGTGGAGCACCGTTGGATTAAAAATTCAATGGTGATTAAAAAATCACCAATTTATAGAAAGATTCTGTATAAGGAAATATTTTCCTAAAATTTAACAGGAACAACAAATAAAATATCTTATGGATTAAAAATCCAATGGTGAATAAAATTCACCGAATGATCTAAAGGATCATGTTAGTTATAAAATCAATTAAAATCTCTCAATGAGAGATTGGCTGAACAACTGATTCTTTTCTTTCTCCTATAAATAGGAGCCAAGAAGAAAAGAGAAAAAAAGGATAAAAAAGAAAGAATACAACAGAGAGGATAGGAAAAAGACAACAGAGAGAAAGAAAGAATACAACAGAGAGGATAAAAAAGAGAGAATACAACAGAGAAGATAGGAAAAAGACAACGGAGAGACAGAGGGAGAGGGGAAGAAAAATAGAAAGAGAATTTAATTCTCTAAAGAAGAGGAACCCCTCCCAAAAGCTCCCACAAAAAGAGAATTTAATTCTCAAACCAAGAGTTTAACTCTTCTAAAAGAACTTAGTTCTTCCTCTGGCTAAGATCTGCAGAAGCGGATCTTCCACAAGTTGAGAATTTAATTCTCATCGGGGAGATTCTGTTATGCAGATTTAAAACCTAGGGGAAAGAACCGAATCCAAAAAGGTTTAACTCTTACAAAACATATTGGAATTTAATTCCTCTGGAACTAGGGTTTAACCCTTTAAAAAGAATTTAATCCCTACAAAGAACAAAAAGAGAACTTGATCCGTTGGAACCATAGAAGAACAACCTGATGATTCATTAGCATTCAAACGCTACATAAAAGCTCACGTGATCCCACATGAGCACCTTTGAGGAACAAAGAGGGAAAGAATGAGATCTAGTCACGTGACCCCATGTGACCCCTGATAAGTGCTCAGCACTTATAAAAGAGAAAAGAGAATAAACCCTATTTTTGGAGCGCCTCACGTGATCCCACGTGAGCGCCTCAAATTCTTAGTGTTTAACACCATTTCAAGCGCCTCACGTGGGAGCACGTGAGCGCTGATCATACACTAGTGTTTAACACTACTTTAAGGCCTCACGTGGGAGCACGCGAGTGCCGATCATATATTAGTGTTTAACACTATGAGAGGCCAATATTAGCCAAACTTAGATCAAATCTCCCGAGGGCAATCAATCGAGCCCCTCATGCTCAGGGTCCCCCAAACCGATCTCAGTTCCAGAGATAGCTAATGAGCTCCTAACAGATAGTATCTAAAATGATGTTCATCCCACCATGATCTCTCCCCTCGATCTGGAATTTGGTTCAAGGGTACATCTCTCCACACTTCCGATACATGTCGTTGTAATTCTTCAACGTCTTCAGAGAGGTGGAGGGTCCCAATAACCAATAACTCTTGGCGCACCACCGAACAAGCTTTTCAAAAAGGGGAGTAAATCTAGAACACATCTCAATTTAGGAGCGCCTTACGTGACTTCACGTGATCCCTTGATAGTGCGTAGCACTCAATAAAAGAAAAGGAGAATAAAACGAAGGCAATTTTCATTCTTCAGAGTGCTTCATGTGATCTTACGTGATCCAATAGTGCTTAGCACTCGGAAAAGGAAAAAGGGAATAAACCCAAGATAGCTCCCATTTTGGGGGCACCTCACATGTTCCCACGTGACCCCCAAACAGTTGTGTATAAAAGAGAGAGAGAGAAAATTCCAAAGACAGCGCTCGCATTTTGAAGGCACCTCACTTGTCTGCACGTGACTGTTTGATGAACCAAGTGCTTAGCACTTATAAATGAAAGAGGAATAAAATCCAGAGAACAGTTCTCACCTCGGGCGCCTCACGTGCTCACACGTGAGCCAAGTGCTCAGCACTTATATATATATATATATATATATATATATATATATATATATATATATATATGAGGGAATAAACTCAAGGAACAATGCCCACTTTGGGGTCCCTCACGTGTTCACACGTGAGCTCCTCCAAAGTCCAGTGTTTAACACTGATTTAGTGCTTAGCACTATGGGGTGACTAAGGGAAATCAAGCTTAGCTCAAATTAGCCAAGCCTTCCGAAACCAAGACCCTTTTTGTCACCAATCAACTGAGCCCCCATGTTCAGGTCTCCCCAAACTAATTCTAGTCCTAAAGATGACTAGTGTTCTCCTAACAGATGACATCTAAACTGATGTTCATCCTATTTTCCAAATCGGAATATTGGTTTAAGAGTACATCTCTTCATACCTCTGATACATATCGTTGTAATCCTTCAACGTCTTCAGAGAGATGGAGGGTCCCAATAACCAATAACTTTTAGCGCATCCCCAAACTGTGGAGCCAAAATACCATAGACTACGATGTCTTTAAACTGGACCGCAACGTTCCTAAACTAAACCCTACAGACTATGATGTCTCTAAACTAGACTATGATGTCTCTAAACTATGGACTATGATGTCCTTAAACTCCACGGACTATGATGTCCTTAAACTTATGGACCGTAACGTCCTTAAACTAAAATGATAGAGCCCAAATGCTCTTTCGATGGATCTAAATGATCCTAAAACCCTGTTAAGTAGATCTTAGTCTTGTAAGTGCACGGCGGCGCCCCGGCTGTCAATCCGACGGCCAAATGCGGAAGCGGTGATAAACTTTAATTTTTCTTGAACTGGCAAACCGCCGCGCACTAATACCCGGATCGAACCACTAACTAGTCCTAGCTAACTACAAGATGGGAAAGAGATATACCGACGATCCAAGTCCTCCGGTCTTCTCGTCGTCGTCCCAATCTCCTGCGGAATGTCCCGTCTCCTCCTCGTCGCCGGGAGTGCACCACATCGCCTACTTCTTTTACGGGCTCCCACCTCAATGCCGAGGCAACTCAGGCACGAAACTGGCTAGTCGACGTGCCCAAGATTTGCTGTAGAATATCTAGTGAAGAAGTCTCATTTGGGGTTGTAGGAATTGCCTTTTGGTGGAGGGATTGAACTTGGAGCTTTATGGATTGATCAAGTGGGATTTTTGCAACATGAAATGAGCTAAAAACCCACACCACAAATTTTGGACAGCCCCCAAATGGGAGTGGCCGGCCAAGCTAATTGAGAGAGGGAGAAATGAGAGTGTGGTCTCATGGATAATGAGAGAGCCATCTAATTATCCAATGGAGAGAGAGAGAGAAAGCTATCATACAAAAGAAACATCATCACAACAAATCCAACACTCAAACCTACCATCATCAACATCCATCATGAAAACAAAAGTCAAGTCATGATGAAGACAAGAAGTCAAGGTCAAAGAATGGCTATCATGATGCAACAAAAAGCAAAAGCCCCCTCCACAAATACTTATTTGCAACAATGCAAATAAGCCCTCCTCCACCAATTTTCGGCCAATGAACGGAACAATGGAAATCGGCCGAAACGGAAAGCAAACTGGCAACTCCAGAAAACTGGTCCCGTAATAAATTACAGGAAAACCCCGATACTGTGCATACACACCCGCATCTGTATTTCGACCGAAATACAAATGCAATGAGACAAAATCTACACTGTACTATACTAGGATCCGGCTTAAACCAAAGCCGGCCAGTAATATCCGTTCGATCCTGATCCGTGCAATACCGCACGTATCTGATCGAACCCTGCCATATAACCATACGGCCTATAGTACAAACTGTCCGATCCCGATCCGTGCAATACCGCACGTATCTGGTCGGACCTTGCCATATCTCCATACGGCCTCTACAACCTTTCGCCCGAAAGCTGAGTAACTGAATATGGGGGACTCTAAAGACTCGTCAACACCTTGGTTGTGGATTTAACCACTAGCACGTCAGAGGTATAAGCCAATACGTAACGGGCTACCAGGTATTGACTAAAAGGGACGTCTGTGAGCGAACTCAGCCTGACTCCCTACTGAGCCTGTCAGTGACAATATCCGTACAGTCCGGTCCGTTCGTCTATGAGCATCGCATGGCGGGCCTAGGGGGTTGGTAAAAGTCAGACCCCCAAAAGCGGTACAAGTCGTGTCGGAGTGTAGCCCAGAACACCCTGAGATACTACTGGAATACCTATCAGTAAATCTCCTTGCCTCGGCCGAGGGCTTCGTGTAATGGCTCTCCTAGACACAGCACGACCTCACCCCCAATACCGGGAGAGACGAACCCCTGAAGATACGCTCACTGCCTCCATGTGGCTCGGGACTGTACCCAACTAAAACCTGTTTGCACGACTCCTTTGAGCCGTGGTAGGGTAGTAATCAAAGTACAGTGGGAACTCACACAAGACAAATGACGATCCCCAGGTCGATGAACTAACCTGCACACATGTCACCAGGGAACTGCCATCTGACGTCTGGTATATGACCAACTGGCATGTTCCCGGCGAGTCCTGTCCGGTGTACTCATAACCCAATGAGCACCTGTATACATCTTAGGTGATCCAACTGACACCAGTGGCTTGTGAGACCGGCCACCGCCCCTCGTCGGGGTCTCGACTGTATACACTAGTCTACTATGGAGAATCGATGCCCTGTCTCGAAACTCTCACGACTAGGGACCTTTTAAGGATATGCTTATAGACCCCCAGCTCCCACTTATATGATCGCCCTCATACTGCTGGTGGTCAAGCAAGAATCCTAGGGGCTCTATCAACGTGTAATAGCGACGTGTCAGGTCACTTAAAACAGTACACGATGATAAAGGTAAACCAGATAGCATACTATCATCTCGAGTAAGACTGTCCTACCGGGATAGGTCCTCCATCAATCATTACAATCACGTACCTGTGACCTAATAATTGACTCTGAGGGCACTATCTCCAACAAGTCTAAAATTAGACTAACGTATCCTTAACAACCATTTAAGTTGATCTTAATCTCAAACGAGATTAACGAGCCTTAAATCATTCCAACTACAGATCTCTCAACTGACATTGGTTCAAGGGTACATCTCCTCACACCTCTGATATGTGTCGTTGCAACTCTTCAACGTCTTCAGGGAGGTGGCGGGTCCTGACAATCAATAAACCCAATGGACCGCAATATCCCTAAACTAAAACAATAGAGTCCAAATGCTCTTTTGTTGGATCTAAATGATCCTGTTAAATAGATCTTAGTCTAAAATTAGACTAACGTATCCTTAACAAACGTTTAAGTTGATCTTAGTTTCAAATGAGATTAACGATCCTTAAACCCAACCCAAAACCAAATCTAAGAAAATACAGATTTGGACTAATCCACGCCCTACGGGCGACAACATAAATTAGTCTCCGTATACAATCTACGGGCAACCAAAAAAGAAAACAAACACACACGACACGAAGTGACCATTTGGAGAAGGAGAAAGTTGTTACCGCGATGCGGTAGCGTAATTAACTGCAGGGGCTTGCGCCTGCAGGGAAGAGCGTCCCCACAATAAAAAAAACCCCTCAAATGAGGGGGAATCTGACGAAGTCTGCTACAACGGCCGCATCCGTCTAAATCTCCGATACACGGTGCCATAAATCAACTTGGCATTTTCGGAGAGGTGGATGGATAAAACCAAATAGCATCTGCCCCCAAATTCAGGCAAGACGACCTACGCCGTGGACAGCTCGGCAAGCCATGAATTGCTCGGCTTCATGGACGCTTTCTCCGGCTACAACCAGATCCGTATGAGCCCGGTAGATGAAGAACTTACCGCGTTCACTACGGACCGGGGAGTATACTACTACAAAGTGATGCTCTTCGGCCTCAAAAATGCTGGGGCTACATACCAACGCCTAGTTGACAAAATGTTCAAACCGTAGATCGGAAAGAACATGGAGGTTTACATCAACGACATGCTCGTGAAATCAACCTCATCGGACGAGCACACCAAAGATCTCGGCGAGACATTGACATCCTCCACAAAAACAAAATGAAGCTGAATCCGGCTAAGTGCGCGTTCGGAGTTACTAGCGGGAAATTCCTCGGGTTCATGGTTACCCACCGAGGAATCGAAGCCAAACATAGAAAAGATCAGCGACATTATCAACATGGCCACACCCAAGAGCAACGTTGAGATCATGCGACTCACGGGGAGAGTGGCCGCTCTGAGTCGCTTCATGTCGAGGTCCGGAGAAAAGTGTTTCCCATTCTTCAAAGCCCTGAGAAAGATCCCTAACTTCGAATGGTCGGAAGAATGTCAAAACGCTTTCGAGCAGCTCAAAGCGCACCTGGCAACTCCCCCGTTGCTCGCCCGACCAATCGAAGGAGACGGGCTGCCATTGTACCTTGCAGTCTCCGGTCATGCTTCTGACTCGGTGCTCGTCCGAGAAGTCGAAGGAGTACAGAAGCTGGTCTACTATGTGAGCCATGTCTTCAAAGACGCGGAAACAAGGTATAGGGTGTTTTTCGTCACCCCATTGAGATGGGAATACGCGCGCGCTTGTCAGGCGTATACTAAAGATTCCCCCTGCCTAGGGTAGGCGGGGGTTTATTGATTGTGGGGATCCAAATCTCCGGCAGCCGCGGACTAAGCTGCCGTTAATTACCCCTCGCCTTTGGGGCGAGGGAACCTTCGATTAACGCGTTAAAATGGTCATGCGAACTCAATGTGCAGTGTACGTGTGTTGTGTTTTGAAAGGGGGGTTTGGATATATCGGGAGCCACGCAGAGTTTTTACGGGGGTCCCGCTATCCGGATAGCGGACTGGGGGTCAAGGGGGCTAGCAGCCTCTTGCGGGGTGCGGGGCAGCGCCCCATTAGAAATTTTTTTCTAACAGGGACAGTGTCGCGGAGTATGTGTGTGTGTAAATATGTATACATATGTGTATATGTATATATGTATATATATAAAAGAAAGAGGGGGAAAAGGCATCCAAAGGATGCGTGGGGCCAGCGTCTCGAGCGCAGTGCGCCTGAGCGCAGCACGCCACGTGTCGGCACGTGAGCGCTTTGCGATCGAGCGCAGTGCGCCTGAGCGCAAGCGCACCACGTGTCGGCATATGGGCGCTTTGCGCTCGAGCGCAGTGCGCCTGAGCACAAGCGCGCCACGTGTCGGCACGTGGGCGTTTTGCGCTCGAGCGCTGGGCGCTGGCGAAACAAAGGGACTTTTAGTCCCAGAACCAGAAGCTATGCTTCAGAAAGAAAATATTTATTATATATATATCTATGTAAATATATGGAGTTAAACTCCTAAAATGTTTTGGTTGATGAAAGGGGTTCTTCCTCTTCCTCCTCTGTTGGCTGGATCTTGGTGATCAAGAGATGTGAGATCTAAAAATCCCTCCTTTCTGAGATCTAATGGTAGATCCAAGTTCCCCTTTGTGGGTTTTGTGGTGGAAGACTTCTTAGTTTTTGAAAATAAAGAGTAAAACTCTTGATTTAATTCAAAAGAAATGAGAAGATTTAGAACCTTGGAGAAGGAGCAGGAGGCACAAAAGATCTCAGATCTAAAATTTTTGTGGAGAGAATGAAAAAGTGTTTTTTATTCATCATCATGTTGCCTTTTATAGGCTTACATATT
Source organism: Agapanthus africanus (assembly GCA_030015575.1). Classification (NCBI taxonomy): domain Eukaryota; kingdom Viridiplantae; phylum Streptophyta; class Magnoliopsida; order Asparagales; family Amaryllidaceae; genus Agapanthus; species Agapanthus africanus. The sequence continues at coordinate 983,871,489 of CM057338.1, forward strand.
TACATATAGCCCCTTGGGCTTTGCAAAAATGGCATTTTGCCTATCCCATGGCTCATGTGCCTTTTCATTTTGCACCTAAGCCATGGGCTTACAAAAATTTGGCTTTATACCCCTTTTGCATACATTCATGCACAAAAATTACATAAAAATTATTTGTTACATGATTTTTGTTGTTGGCATGGCGGAAGGCCGGACGCTTCGTGTTCGGGCTCGACCTGGGCATTGGCCCACTTGCTTGGGCTTGGGCCCACCTGGCTTGGGGTTGACATTGACTTTGACTTGCTCAACCGGGGTGCAAATTTTGACTTCAACAAAGTGCCCCCCATCAATAAATGCACACCACATATGTGAGTCGTGTGTATGAAATTGATGGATTATCTTTCACGTGGAGGCGACTTGCCTTGTTTCCCACTCTTTGGGATGCACTGCCCTTTTTACGACGTGGACGGTCGACGCTTGACGCGTCTCCGAGACGGAGTGTCCGTGGTAGACGTTTCTCTGGCCCGGAGTCATCTGGTTCCTGTTTTGTAGGAAGCCTGCACTGCCCTTTTTACGACCTGGACGGTCGACGCTCTGATCTGGAGCGATTTGGGTTCCCAATTTGCGGGAGCCTGCACTGCCCTTTTTACGACCTGGACGGTCGACGCTCTGTTACGAAGCGATTTGGGTTCCCAATTTGCGGGAGCCTGCACTGCCCTTTTTGCGACATAGACGGTCGACGCTCTGTTACGAAGCGATTTGGGTTCCCAATTTGCGGGAGCCTGCACTGCCCTTTTTGCGACATAGACGGTCGACGCTTTGATCCGGAGCGATTTGGGTTCCCAATTTGCGGGAGCCTACACTGCCCTTTTTGCGACATAGACGGTCGATGCTCTGCCCTTTTTGCGACATAGACGGTCGACACTCTGATCCGGAGCGATTTGGGTTCCCAATTTGCGGGAGCCTGCACTGCCCTTTTTGCGACATAGACGGTCGACGCTCTGATCCGGAGCGATTTGGGTTCCCAATTTGCGGGAGCCTGCACTGCCCTTTTTGCGACATAGACGGTCGACGCCCTGTTACGAAGCGATTTGGGTTCCCAATTTGCGGGAGCCTGCACTGCCCTTTTTGCGACATAGACGGTCGACGCTATGATCCAGAGCGATTTGGGTTCCTAATTTGCGGGAGCCTGCACTGCCCTTTTTGCGACATAGACGGTCGACGCTCTGATCCGGAACGATTTGGGTTCCCAATTAGCGGGAGCCTGCACTGCCCTTTTTGCGACATAGACGGTCGACGCTCTGTTACGAAGCGATTTGGGTTCCCAATTTGCGGGAGCCTGCACTGCCCTTTTTGCGACATAGACGGTCGACGCTCTGATCCGGAACGATTTGGGTTCCCAATTTGCGGGAGCCTGCACTGCCCTTTTTGCGACATAGACGGTCGACGCTCTGATCCGGAGCGATTTGGGTTCCCAATTTGCGGGAGCCTGCACTGCCCTTTTTGTGACATAGACGGTCGACGCCCTGTTACGAAGCGATTTGGGTTCCCAATTTGCGGGAGCCTGCACTGCCCTTTTTGCGACATAGACGGTCGACGCTCTGATCCAGAGCGATTTGGGTTCCCAATTTGCGGGAGCCTGCACTGCCCTTTTTGCGACATAGACGGTCGACGCTTTGATCCGGAGCGATTTGGGTTCCCAATTTGCGGGAGCCTGCACTGCCCTTTTTGCGACATAGACGGTCGACGCTCTGTTACGAAGATATTTGGGTTTCCAATTTGCGGGAGCCTGCACTGCCCTTTTTGCGACATAGACGGTCGACGCTCTGATCCGGAGCGATTTGGGTTCCCAATTTGCGGGAGCCTGCACTGCCCTTTTTGCGACATAGACGGTCGACGCTCTGATCCGGAGTGATTTGGGTTCCCAATTTGCGGGAGCCTGCACTGCCCTTTTTCCGACATAGACGGTCGACGCTCTGTTACGAAGCGATTTGGGTTCCCAATTTGCGGGAGCCTGCACTGCCCTTTTTGCGACATAGACGGTCGACGCTCTGATCCGGAGCGATTTGGGTTCCCAATTTGCGGGAGCCTGCACTGCCCTTTTTGCGACATAGACGGTCGACGCTCTGTTATGAAGCGATTTGGTAGACGTGCCCCTGGCACGGAGTGTCGCTGGTCGACGTTTCCCTGAGGCGGAGTGTCGATGTTGGAATTGGTTGGATTGATTTGTTTGACTTGAGTTGACATCAACATCGCTATACTGGAATATGGTACCAGGAGCGAATCATCATCTGTCATGAGAGGATTTGGGGATTGGGTTTTTTTTGTTTGGCATCTGCATTGCTGCACTGGAATAATGCCGGGAGCAACTCATCATTTGCCCTAGGAGGATTTGGAAATCGGTGGCTTAGGAGACAGGTTTAGATCCCCATCACCTAAGACTTTTCAATTTTATGGGCCGTAAGGGTCCCATAAAAGCATTTTCTCCCTACGAGTCGAAAGGATCTCGTAGGTGTATTTTCTCCTTGGAAGTCGTGGGGACTCCCCAGTGTGTTGCTCCTTTGTGAGTCGTAAGGATCTCACGCGGGAATTTTCTGTTAGTTGTATGTATGCCCTAGAGGCCAGTATTGTACAGATGATGTATATTATATTGGATTCTTTTACATATATAGAGATGACTTTCTTGCTCGATATGATAGTATGCTATCTGGTTGCTCTTTATCTTAACATATACACTAGTCTCTTTAAACTGTCTTATAATTACATGTTGGTAAAGCCCTTAGGATGTGTACTTGACTAGCTGGCCTATGATGCAGATCATACTAGTGGGGACATGGTAGTCCATAAGTACATCCTTCAAGGTCCCTAGTCGTGGGTGTATCGAGACGGGGCATCGATATACCAGTGTAGACTAGCGTATACGCTTCTCGACCCATGAGATGGGCGATGGATGATCCCATATCCATTGGTGTTTGACATCAGAGATGGTATACGGGTGCTTAGTGGAGACTGGGTACACTGGACGGACTCGCCGAGAACTCCCAGATGGTATTATACCTTACGTCAGATGGCAGTTCTCAGGTGACACTTGTGCAGGTTAGTCTGTAGACCCGAGATCGTCATAGAGTCTTGTGTGATTCCCTCTGTGCTTTGATCTCCACCTTACCACGTCCATGAGGGCGTGCAAAACGGTGGTTTTTGGGCACAGTCCCGAGTCACATGGAGGCAATGAGCGATAGGAGGGGTTTCGTCTCTCCCGGTATTGGGGGTTGATGTTGCGCTGTGCTCGATTGGCCGTAACAGGGAAGTCCCTGGCCAGGGCTGATCAGAGATTTGCTGGTAAGTGTTACCAGTAGTTTCTCGACCCGTTATGAGCCTCACATCGGCACGACTTATCGGTTATTGGGGTCTGACGTATACCACCCCTAGACTTGATATGCGACATATCAGACGAACAGACCGGACTGTACGTTAAGTGTTACTGGTTGGATTCACAGGAGTGTGAGCGGGCTTGCTCGTCGATCTTCTGATCGCTCAATACCCGGGTGGCCGTTACGTTTAGCAGACCGCTTGCGGCTTGTGGGTGCTTGATATGATCATCATCTGCTGCCGGCGTATTGACGAGTGTTTAGAGTCCTACACAGAGGTTTCCTGGCTCAAGCGAAACGAAATAGGAGCGCATATGAGATATGTGCAGGACCGAGAATAATGCGTGTATGTGATACCGTATTTCATTCTCGCGATGAATATTTCGACTAGTTGTATGCGATATAACCTAGTTATCGAATCAAAGATTGATTCGATAAGTCGATACATTGTATACTAGTCGGTTATGTGCGACATGACCGGATCATTGAATCAAGTGTTGATTTAATGATTTAATGTATAATTATATATTTGATATATTACTTTGCATTAACTAGTATTGGTTCATTTTTAAAGGATTTTCTCACTTGAAGTGCACATTGTATATGTGATATATTTTTGTGTGCGCTTGATTGTATCATGTTTGATGATACATGCTTACTTGAGTTTGTGTGAAGATTAAACCATGGTTATGTAATGGTTAGGGTTTTTCTTTTTCTTACTTATTTATTTATTTATTTATTTTGGAAAAGATATAAGAGAAAATGGTGGTTTTCTTTGTTTGTTGTTGAAGCTTCATGAAGCTTTGACTAAAGTGACCATTTTGTCTTCATGCTTAACCCTAACCATTCAAACTAACCATGGTCTATTCTCTACACCTAACCAAGGTTAGGATATGATAAGTATTCATATTATTTTTCTTTTTAAGAAGTACTCATCATATTCTTTCTTCTTCATCATCATCTTTAACAAGAAGAAAAGCTTACTAGCTTCAATGGCAACTTGTGAAAAAGAGTGAGAAATCCAATTCTAAAGTGAACCCACCTCCTATTTCTTCATCCTTTACCTCTTTCCAAGTAGTATAGGGTGTTTTCTTCACAAGTTTCACAACTTGGTGAAGTTGGAGCTTGATCTTGAGTTGCCTCGACGTAGATCTTCTTCGGCATCGAAGTCGACAAGCTAGTCCGCACATTTCTCCGATGAAGCCGATGCCAGAGTCCGAGATCCGATATGGACAGCGAGGGGACGTCTACGTGGAGCTAAGGAAGTGGAGAACCGGATCTACAAAGGTTGTAGCCTCTTTCTTTTAGTTAAATTGTTAACTAGTTTCACTTTTCGCCTAAACTCTAGTCAACGAATCCGTATTAGGGTTTCTCGGCACTTGTAAAATTTGAAATTGGCATGGTTGATACCTTGTGAGACCTCTTTAGCGTGCCTAGGAACCCTACAGTGGTATTAGAGCCTAGCTAGAGCCTTAGGCGAAGTCTAGACGACGTTTGAAATCCGAACGAACATCGAAACCCTATTTTTTCATGCTCTCTGGACTTTTTTCAAAAACTGGGTTTTTTCCAGATTAAAAATGCTTAAAAAATTCAGCAGGGAATTCTAAGAATTACGGTGCAAAAATTGCTTCATAATATGTCTAAAGCGCGGCGGAACCGCGACAGAAGCCTGGCTTCTGCGGCGGTTCCGCGGCCAATTAATGAGATTAGCCTCCAAATTTTGCACAGTGATTCATGTTCTCAGGTGCTGAGTTTTCTGGGAATTTTTAATTTGCACTCAAGAGTTGATTTTTCTGGGGTGTTTTGGGGCGTAGATGATTCGATCGGATTATCAGATTTTGTCTATGTGGCTTTCCGGATATTTTAGAATATGTTAAAAAGTTCGACCGGATATAAATACCCACCTTTTCCTCTGCCGGAAAATTTCCAAGTGTTGGATTTTTCTGTGGTTTAAGGACGTTCTGAGTAGTGCAAGTAATGCGATGGTCCCTCTAGAAGACAACAAACCTTAACTCGATTATGTGACCGTCTTGAACTGCCCTTTGAACCTTCAGGTTTGGGGCAGTACGGCGTGCCACATGTGAGGCGTTGGCTTGACCCTTCTACGGCTGGACCGTTGGTACTGAGGCATGAAGTGAATGTCTTTGAACCTATTTCATGCGTTGAACGGTTTCGGGAAAACTTGGGTGTTCGAATGTTCGATCGGAAAGTTTAATATTTTATATTTATCCGGAATGAGATACAATAATTGGAATTCACAAACTGTTATGAGATAACAGAATGAATGTTATAAATCTAGCGGTTTAGTCTCACTTAATATTGAAAAGTGTTTTCGATAATGAGACTAAAATGCGGGGTTTATAATTGTTAGGCATGTGATGTCTAAGTATTTCATTTGATTAGGCATGCGATGTCTAAAGAGGTTGCGGATTCCAACTGTTGTAGTTTTACACTTTCTTTTTTGTGACCGTAAGTGTAATATGTGATATCGCCGGTTTCGTTGCTATATGTCAACGATAATTGGGATGCGCATATTTACTTACGTTGATGACATATGATGTTATGTGTTGCTGGATATGTTATATTGGATTGTCGTGTTTGAGTAGCCGGGGTTTTTTATGTGAGATGAGTGTTTTTCATTTTCATTCATGTAAAAACTTGTATGTAATATTCTTTTATTGGGGCACTTCCAGGTTGCGGAAGATGTCACCGTTGATGTGTATTATTTACTTTTCCGCATTAGGATAGACCCAAGGAGGGGAGCACAAGTAACCGGGTTCTAGGGTCCAGTGGGAGACCATCTCGAGGAGTCGAGTCCGGGTCTCCTAACCCTAGAATTGGTAGGGTTGCTTGCCGCTCTCGTAGGGGTCTAGGGATGTGGGATTGGCTATTCATCACGACCGTGGAATCCGTGTTTTATACTGGCTCGTATTAAAAACACGGACGTCCTAGTATATCCAATATTTCATATGTTATTTTCTGCTGCGATATCTGTGATGTGATCATTTGATATGTTCTGATGGATACTGTATATAGTATATATGATATATTATATAGACGTTACTTATGTTTTGCACCCGCACTAGCCCTGCCCTGCTCTGTCGTTAGTTACCTAACCTAACGGTGCACGAGGGGACATCGAGGCGAATACGGATGGCATAAGTGTACGTCGTATTTATCTGTGATGTTTAGGTAACTTAAATGATGGGACTTCATTAATGTGATTAATGAAAGAAAAGAAATCTAAAAGATGTTGTAGAATCAAATTTTAAATAAAAAGGGTAGCTACAGTTTTGCTTTGCATAGTGGTATATATGATATACCCTGCACCTTATTCGATGAGGAAAGGGCCGAGATCCCTTCACCGGGAGTGACCCCTTTAGCAATAACTGGCAGATTCTACACACTCGGTTTGCTTTTGATTGTTTTTGGAGTTTTGCTTTGCACAGCGATATATATGATATATCCCGCACCTCATTCGACGAGGAAAGGGCCGACGATCCCTTCACCGGGAGTGACCCCTTTAGCAAAACTAGAAAAGCCTCAAAACCACTCCATTTCAAAACTTCATTCGATTCTACAACGATATCAAGTTCATTACGCAATAGGTTTTCAGATAAACCTGTCGTAGCCCTCCGTCATTTCGGATAAATCCTACTTAGTATTCGTGCTACGTTTGTTGGCCTGCGTCAAGGCGTAGTGTACGGTAGCTAACTAGTATTTATCTGTTAATGCATGTGATGCAGATTGGATCAGGGTAGTCGTGCGACTTTGTTGGCCTGCGTCAAGGGTCGTACGGATGGGTTTAATTCAATCAAGAAATGACGGGTTGAACTTGACTAGCGCACTATGGTTTGTTGGCCTGCGTCAAGGTCATAGCACGCTAGGGGCAAAATATTATCGGGAATTTCAAGTGTTGAAATTTGCAATGAGATTGCATACCTTCTATGAGATAGTTGGATCCCGATACCCACCGCGAGTAAGTGTTACTCCTGGAAGAGTTTTACACATTACAATTAGCCAATCAAGTATGTGTCTAGAAAGGTGTCAACGGGGTTACGCCTCTGGGAAAACGAGGTTTACTTTAATTAGGTCCGTGCGAAAGCACGGGGAACCTCCCTCAAAGTACCGACACTGGCCTGGCTGAAAGATTGGCGAAGTTGTAGGGTGTAATTAATCCCGGCTAGTATTTCCTTTTAGGGTTTGAAGGAAGATTTGATAAAAACCAGTGGGAGCCATCCTGATTAGATAAGATAACAACCAATCTGATCTTGCAAGAGCATACGCTAAAGTGTTTTCTTCTCTCTCTCTCCAGGTAGCGACCATTTCATGCCCTAATAAAGATAATAATATGGATGTATTGACCGAACCCGCATGTTATACTGTGCTGGGGAACGTTGGTTCCGTTCTTTCTTATAAGAGTTATAGGAATGAACAGGACATAGGGGAATACCAGGATTCCCAAGCCACCCGAATGAAGAAAGTACATAATGATGCATTTTCTTCGGGTGTGTTCGTTACAGAGAACTGTTTCTCCATTTGCTCTACGTCCTGGGTATTAGATACCGGGTCAGGATCCCATATATGTAATCAGTTACATGGGCTAAGGAAAGATAGAGAACTTGGAGAAGGTGATAAAGACATAAGAGTTGGAAATGGTGCAATAGTTGCAGCTAAGACTGTCGGGGAATATCACCTTGCATTACCAAATGGTAATACATTGGTTCTGAACGAATGCTATTACATGCCGAACCTGATATGCAACATTATATCGGTTTCTTTGTTGAGTAAAGAGGGATATAATTTTGTATTACAGGATAATGTTATGAACATTTTCCGTAATCAAAAGTTGGTTGGATCAGGCACGTTGTGCAATGGCATTTATGTTCTAAATCAATCAACAGTTCTGAGCATAACAAACACACACAAGAGGAAGAGTTCTGAACTGAACGAATCCTTCTTGTGGCATTGTAGACTGGGTCACATCAATGCGACACGACTGCCTAAGTTACATAAGGATGGATATTTGAAACCATTCGAATTTTCATCTTATGACACTTACCAGTCATGTCTCAAAGGCAAGATGACCAAAACTCCGTTTACGGGACACGGAGAAAGAGTTACTGAACTCTTAGGATTGATACATAGTGATGTATGCGGTCCTATGTCTACACATGCCAGGGATGGTTCTTCATACTTCATTACATTCACTGACGATCTCTCTAGGTTCGGGTATGTGTTCCTGATGAAACACAAATTAGAAGCTTTTGAGAAATTTAGAGAATATAAACAAGAAGTTGAGAACCAAACCGGAAAAAGTATTAAAATCCTACGATCTGATCGAGGAGGTGAATACTTGAGCAATGAATTCCTGGACTTCCTAAAAGAGAATGGGATTCTCTCTCAGCTGACTCCTCCATATACACCACAGCACAACGGTATATCAGAACGGAGGAACCGCACCCTATTAGATATGGTGCGCTCTATGATGAGCACAGCTGAGTTACCTATTTCCTTCTGGAGATATGCACTGGAAACAGCTGCAGACCTATTGAATATGGTTCCCACCAAAACCGTGCCAACCACTCCATATGAGATATGGAAAGGAAAGAGACCATGTCTTAATTATGTTAAGATATGGGGTTGTCCGGCATATGTAAAAACGCAAAATCCGGACAAACTCGCGGCAAGGTCCATTCTGTGTAAGTTTATTGGATATCCCAAACATTCGCGCAGGTATATCTTCTACCACACCGAGGAAAAAAAGGTGTTTGTTTCTCGACATGCCACCTTTTTAGAAAAGGAATTTCTTGATAAAGAGATTAGTGGTAAGGAGGTAGAACTGGAAGAGGTTCCAGCAATACAGACTACGACAGAAGACTTGGTTGAACCAGAGGATTCAGTAATTCCTGATGAACCTCAGCCTCTCCGCCGATCTAGCAGGGTTCCTCGCCAACCTGTGAGATACTACGGTTTTCTCATGGATGGTGGCAGCGAGGATTGCATCATGGAGGATGATGACCCAACTAGTTTCGAGCAGGCCATCACGAGTGGGGACTCAGTGAAATGGCTGGATGCTATGCGGTCCGAGATGGAATCCATGTACACCAACAAAGTGTGGACTTTGGAAGTTGCTTCTGAAGGGGTAAAACCCATCGGGAGCAAGTGGATCTTCAAGAAAAAACTTGGTGTAGATGGGAAAGTGGAGACTTTCAAAGCTAGACTTGTTGCAAAAGGTTTTCATCAAAGACCAGGTGTAGACTATGACGAAACCTTTTCTCCAGTGGCTATGCTTAAATCCATTCGGATCATGCTTGCCATCGCTGCATATTATGACTACGAAATCTGGCAAATGGATGTTAAGACCGCCTTTCTAAATGGTGATTTAGAAGAGTGCGTATACATGACTCAGCCAGAGGGCTTCGTAGACAGTGGGAGCAACGGGAAAGTGTGCAAGCTGCTTAAATCCATTTATGGATTAAAGCAAGCATCGCGGAGTTGGAACATCTGCTTTGACGTCGTTATCAAAGAGTTTGATTTCGTCAAAAACCCAGATGAACCTTGTATCTACAAGAAGGTGGCAGAGAGTAAGGTTGTCTTCCTCATATTGTACGTGGACGACATACTCTTGATAGGAAATGATATTCCTATGCTGCAATCGGTCAAGCTCTTCTTATCACAAAGATTCTCAATAAAAGATCTTGGTGATGCCTCCTGCATATTGGGAATTAGGATCTATAGGGATAGATCCAAACGGATATTGGGATTGTCCCAATCCAGGTACATTGACACCATACTAAAGAGGTTTAGTATGGACGAATCCAAGCGTGGGAACTTGCCCACGATCTCTGGAGTCACTCTCTCCAAAGAGATGTCTCCCAAGACTGATTTGGAGAGATCTCGCATGCAAGGGATACCCTATGCTTCGGCTGTAAGCTCTATCATGTACGCGATGCTATGTACCAGACCTGATGTAGCATACTCACTAAGTGTAGTGAGCAGGTATCAAGCTGATCCTGGAGAGAGTCACTGGACAGCTGTGAAGAGCATTCTCAAGTACTTGCGAAGGACTAAAGAGATGCTCTTGGTGTATGGTAACGGAGAACTCCAAGTGGAGTCCTTTACCGATTCGAGCTTCCAGAGTGATAAGGACGACTCTAAGTCGCAGTCGGGATTTGTCTTTACCCTTTACGGAGGGGCGGTTAGCTGGAAGAGTTCCAAGCAGGAAACCGTGGCAGACTCGACGATGGAGGCTGAATACATCGCTGCAACGATGCTGCTAAAGAGGCTGTCTGGATCAAGAAGTTCATTACTGAACTTGGTGTGGTTCCATCCATTGAGCATCCAATACCTTTGTATTGCGATAACAATGGAGCGGTGGCTTTGGCCAAGGAACCCAGGTCCCATCAGCGATCCAGGCATATTCTGAGGCGGTATCACCTGATCCGGGAGATAGTTGATCGCCGGGAGATCGAGGTCAGGAGGGTTGACACGAAGAACAACACAGCGGATCCACTCACGAAGGCCATTCCCCAGTTACAGTTTGAGAGACTCTTCGGGATGCTCGGTATGCGATACTACAGCAGCTGGCCCTAGTGCAAGTGGGAGATTGTTAGTTGTATGTATGCCCTAGAGGCCAGTATTGTACAGATGATGTATATTATATTGGATGCTTGGACATATATAGAGATGACTTTCTTGCTCGATATGATAGTATGCTATCTGGTTGCTCTTTATCTTAACATGTACACTAGTCTCTTTAAACTGTCTTATAATTACATGTTGGTAAAGCCCTTAGGATGTGTACTTGACTACCTGGACTATGATGCAGATCATACTAGTGGGGACATGGTAGTCCATAAGTACATCCTTCAAGGTCCCTAGTCGTGGGTGTATCGAGACGGGGTATCGATATACCAGTGTAGACTAGCGTATACGCTTCTCGACCCATGAGATGGGCGATGGATGATCCCATATCCATTGGTGTTTGACATCAGAGATGGTATACGGGTGCTCAGTGGAGACTGGGTACACTGGATGGACTCGCCGAGAACTCCCAGATGGTATTATACCTCACGTCAGATGGCAGTTCTCAGGTGACACTTGTGCAGGTTAGTCTGTAGACCCGAGATCGTCATAGAGTCTTGTGTGATTCCCTCTGTGCTTTGATCTCCACCTTACCACGTCCATGAGGGCATGCAAAACGGTGGTTTTTGGGCACAGTCCCGAGTCATATGGAGGCAATGAGCGATAGGAGGGGTTTCGTCTCTCCCGGTATTGGGGGTTGATGTTGCGCTGTGCTCGATTGGCCGTAACAGGGAAGTCCCTGGCCAGGGCTGATCAGAGATTTGCTGGTAAGTGTTACCAGTAGTTTCTCGACCCGTTATGAGCCTCACATCGGCACGACTTATCGGTTATTGGGGTCTGACGTATACCACCTCTAGACTTGATATGCGACATATCAGACGAACAGACCGGACTGTACGTTAAGTGTTACTGGTTGGATTCACAGGAGTGTGAGCGGGCTTGCTCGTCGATCTTCTGATCGCTCAATATCCGGGTGGCCGTTACGTTTAGCAGACCGCTTGCGGCTTGTGGGTGCTTGATATGATCATCATCTGCTGCCGGCGTATTGACGAGTCTTTAGAGTCCTACACAGAGGTTTCCTGGCTCAAGCGAAACGAAATAGGAGCGCATATGAGATATGTGCAGGACCGAGAATAATGCGTGTATGTGATACCGTATTTCATTCTCGCGATGAATGTTTCGACTGGTTGTATGCGATATAACCTAGTTATCGAATCGAAGATTGATTCGATAAGTCGATACATTGTATACTAGTCGGTTATGTGCGACATGACCGGATCATTGAATCAAGTGTTGATTTAATGATTTAATGTATAATTATATATTTAATATATTACTTTGCATTAACTAGTATTGGTTCATTTTTAAAGGATTTTCTCACTTGAAGTGCACATTGTATATGTGATATATTTTTGTGTGCGCTTGATTGTATCATGTTTGATGATACATGCTTACTTGAGTTTGTGTAAAGATTAAACAATGGTTATGTAATGGTTAGGGTTTTTCTTTTTCTTACTTATTTATTTATTTATTTATTTTGGAAAAGATATAAGAGAAAATGGTGGTTTTCTTTGTTTGTTGTTGAAGCTTCATGAAGCTTTGACTAAAGTGACCATTTTGTCTTCATGCTTAACCCTAACCATTCAAACTAACCATGGTCTATTCTCTACACCTAAGCAAGGTTAGGATATGATAAGTATTCATATTATTTTTCTTTTTAAGAAGTACTCATCATATTCTTTCTTCTTCTTCATCATCTTTAACAAGAAGAAAAGCTTACTAGCTTCAATGGCAACTTGTGAAAAAGAGTGAGAAATTCAATTCTAAAGTGAACTCACCTCCTATTTCTTCATCCTCTACCTCTTTCCAAGTAGTATAGGGTGTTTTCTTCACAAGTTTCACAACTTGGTGAAGTTGGAGCTTGATCTTGAGTTGCCTCGACGTAGATCTTCTTCGGCATCGAAGTCGACAAGCTAGTCCGCACATTTCTCTGATGAAGCCGATGCCAGAGTCCGAGATCCGATATGGACAGCGAGGGGACGTCTACGTGGAGCTAAGGAAGTGGAGAACCGGATCTACAAAGGTTGTAACCTCTTTCTTTTAGTTAAATTGTTAACTAGTTTCACTTTTCGCCTAAACTCTAGTCAACGAATCCGTATTAGGGTTTCTCGGCACTTGTAAAATTTGAAATTGGCATGGTTGATGCCTTGTGAGACCTCTTTAGCATGCCTAGGAACCCTACATTTTCTCCTCACAAAGTCGAGAGGACTTTGCGAGTGCATTTCATCTCTTTTTTTTTACGAGTTTGCGCCCTTTCGGGTTTTCACAAACTCGCCGGCAATCCTGCTGTTTTTACTCACGGAGCATTTTCGGATTTTCATCCGTGCCCATTTTGCTTATGGACATAACATTTTATTTATTTTATGTTATTTTTCTTTTTTTCATTTTTCAAATTTTTTTTTTGGACTTTGAATGTGGTCTCACCAGTAGGACTTGGGAGAGGTTGGGATCGTTTTACGCCCGTGGATTGTATGCGGTTTTGCAGGATGTATGATCCAAACCGTAGGGCCGGAAAAATTTCAGGACCTTGTTGGCGTCTGCATCACTGCACTGGAATATGGCACCAGGAGCGACTCATCATTCGCCATTGGGGTATGGGATTTGGATTTTGGTTGGCGTCTGCATCGCTGCACTGGAATATGGTACCAGGAGCGACTCATCATTCGCCACTTGGGGGTTGGGGAGCGATGGCTTAGGAGACAGGTTTAGATCCCTGTCACCTAAGACTTTTCAATTTTATGGGCCGTGACGGTCCCATAAAAGCATTTTCTCCCTACGAGTCGTAAGGATCCCGCAGGTGTATGTTCTCCTTAGGAGTCGTGAGGACTCCTAAGTGTGCTTTTCCTTTGTGAGTCGTAAGGATCCCACAAAGGTTTGTTCTCCTCATGTATCGTGAGGACACATGAGTGGGTCTTCTCAATGGAGCATAATTCCAAAGGCGGAGACCAGCCGCGTAACTAGTGATTACTGTGGGGCATGAGGGTGATGGGAATTATTTGAGCCCGTGGATTGTATACGTCAATTTGGGGACTAACCGTAGGGCCGGGAGAATTTTGAGAAATTGGATTTTGGTTGGCGTCTGCATCGCTGCACTGGAATTTGGTACCAGGAGCGACTCATCATTCGCCGTTGTTTTTTTTTTTGTTTGTTTTTTATTTGTTTGTTTTTTTTGGTTTTTTTTTTTTACCGCGATTGCTCTATCATTTCAGCTTTTATCATAGCGAAAATCGCGATTACCCTATCATTTCGGCTATTTATTCGCGGTTGCCCAATCATTTCGGCTTTATTTTCATCTTTATTTTTACTCACTGATTTTTATTGCGAGTTGCCCAATCATTTCGGCTTTTCATTTTTTTCTTTTATTTACACATTTTTTATTTACACATGTATATATATATTTTTTTACATTCCCAGTTTAACGACTTAGAGGTCGACTGTTCCCAGTTTAATGACGTGGTGGTCGATTGTTTCCCAGTTTAACGACGTGGTGGTCCTCTTTGCTTATCCCAGCTCCTTGAACATTGATCTTGGCGGAGCTGTGTTGATGACCTAGCTCTGTGGCTTGCCGATACATCCGAGGATTGTGAGGTTTTTCCAAGCTTATATTGGTCCTCTGCCCAATCTTTGAAAACACAGCAGTCTTCAATGGTATGGCTCAGCACTCTATGGTATGGGCAGTATATAGGGCTGCCAATCATATTCATTTCATGTGGCCTCTTCGGGATAGGCAGTTGCAGGCCATTGTTCAGGGCTTCCTCGAATATATCGCGGACCTCATCCCTCCCAAAGGAGTACACCTTCTTCCTTCTCTCCATCAGAGTAGGTGCCCTCACTGACGCCGGTCCCTGAGGCCGATCAATCTTTGGTTCGCCCTGCACATGTCTGGGACGGTTAGGTTCCCGAAAGGCTTCGGTCTCCATTTGCATGAAATCGGCGGTCGTAGCTTGACTGTTTGCTAACACGCCTTTAGACAGTTCTATCTCTCCCGTCTTGTATTGCCTTTCGACCCAATCTTTGAAGACGAAGCAGTCCTCAATGGAATGACCTATCACCCTGTGATAGGGGCAATATTTTGGGTCGTCGGTCATATTCTCTTCTTGCGGTCTCTTTGATTCTGGCAGTTGTAGACCGTTTCTTAGGGCGTCCCTGAATATCTTGTGGACCTTTTCCCTCTTGAAGGAATAGACCTTTTCCAGCTTCTCTTTCAGAGGCGATTCCCCCCCGGCGTATGTATCGGAGAGACTGGAGGCTGATTGCGGCCGTTTTTCGCGAAGGCGCTCCGTTTTTAGGTTGAAAGGGATATCAGTTGGCTGCTCCCGGGTACCAATCCCTGGCTCATGAGCCAAAATTTGATTCTGCTGTAATTGCAATCGGGCGACTTGGGTCGCGAGATCTGCCATGATGTTTGCCAGCTCATCGACTTTGGAATAGACCTCGGCCATCTTCTCATCCCTGTCCTGAAATTGCCTTTGAAGCCATTGGAATAATGCTTGTTCTGTAGTTCCGGCTATGACAACCGGGTAATCTTTATTGCCTGAGCTCCATTCCGTAGGAACCACGGGCTCCTCTGGCTTATCGGCCTGAGCGGGCTCTTCATCATTTAGATCGAGCCGATGCTGGGTGGCGTCAATCGTATCATCACCATGGCTGTGAAGAAGAGGAGGGTTCGTTTCTTCATGTCCGGCCATGTAGACAGTGTGGATAACACATTCAGCCATTCTTTCATCACTGGAAGCTGGTTTCGCGGAGCGGTCCGGGCTTTGGAAATTCATAAATTTTAACATGGCCAGAGCCCTAGCCCTTTTGTTGGCTCTATATCTGAGCCGCTTCTGCCTCAGCTTCTCTGCCTTAAGCGCTTGGCAGGCTTCTGCTCTTCGAGAAGCCGCCATAGGCCGAGTGATGGGGATGCTTGAAAAGACATCTGCCCGCGTGTCCGTCGAAGGTATCGCCTGGGCTTGCCCACGATGTCTGGCAACTTCTTTTATTCCGATGGCTTTGCCCTCAGTTGGGGCCATGGAAAGCCATCCAGACACCGATTTGCGTTTGGGTTGGGGCGCCCTTGAGATCACCACATTTGGTCTCCTGCCTTTCGAGACCGGTTTGTCTACCACCGGGTCTTAAGGAGCTGGGATGGCGCCAACTGGTATGAACACAATAGAGTCGAATGGTAGCGGCTCCTCCTTCCATTGTCGCCCGAGACTGGCCGGAAGGACCGTCCTGGAGTCTATCTTCATCGTGTAGGAGACGGGAGTCGTGCTGAGAGCTGAGATCGTCCTTGGAGACATTATTGGAGAGCGATTGCTTGAAAACCTGTATGAAAGAGCATTATTTTAGTATAAATATAGGTATGTATATTGATTGAGTTCGCATGAACGTTTAACCCGAAATATGGGAGGAGAGATTGGTCCCACCGGGCGTGCCAGAATCTGTAGGGTGTTTTTCGTCACCCCATTGAGATGGAAATACGCGCGCGCTTGTCAGGCGTATACTACAGATTCCCCCTGCCTAGGGTAGGCCGGGGTTTATTGATTGTAGGGATCCAAATCTCCGGCAGCCGCGGACTAAGCTGCTGTTAATTACCCCTCGCCTTTGGGGCGAGCGAACCTCCGATTAACGGGTTAAAATGGTCATGCAAACTCAATATGCAGTGTATGTGTGTTGTGTTTTGAAAGGGGGGTTTGGATATATCGGGAGCCACGCAGAGTTTTTACGGGGGTCCTGCTACCCGGATAGCGGGCTGGGGGTCAAGGGACTAGCAGCCCCCTTGCGGGGTACGGGGCAGCGCCCCGTTAGAAATTTTTTCTAACAGGGACAGTGTCGCGGAGTATGTGTGTGCGTAAATATGTATACATATGTGTATATATATATGTATATATGTATATATATATAAAAGAAAGAGGGGGAAAAGGCATCCAAAGGATGCATGGGGCCAGCGCCTTAAGCGCTGTGCGCTTAAGTGCTGTGCGCTCAGGCGTAAGCGTGCCACGTGTCGGCACGTGGGCGTTTTGCGCTCGAGCGCAGTGCGCTTGAGCGCAAGCGCGCCACGTGTCGGCACGTGGGCGCTTTGCGCTCGAGCGCAGTGCGCCTGAGCGCAGCACGCCACGTGTCGGCATGTGGAGGCTTTGCGCTCACGCGCAGTGCGCCTGAGCGCAAGTGCACCACGTGCCGGTATGTGGGCGCTTTGCGCTCGAGCGCAGTGCACCTGAGCGCAAGCGCACAGCGCAAGCGCGCCACGTGTCGGCACGTGGGCGCTTTGCGCTCGAGCGCAGTGCGCCTGAGCGCAAGCGCGCCACGTGTCGGCACGTGGGCGTTTTGCGCTCGAGCGCTGGGCGCTGGCGAGACAAAGGGACTTTTAGTCCAAGAACCAGAAGCTATGCTTCAGAAAGGAAATATTTATTATATATATATCTATGTAAATATATGGAGTTAAACTCCTAAAATGTTTTGGTTGATGAAAGAGGTTCTTCCTCTTCCTCCTCTGTTGGCTGGATCTTGATGATCAAGAGATGTGAGATCTAAAAATCCCTCCTTTCTAAGATCTAATGGTAAATCCAAGTTCCCCTTTGTGGGTTTTGTGGTGGAAGACTTCTTAGTTTTTGAAAATAAAGAGTAAAACTCTTGATTTAATTCAAAAGAAATGAGAAGGTTTAGAACCTTGGAGAAGGAGCAGGAGGCACAAAAGATCTCAGATCTAAAATTTTTGTGGAGAGAATGAAAAAGTGTTATTTATTTATCATCATGTTGCCTTTTATAGGCTTACATATTTACATATAGCCCCTTGGGCTTTGCAAAAATGGCATTTTGCCTATCCCATGGCTCATGTGTCTTTTCATTTTGCACCTAAGCCATGGGCTTACAAAAATTTGGCTTTATACCCCTTTTGCATACATTCATGCACAAAAATTACATAAAAATTATTTGTTACATGGTTTTTGTTGTTGGCATGGCGGAAGGCCGGACGCTTCGTGTTCGGGCTCGACCTGGGCATTGACCCACTTGCTTGGGCTTGGGCCCACCTGGCTTGGGGTTGACCTTGACTTTGACTTGGTCAACCGGGATGCAAATTTTGACTTCAACACAAGGTACCCGGCCATAGAAAAGATAATCTTGGCTCTTTTCGTCACCTCAAGAAAACTCCGGCACTACTTTCAGGCGCACACCATCTTCGTCCTTACCGAACGTCCTATAGGGAAAATTCTCGCCTCCCCCGAGTTATCAGGTCGTCTAGAAAAATGGAGGTGAGAATTATCCCAATTAGACATCAAATACTACCCCCGGCAAGCCATCAAAGCTCAGGTCCTAGCTGACTTCATAGTCGAATGTACTATTCCCACTAAAGAAGAAGCGACAATACGGGACGGCGGACCCCGATCCTCGATCGAGGATAGTACCCGACTCCGTCCCCGATTGGGTTCTCTACGTCGATGGGTCCTCTACCGAGGATGGGAGCGGGGATGACCTTATTATTCGAGGCCCGAACGAGGCAGAGATGGAGTACTCTTTGAAGCTCGGGTTCAGAGTGTTGAACAACGCCGCGGAATACGAGGCCTTGCTTGCCGGGTTATGAATCGCTTCCGGGATGGGGATGAAGACGATCCGGATTCGCAGCGACTCCGCCCTAGTCGTCGGCCAAGTGCCCGGGCGCTTTGAGGCCTGAGAGCCACTCATAGTGAAGTACTTGGCCGAGGTGAAAAGACTACGAAAAGGTTTTGACGAAGTCCAAGTGGAACAGATACCTCGGCACCTGAACGCCCAAGCCGACGCCTTGAGCAAACTTGCCCCTTCCTATACTGCCAATAACAAGAGGAATATCCTCTTCGAAGTCTTGCCACGGCCCAGCGTGGAAGGCAGAGAGGTGACGCTCCATGTTCACACTGCTCAAGAAGAAGGCCAGGATTGGAGGAAACCCCTCATGGAGTTCCTGAAGGATGGCATACTTCCGGAAGACCGAGGGGAAGCGCGTCGCCTTCAAGCCAAAGCCCGCCACTTCATCTGGAGCAATAGGAACCTTTACAAAAAGTCATACACACAGCCTCTGCTGCGGTGCGTCGACCCTCACGAAGCCGACTACGTCCTGCGTGAGATACATGAAGGGGTCGATGGAGCGCATCAAGAGGCCCGTACCTTGGTCCAGAAGATGCTGCTCCAAGGATATTATTGGCTGATAATACACCTAGATGCTTAGAAGCTCATCAGAAGATGCAAAAGCTGCCAACTCCACGGCAGCATACCCCGTTTTCCGGCCACCGAGCTAACGACCCTCACCTCGCCTTGGCCGTTTGCCCAGTGGGGAATGGACATGGTGGGCCAACTCCCCACTGGTACGGACGGGCACAAGTACATCCTCGTCACGGTAGACTATTTCACGAAGTGGATTGAGGCCATCCCCATCAGAAAACCGGACGCCGCCACTACCATAAAGTTCCTGCAGAACAACGTAATCTCTCGATTTGGGATCCCAAGGTGCATCATTACCGATCACGGGATTCGAAAACGACAAAGTCAAAGAGTTCTGCAACGAATACCACATACTAATGAAGTTTGCCACGATCGCATATCCTCAATGCAACGGACAGGCCGAGGTTGCTAACCGAGATGTCATCTAAGGTCTTCGAGCTCGTTTGGAAGGAAGGCAGGGCAGCTGAGTCGAGGAACTACCGCTGGTACTGTGGACCTTACGCACATCGAAGAAAACGCCCACGGGAGAGACCCCCTTCAGCCTCTGTTATGGTACCGAGGCAATGGTCCCAGTGGAGATCGGACTGCCCAGTTACAGAGTCGAACACTTCGATGACGAAACCAACACCTCAGCGCTCTGGACCAATTTGGACATCTTGCTAGAGAAGCGGGACCGAGCACAGATCAAAGCGGACGCTTACCAACAACAAACGGTTCGCTACTACAATGTACGAGTTAAGCATCGCGCTTTCAAGACGGGAGATTTGGTCTTAAGGCGGAACGAATTCGTAGACCAGGGCAAACTGCACAAGTTCTCCTCGAAGTGGGATGGCCCTTTTCTCGTCTCCAAAGTATTGCCCGGTGGAGCCTATTGCTTACAAGACGCGGGAGGACGCAAATTTCTTCGGCCCTACAATGCTAAAAAACTCAAACTATACAAATGAATGTATTTTCTTCTTTTCGAAACGATGTAATTTATTATTATTATTAAGTCTCCCAAGTTATAAGAGACTTCTTCCATAAATTTTGTTCTCTTTCACGGTTCCGAGATCCCTAGATTCGTTTTTAAGAAAATCTGCAAAAGTACTAAGGAGACAAAAGCACATCGGAAAAGAAGAACTTTATTCATTGAGGGATATTATAGGCTTCTCAGCCTTACACAAAAAAATTATTATTACAATAAAAAGGGCCGGGGATTAAGAAAGCACTGCTGATGGTACTCCAAGGAGATTTCTGCCAGCCGAGCCCTAGCTTCTTCAGCCCACTCCCTAGCATGGTGCCCGCGGACCCGAGATGCCACGGAAGGGCCGGAGACTGCACTCACCGGACAGGAGTTGGCGATCAGCCTTTTTTGGAAACACTCCAGAAGAAGGGCCACCGAGCGATCCCGCCTGCTCTTCGAGATCAGGCCGAAGTGATGGAGCGTGTGTGACTTATCAACCGCCTCGTCCTTCAGCTGCTCGGACAAGGCATTGTTCAGATCCGAGGACATCCTCCAAATCGTATACATAAGCAATTGGAGAAGAGACGATCGCCGGGGGAGTAAGCGACCAAAGTGGCCCTCCACGCGCTCTATTGCCCCTCGGTACGTCTCCTCGGAGCACTCCGGGTCATAAAGATACACGTCGTCAAAGGAAATGATCTCCTTGATGCTGTAAATAAACTCGGCCATTTTCAGAAACGCAAGGATAAAAGAAACTAACATACCCTCGCTATTTATAGCCCCAACAGAATCCCTAAAAGCCGAAGTTTGTGCACGCAGCAGCGCGAATCACGGGATCTTTTCAAAATTCCCAACACAGAGCTGCCACGTGACGAACATGCCCTCAAGCGGTCGATGGAAGTTGGAACGATGCGCACTACGGAGCGTCACGCCTTGCCCATGCGTTTCTGCCACGTGTTGTCTGCGACGGCCTCTCCCCCAGATTTTACGGGTCAAGGGAGACAGACCGACGCCCCATAAAGGCGAGAAGAGACCACCGAGCAGTTTCCCTTCTAAGTCAATCTCTGGCGGGTAGATTCCTACCCATCTTTGTCAAGGATCTAAAGCTCTTCTCAAGAGGCCACCGAGCAGCTTCCCTACTCGGTCAATCCCTGGCGGGTAGATTCCTACCTATCTTCGCCAAGGATCTAAATCCCTCCTCACGAGGCCACCGAGCAGCTTCTCTGCTCGGTCAATCCTTAGCGGGTAACTTCCTACCCACCTACGCTAAGGATCGAAGCCCTCACCAAGAGGCCACCGAACAACTTCCCTGCTCGGTCAATCCCTGGCGGGTAAGTTCCTACCCACCTGCGCCAAGGATTGAAGCCCTCACCAAGAGGCCACCGAGCAGCTTTCCAGCTCGGTCAATCCCTGGGGGTAGATTCCTACCCATCTTCGCCAAGGATCTAAAGCCCTCCTCATGAGGCCACCGAGCAGCTTCCCTGCTCTGTCAATCCTTAGCGGGTAACTTCTTACCCACCCACGCTAAGGATTGAAGCCCTCACCATGAGGCCACCTAGCAGCTTACCCGCTTGGTCAATCCCTGGCGGGTAGATTCCCAGCCATCTTTGCCAAGAATCTAAAGCCCTCCTCACGAGGCCACCGAGCTACTTCCCTGCTCGGTCAATCCTTAGCGGGTAACTTCATACCCACCTGCGCTAAGGATCGAAGCCCTCACCAAGAGGCCACCGAGCAGCTTCCCTGCTCGGTCAATCCTTGGCGGGTAGATTCCTACCCATCTTCGTCAAGGATCTAAAGCCCTCCTCACGAGGCCACCGAGCAGCTTCCCTACTCGGTCAATCCTTAGCGGGTAACTTCCTACCCACCTGCGCTAAGGATCGAAGCCCTCACCAAGATGCCACCGAGCAGCTTCCCTGCTCGGTCAATCTCTAGCGGGTAGATTCCTATCCAGCTTCGCCCAGGATCTAAAGCCCTTCTCACGAGGCCACCGAGCTGCTTCCCTGCTCGGTCAATCCTTAGCGGGTAACTTCCTACCCACCTGCGCTAAAGATCAAAGCCCTCATCAAGAGGCCACCGAGCAGCTTCCCTGCCCGGTCAATCCCTGGCGGGTAATCCCCTACCCACTGATGCTAAGGCTCTAAATCCCTCATCAAGAGGCCACCGAGCAGCTTCCCTGCTCGGTTAATCCGAGTGATAAATTCCTACCGTCTCAAGAGGAAGGTCTAGGAACTACATCGCAGGGGAACCGGTCAATGCCGACCAATTCTGACGTGGCTGTTGGTCAACTTATGCTAAGGGACGTGGTCGTTGGTCTGACTCTAAGGAATGGTTATATACCGACCTCTTTACACGGAGAGGTCTTCCGATGTATCCTAAGTGAACGATCGCTACCTCGACTCCGGGGGCGGGAGGGCTCTGACCTTCCTGCACTTGGTGATTAACTGACTAACACTTGACGCGCGATCGCCATCTAAAAGGCCGGTCATTGACCTACGGCCTAACACTTTGATCGAGGAAAAGACCAACAAGCTCAATTACTCATGCAAGAAACCCATTGCCATGCAGAGGAAAATAAACCCAGTTTTATTTATGTTCTGAAAGTCTTTACAAGGTATTATGGGCTCCTCAGCCTTACAAAAGGTGCCCGGAGGCTTACAAAATTTGAAAAAGCAAAGGGAAAAAGGCAGGAAAGCTCAGGCCTCGGGACTGTGGAGGATCTCACCCTGCTCAACATCAGTTTCGGGGACCGAAATGGCGGCCTCTGGGTCGGTGCTTCCACTGGCAGCCTCTCCCCCGGCGGCACTCCCGGCAGTCTCCCCTTGCAGCGCATCCTTGGAGAAAGGGTACTGGAGCCGAAGCTCGCCGTCATCAAACCCCGGCATCAACGCCTTGACAGCGTTGAGGGCCTGGTGCCAAACAATGGCCGAGGCGTTGGCGAAGTCGGTGTAGAACTAGTCCGACGCCTTATACCTCTCCATGGACTTCGAAGCCCGGAGATCGGCAAGTTTCACCGCTTCAAGCGCCGCCTGAGTGTCTCTCTTACAGGCATCCCGCGACTTCTTCATCGCGACGTTAAGCACCTTAGCATCCTCCAACTTAGCCTGGATAGCCTTGTTGGATTCACTCAGAAGTTGGACGGACTCCTTAACTTGGAGTTCGTCAACTCCTCAGCGGCCACTCGGGTTTCGAGGACGGCTATCCTCTCCCTTGCCTACTGTAGCTCCATGCGCAGGTCCTCCTCCCGCGAGGGCGATTTACCCGCCTTCCTCATGACCGGGGCAATCTCCCCGTACTCCATGTTGACGATGAGGGCGCAGTGTTGGAGGACTTGAGGAAAGTAGCAAAAGGGGGTTAAAAATATTCGATCCGAGGAAAAATACTTGACAAAATTCTCAAAGGAAAACAGATACCGACCTGGACCGCCTCCTGAGCGATGGTGGCCATTTGGGCCTTTAGGGTTCCCTGAGGAATTTTGCTCATGGCCGATCGTTCCATGTCTGAAAGCAGGCTATCGGCAATGGAAAGCCCCGAAGGCGCCTCAAAACAGACGTACCCCTCTTGCACGGGGATCCCGGAGCATGGAGAGCGAGAGAACGTCCTTTTGTGCCTCTTGAAGGGGACCTCGGTGAGGCCGGCTTCATCCTCCACTCCCTCGCCCGGGGCTCCGGTTCCCGTGCGTGCTTCTGGCTCACCCCGCGGCTGACTTCCGGGGCTCGGGGCGCAGCGGAAGGCTTCGTCGGTGCAGTTGGCTTCAGGGCCGAGCTCGAACCAGGTCGGGACGAGCTAGCGCCACCGGTCTTCCTTCCTGCCTTTGCGGCTATGGCGGATAAGAATTTGGATCGGTCCATTTGCTCTGCAGAAAGGAGAATACCCAAAGAGAGTTAGCGACGTTGAAAAGGGCAAAGAAAATTCATCAAAGTCTAAATAGATCGTCTACGACGGCCCTAACTTACCCAGAAAGTGTGCAGGGCTGAGCCCAGCCTAGCTCAGGGCCTGCTCAGAAAGCAGAACGTCGGCCCGCTGGATCGGCTCCCACATGGATACCGCCCTCGCCTCGGGTGAGGACGACTGCCTCGCCCTCACGCATTCGGCCCTGTGCCACTGTGTAGGCATAAGCCAATCCTCACCCTCGGGTAGCCCGACGAATATATACTTCTCCTTCCAGTCGTGAATGGAGGAAGGGACGACTACTACCCTCGACCCGGCCACCACACCCTTGCGTTTTTGAAGGAAAAATACACCCAGCTCGGCTCATCCTTGCTGGTTCCGGGATGATTCTTATAACAAAGGAAGGAGACTAGGAGGGTCAAACTGAAAGGGATATTTTCAAGTTTCAACCGGACCAGGGACCCGAGGAGGAGTCTCCAAGAGTTCGGCGCTAGCTGGCCCAGAGCAAGTTGGAAACAATGAAGCACCCCGCATACTTCGATTGAGAAGGGCAGACGCATTCATGTCCGGAAAGCTTCAAAATACAGAGCAATCTTCTTGCCCTGCACCCGATCCGCCCGTTCTCCCTCCCTACTAAACGGAGCGAATAGTTAGAGGGGATATGGAAACGAGCCCGAATCTCGGCAAGCTCGTCTACATCCCTCAAGACGGAGGGCGCATCGTCGACGTTCCCGATGCTCACCTTAGGGGCCCTTGCCGTCGCCTGGCGACGAGTGACGCGGGTGGGTTTGACTCTCGGATGCGACCCCGACATAAGGATGAAGAAAAAGACGAACCCTCTTGGCTATCTGAAGTCGAAGAGGAGGAAGATCCTCCGGACTTGTCTCCAACAATTGGAACCTTATCGCCCGACTCTACCCTAACTACCTCTACAGACTCTTCAGATGGAGACATCTAATCTGATTCAAAAGAAGGGGCTGGCCGAGGAAGAATCACGGGCTATCCGATCTAAAAGGTAGGAGCGCCAGGCAATCTTCGGCAACGAAGGGAAATTATGAAGGAAATGCTGGCCTTATGAGGGGTCCCCTCCTATTTATACCCTTCAGGAAAGGCATCCAACGGTCCAGATTAATTCCCGCCAAAACAAAGCTTCGCGTCCGCCGGCTGTCAAGTCTCCACGTGTCGAACGACCATTGGGGACGACCTTTTGATCGCAGGTGATAGTGACAGCCTGTCGCGTCCGCCAACCCGCTGCCGACGCATGGCCTGCACCTCAACAGACGTACAAGCGAATCGGCGCCTCCTTTTTAATGCACGATCACTCCCCCTGATCTGCTGACGGCATCAAAGATGCGCGCAGAGATCCAAGCGCCCGAGATACGCCACACGGGCTCGTAAATCCGAATGACGCAATTGCCCTTCACCAAGTCGCCCTAGAAATCTGCGCCGATATATTTTTGGCAACAGTCTGCGTCCAGAAAACCGATCAGACCACTCTCGACCCGACCCATAAATAGGTCGGGACGAGAGTGGGGGGCTAATGATGATACTCATAAGTGGGAATTCCCCAGATCATGACACGCGGTAGATGACGTGTTCCGGGGCTTACGGGACAGGAGCAAACACGATACATTGAAGGCATTCCCCGGGCCTTCGCCCCGAGAATTGACCTGACCTTCGATGGCCTCCAAGAACACTCCCATGCTCGCCTCACAAATAACCATCGACTCGCCTCCGAGCTATCACAGAACCGAGCTTCCTCAGCCTCCCACTCGCCTCCGAGCTTCCCGTCGAGCTAAGCCTCTCCGGTTCTACCGAGCAACCAAGAACGCAGAGCCCAAGCGCCTACGCCACGGCTCCGCGTATCTCGCCAGAGGCGAGATATCCGCCACCCAACATCCCGCGTTCCATGCCGCCGCATCCCCCATTAACGAGTTATCTCGTCATTAATGGGGGGATCCCGTCATTCACGCAGGCGTAACGTCAGAGGCGTAACCGACGGCGAAGATCTCGCGCTAGCTCGCTCCAAGCGATCACTATAAAACCCCTTTCTCAGACGACTCAGGTAAGGCAATTTCAATCCAACAAGCCGCTACTCAGCTCAAATTGCTCGGCTAACTTGATTGTCGGAGGGTCCACGGTGGTACAACCACACGCTCAAGAAAACAATCATCAACGTCAATCTCAACTCTTCATCGACGCTAGCAACAAATCGATGGAGGACAACATCTGAAGGAGATCCAGGCCTCCATCAGTTATGCTCTAGCAAAAGTGTGAGTTAGAGAAGGACTTGGGCTCGTGGCATACGAGCCAATCCCAAGCCAAATGGAAATTATGGCAGCCCGTTCCGAAAACCTTAATGTCACGCATCTATTCGGGATCGTGGGTGGACCTCATGCAACTTTTTGCGGCTCAAATTTTTTTTCTTTTGAGTTTGAAATCAAAAAAATTTCAGTTACGATTTGTTGTCAATTTTCTCTAGACGTGTGAATCTGGAAAATACAAATGACCCGTAATGTGCTGTTGCTGATTTTCTTGATGTGTGAATCTGGAAGAGGTCGTAACGTGCAGAGAAATTATCCCTCGAACATTATTCCAATACAACCAGACAATTCACAATCGTAGTTAAAAGTCGTGTAAATACATTTTAAATTTCTCCTATTGTATCATGTGATAAGAACAATAATTCATTTGAGTTTTCTACTGTTGCCAGCTGTATTCGCAATACCATCATTAATTCATAATAAATCCAGTTATTGCTCCTCCGATTAAAGTTATGCTCTTGATTGCCAACTATTTGGATGAAAACTTTCAACCAAACGAAAGCATATATAGAAATTAAGACTTGCACTCCTCCATTGCGAGCTGGTCACTCTAATGTGGATTGATTGCCACCGTTCCCTCTCAACATTGCATGTTGTACAAAAGTGTCGAGAGTCGCCTTCAAACTTTGAAGTGCAGAGAGTGATCATGACCTTAAAAATGGGAGCTAGGCAATGCGCAGTGGCCCTGCTCCAAAGTCTTTGAAGGGGAACCGATCTTAGCATCCATCATTATTGGTCCCAGTATAATCAAGCTAACCTTTTGCTCTTCTCCAACTCTAATATTGTATGGCTAGAAGACGAAGAAACAATTCAATGCTCCGAATGAATGCGATGCATCATCCAGACAGACAAGAAGCATATAGGGGAGGAGTTTCATGGAGCTGGGGTTCCTCCTCCTAGCAATTATTATATAATAATAGGGACATCTCCACGCTAATTAACCTCATATTTCTTATCTCAACGGGTGGAGAGATGGATTTTGTATCTTACCATGCATTTATTTATATGGGATGGTTCGACTAGGTATAGAGATGACTGGACTAAATTTATGAAATGTATAATCTGCATATCTCGTCGGCTCTCTTCTTCATTATTTACTAGATAGAGCATACGTTATCTATGGAATCGGATCCAAATCTAAAGATACACATAAAATGTACTTTCTTTCCGCCGGAAGCCGGGATTTTGATTTACCCTCGGTCCCACGTTAAAGAAAGGAAAACAATCAAAATTTTCCTTAGAAAAGCCCTCCCTCCCCTGTCTATCTATAAATAAAAGAATCAGAAGGGGATTTAACCCAAAAATAAAAAATAAAATTTAATAATAACCAAATAAGTGGACCCTTATCCCCCTTCACTCATTCTCCCTTGTATTGTGACCCTCATCTGTTGTTTGTTATATTCTTCTTCTACTTCTCTCCTTTCCCCTTCAAAAGATGATGATAAAATCCTACATTTAATCCTCTCTATCAATCATTCTCACAAAAATGGAGAAAGCAGCAGCATTACAAATATCTTCACACCCTCTCTTCTCCATCCTCACCACCTTCTTCCTTCTCAACCTCCTCTACCTCCCCAACCTCCTCTCCCTCCTCTTCTCCCCTGTTCTCATCGCCACCTCCCTCATTCTCACCACCCTCGTCCACTTCGGATCACAGAAACCCGAACCGCCTCCAAAAGATGATATCGATCCGATCCAAACCCAACCCGAATCCCGACATGCAACGCCCCGAGCGGAGCTTGAGCAAAAGACCAGTGAAATCTTTTGCTGCGGCGACACTTTCTTCGAATTGGGGCGAAGAAGGGGGCCTCTTGAGGTCATATACGAAGACTACGAGGGCGAATGCGACTCGCCGGAAGAATATCCCGGCATGATGATGATGAAGAGCGCTGCGAAAAGATCGGGCGGTTATTTCGGATATTGCAGCAGCACGGATTCCGACGCCGATAGCGACGAGTCGGAGAGCGATACCTCGTCCTTCAGATGGGGGGATGAAGACGAGGAAGGGATGATTGAGATCGCATTGGAGGAGGACAGCCTCATTGAGATCGATCTCTCTGCTAGCTTGCAGGTGAAATGATTGCATTTTTGGGCATGGATGGGTAAAATTTTGTAAATTTTGAGTCAGCAAATTAGTAACGAGTGTATGCATACCAATGTCCATGCACGTTAGCACTAGAAGAAGAGCTTTAATTTTGCCAATATTATCAATGATTTGGTTGGGTTTTGTAATTACAAGATGTGTGTGATGCTGTATAATTATTAAGGCTGGCTATGTCACTGACATGGGCTATATTATAAGTATTACTTTCGTCTAATGAAGTTTGCATAAAATATTTAATTATTAGCATACTATCGATTAAACTATGGAACAAAGATGCAAACCTTTCAGTCTATAAGCCAAACTTAAATTGCAGAGATGAATCACAAATTTAGTGATTAATTTGAATGATTGAAGATAAATATGCATAGAGTGAGCTCTATTGCTTGGATTGGAAATGAGTCAAAATGACAGGCAGAAGAGTGCACTAATTTTCTGATGGGGGTCGTAGGCCTCCTTCAGATGTTGCTTTCCGTTGATCTGCTGATGGCGGCGATGGGTGGCTGAGATTGGATCTGGAGGCTGTCGCTTCTGAAATGTGTGGATCTCAATGGATTTGAGGTTGTGGTTGCCGAGCTACCTGTAAGGAAGTCCCGGGGTGGCAGTACCACCGAGTACCCTCCGACGGTCAAGTTAGACTAGAGATCCGAGCAGAGCAACGGCTTAGTGGAGTAAAAATGGCTTACTTGAACCGCCTGAAGAAGGGGTTTATATAGCGGTGGCAGCAGGCAGGGCAGGCGCGAGAATCACGCCGGCCGTTATGCTCCCGATGTCACGCCCGCGTGATGAGCGGAATCTTCCATTAATGGCGAGACATGCTCGTTAATGGGGGATCGTGATGGTGTGGAACGTGGGATGCGGCCGGCGGAAATCTCGCGCATGGTGAGATTCGTGGGGTGGCGGTTACGCCTGCAAGCGGTGCCATTGGTCGGTCGATGAGACCGAGGAAGATGACCTCGGCGGGAGAGCTCGCAGACGAGCGGGAGAGCCGAGGTATCTTGGTTTTGCGGTAGCCCGAAGACGAGCTGTGAGGCTAAGGAGGCCGGTTATGCAGGGGGCTCGGAGGTGAGCCGGTATTTGCTCGGTAGGACGAGCACAGGTGCGGTCTGGTCGGCCACTGTAGGTCTTTTCTTGTATGCTCTGGGACACATCATCTGCCACATGTCCTGATCTGGGAGATCACCGATATCGAGCATCATCATTAGCCCCCCACTCTCGTCCCGACCAGCTGACGGGTCGGATCGAGAGTGGTTTGCCGGGTCACCCGAGATGAGCTCATTTTCGAAGATATCGTCGGGCGTGTCCCTGGGTGATCGGTTGTTTTTTCTGGGTAATGTCAGCAAATCAGGGCGAGATCTCCGCATTAAAGAGGGTGCGCCGGATCGTGTGCCCTTTTGTTGAAGCGACAGGCCACGTATTGGGTGCCGGTTGGCTGATGTGACGTGCCGCAGGTTTCTGGCGTCCGATAGGATGCTGCCAATGCGCTTGCGACAGGTGGAGTGATCGTGGCCGTCAGGGGCAGTGAACCGTTTTGGCGGGAGTCGACCATCGCGGTTGGATGAGAATGCCAGTAGCATAAATCGAGGGAAGGCCTGACCCAGGATCTCTCCCTCTTCATATTTTCCTCATTCTCAGTCTTGTTAGCTCGGCGCTCTCTTATTTAGGTCGGATCTTGCGTTTTCTCTTCTCAAGAACTTCGTCCCACCAGATTAGATATCTTGTTTTGAGGAGTCTGTAGATGTTGTAGGGGTAGATTCTAGGGATTCTTCCCCTGGGTTGGAGCCCGTCCGGGAAGTTGGGGTCAGATCCTCTTCCCGGGGTCGCACGTCAGGGGCGGTTCCAGGAGCGGTGGCGGCGGACGCTCCGGGTGCGTCGTCCTTAGTGAGATATGAGGACGGGCTTGTCACCATCCGGGCTCGTTTCCATATTCCTTCTGGCTACACGCTACGCTTCGCTGAGGAAGGAGAGAGGGCAGATCAGGTGAGGGGTAGAGAGATCGCCCTGTACCTAAAAGCCTTTTGGGTCGGAATGCGCCAGCCTTTCTCTTCCGAGATTGTAGCTGCGCTAAATTACTTTGGGTTAGCCCCAGGCCAGCTAGTGCCGAACTCCTGGAGGATTCTCCTTGGGTTCCTAGTCCGGCTGAAGTTGCAGATGATCCCCTTTAGTCTGTCCATCCTTGCTTCCTCTCTTATTTACAAAAGTCACCCCGGAACTCATGCGAGCGACCCGAGGTGGGTTTACCTCTCCTTCAGGAAGCAGCGGGGGAGCGTAGCCGGGTCAGGAGTTGTCATCTTGCCTTCTTCCATCCACGATTGGAAGAAGAAGTTTTTCTTCGTCGGGCCGCCAGAGGGTGAGGACTGGCCCGTACCCATCCAATGGTCCAGGGATAGGTGCTAGCAGAGAAATCCGTCCAATAATCCCGACGCGGCGAGAGTGGCGGCGTGGGAGCATATTCCTCGGGCTGATGTGCTGCTTTCTGAGCGGGCCCTCAGTTGGGCCGGGCTCAGCCCCGCCCAGTTCGTCGGTAAGTTAGGAGCTTGTATTTTTTTTTACTTTGTTTGTGTCGCTGATTCCATTATATCTTGTCTTGTGCAGAAACCATGGACGCAGGCCTCCTCCGAGCAGCTATGCGCAATCCGAAGAAGGGGTCGAAGGCTGGAGGGTCCAGCTCTTCTCGTCAGACGCCGGTCCCGTCTTCCCCAGCAACCGTCCCACCCCAGTGCTCGAGTGCGGATCGCGCCCCGGAGCCCAGTCAGGCGCCGAGCAGAAAAAGGGCCTGGGGAAAGGACGCCCAGGCTTCGGAGTGGAGACGAGCTCTCCGCCGTCGTCTCTCAAGAGGTTCCCCCGAATAGTTCCGCGGACCCCGGCCTCTCCGATCTTGGTGGACGAGGGGGAGCTCCGCTTTGAGGTGCCCTCGGGGCTCTCCGTCACTGACAGCTTACTGCACGTCATGGAGAGGTCGGCCGGGGGCCAGGTCCCTAGGGGGACGCTGAAAGCGCAAATGACGTCCATCGCCCAAGAGGTCGTTCAGGTGAGTGTGCGTACATCGTCTCATCATTTGCGAGATTAGGTGCCCCTTTTTCTTTCTGACCCCCTTTCGATTACTTCAGGTCCTCCAGCACGTCGCTATTGTCGTCCGAATGGAGGAGGAGGAGATTGCCCCGGTGATGCGAGCCGCGGGCGAGCTCTCCTC
Source organism: Agapanthus africanus (assembly GCA_030015575.1). NCBI lineage: Eukaryota > Viridiplantae > Streptophyta > Magnoliopsida > Asparagales > Amaryllidaceae > Agapanthus > Agapanthus africanus. Next base: position 983,903,110 of record CM057338.1, read on the forward strand.
ACTGGGGAAGAGCTCGAAGCGGGAGCTAGAGGCGGCGACGGCGAAGGTCACTGCCCTTGAGGGCGAGGTGGCTTCCGGGAGGCAGTAGGCGGCGGCCGCGAAGCAGGAGGCGGCGGCAGTGTTCCCTGATTAAAAATCAGGAAAAGATTCAGAAGAGGCATCACGTGCTCACACGTGACCAATGGTCACGTGTTGGCACGTGATGGTTAAGAAGTGGCCAGAGAACAGAGCGCAGAAGAAGAGAAACCCATTCCAGGGGTCACGTGCCTATACGTGACCAGGGGTCACGTGGCCACACGTGACCACGGGTCACGTAGCCACACGTGACCAGCTTTAAAAGCCTTATTCTTTGACAGAATTAAATTCTGAGGGAAAATCTTTCAAATCTTTCTAAAATGAAAAAGGATTATCTGAAACCGTTGGATTAAAAATCTAAAGGTGATTAAATATCACCAATTTATGGAAAAATCTTGGACTTGGAAAGATTTCCCCCTAAATCTAACCGAAATAACAAAGGGATATCTTTGGATTTAAAATCCAATGGTGAATAAAATTCACCTAATAATCTAAAGGCCCAGATTAATGATGAAGATGAATCAAATCTCTCAATGAACAAATCAAATCTTTCAATGAAAAATTTACCAAACAGATTGATTCTTTTTCTTCTCCTATAAATAGGAGCCAAGAAAAGAAGAAATGACCTTTTTTCTAGAGATATACAGAGAGAGAGATATAGAGCCTTGGGATCTTAAAAATTCAAAAGGAAAAATTTGATTCTCTGCAAAAGAAAAACCCTAGGTAAGAAAAGAGAAGTGATTGTTTCGAAAGAGTGTGTTTGTAGTTAAAGTAACCGCAATCAAAACGGTGTCGCGTGTAGCTAGACCGAGATGAGTACGGGTCGTCCTCTGGGAAACGTTGAATCTTTTATTTTTACTTTAGATGTGTTGAGAGAGAGGGGAGGAAGAAAGAATTTGTTGAATGGTTTCTAGATCTACGTTAAACAAGAATGTAAAATATAGATCTAGATTATTTTAAAGATGCAATTAATATAATAAGAGGGCTTGTAGGGTTCGTTAGGATTTAGTAGTTATGGATGATTAATTAAAAGTTACCCTTTCTATCCATTAATAGATTTAGAACTAGAACGACGGTGATGCGTGTAGATTAGGGTTTCTGGAGGGAAAAGGAATCCCACTCTTAACCCTTATCTCGACACGGAACTCCGTTCATATCTAGCCTTTACCAAAACAATCATTAATCTAATCGCTAATCGCGGTCGGAACTAGCAAAGAATTGCTAGCGCGCCCGATTAGGATGTTAATGATTCTTTTGATAAAGTTCCTAAACTTTATAGGACTTAAAAAGGGTTTAATTATTTTCATCGTCCATTAGCCTACTCTAATCCTACGAACCCTAACAAGAGGAGAATTACTCGCGCATGTTGGGAGAAGAAGAGATGGAAAGAAATTGCATTATTAAACTACGAAAAAATAGAATAAGAAGAAGAAAACTACCTTTATTAATCAACAATATCAAGTACACTTTGATTCCTTAGAAAATGATTACAAAGACTAGTTTGCTTCTCGATCTCTTCCAAGGGGATAGATGAACCGTTGATGACCAGCCTGGATGCGTGAGCCGTCTTGGACTTCGTGATCGCTTCGGCTTGATGCCTTCTAAGTTTAGCCCTTGGTCCTTTATATAGCCCTCAAAGAAGAAAAACTAGTTACCATATATGGTGACTTCCTAATATGGTAACTTTCCATGCCTGGATTCTGAGTCCCTGTCAGTACTGATTTTATGATTTTGGCAGATTTTTGATCCTGACATCTTGAACATCTTCATCTCTTGACCTGAGCTAAATCTTTCACAATATCTCTATGAATAATGTTAGTTTATTTATTAAATTAGAGAGAGTGTCTTAATCACTATATATGGTAATAAATCTTTAAGAAACTTGATTAAGAATATTTAATATGCTATGCACTTTATATGGTAATAAATCTTTAACAAACATGATTAAGAATATTTGATATGCTATGCATCTTTTAATTAATAAAATATTATGCATATATTTTGAAATATTATTCCAACCATTTGTATGATATTATATCTTTTAAGAATTGTGATTAAAATATTTGATATGATATGCATATTTTCAATTACCAAAATATTATATAAATATAAAATGCCTATATTTTCCTTCATAATATTAATTATAATATATAAACATATGGAAAATAGTATTTTGCAGATAAATCCAAATATGTTTAATATTTATAATAAACACCTTTTATTATTTAAGAAATGTAAGGAAAATACTTATACCAAAGTGCAATATTTTCAACTGAACAAATACCCCCAAACTTAACTTTGATCGTCCCGAGCAAACTAATTATTCAAGAGAAAGAGAAAAAGAAAAAGAGAAAACTAAGCACACTTTCGTAGGCAAACACTATTGCACTGAGCACGTGCAACAAGCCGTTAAACCTCTAGGTGTCCCTAGTAGGAGGAGTGTTGTCTCCTGAGGGTTTTCAGCGGATTACACCCACAAAATCCTATAACAAAAGAGAGATGGTGAAATTTACATATAAAGATAAGAACCATAAAAGAAAGGCCTTGAAAAGAAGAGTTTCCAACTATACTAGCTTTTCAGTTATCATGAGCCCTATCTTAATAGTCATGAAAAAATGTTAGAAATCACATCATCCCTCAATAAAATATCGTCTTTATTCTTCATTCCTACCTTTCATCCAAACATTGATCATATAACCCCACGTGTGTGTAAAGAACATCCCTACACTCGGAGAATTCAATTCAAGCTATCATACTCTTGTCCATCTAGCTTAGTACTTTTTAATTTGATGAATATTAAGATTTGCTCACACATTTTCATGCGACCGTTAATACTTCTTGAGGTACTAACCAACCGATTACTCATGTGCTTGCTAATTAGGTGATAATATTTTCCTCGTCTTGCACCACCTAAGGCTTAGCAGTGACTCCCAGACCAGTTGGCCTTAGGGCACTAGGTGAAGAGGCACCTTTTTTTTATTGCTGCCTTGGCGATAACAAAACCAGTGTTCATTTTTTTCTTTTCACCATTTTCATATTTTCTTCATTTTTTTTTCATTTCCTTCATACTTTGGCTTTTAGACAAGAGCATTTCAAGGTATCCTCTACTATCCCGAGTTTCAAGACGTGTGTAAGTGCATATAGTAGGGTATCAACATTCAAATGTTTGGCTTCCAGAATAGAAACTATTTTTCAGACTTATTTTTATTCTCATATTAGTGACTTCCTTCATCTTACTAACCCTTGGGACAACAGCTCATAACTACTTATTACCAGTTCGTTTAAGAAAACTTCTAATTTTCTTGGTTTTCTTAAACTATTCCTATCTTTTGGATGTAATTTTTTACTTTCTATTCTTTTGTTATCAAAAAAAAATTGTGCTTATATATAGTATAATGCAAAGTATGTGTAACTAAGCATAAACCTCCCCCAAACTTGTTTTCAACAGTGTCCTCACTGTTGCTGTCTGCTGGATCACAAAAACCTGTAAGCTTGGAAGGACATTATTAATGGGGGCAAGAATATATGAAAGTGAAAATGCTCCCCCAAACTTATTTTTGGCTCACAAATTTGAAGACAAAAGTTATGATCAAGAGCCAAAAATATACCCCCCCTCAAACATGAGTTAGACAATATGAAGCATTTTAAGAGGGGGTGAGTCATTTGGTCAAAGTAAGGCTTTACAAAGACCAAAAGTTAACACCAACCATTCAAAGATTTTATCAGTATATCGTATAGGTTGGTGGAAGAATGTGTTGTATCGACTCAAGAAAAAGTGGGGAAGGGATAAGAGGTGGTCTGGAAAGGGTTTGAAATTAGAGAAAAGAAAGAATGAGGATGAATGTGAATGATTAGAAAGAAGGAATGGTGACGGTTCAACCTCTAGAGGTGGAGATTGATCAATCACAAAATCCGTAATGTTTAAAAATTCAAGTTCGTCAGCAAAAAGTTCTTCAAAACTTTTATCGATGGTGTGATTGAACATTTTGCTGTCAAAGAGTTTTGTGCCAGAGTTTATTCTACTTGATTTATCAGAAATCATTGAGGTAGAGGACTCGAAAAACTCATCTATCTCATTTTCAAAAATATCTAAATCAAGTTGAATTTCTGGTATTATTGAACTTGAATTAACGGATTGTGATTTATCAAAACTCACTGAAACTATAGGAACAAAAGAAGAACCGGAGAGAATAGAAGATGAAATGGGTAAACAAATTGGTGTGTCGAGTGTTGCTGAACCAGACGTGGAAGATGGAGGCTGTATTTCGGTCTGATCTTCGGGTATACCATTATCATCAACTTCAAGACATATTTGGGGTTCGGGAAGAATTAAAGGCTCAAGATGATAACCACAAGGAAGTGAAAGGATTTGATGAATTGGTGGGACAAAATCATCCAAAATTTCTGGTTCATCAATCAAAATATCCCCAACGTCAATCACCTTATTCAAGTGAAGGGTAAAATTCTCAAACTCCTCATCAAAAGTATGGTTTTCAATCAGTTTTGGTTCAAGAGTGGAGGTGTAGAGATCACAAGGGTTGGGTATGGTTTCACTTGAAAGGGACCCTTCACAGTTGGGTAAATCAAACACTACAAAGTCACACAACTTATCAGACATTGTACTTGATGAATCTATGAAACTGGAGTTGTGGAGTTCAGTTTGGAATGGGGAGGTTTGATTAGGAAGGGTGTACAGTTCTGTCTTACTACGCAAATCCTTCATAATTTGATTCGTCAGTTCCATATATTTTTCTAATGTCTGCTCCAGACTAGTCTTGGGTTGATAAGGGGTTTCAGTATACGATTGAAATTCCTGTGGATAATTAAAACTCCCAAATGACTGATTAGAAGAACTGTCTAGAGTAGGTGGAAAGGTCGGATTGGATTGATAGGAACAGAATCGTTGCTGAACTTGGGTAGGAGTAGAAGAATATTGATATGGGTTGGTTGGTTGGCTATATACAAACCGCATATCAAACTCTTCTCCGGACAGTGGTGGTGATGGTTGATATTGGTCCGGGATGAAACTTTGGCCTCTAGACTTAGCTATGTGCTCAGCAATGGACATTCGTCTAGGGCTTCCTCATTCTGGGTATGAACTGAAACAGGTGTCGGATTAGGATACGGTTGATATGACCTAGACTGAGGTGGCCAACTGTTTCTTCCTGCTTGTTCTATATGATCTCTTAAGGACATGGTAGAGCCGGACGGTATACCGAAGGGATTTCGAAAACAAGAGATATCTGGTTGTGGACAGCAAAGCTCGGCAAGTGTTCTTCTGTTTAGGTCACCCATTATAAGAAAAGAAGAAGGGGGAAGGGGTAAAAAGGAGAGAAAGTAATTGGTTTGTTTTTTAAAAAAAAGGACGGATTTAGACAAATCATAAAAATGCACAACCCTAGAACTATGGTTACCTAGGTCCAGTCTCTAGACCGCTCCTAGACTTCCAAAGGACAAGCCGCAGGATAAATCCTCTACCGCCTCCGTACTACCCTTGTAGCCAGGTAAGTGCCAGGTAAGTGGGAAGGAACCACGTCGTGGGCCTAATTAAAAACCACTAGCCTTTGTCACACTTTCCTAGGCACTACAAAAGTAATGCGGATAAACGATAGATTACCCACGACCTTCCTCTGTCCTTATTGAGCGCGACAGTCCTTAGAGTCTGGTCTAGATATTTTTTAAATTAATGAAGGGTTGATCTATATGCTCGGTTTGTGATTTGTGGGGCTTAGGAAGGGTGATGAAATCCCCACCTAATCTTGATTTGGTCCTTGCCCCTTAAAGATCCGTATTAAAATATGCAAAAACAAACTGAAAAACAAAACTTTGCAAAAAGATTTTTGAGCGGCGATATTTTGCAAAGAATCCTGCAGAAAATAGATTTTATTGGATTTTAGAGGAGAGAGAAGGGAGTTAGAATCTTACCAGAGAAGTGTGAACCCTAGATCTCCTGTTTCCTCAAGTCCGTGACTCCAGATTTCCTCGCAAAAATTCACACAATAATCGTTAAATATACAATTTGCAGTTTTGTTTCAATAATGATATGACTCGTCTAAGAATTCAACACAAATAGTAAAAATAAAAAATTACGCACGTTTCCCCGGCAATGGCGCCATTTGATTGTTTCGAAAGAGTGTGTTTGTAGTTAAAGTAACCGCAATCAGAACGGTGTCGCGTGTAGCTAGACCGAGATGAGTACGGGTCATCCTCTGGGAAACGTTGAATCTTTTATTTTTACTTTAGATGTGTTGAGAGAGAGGGGAGGAAGAAAGAATTTGTTGAATGGTTTCTAGATCTACGTTAAACAAGAATGTAAAATATAGATCTAGATTATTTTAAAGATGCAATTAATATAATAAGAGGGCTTGTAGGGTTCGTTAGGATTTAGTAGTTATGGATGATTAATTAAAAGTTACCCTTTCTATCCATTAATAGATTTAGAACTAGAACGACGGTGATGCGTGTAGATTAGGGTTTCTGGAGGGAAAAGGAATCCCACTCTTAACCCTTATCTCGACACGGAACTCCGTTCATATCTAGCCTTTACCAAAACAATCATTAATCTAATCGCTAATCGTGGTCGGAACTAGCAAAGAATTGCTAGCGCGCCCGATTAGGATATTAATGATTCTTTTGATAAAGTTCCTAAACTTTATAGGACTTAAAAAGGGTTTAATTATTTTCATCGTCCATTAGCCTACCCTAATCCTACGAACCCTAACAAGAGGAGAATTACTCGCGCATGTTGGGAGAAGAAGAGATGGAAAGAAATTGCATTATTAAACTACGAAAAAATAGAATAAGAAGAAGAAAGCTACCTTTATTAATCAACAATATCAAGTACACTTTGATTCCTTAGAAAATGATTACAAAGACTAGTTTGCTTCTCGATCTCTTCCAAGGGGATAGATGAACCGTTGATGACCAGCCTGGATGCGTGAGCCGTCTTGGACTTCGTGATCGCTTCGGCTTGATGCCTTCTAAGTTTAGCCCTTGGTCCTTTATATAGCCCTCAAAGAAGAAAAACTAGTTACCATATATGGTGACTTCCTAATATGGTAACTTTCCATGCCTGGATTCTGAGTCCCTGTCAGTACTGATTTTATGATTTTGGCAGATTTTTGATCCTGACATCTTGAACATCTTCATCTCTTGACTTGAGCTAAATCTTTCACAATATCTCTATGAATAATGTTAGTTTATTTATTAAATTAGAGAGAGTGTCTTAATCACTATATATGGTAATAAATCTTTAAGAAACTTGATTAAGAATATTTAATATGCTATGCACTTTATATGGTAATAAATCTTTAACAAACATGATTAAGAATATTTGATATGCTATGCATCTTTTAATTAATAAAATATTATGCATATATTTTGAAATATTATTCCAACCATTTGTATGATATTATATCTTTTAAGAATTGTGATTAAAATATTTGATATGATATGCATATTTTCAATTACCAAAATATTATATAAATATAAAATGCATATATTTTCCTTCATAATATTAATTATAATATATAAACATATGGAAAATAGTATTTTGCAGATAAATCCAAATATGTTTAATATTTATAATAAACACCTTTTATTATTTAAGAAATGTAAGGAAAATACTTATACCAAAGTGCAATATTTTCAACTGAACAAGAAGAGAGGCTTCAAAAGAGAATTTAATTCTCAAAAGAGTTTAACTCTTATATAAAGAAAAGAACTTAATTCTTTCTCTGGTTGAGGATCTGCAAAGTGCACATCTCCCCATGAATTGAGAATTTAATTCTCATTGGGTTGAGATACTGCCATGCAGATCTAAAACACAGAGGAGGAACTGAGTTTTAAGAATTTAATTCTCACAGAATTATAAGAATTTAATTCTTTTAAGATAAAATTAGGGTTTAACCCTAGGAATTTAATTCCTTCAGAATGGACAGAACTAGGGCTTAACCCTAATTGAGAACTTAATTCTCTCAAACTCACAGGAATTTAATTCCCTTAAAAAAAAAGAATTAGGGTTTCACCCTATACCAGAATTTAATTCTTTACAGAAAAGAAATTAGGGTTTAACCCTATTTGAGAATATAATTCTTCAGAAGAAAACAGGAATTTAATTCCTCTAAAGTTTATTGTTAGGGTTTAACCCTATGAAGAATTTAATTCTTAAAAGATGAACAAATCTGAACCAGAGTCACGTGCTACCACGTGATCCCCGCAAAAATCCACAGAAAAGAACTTTGAAGCAACACCTCACGTGTTACCACGTGACTCCTGCAAAGATCTGTAGAAAAGAACTTTGAGGCAATGCCTCACGTGCCCCACGTGGCCTCTAAAGCACACAGAGAAAAAGGCAAAAGGAACAGAAAAGAGCTCTAGTGCGCCCTCACGTGTCACCACGTGAGTATTATAACAGACAGAGCGTGGGCTTCCATCACGTGCTCATACGTGATGGCCGTCAGAATTAAAGTGTTAAACACTGATCCGCTGACTAAAATAAAGGGAAGCAAAGCGCTCTCACGTGTCACCACGTGACCCCTAATGAACATTCTGACAGATCAAAGCGTGAGCCCCCATCACGTGCCCACACGTGATGGCCGTCAGAATTAAAGTGTTAAACACTGATCCGCTGACTAAAATGAAGGGAAGCAGGGCGCTCTCACGTGCTACCACGTGACCTCTCTTGCCTTAGTGTTTAACACTAAATTGAAACCTCTATATCCAGTGTTTAACACTGATTCGTCTTAGTGTTTAACACTAATTTTGGAAAACTCTATTTGCAGTGTTTAACACTGATTTTCTTAGTGTTTAACGCTAATTTGAAATCTCTGTTTCTAGTGTTTAACACTGATTTGCTTTAGTGTTTAACACTAGTTTGAAATCTCTGTTTGCAGTGTTTAACACTGATTTGCTTTAGTGTTTAACACTAATTCAAAAGCCCTGTTGTTAGTTTTTAACACTGATTATCTTTTAGTGTTTAACACTAACTTGTTAATTTTATTCCCAGTGTTTAACACTGTGGGTCTCTAGTGTTTAACACTAGCTTTAGCCCAATTGGCTGAGTTTCCAGAGGCAAAGCCTCTCCTTCAATACACCAACAGAGGTCCAATATTCCAAACATGATTGAATTTAGCCCAAGCTGGCCATAAGTCCTCAATTCAAACTTAACTGGGCCAATGGGCTCATAATATATTAATTGGTCTTGGCTTCAAATTGGGCCAAAGATCATTCAATCTACCTTGGTTTAAGGGTACATCTCTTCACTCCTTTGATACTTGGCGTTGTAATTCCTCAACGTCTTCAAAGAGGTGGCGGGTCCCGACGACCATACATTGATACGGACTGTGGGGTCCTTAAGCTCACGGACTATGAGGTCCTTAACCTTGACCAGGATGTCCTAAAACTAACGACGGACTGTGGGGTCCTTAAACTCATGGACTATGAGGTCTTTAACCTTGACCGGGATGTCTTAAAACTAACAACGGACTATGAGGTCCTTAACCTTGACCGTGACGTCTTAAAACTAACATTGGACTGTTGAGTCCTTAAATCCATGGACCATGAGGTCCTTAACCTTGACCGCAATGTCTTAAAACTAACATTGGACCGCAATGTCCTTAAACTACCTATTGACCGAAATATCACTAAACTAAACAACAGGGCCCCCTTAATTTCTCTCTTGTTGGATCTAAACGATCCCGTTAAGTTGATCTTAGTCTAAAAACTAGACTTACGTATTCTTAACAAATGTTTAAGTTGATCTTAGTCTCAAACGAGGCTAATGCATCCTTAAACACAAACCCCAAACCCAAATCTAAGAAATATACGGATTTAGACTAGTCCACGCCCTACGGGCGACGACATAACTCAGTCTCTGTATACCATCTACGGGAAACCAAACACAAATCAAACACGCGCGACACGAAGTGACCATCTGGAGAAGGAGAAAGTTGTTACCCCAATTGTAAGTCCACTCTAGTGCCCCGGCCGTCTAACAGACGCTAAATGCGGAACAAAAACTTTTTACAACTGGCGCTATCGCGTACTATAACCCTGATCTGCTATTAAAGCTAAACTAATAAACTACAAACTGGGTAGAAGAGTTATACCGAACGATCCGAGTCCTTCGGTCTTCAACCATCATCCCACGCTTGTTGCGGCTGCTCCGATCTCCTGAATCTCCAATCTTCTCGTCCAGGTGGCACCACGTCGACGGATCTTTAAACGGGCTCCCGCCTCTGAACCGAGGCAACTCGGTCGTCAAGTTTGCTAAAAGAGACGACCAAGATGAAGTAGAGAATTAGTAGAACACTTTGTCTCGTTACGTCCAAGGCTATGGACGAACGGTTAATGAAGTTGCCTTTTGGAATCGGGTGAAATGAGGAATGAGGCTTATCTAATTTCCATGAGTCCAAAACTATATCAATCTTTTTCTAGCAACCATCCATATCTCAAGAGGGGGCGGCCAAGATATAGTGGGGGGGTGAGTGTAGGAGACAAGAGAGTGACCATCAGCACTAATACAAATGAATGAGTCACAAGACACCTTGTATGAATGCATTAATGAAAACAATGAATCACTTAACCTAGTTACCTTGTCATTAAATGCACCATTAATGGCCTAATGACCCACAAGCCTTGTCACCCTCTCTAGAACCTTCTAGAACACTGACTCACCTCATTAAGAAAAGATAAATCCGTATTTAACCGAATGTTAAATACGGCTGATAGAAAACTGGAAACTGGCAACTTCCAAAAGTGATCGTGAAACGAATTTCAGGATAACCCCGTAATGGTATAAACATACCCGCATTTGTATTACGACCGAATACAAATGCATCTGAGACAAAGATATTATATCTACACGGTATAATACTCGGATCCGGCTTAAACCAAAGCCGACCAGTATTATCTGCCCGAAAAATGACACGTGCGAAAATGCACGTGCATTTTTCGCACCCTGCCATAAACCCATACGGCCTCTACAACGTTTCGCCCGAACTTGGGAAAATGTCTGTGGGGGACTCTAATGACTCATCAACACACTGGCACTGGGTATAACCTCTAGCACGTCAGAGGTACAAGCTGTACGTAACGGTTGCCTATGTATTGATTGGAAGGGAAGCTGACGAGCGAACTCATCCATAAACCCTATTAAGCCTGACAGTGAAAATGTATATACAGTCCGGTCCGTTCGTCTAAAGAGTATCGCATATCGAGTTTAGGGGGGTGGATAAAGTCAGACCCCTAATAACGCGATAAATCGTGTCGGTATGAAGCCCATCACCATCTGAGAAACTACTGATCCAAATTAGTAATTCTCCACTATCTTGGCCGAGGGTTTCAAGTGATGGCCACCCGTGCACTGTGCGACATCAACCCCCAATACCGGGAGAGACGAATCCCCGACGATCCGCTCACTTCCTCCATGTGGCTCGGGATTGTACCCAACTAAAACCTGTTTGCACAACTCCTTTGAGCGTGGTAGGGTAGTAATCTAAGCACAGTGGGAACTCACACGAGACAAATGACGATCTCAGGTCGACAAACTAACCTGTACACATGTCACCAGGAACTGCTATCTGACGATATGTATAATACCAACTAGCATGTTCCCGGCGAGTCCTGTCCGGTGTACTCATAACCTAATGAGCACCTGTATACATCTTAGGTGAACCAACTGACACCAGTGGCTTGTGAGACTGGCCACCGCCCCTCGTCGGGGTCTCGACTGTATACACTAGTCTACTCTGGAGTATCGATGCCCTGTCTCGAAACTCCTACAACTAGGGACACTTTAAGGATGTGCTTATAGACCCCAGCTCCCACGTATATGATCGCCATCATACTGCTGGTAGTCAAGCAAGAATCCTATGGGCTCTATCATCATGCAATAGAGAACTAAAGCATGTATACGATGATAAAGACAAACCAGATAGCATACTATCATCTCGAGCAAGACTGTCATATCGGTATAGGTCCTGCCTCAATCATTGCAATCACGTACCTGTGATCCAATAATTGACTTTGAGGGCACTATCTCCAACAATCTCCCACTTGCACTCAAGGCTAATTATTGCGATGTCGCATACTCACAGCCCGTGTGATACCGAACACCCAACTCCTCTACTAATCAGTTTCACAAAGCTAGTTTGTAAAACTCTTGTGTTCGAGAAATAGCCTCAGTGAGTGGATCCGCCATGATGTTTCTTTCTATATCTCTCTAAATCTCAAGTTCGCGGAGAAAGCCATCTCCCGAATCGAGTAATACTTATCTTAGAATATGTCTGAATATCTGATGGGACCTAGTTCATAAATGAACTCCAAATCCAAACTTCTTAGACTGTATCGATAACTGAACCTAATCAGTATCCAGCACCATACCTCCCACAGTATCCTCTTGGACCACCTGTCTATAATACTGTCCCGCGTCAGAGGGAAAACTATAACTCTGACAATCACTCTGTCATCTATGTCACCTTTGAAGCCTGGAATGATAATCATCTCCCGAAGGAGGCTGCCGTCATCAAATCCGCAGAATATGCACTTATGTTCTAAATCTGCTTCCTTATGTTTCTTCAGGATTGGATTAATATAAACTTATTGCATCTAGTGCAAAAATAACATCTGGTGTGGTACTTGACATCTCATGATTGACTCAATTGCCTAAGCAAGTGATCTACCAATCATGCACATCCCTCTCTCCTTTAGTCTCTAAGACATCTTTAGAGAGGGTGACTCCATTACCTGCAGGTACACCACCATACCAGGAGTCATCTATTCTAACTACCATTAGAATACTGTCAAAGTACCCACATTGGGACCAAATCCATATCTAAAACCATAGATCTAGAAACCAGAATGTCTGATATTATATCCATGTCCTGTCTGGAGAAACAACTGTGTGACGACCAAAGTACAACCGATCGTAGTATATGAATTTTACTTCCTACTCTCTGTGTGTCATCCAAATACCATGACATCACACCCTACTACCTTCTTAACAGATCCATCCCCTATTCTGATGAAGTCAAACCCATGACTGTCACATCAAAAATAGATGATCTATCTCCGCTATATCTGCTGAAGTCTATAAATAGACATAAGCTACTTGCCCACTACGCTTCCGCTGCTCCCACTGACTACGACAACCCTCTGGCAGAATAATATATACGTGTACTTCTAAAACTAGTTCAGAATGACGCTATACTTATCTTTCTGCCGGGTCTCATAGTCTGGAACAACAGTAGTGTCAAGTCTGGGTAAACAAGAACCTCCCTGTCACTGTCCTTAAGGCTACCGGAGTACCTCTCGGGTGTTTGAGGTTACCCACCATATCTGCGGAGTGGCTAATGGAATGTCAAACCTGATTGAATATATAGGTCCTATTAAATTTTCCGTAATCGTTTACGGTTCTGGAATTACTTCCAGTTCTACCATACTCCCACTACCGTTTTCTGAAAAAATCCATTTTAATAAAACTGTGGCGAGTCAAGAACAATATCACTATTGATCTTCCAGATGGTAGAAATGTCAACCCTCGTCAAAACCAGAGTCAACCCACAAACTGCCATTACAGAAACGTGCCTTGAGTTATCCAGTGTCTGGTTTTAAGCATAAACTGGACAACTCCCCGTATCTTAATATCGTTAAGATATGAACCATTCTATATCCAATATAGAAACAGAGGCACTAATTTAATTGGAACCAGATTCAAATCATGCAGCTGTCTCCAGTGCATATTATCTTAATGGAGAGAGGTTTATTAGCATTACTCAACTTAGGAACCCATCCAATTATGAGTAATCTGAAAGAAAAACAAGTTTCTCAAAACCATTACTATCAACTGAATACCAATCACAAGAATCTACATCTTCTATCTCTTTGAAGAATCCCGATACTTGTGATACCTGGTTCTCTACTTTATTCTTATACCCACAACTTCTCAAAACATAGACATTGTATTTCTACGAGACACTTGTCTAAAAACTAGAGAAGTCACAAGTAAACAGAACATAGTATGGGGACCTATCCCTTTGTCCTTACGGACACTGGACAACATACAATACTCTGTATAAGTCCACTGAGTTGAATAACTCAAAACCTGTGCATCGTAGGTTGAAAACTGTACCCAGGTGATTTCCTCAAATATCACCAATTATAACGAATTCTGATATAATGAGGATGATCACCTAATTCCCAATAACTTACTCCCACTCATCATCTGTAAAAACCATACAGATATGAGAATGAAACCTGGTAAATACATACCCTGGAGTAAGTATCTAATCGGAAAAACAGTTTTTCTTTTAACAATGCGCAGTGAAACAGAAACATTAAAATGTCTCGTAGGGGTATCCTGGTATTCCTAGTAATGTCTTTTCCATAATCCTATTCATGACTGTAACCGTATATTTCTTTGCCATCTCACCAAATCCCTTTATTTGTCTTTATTCATTACCTTCTGTACACCTTCATTAGGCTAAATGGTTTTCTTCCTTTCCTACCGTTCGGCACCAGCCTATGGTTTGGAAGAAGACTATCCAGTAAGTATAATAGGTGTACTCTCCTAATCCTAGGAGTACTCGCAACTTGAGAGAAGGTGATGATAAAAGACTACTGAATAAAACCTTATTCTATTTCTCCCGAACTGGGAAAAAAGCAAAGGTGAAATAGGAGTGACGATGATGTACGTGGTTTGGTCGTGAATGATAACAGTCGCAATTTACTTTGCCCTCTTTCGAATCCCTTTATTTTGTCCTTACATATTACCTTCTGCACACCCTACTTAGGCTAATTGGTTTTCTTCATTCCCTACCTTTCGGCACCTGCCTATGGTTTGGAATAAGACTATCCAATAAGCGTAATAGGTGTACTCTCCTAAACTAAGGAGCTCTCGCAACCTGAGAGAAGGTGATAATAAAAGACAACTGAATAAATCAATTCTATTTCTTCTGAACCTGGATCCATCTTCGAAGTAGTCCCTTCGAGTTCGTATATAACCATACGATGGATCTATCTAATGGAAGTGGATATCCGTAGTAATACGGGGTGTTCTGAGAAAGACAAAGGGTAAAAGAAGGAGTGGCAATGACTTATGCAACTTGGACAATCCAAAAGCCAGTATTTTAAGAAGGTTCGGTCAACTTGGTCACTTAGTCATAGTCTAGGGTCGGTCAAAGGTCGTTGCCAAAGAGAGAGAGAGAAGAAACACTCTACGTGCACTCTAACCTAGATCAGAATGGTTATCACTTTATCTAATCAGGAAACCTCCCACTGTAATCTTAAATTCTCCTCCAAACCTGAAAGAAGAATCAGTCGGGATCACCCGAAGAGTAAACCAACTCATAAGTGAGAATCGGGATCCAACTATCATCGCATGATAACTTGATGGAAGCCACTCAAGTTATCACACTCCAGAAGGTATGCGCATATCTGGCAAGTTTGCTTTATGTTTGAAACACCCGATGTGATTTTTGTCCCATGCTCTTATGACCTTGACGAAGGTCAACAAATCATAAGTCACATGTTAAGTTCTACCCGTCATTGTCCAGGTTAATTTGAACCCACCCGCACAAGCCCTTGACGAAGGTCAACAAGGCTATACGACTGTCCCAAACCAACATATCTATCTATGCAACAAATGAATACCCCGCAGCTACCAAGCACTATGTCTTGACGAAGGTCAACAAACATAGCTTGAATACTACTGACCATCCATAAGAAACGACGGAGGGCTACGGCTGGGTTTTGGCGAAAAACCTTTAACGTAACGAACTTGATATCGCTGAAGGAACCTGATAGCTTTTTATAAAAATATAGTAGCGAAAAACCTTTGCTAAAGAAGTCACTCCCGGTGAAGGGATCTCGGCTCTTTCCTCGTGGAATGAGGTGCAGGATATTCTAACTGAATACCGCTATGCAAAGCAACTTGTAATCGACTATAGCAAAGTTATTACCCTGATGTAAACTTCTGCCCAAGGGGTCACTCCCGGTGAAGGGATCTCGGCCCTTGCCTCGTCGAATGAGGTGCAGGATATTCTAAACTGAATATCACTATGCAAAACAAAAAGAAACATCTTTGTAATAACACTTTTTAAAATTTGTTCCAACAACATCAAATATAGGTTTGTTTTATCCTTGCATTGATAAGAATCAATGTAGTCCTATCAATCAATCACACCAGAAAAGAACGAAAATAAAATGTACGTATATGCCATCCGTATTCGCCACTGGGTCCCGTCATCACCCGTTAGGTTACTTAACTAACGACAGAGCGGGGGCTGGACTAGCGCGGGTGTAAAACATATACAACATCTAATAGTATATATACCAATATACAATAATCACTCCAGGCGTGATAATATGCAACATTACAGAAAAGTAATAAGCATCACAGAACAATACAGATAATCTGGGATCCCCGGGTTTCACAGAGCCGCTGCTGAAACCCGACGTTCCCCTGGTCGTGTGGATAGCCTGTGCAATGAAACCTAGACCCCTATGAGTGCGGCAACTTACCCGCCAAAACCTGAAGTGAGGTAGTCCCCACAGCATAGTGAATGGAACACCTGGCACTTCACGGAATCCGGTAAATTGAGCACTCCTCCTTAGGTCAACCTATACCCCCTACAAGTGCGGCGAATAGTCTGCCAATTCTAGAGTAAGGCCCCTCTGCCTCTCAAAGCCATGAGATACGGACCCGTTGCCCTCCAGAACCCGGCTATCCGTGCACTCCTTCGCGGGATAAACCTAGTACAGAAATAAAAATATGTACAACAGGTACATCGACCTCAACCCGGTCGTGCCCCAAAAGAATATTATACAAACAGGCAGTGACGGCAGTGCACATGTTGGACGCTCGCCCCGCAATATCAAATGTACAAATAAATCCAAACTGCACTATCATTGCACCCTGCTATCCACCACGACATATCCGCAACAACACAGCACAACACAGAACATCAACGCGAATGTCATGTTCGCAAACCCGTCTAAAAGAACTATAGCAATCAGACGCGGTTTACCGATCAAATGACATTCCCGGTCGGAGATATAAAGTAAGTACTGCATACTAACAAGTTTAAAATTTCGATCGACAAAACTTTCCGAAATGGGCCCCATGAACATCTGCTGTACAGTAAGAAAATATAGGCCCAAAAGAAATATTCCAGAAACTACAATTCACTGTGTAGAACATACTGGTGAAATTTGGTCACATGATCTCACAATCTCGCGGGGCATTCGCGGCCAAACCCTGGTTTGGGCCGCGGATCCGCGGTGGAACAGTGAGATCAATGGTCCAAATTTCACCAGTGTTCTAATAAAAGCCTGCACGAATTTCTGTGATGCTCAAAATAGTTTTTAGACCAGATTTAAAATCGACAGAAACTTTGTACAGAAAAAATGTAGTTTTCGAAAATCCGTTCGATCGATGTTTTAAACACATTAGCACAAGTTAGTATAGCTTAATGGTGAGGCTCTGATACCACTGTAAGTCCACGGTAGCGCCCCGGCCGTCTAACAGACGCCAAATGCGGAACAAAAACTTTTTACAACTGGCGCTATCGCGTACTATAACCCGGATCTGCCATTAAAGCTAAACTAACAAACTACAAACTGGATAGAAGAGTTATACCGAACGATCCGAGTCCTTCGGTCTTCAACCATCATCCCATGCTTGTTGCGGCTGCTCCGATCTCCTGAATCTCCAATCTTCTCGTCCAGGTGGCACCACGTCGACGGATCTTTAAACGGGCTCCCGCCTCTGAACCGAGGCAACTCAGTCGTCAAGTTTGCTAAAAGAGACGACCAAGATAAAGTAGAGAATGAGTAGAACACTTTGTCTCGTTACGTCCAAGGTTATGGACGAACGGTTAATGAAGTTGCCTTTTGGAATCGGATGAAATGAGAAATGTGGCTTATCTAATGTCCATGAGTCCAAAACTATATCAATCTTTTTCTAGCAACCATCCATATCTCAAGAGGGGGGGAGGCCGGCCAAGATATAGTGGGGGGGCGAGTGTAGGAAACAAGAGAGTGACCATTAGCACTAATACAAATGAATGAGTCACAAGACACCTTGTATGAATGCATTAATGAAAACAACGAATCACTTAACCTAGTCACCTTGTCATTAAATGCACCATTAATGACCTAATGACCCACACGCCTTGTCACCCTCTCTAGAACCTTCTAGAACACTGACTCACCTCATCAAGAAAAGATAAATCCGCATTTAACCGAATGTTAAATACGGCTGATAGAAAACTGGAAACTGACAACTTCCAAAAGTGATCCTGAAACGAATTTCAGGATAACCCCGTAATGGTATAAACATACCCGCATTTGTATTACGACCGAATACAAATGCATCTGAGACAAAGATATTATATCTACACAGTATAATACTCGGATCCGGCTTAAACCAAAGTCGACCAGTATTATCTGCCCGAAAAATGACACGTGCGAAAATGCACGTGCATTTTTCGAACCCTGCCATAAACCCATGCGGCCTCTACAACGTTTCGCCCGACCTTGGGAAAGTGTCTGTGGGGGACTCTAATGACTCATCAACACACTGGCACTGGGTATAATCTCTAGCACGTCAGAGGTACAAGCTGTACGTAACGGTTGCCTATGTATTGATTGGAAGGGAAGCTGACGAGCGAACTCATCCATAAACCCTACTGAGCCTGACAGTGAAAATGTATATACAGTCCGGTCCGTTTGTCTAAAGAGTATCGCATATCGAGTCTAGGGGGGTGGATAAAGTCAGACACCTAATAACGCGATAAATCGTGTCGGTATGAAGCCCATCACCATATGAGAAACTACTGATCCAAATCAGTAATTCTCCACTATCTCGGCCGAGGGTTTCAAGTGATGGCCACCCGTGCACTGTGCGATATCAACCCCTAATACCGGGAGAGACGAATCCCTGACGATCCGCTCACTGCCTCCATGTGGCTCGGAACTGTACCCAACTAAAACCTGTTTGCACAACTCCTTTGAGCGTGGTAGGGTAGTAATCTAAGCACAGTGGGAACTCACACGAGACAAATGACGATCTCAGGTCGACAAATTAACCTGTACACATGTCACCAGGGAACTGCTATCTGACGATATGTATAATACCAACTAGTATGTTCCCGGCGAGTCCTGTCCGGTGTACTCATAACTTAATGAGCACTTGTATACATCTTAGGTGAACTAACTGACACCAGTGGCTTGTGAGACTGGCCACCGCCTCTCGTCGGGGTCTCGACTGTATACACTAGTCTACTCTGGAGTATCGATTCCCTGTCTCGAAACTCCCACAACTAGGGACACTTTAAGGATGTGCTTATAGACCCCAGCTCCCACGTATATGATCGCCATCATACTGCTGGTAGTCAAGCAAGAATCCTATGGGCTCTATCATCATGCAATAGAGAACTAAAGCATGTATACGATAATAAAGACAAACCAGATAGCATACTATCATCTCGAGCAAGACTGTCATATCGGTATAGGTCCTGCCTCAATTATTGCAATCACGTACCTGCGATCCAATAATTGACTTTGAGGGCACTATCTCCAACAGCAATGCGGTAGCGTAATTAACTGCAGGGGCTTGCGCCTGCAGGAAAGAGCGTCCCCACAATCAAAAACCCCTCAAGTAAGGGGGAATCTGACGAAGTCTGCTATATCGGACGCATCCGTTTAAACCTTCGATACATGGTGCCATAAATCAACTTGGCATCTTCGGAGAGGTGGACGGATAGCACCAATTAGCATCTGCCCCGAATTTCAGGCAAGACGTCCGTCGCGCCGTCATTCAGAGGGGAACAGATTCTGGCACGCCCGGTGAGACCTTTTCCTCTTTCCACTCCACACTTCGTGTGTCGTCTTTGCGAATGAGTCGCAGTTTGTTAATGGTTTCCTTCGGATTTCAAGTTACTAAGATTTGGACTTTTGCCTGGCGCAGAAATCAAGCATCAATGGCCCTCCAACTGCTCGAGCTGCTCAAAATGCAAGTGCAACCAACGCTCCGCCTCACCTGGAGGTGTAGCCTATGGGCCTCAAGCGGCCTCCATCCTTGCCATGCTGGTGGAACAGGTGACCAGGGCCACCACTGGTCTATTTTTCGGGACAATGCTCCCGCCCGCAAGCTTCACCATGCTAGTGCCCGCACCAGAGGTGAACAAGAAGTCGGTCTTCGATCGACTCACTGCTACAACGGCCCCTTCCAACGGGTCGTCCAATATCAAACCGGTAGCCTCTGTCTTTACCAGGTTGAACCAGAACCCTAATGGGCCCATCAAGAAGCCCATGAACCCTGAAATGGCCGTCCCGAGGAAGACCGCCACCCCTGCTCTTGAAGTCGTTAAGGCGGCTTCTCCTGTTAAAGAGTCAGTCTTTTCAAGGTTGGCCATCCCGGCTCCTGCTCCTACTCAAGGATCTGTCTTTGACAGATTGAACATCGTCACTTAAAGGACAACATCAGTCTTCAAGAGGCTGACACCGGCAGCAGCCCCTCCCCAGAACAGGGGGCAAGACGAAGCCATCGCTAAATCAATCCCAACAACCCATCATGCCCGACGTCGCCATTGGCGCCGGATAAGGAAGACTGGGGGCAACTCCCCCTCCGGGCTAACTCCACCAGCTCCAACGGTGGAAATTGAGGCTGCTGTTCCAACTGGGAACAGCTTCGAGCTACTAAACAGGGTACGTAGAAATTCGCCAACTGCGGTTCTCAAAAGATTCCCTCCACCTGCGGAGAATGTTATAGAAACAAAGACAGAGCAGCCTCCTCAACGGCTGTCCTCCAAAATTTATAAAGTCTGGCGGAAGGTTCAAGACTCGGTAATTGACCAAGATCACTCTCGTCAACAGAAAAGGGCGAAAGTGCAGGAAGAAAAGAACCGTCATGTCAAACAACAAAAGACGACAACCGCTTGGGTGCCCGCTGCAACGACTCCCTCCACGTCGACTACTCAAAAGAGAAGAAGGCCGGAGAAAGTCCCCACTCCTGCAGCAAATGTCAAGGACAATAAGCCTAAACGCCCTAAGTCTGGAGGCATGATGGTGCATACGGTATACATGGCGTCGGGAAAGGAGGACAGCCGTACATCCACGGGTCATAGATCGCTTACACGGTCAGTGACCAAAGCTCAGGAGCAACAGCAGAAGCTCCAAGAAATGATGAACGCGATGGCCGCACTCACTGGGCCGAAAGAAAGGCCCGAAGCGTCATCTGATCAACGCCAGGACCAAGAAACTGACGCTGAATTCCTTCGTAGGATATTGGAGAAGAAGGATAAAGAGGTTGCCGAACAAGCAACCAATATACAACGAATGGCCCTTCTGTTCCAGGACATGGTGGGAATGATGATCCAACAAGATTCTTCTGCTGAAGATCCTCCAATCGTCCTTGAAGACGATAGGGGAGAAACGTCAAATCCTCCACCCGCTCTGTCAACAGCCAAGGAGGAGACAATCTCCAAATCTGACCTAGACGAATATATAGCTCTTTAGGCGACTGAGGCAGCCGGTCAGGTCGTAAAAATGGGGCGACCATATCCAAGCTGGTACGATCAGATCAAGTACCCGCCGGGCTATACAATACCGAAATTCCATGTATATAAGGGGACAGGCAATCCCCACCAGCATGTTGCCCAGTTCAGGGCCCTTTGCGGCAACACCGGCGGTGATGATAAACTGTTGCTTCGCCAGTTTGTCGGTAGCTTATCGGATACAGCATTCGAGTGGTACTTCGAGTTCCCAAACGACTCTATTAAGACATTTGCGAAGATGGAGCTGCTGTTTACCCAGCGTTTCGCAAGCGCCAGCGAACGCCCTCCGATAACGGCGTTAATTAATGCCAGGGTGAAACCAGGCGAGATGTGGGTCCAGTACTCTATACGCTGGCGAAACTTATGGTCGAAATGCGAACAATGCATTGAGGAAGCGCCCGACGTGGGCATGTTCGTGGGTACCCTAGATTCTCATGCAACTATCTCACAGTTCATGATGTTCTTTAAGCCAACCACGTTCCAGGCTTTGATCGACAAGTTGGCCCAGATGGACCAGATAGGTCACAGACCGTCTCCCCCGAAGCCAGAACCTCGGAATGATAAGGGTAAAGGGAAGGCAACCTTCGTTGCGAACGCTCAGCAGCAACCCAGTGCCCCAAAGCTGGCGGATCAACTGGAAGAAAGACGGTGGTATTATAATGAGAAAATGAAGCGCCCCTACTCATTCCCGCGGGATAAGATAAAGAGGCTATTCGAGCTGGCGGTACGCAACAGGCTTATCAACTTGCCAAATCCAAGGCGACTGCCGCAATCCAGTGAGGTGAATAACCCCAACTACTGCCCTTACCATCAAACGGTAAGCCATCCGATTGAGGATTGCTTCGTCTTCAAAGGATGGATTGAAGATCAATACCTACAGGGCAAGTTTGCGCTGTCCGAGAAGTGGAAGGTGAACCCGCCACAACCTCACACTCCTAAGAAGACGGACACACCGGGGGCAACTTGTTCTTTCATTGAAGAAGCTCCGTGGGAAATCGTGCTTTCAGCAAAGACCAAAAGAATGCTGAATGAGCTCCATACATGCCCGGCGATCAGGTGGAAGAACCCGCTGGAACCTCAAATCATTGAAAGGATGCTGAAGCCGCGCCCAACTCCAAAGATCGGTGGTGATGGCCCAAGTACTCACACCCAGCCGTCGAAATCTTCAAAGAAGAAGAAGAAGTCCAAAAAGCCCGTGAAGCCTGGCGACAAGCGCATGGAGTTACAGAAACAAATTGACGCGCTGGAAGAGTACAATCAAAAGGCGCGGACTCCCATCACACTCCAAGAGTTCCTCAACCACGTCTTTCAGGAAGAAGATAACGGAGAGAGCTCGTCGGATGAATCCGAGGGATACGTGGCGAGTTGTAATGTGATCTCCCACTCGGTTATGAACGATGAAAAACTCCTGGCACTAAGAAACTGGGGGCAGAGCCTGAACCGAAGCTTGTGTGGCCGACAGACGAAATGATCGACGCCTTTCTAGACGAGATTCGTTTGAAAAGTAAAGCCGACCAGGAGCGTGAGATGGCCGCATCAGAAGAAGCCAAACGCAGGTGACTAAACGAAAGAGTCGAAGCACTCCCGCCAGATCAAAAGACACCCGACGCGGATAAAAACATATTCAAGACGAGGAAAAGGTTTGCCAAAGCCATGTCAATGGGAATGAAACTACCACCCTTGGAAGAAAACACGCTCGATGGGGCGGAGAGGCACCCTAATTACTGCTCATATCATCGGAAGATTTCACACCCCACTGAGGAGTGCGACGCTTTTAAGACATGGTGGCAGGGTTATGTTGCTCATCGGCAACATTTTAAGCGAATGAAACGCAGAACTCGTCGGGAGCAGAGAAGTACGACCGAAGGACACAAAAGAACTACCGGTAACTGTTACACGGTCAACGCCGGGGAATCGCAAATGCTCACATTCGGGAGCGATTCTGACGAGGAAATGGCTCTGGGCCCTCTCTTTAAATAATCCATCTTAGGGAAAGAGGAAGAACCAGAGGCCTGCGAAAACATTCAGCTGCGCAATCGCACGCTTTCCAAAAAGAACCTCGGACCCGCAACTAGAAAAGATAAGGGAAAGGAAAAGGTCGCTGAGGATATCGCTCTGGATGACCAAGTCATGAAAGAGCTGACTGCCAAAAACCCGCAAAAAAAGAACAAGGTGGACTACAACGTCCTAGCGCACCTGAGGAAGCTACCCTCTCAGCTCAGCATTCTCGACGCCCTCTTATTATCACATGAAGCGAGAGATTCATTAATCAAGGCACTGCAAGAGCCCGAACAATTCCAAGCCTTCCTCGCCGAAAAAAGGATGAAGGATGAACTGGAAGAAGTGCATACAGCCGATATCACTTTCGGTGATGAAGACCTGCTCCTTAGGACGTGCGACCACAACCGTCCCCTATACGTCTCTGGATATTGCCACGATATCAAGATAGGCAAAATCCTGGTTGATAATGGATCCTCCGTCAATCTCCTTAATGTTCGGGTGTTGAAGGAAATCTGCATGAGCGTTCAGCACCTCGCTCGTGATAAAATTACCATCTCCGGTTTTGACTCCCAGTCGTCATAGACTCTCGGATCGGTGATACTAACATTACGCTTCGGACTACTCGTTACAGACATTAAGTTTCACGTCATTGACGCCAAGACCTGCTACAACGCCTTGCTCGGTCGTCCTTGGTTACACGAGTACAACATCATCCCTTCTACACAACATCGGTGTATGAAGTATTTCAAGGATGGTCTCGAGTACACCGTAACAGGAGAGCTGGACCCGTTCTCCGTAAACGAAGTCTGCAAATACGAAGATGCAAAGTACTTTTTGCCAGATTTCGAGGATACAGAGAGGTGTCGCAAACCGGAGAACAAAGCCGCCGCCACATTCCTGTTTTCGGGAGTGATACCGAAGAAGAAGAAGAGATAGTTTACGCTGGGCCGTCTCGACGCAACGACCCAGGACCGTCCGCCCCCATATTGATCTTCGGAAGCGACTCAGAAGATGAGGTTAATGCTGTGTTCTCCAGTCGGCCATCAATACAAGCATTCCCTGGTAATGATCAGAGTTTGCAAATTACCATGATTTCGCGGGAGCACTACAAAGACCTTGACGCACTTGAAGCTTACAATGTGCAAGACCTGCAAACATTTTACGTCCCTCCCAGGCGAAAAGGCGAAAAGGCGATCCTATTCTATCGGTCCACGGAGACAAGAGTGGAGAAAGAAATCTGGCACGGCGCGGATTCTACACTGGACAGGCTCCAACCCATCCGTTTACCCAGATACTACACGAATGGACTAAAAAGGCTATTGAAGCGCCAAGGGGTACCCTTAAAACAGACTATTCGACAAGCTCGATTCTATAACAGGATTTGGGATGTCCCTGGGACTCAGCGCAAATTGCCCAACGGGAGAATGGAAACGCTTGGGCTTGGATATGTGAGATCCGGGAAACGGGAACGAGTCCATGGTAGCTATGTCATATATAACTTTGATGAAGAAGATGACGCCCTGTCAGAAAATGCCGCTCCCGCACCGAAGCAAGATCCCGCAATCAAAGCACCGAGTCCGTCATTTCAAGAACGAATGGACAAGCTTATCAGGAAGGAGGGTCAAAAAGTGCGGGACGGCCATAATCGCGAAATGGCCATCTACGAGAAAGCCTGGACGCAACGTCTTTTTCAACAGGCGGCAAAAGACGAAAATGTTCCTCCCTGTTAACCTGCTGTGCAAAAGGCCCGACGCAGAGGCAGAAATAAGTCAAAAAGCGGAAAAGGAGGTCGACAACGACAACGCAAGATCAAAGAGTCATGTGATCAGGTATTGCGCGGTCCGGATTTGTCCCTCACAAGGAAGATGAGTCGGGCGTATTCTTTCCCTCAAGACAAGACGAAGAAGATAGTTGATCTCGCTTTAAAATATCGAATGATTACACTTCCGGAATCTAGGCATCCTGAGCAAGTTAACGAGGTCTCTCATCCGGGTTATTGCTCTTATCACCGAGCCATAGGACACCCTATCGAAGACTGCTTGACCTTCAAGAACTGGGTCGAAGACCAGTACCAGTAAGGTAGGTTTGTTCTATCCAGCAACTGGAAGGTAACGCCGCCACAAAAGCACGAACCCAAAGCCATAAGAGCAGAACCAGATCCACATCGGTCTTGGAAGCGAGTTCGTACTTGTCATATGATAGCGATATCAAAAAGGGAGCCCAAGAATCTGGATAACCTTTCTTGGTGCTTCGAAAACAATGACGACGAGGTAATTTCAGAATTTCCACCAGCACCGAAAGAGCTGGAGGATGGAATACACACCACTGCCGATAACCTCAAGAAAATCGACTTAGGGACGGCGAACGACCCACGACCGACATTCGTCAGCGAGCTACTATCTGAAGAAAGGGTGGCTGCGTTAAAAGACGTGCTTATGCAGCATAGAGATTGCTTCGCATGGAACTATTCCGAAATGCCAGGACTAGATCCAGAAATAGCTGTCCATAAATTAGCGATATCCCTAGACGTTAAGCCAGTCAAACAGGCGCCGAGAAGAATGCGGCTCGAGCTTGAGATGAGCATCAACGCCGAAGTCAAGAAGCTGATCGACTATAGGTTTATCCAGGAAGTTCAGTATCCTGACTGGATCGCCAACATTGTTCCGGTGATGAAGAAAAATGGGACGGTGCGCATATGCGTGGACTTCCGGGATCTCAATAAAGCTTGCCCGAAGGACGATTTCCCAGTACCGGTAACCGAGCTGATGATAGATAACACGTCCACTCACGAGGTTTTCTTTTTCATGGACGGCTCATCAGGGTACAATCAGATAAAGATGCACCCAGAAGACCAGAAGCACACCGCTTTCCGGACCCCTCTGGGAATATTCTGCTACAAAGTTATGCCCTTCGGTTTAAAGAACGCCGGTGCCACCTATCAGAGGGCTATGACGAAGATCTTCGATGACCTCATACATGAAATCGTCGAATGTTACATCGACGATCTCATGGTGAAAAGCAAATCGTACGAGGAGCATTTAGAGCATCTGAAGACCGTATTTCAACGCCTTCGGCAATACAACTTGAAGATGAACCCCCTCAAATGCGCGTTCGGGGTGTCCTCAGGCAAATTCCTGGGATTCGTTGTCCGGCACCGAGGCATTGAGATAGATCCGTCAAAGATCAAGGCGATCATGGAAATGCCACCGCCAAGGACTCTCAAACAATTGCGGTCTCTCCAGGGGAAGCTCGCGTACATCCGGCGATTTATAGCCAACCTTTCAGGAAAGTGCCGCCCTTACAGTCACCTGATGAAGAAGGGAACCCCGTTCATCTGGGATCACAAATGCCAAGGCGCGCCGGACGAGATCAAGCAATACCTGCAGAACCCGCCGGTGTTAGCTGCTCCAGTAAAGGGAAAGCCTCTTATTCTTTATACCACAGCCCTCGAAAGTTCCTTAGGTGCGTTATGGGCACAAGAGAATGACCAAGGGAAGGAGAGAGCACTCTACTATTTAAGTCGAGTTCTTCTGGGGGCAGAAAGCAACTACTCCCCTATCGAAAAACATTGCTTGGCGTTAATCTTTGCGATAACAAAACTCCGGCACTATGCATTGGCGCATGAAGTCCGTCTTATATCAAAAGTAGACCCTCTCAAATATTTGATGTCAAAAGCCATATTGACGGGACGACTCGCTAAATGGGCCTTGCTCCTAATGGAGTTTTCGATAACCTATCAGCCTCTTAAGGCGGTGAAAGGCCAGGCCATCGCCGACTTCCTCGCTGAGCATCCGATACCGGCCGATTCCCCTCTGAATTGCGAACTGCCAGACGAACACACGTTTGATGCGATCGGCGGTGGTGGTAACCGGTGGGAACTTTATTTTGATGGAGCGTCTTCCATAAAGAAGCGCAGACAAAGCACCCCTATAATCAAATCGGGGGTAGGTCTCATCTTCGTAACTCCACAAGGGGGGATAATGCGCTTTGCTTTCTCCTTGACAGAGCCGAGGATGAACACGAGGCTGAATACGAAGCTTTAAAAGCAGGCCTTGAGACCGCCATCGACATGGGAATTGAAAACCTTCTTATATACGGAGACTCCCAATTGGTCGTTAGTCAAGTAAACGGCGACTACCAGACATGCAAGCCAGAGATGGTGAAGTATGGAGAGAGAGTACAGCAACTGCTGACTCAAATCCCCTCCTACACCTTGGAAAGCATACCGCGTACCGAAAATAGCAAAGCGGATGCATTAGCCAAGCTTGCTAAAGAACTAGCCGACGATAAACTCGATGACGTAAGAATCGTGGTACAAAGCCGTTGGGTTCTTGCTCCGGCAGAAATATCGCCAGAATCATCCGAGGAAAAGGAAGCAACTGAGCAGACGGCCCTGCAAATAAATGGCCAAGAGAAGGTTGAAGATTGGAAAGAAGTCTTCATAGACTACTTCAAATCCCGTCGAACGCCTGAAGATGCGTCCTCAAGACATTAGCTTGTGAATCGAGCTTTGTCCTTCGCCTTCGTCAACAATATTCTGTACAAGAGGTCATTTGACTCTCTGTGGTTGAGATGCCTGGGACCTGACAAAGCGAAAAGAGTCGTCCAGGAAGTTCACGACGAACTCTGCGGTTCTCATCAAGCTGGCCCAAAGATGAAGCTGAAGATCAAACGAATAGGTTATTATTTGCCCACAATGATTCAGGACTGCCTCGAGTATGCGAAGCAATGCCACTCGTGCCAGATCCATGAGGACTTTATCCATCAGCACCCAAATTCTCTACATCCAACAGTGGCTAGCTGGCCGTTCGAAATGTGGGGAACTGACATAATCGGCCCCATCGAACCAGCATCGTCCACGGGACATCGTTTCATCCTAGCGACCACTGATTACTTCTCCAAATGGGCTGTCACGACCCGAAAGTACGGAACGTAACTGGCACTTAGATTACGAGACGTCTAAAGGCGTACCGTAACCTAAGTCAGCCAAAGCCCAGAAAATCTAAACCAGAATCAAAAGAGAGTGAAGGAAAACCTTTAATGAAAATGTTTTTTTTTTAAAAATCATTTAGGTTGCATAGAATCCCAAAAAAAAACATCATAAATTTCTGAAAATTTCGGCAGAGTCTCCCCTGTATTTTCTATCCCCCAAAATGGGTACAACAAGATAATAACCCTGTAATCATAAAAATGGCATCCCCAAGCGGGAGCTAGATCTTCGCCCAAGGCGGATCACAACCACATGCAACATAATAGTAATATCAAGAAAAAGAGCATAAAAGAAATGCAAAATACCAGAAAACACACGTCGGCTCAAGTGAGCTCGACCCAAAAGAAACCACAAATATACAAACCTCTCAGTCTCGTCACTAGGTCGCATATACAATATAAAGTGGTAGATGGAGAATACTAGATACAATGATAAAGCAAAAAGAAATAAAGTGTGCTCGCAACCCACCTACGGGCGATGTCGCGAGTCTGAGCAAAAGGAACTGAGGATAAGATAGCCCGCCGCTACAAGACTGACGGGTCCGACCTGCAAGACACTGTGGCACAACGGGGGTGAGTTGCCAGCTCGTGAGTAAATATAACATCTAATAAGGCAATCGTAAGAATGCACGCAATGCACCACAACAAGCATGTCCATATGTGATATAATATCTCTAATATGCATGCACATGTATACAATGCCATTTCTAACTCTTTAAGTGTTTTGAATGCTAAGGGTACTGCGTTCTTAACTTTAGAAAATGAATATCTGTATAATAGCTAAGTACCATCAAGAAATCATCTGAAAACCCGTGCCAAGCATCGACACCAAATAGGAATCATATCTGTCTCAATATCGGGCTCCGTCAGTCCGGATCGGCCCAAATCATAAATCTCACGACAACGGTCGGTATCCTCCGGATATCCGCCGCGCCAGACATCACCGGTAGGTAGTCTTCCCCTGCCAGGCTCATCGTCTACAACTCGATCTTCTTGCCACGGGGTACCATACCGGGCCCACCATGTACCCGAGACGGTTCATCCACTCCTCGAATCGGGTCTCGAAATCCAACAGAAAACATGAAAACTCATGGTGGACGACACATACATCATGAGAAAACCGCAACTTTGTTTTGAAAATGATAAATATAAGGTTTTGTTAAATTCTTGCGGTTTTCCCCAAAAATCCAGAAATCGCAGCAATACTGAAATCCTCAAGAAAATCATAATGTCCACATGTTATATATGATAAATTTCTATGATATCAATGCATACGATGTGAATTTTGCTAGAAATCTATATAAATATGATGATGATGCGAGGTATACGTATGCTATGCAATTTCATATATCAAGTATGAATGCAAGTGGCGATATTATGATAAACAGGTTCTATAGTGCACGTGGTATGGCAATTACCAAAGGCGTGTGTGTCACATGAATAGTGCGCGTGCAACAGATGCCAATGGTAATGGTGTTCGTGTCCTACAAAGTGATATCGCATAAGTATGGATGAATGTCCATGCAATCTAATATACTGTTCGCTATAAGGGTATGCAATGTCAATGAAGGGGTAAGCTAGCTAACAATATAAATCTTGCATAAAGTAGGGTAATCCTAACTGGGGGGGCGCCTCGCGCCATTCAGATGATTCCCCCATAGATGAATACATCTACTCACCTGAAATCCCCGCTAATCCGATCCGGCCACCGCCTTGCCTTTACGAGCCGTGTCCGATGTTTCCCCGACCGATCCTATATTTGCACAATACCAAGTGTTCCCCCAATCAGAGCAAGGCTCTGCTTAAATTTTGAAAATTCAAATTTTGAAGCAACGCTTCAGTTCCCGTGCGCTGCGCGCAACGCGCAACGTGTCAGAAGTTGATACGGCAGCACAACGCCCAAGACAGTACGTCCAATCAGAGCAAGGCTCTTTAAAAAACATAAGCAACGTTCAACTGCGCAAGCGCACGGCTGCGTGACACGTGTCTACGCAGTTGCGCAAGCGCACGGCAGAGCGACACGTGTCTGCGCAGTTGCGCAAGCACAACTGCGCAAGCGCACCGCTGCGCGACACGTGTCTGCGCAGTTGCGCAAGCGCACCGCTGCGCGACACGTGTCTGCGCAGTTGCGCAAGTGCTTCACTGCGCGACACGTGTCACACGCTGGTGAGTTGCGCAACAACAGAGTGAAGATTTAAGGATATTTTTCTGTTCTTGTTTAAACAAGAAGATTTCTTCTGTAAAACAGGGGCCTTTGGATCAAAGATCCAACGGTGGGGAAAATTCCCCAAATCACTCAGAAAAGATCTTTTTAACAAATTTAACTGATTTTTGAGCACTATAAAAAGGACCCCAGACCCCATTTCAAAGAGATAGACAATTGGAATTAAAAAAAAAAGAAGAAGAGAACTTCTTGAGAACACAAAGAAGAAGGTAAAAACCTTTGAAATAAGAGAAAATTCTCTTAGGAATAGATCATTGATCTAAAAGACAAAATCAGTGATCTTCGATAAATAAATAAATAAATAAAAATAATAAAAAAATAGTGCCTTGCACTTGCTAGAGAACCTCTGGTTCTCTGAGATAGAAAGAAAGAAAAGATTTTTCTTCTTCTCTTTGATCTAAATTTAGATCAAGAAATTTAAAAGTGCTCTGCACTCCTTCCCTTGAATCTAAAAGATTCTTGGTGCTTTGCACAAATGCAATGCATTACTTGAAGGGCCAGGCCCAAATCAAAAAGGCCTAGCAGGCCAAAATAAATTGCAAAGCAACAAAAGGGCTGAGCCCAAACAAAATTGATGCTCTGCATCATTCATAAAGAACAGAGCTCAAAACAAATTGATGCCCTGCATCTTTTCTGAGCAAAGCCCAAATAAAAATAAAAGGAAATGCAAAAGCAATGTTGGACATTTTTTTTACTGGACTTAGCCCAATCATGGCCATAAGTCCTTAAATTAAATTGGCTGAGCAAAATGGCTCTCCTAAATCAATCTACATCCGGTTCAAGGGTACATCTCCGAACTCCTTTGACATCCATCGTTGTAATTCCTCAACGACGTCAAAGAGGTGACGGGTCCCAACGGCCACACACCCAATACCGGACCGAAACGTCCCTAAACTAACATCGGACCGAAACGTCCATAAACTAATATTGGACCGAGACGTCCTTAAACTAATATCGGACCGAAACGTCCCTAAACTAATAATGGACCGAAACGTCCATAAACTAACATCGGACCGAAACGTCCATAAACTAATAATGGACCGAAACATCCATAAACTAATATCGGACCGAAACGTCCCTAAAACTAATATCGGACCGAAACGTCCCTAAACTAATATCGGACCACCACGTCCCTAAACTGGCACAATAGAGCCCAAATGCTCTTTTATCGGATCTAAACGGTCCCGTTAAGTTGATCTTAGTCTCAAACTGGACTAACGTATCCTTAACAAACGTTTAAGTTGATCTTAGCCCCAAACACGGCTAACGTATCCTTAAATATTCAAATGGATTATAAAACTCCCAATCAACTCTGGTTCGAGGGTACATCTCCGAGCTCCTTTGATACATGTCGTTGTAATCCTTCAACGACGTCAGAGAGGTGACGAGTCCCGATGGCCATACATTAAATTAATCACTACGTTGAGTTGATCTTAGTCTAAAACAGGACTAACGTATCCTTGACGAACGTTTAAGTTGATCTTAGCCGCAATGCGACTAATGCATCCTTAGACTGAAAACACCAAACCCAAATCTAAGTAAATACGGATTTGGACTAATCCACGTCCTACGGGCGACGGCATTACTCAGTCTCCGTATACAATCCACGGGCAACCACAAATAAAATGAACACACACGCACGAAGTGAAATTCTGGAGAAGGAGAAAGTTGTTACCGCGAAGCGGTAGCGTAATTAACTGCAGGGGCTTGCGCCTGCAGGGAAGAGCGTCCCCATAATAAAAAACCCCTCATCCTGAGGGGGAATCTGACGAAGTCTGCTACATCGGCCGCATCCGTCTAAACCTCCGATACACGGTGCCATAAATCAACTTGGCATCTTCGGAGAGATAAACGGATAAAACCAAATAGCATCTGCCCCGAACATCAGGCATGGTCCTAACGCTCAGGCCGCCATTCGGAGGGGAACAGATTCTGGCACGCCCGGTGGGACCTCTTCCTCTTTCCACTCCATATTTCGTGTGTCGTCTTCGCGAACCAATCGCGGTTCGTTAAATGGTTGTCTTCGGATTTCAAGTTACTAAGATTTGGTCTTTTACCTGGCGCAGAATTCAAGATTCAATGGCCTCTAGCTGTACCAACTGCTCGAAATGCCGCTGCAACGGACGCTCCACCTCACCGGGAGGCGTAGCATATGGGCCCCAAGCGGCTTCCTTCCTTACTCTGCCGGTAGACCAGGTGACCCAAGCCACCACCGGCTTGCTCTTCGGGACTATGATCCCACTTGCAAGTTTTTCTGCACCAATACCTGCGCCGGAAGTGGGTAAAAAGTCGGTCTTCAAGCGGCTCACTGTTTCGACAGCCTCTGTCAACGGGTCGCCCGCTACTAAACCGACAGCCTCCGTTTTCACCAGGCTAGGTCAGAACTATAAAGTGGCCGTCCCAAAGAGGGCAACGGCCTCTGCTTCGGAAGTCATTAAAGCGGCCTCTCCTATCAGAGAGTCGGTCTTCACAAGATTGACGGTTCCCACTCCTCCCCCAGCTGGTCAAAAGGCATCAGTCTTCGACAGGCTGACATCGGCAGTTACCCCACACTCAAACAGGGGGCAACAAGAAACCATCTCGATTTCCGAGCCAGTCCCAACGGCTCGTCGTGCGCGACGTCGCCATTGGCGACGAGTGAGGAAAGCAGGGGGCAACTCCCCCTCAGGGATAACTCCACCCGCTCCAATGGTGGAAGTCAACGCTGCTGTTCCAACTGGGAACAGCTTTGAACTACTGAGGAGAGTGCGTAAGAACTCTCCAACCGCTACCTTGAAAAGATCTCCTCCACCTGCGGAGAGAGTTCCAGAAACAAAACAAGAACAGCCCCCTCAACGGCTATCGTCAAAGATATACAAGGTTTGGCGGAGGGTTCAAGACTCTGTGATTGACCCAGATCACTTTCATCGCCAGAAAAAGGCAAAGGTGGAAAAGGACAAAACCCGCCCCGTTAAACAGCAGGGGGCAACAATTGCTAGCAGGCCCATTTTAACGGCTCCTTCAACCTCGATGGCCCACAAAAGAAGGAGGCCAGAGAAAGCTCCCGCGTCAGCGGCAAAGTTTAAAGGCGGTGAACTTAAACCTCCAAAGTCAGGGGGCATAACAGTTCATACGATTTATATGGCTTCTGGAAAGGAAGAAAGCCGTACTTCTACGGGTCACCGACCGCTCACCCGATCAGTGACCAAGGCTCAGGAGCAGCAACAAAAGCTCCAGGAGATGATGACCACAATGGCTGCACTCACTGGGCCAAAAGAGAACCCTGAGGCGTCCTTAGATGAGCGCCAGGAGGAAGACACCGACGCCGAGTTCCTTCGCCGAGTACTGGAAAAGAGGGACAAAGAGGCTGCTGAACAAGCGGCCAACGTACAGCGAATGGGCCTCCTCTTCCAAGACATGATAGGGATGATGATACAACAAGATCCTCCCGCTGAAGAACCCCTAACCGTCCTTGGAGATGATAAGGGAGATACATTAAATCCGCAGCCCGCTCTATTAACAGCTAAAGAGGATACAATCTCTAAGACTGATCTGGACGAATACATAGCCCAGCAAATAAAGGTTCATCATGCGGCCGAAGCAGCCGGCCACGTCGTAAAAACGGGGCGACCATATCCAGGCTGGTATGACCAAATCAAGTACCCGCCGGGTTACACAATTCCCAAGTTTCATGTCTACAAAGGGACTGGCAATCCCCATCAGCATGTCGCCCAGTTCAGGGCGCTTTGCGGTAACACCGGCGGCGATGACAAGCTTTTGCTCCGCCAGTTTGTCGGAAGTCTATCAGATACGGCGTTCGAGTGATACTCTGAACTCCCTAATGATTCTATTAAAACCTTCGCGGAGATGGAGCTGCTGTTTACCCAACGCTTTGCAAGTGCCAGTGAACGTACCCCGATGATGGCACTGATTAACGCTAGGGTAAAACCCGGCGAGACATGGGTTCAGTACGCTATACGGTGGCGTAATCTATGGTCAAAGTGTGAGCAGCGCATAGAAGAAGCCCCTGCGGTGGGAATGTTTGTTGGAACCCTTGATCCACAGGCAACCATCTCACAGTTTATGATGTTTTTCAAGCCGACTTCCTTCCAGGCTTTGATTGACAAACTAGCGCAAATGGACCAGATGGGTCATAAACCCCCTCTCCCAAAGCCAGATTCCCGAACTGACAAAGGAAAGGGAAAAGCGATCATTGTCGCTAATGCTCAACAACAACCGAACGACTTGAAGCCAGTTGCTCGTCCAAACAATACGCGCCCTTACGTACCCCTTGAGGATAGGATGGGACGTCCTTATTCCTTTCCCCGCGATAAAACGAAGAGGTTATTCGAGCTGGCATTACGCAACAGACTCATAAATCTGCCAGATCCAAAACGTCCGTTGCAACCAAGTGACGTCAACGAACCTAATTACTGCCCCTATCATCGAGTGCTAGGCCATCCGATTGAGGACTGTTACGTTTTCAAAAATTGGCTTGAAAACCAGTATAGACAGGGAAAATTTGCGTTATCTGACAAATGGAAGGTGAATCCCCCGCAGCCCCACACCTCTAAAGGGACGAATACACCGGGGGCAACATGCTCTGTCATTGAAGAAACTCCGTGGGAGGTTGTATTATCATCAAAAACGAAGAGGATGCTAAATGATCTTCGGACATGTCCGGCGATCAAGTGGAAAAGCCCATTGGAACCGCAGGTCGTTGAGGGGATGTTAAAGCCACGTCCAACTCCAAAGACCAATGATGGGGGTTCAAGCACTAGTAGCCAGTCGTCAAAGTCTTCGAAGAAAAAGAAGAAGGCCAAGAAACCGGTGAAGCCCAGCGATAGGCGCACGGACTTGCAAAAGCAAATTGACGCGCTGGAAGAATACAACCAGAAGGCGCGGACTCCCGTTACATTGCAAGAGTTCCTCAACCACGTCTTCCAAGCAGAAGATGAGGGAGGTAGTTCGTCAAATGAATCTGAGGAACATGTAGCAAGTTGCCATGTGATTTCCCATTTGTCCACAAGCGATGAGGAGACTCCTCGCGCTGAAAAGCTGGGGGCAGAGCCTACACTAAAAATCCTGGAGCCGTCGGATGAAGCGATTGATGCATTCCTAAATCAGGCATTTTTAAAGGGCAAAGCTGATCGGGATAACGAAGCGGTTATATTCGAAAAGGCCAAACGCCAGCGCCTTGGCGAAAGAATTGCGGTACTCCCGCTAGAACAAAATACACCCACCACAGATAAAATCAAGTTCAAGATAAAGAAGAGATTCGCTAAGGCTGTGTCAATGGGTATAAAGCTACCACCCTCCGAGAAAAACATTACGGGTGAAATGGAAAACCACCCCTCCTATTGCTTGTACCATCGGAAGGTGTCGCATCCCACCGAAGAGTGCAAAGCTTTCGGTAAGTGGTGGCAAGGATATGTTACTCATCGGCAACAGTTTAAGCGGGAAAAGCGCAAAGCCCGCCGAGAGCAGAACGGAATAAACAAAGTGCTTGATAAAACTAGCAGTGGTTGTTGCATGATTGACGCCGGGGAATCACAAGCACCTGTATTTGGGAGCGATTCTGATGAGGAGCTAGAGCTTGGCCCCCTCTTTAAAGAATCCACTTCGGGAAAAGAAGAAGGACCAAAGGCTTGCGAGAATATACAGCTACGCAACCGGACGTTACCCGAAAAGAATCTCGGACCCTTAAACAAGAAAGACAAAGGGAAAGAGAAGGCCTCTGAAGACATCGCCTTGGATGATCGAGTTGCGGAAGAGTTAACCGCCAAGAACCCGCCAAAGAGGAATAAAGTGGATTACAATGTCTTGGCACATCTGAGGAAGCTACCCTCACAACTCAGCATTCTCGATGCCCTGTTGCTATCAAAAGAGGCGAGGGATTCTTTGATTAAAGCCTTACAAGAGCCGGAACAATTCCAAGCATGCCTGGCCGAGGAAAAGATGAAGGATGAGTTGGAGGAAGTACACACGGCTGATGTTACCTTTGGCGATGAGGACCTTCTACTTGGGACTTGCGAACACAATCGCCCTCTCTATGTTTCGGGATACTGCCATGATATAAAGATAGGCAAGATTCTGATCGATAACGGGTCGTCTGTTAACCTACTCAACGTGCGGGTGTTGAAGGAAATCTGCATGAGCGTCCAGCACCTTGCTCGGGACAAGATCACCATATCTGGGTTCGACTCCCAATCGTCAAAGACTCTTGGATCTGTGATACTAACGCTACGCTTCGGATTACTCGTCACGGACATTAAGTTCCACGTCATAGATGCCAAGACATGCTACAACGCTTTGCTCGGCCGACCATGGTTACACGAGTACAACATCATCCCTTCTACACAACATCAGTGTATGAAGTATTTTAAGGATGGTTTCGAATATACCGTGACGGGAGAACTGAACCCGTTCTCTGTGAACGAGGTCTGCAAATACGAAGATGCCAAATACTTTTTGCCGGATTTCGAAGACACGGAGAAGTGTCACAAGCCGGAAAATAAAACTAACGCCACCATCCCTGTCTTCGGCAGTGATACCGAGGAAGAAGAGGAGATCGTTTATTTGGGTCCGCCCCAACATAACAAGCCAGGACCGTCCACTCCTACATTGGTCTTTGGTAGTGACTCGGAGGATGAGGTCCATGTCGTATTCTCTGCTCGACCTTCAATAAAAGCTTCCGCTGACGAAGAGCAAAGTCTGCAAGTCGCCATGGTGCCGCCTAAACATCATAAAGAACTGAACGCACTTAATATCTACAGTATAGAAGAGCTGCGGACATTCTATATCCCTCCCAGGCGAGAAAACGAGAAGGCAATCCTATTCTACCGTTCTGAAGAAAACAAGGTGGAAAAAGAAGTTTGGCATGGCGTGGATCCCACGCTCGACAGGCTTCAGCCTATCCGTCTTCCCAGATATTATACCGAAGGTTTGAAGAAACTGCTGAAACGCCAGGGGATATCCTTCAGACAGACCGTTAGAGAGGCCAAATTCTATGACAGGGTCTGGAATGTTCCCGGGACCCAACGCAAACTGCCTAACGGGAGAATGGAAACAAAAGGGCTTGGGTACATCCGGCTAAAGAAACGAGAGCTAGTAAATAGCTGTTATGTCATGTATGACTTCGATGAAGATGCGGACGCTCAATGGGAGGACGCTAATCCTAAGCCAGTAAAAGTTTCTGATGAAAAAGTGCCCGGTCCATCATTTGAAGAACAAATGGACAGGCTTATAAGGGAAGCTGGTCAAAAAGTCTGAGATGACCACAATCGCGAGACGGCCATCTATGAGAAAGCCAAGACGCAACGCCTTCTCCGACAGGCCGTGAAGGATGAAAAGGCCGCTCCTTGTCAACCTGCTACAAAAAAGGTTCGACGCGAAAGCAAAAACAAGTCAGAGGACAGAAAAGACGCTCAACAAACACAAGGCAGAGCTAAGAAACCACGTATCCGAAAGTCGAGCGTTACTGACTTAGCCCTCATGAAGAAAATGGGTCGAGCATACTCATTTCCTCGGAACAAAACAAGGAAGATATTTGATCTTGCTCTAAAACATCAAATGCTTACGCTGCCAGAGTCCAAGCACCCCGAGCACGCGGGCGAGGTATTCAACCCAAATTATTGCTTTTACCATCTAGTAGTAGGTCATCCTCTTAAAGATTGCTTCACCTTCAAGAATTGGGTCGAAGATCAATATCAGCTTGGTAAATTCGCTCTGTCCAACAACTGGAGGGTAGCACCACCACAAAAGCACGAGCCTAAGGCCACGAAAGAAGAACCAGTTCCACATTGGGATTGGCAGAAAATTCACACCTGTCGTATGATAACGATATTAAAAGAAGAGTCCGAGAATGTGGACAGCCTTCCCTGGTGCTTCGAAAACAGCAATGATGAGGTGATCTCAGAATTTCTCCCAGCTCCGAAAGAACTGGAGGACGGCATACATACCACTACGGATAACCTCAAGAAAATTGAGTTGGGGACGATAAACGATCCGCGACCGACATTTGTCAGCGAACTGCTGTCCGAGGAAAAGGTGGCTGCATTAAAGGACGTCCTTGTACAGCATAAAGA
This sequence comes from Agapanthus africanus, assembly GCA_030015575.1. Taxonomy (NCBI): domain Eukaryota; kingdom Viridiplantae; phylum Streptophyta; class Magnoliopsida; order Asparagales; family Amaryllidaceae; genus Agapanthus; species Agapanthus africanus. Next base: position 983,942,022 of record CM057338.1, read on the forward strand.
TTGCTTCGCATGGAACTATGCCGAAATGCCGGGACTTGATCCAGAAGTTGCTGTACATAGACTGGCAATATCCCCGAGTGTCAAGCCGGTCAAACAAGCGCCGAGAAGAATGCGGCTTGAGCTCGAAATGAGCATCAACACGGAAGTCAAAAAGCTGATAGACTCCGGCTTTATCCAAGAGGTTCAATACCCTGAATGGATTGCTAATATCGTCCCAGTGATGAAGAAAAATGGTACGGTGCGCATATGCGTGGACTTTCGGGATCTCAACAAAGCCTGCCCGAAGGATGATTTCCCAGTACCAGTCACCGAACTAATAATAGACAATACGTCCACGCATGAGATTTTCTCATTCATGGACGGCTCATCAGGATATAATCAAATAAAAATGCACCCTGAAGACCAGAAACATACGGCTTTCCGGACTCCTTTGGGAATATTCTGTTACAAGGTGATGCCCTTCGGTTTAAAGAACGCCGGTGCAACCTACCAAAGGGCCATGACGAAGATTTTCGATAACCTTATACACGAAATTGTTGAATGCTATATCGACGACCTCGTTGTTAAAAGCAAATCATATGAGGAACATCTCGAGCATCTAAAGACCGTATTTCAACATCTTCGACAATACAACTTGAAGATGAACCCTCTGAAGTGTGCATTCGGGGTTTCCTCGGGCAAATTCCTGGGATTCGTCGTTCGACACCGAGGTATCGAGATAGATCCGTCCAAGATCAAGGCAATCATAGGAATGCCTCCGCCGAGAACTCTCAAACAGCTGCGGTCTCTCCAAGGAAAGCTCGCGTACATACGACGATTTATAGCCAACCTCTCAGGAAAGTGCCGCCCTTACAGCCATCTGATGAAGAAGGGAACCCCGTTCGTCTGGGATCAAAAGTGCCAAAGCGCACTAGACGAGATTAAACAGTACCTGCAAAACCCTCCAGTGTTGGCTGCTCCAGTGAAGGGAAAGCCTCTCATTCTTTACACGGCCGCCCTTGAAGGTTCTTTGGGCGCATTATGGGCACAAGAGAATGACCAAGGGAAAGAAAGAGCACTTTACTATTTAAGTCGAGTGCTGCTGGGGGCAGAAAGCAATTATTCCCCCATTGAAAAACACTGCCTGGCGTTGATCTTCGCAATAACAAAGCTTAGACATTACGCATTAGCGCATGAAGTCTATCTCATTTCAAAGGTGGACCCTCTCAAATATCTAATGTCAAAGGCCATATTGACAGGACGACTCGCTAAATGGGCCCTACTCTTAATGGAGTTCTCGATAGCATATCGACCACTCAAAGCAGTAAAAGGCCAGGCCATCGCCGACTTCCTTGCTGAGCACCCGATACCAGCCGACTCTCCTTTAAACTGCGATCTTCCGGACGAACATGCGTTTGATGCGATCGATGGTGATAATACCCGATGGGAGCTTTATTTTGACGGAGCATCTTCCGTGAAGAAGCGCAAACAAAGTACCCCTATAATCAAATCGGGGGTAGGACTCATCTTTATAACTCCACAAGGAGGGATAATGCGCTACGCGTTCTCCCTGACGGAACCGAGGACAAACAACGAAGCCGAATACGAAGCTCTGATAGCAGGCCTCGAGATCGCCATTGACATGGGAATTGAAAACCTCCTCATATACGGAGATTCGCAACTGGTCGTTAGTCAAGTAAACGGCGATTACCAAACATGCAAACCGGAGTTAGTAAAATACGGTGAAAAGGTGCAACAACTACTAACCCAAATTCCCTCTTATACTTTGGAGAGCATACCACGCGCGGATAACAGCAAAGCGGACGCGTTGGCCAAACTCGCTAAAGAAATGGCTGACGAGAACCTCGATGACGTTAGAATCATGGTACAAAGTCGTCAGGTGCTCGCCCCCGCAGAAATACCTTCGGAATCACCCGAAGAGAAGGGAGTGACTAGACAAGCGACCTTGCAAATAAAAGAACATGAGAAGGTTGAGGATTGGAGGGAAGTCTTTATAGACTACTTCAAGTCCCACCAAATGCCCGAAGATGCGTCCGCAAGACATCAACTCATAAAACGAGCTCTGTCTTTCGCCTTCGTCAATGATACTCTCTACAAGAGGTCATTCGATTCTCTGTGGCTGAGATGCTTAGGACCGGACGAATCGGAAAGAGTCGTTCAGGAAATTCATGACGGAATCTGCGGTTCTCACCAAGCAGGTCCAAAGATGAAGTTGAAGATCAAACGGATGGGCTATTACTGGCCCACGATGATTCAAGACTGCATCGAATATGCGAAGCAATGTCACTCATGCCAGATTCATGGGGATTTCATCCACCAGCACCCAAATCCGCTGCATCCAACGGTAGCTGGCTGGCCATTCGAAATGTGGGGGACTGATATAGTCGGCCCCATCGAGCCAGCATCGTCTAAAGGACATCGTTTCATCCTAGCAACGACTGACTACTTCTCTAAGTGGGCAGAAGCAGTACCATTGAGAGAAGTGAAGACGGAGAATATCCTCCATTTCTTCAAAACGCACGTCATATATCGGTTTGGAACTCCGAGGCGGATCATCTCCGATAACGGGCCAGCCTACCGAAGTCATAAAATCAGCCGCTTCGCACAGCAGCATAACATAGACTGGAGATATTCCTCAGTCTATAATCTACAAGCTAACGGTCTCGCCGAGGCCTTCAACAAGACCTTGACGAAAATTATAAAGAAAACAGTGTCCCGAAATAAGAAAGACTGGCATGAGAGACTGCAAGAAGCTCTTTGGGCGTATCGAACCACGTTCAAGACAGCCACAAACACAACGCCATACGCGTTGGTGTTCGGCACGGAAGCAGTACTCCCTCTCGAGATAGAGTTACCCTCTCTACGAGTGGCAGTTCACCACGAGCTAACGGACGAAGAAAATGCTCACCTTCGGCTTGAGGAGCTTGACGCCCTTGATGAAACTAGGCTCATAGCGCAACAAAATCTGAAAGCTTATAAAGCAAAGATGATGCGCTCATACGAAAGATTGACCCGACCGAGGACATTCCACCAAGGCGAACTCGTGCTAGTGGTCAAAAGGCCTATGATCCCCAATTGCGCCAAGCGGGGAAAATTCAAGCCAAATTATGAAGGCCCGTACATCATAGATAAAGTTTACCAGGGTGGGGCCTATCTACTTATGGACATGCATGGTGAAAGGCCTTTCAGGTCGATAAACGGTCGCTTCCTAAAGAAATACTACGCTTAATGAGCCACAGCCTAGGTCAACGATAGATGACGACGATTATGTCCGCTCGCTATCTTCATAAGCTCAAACTTTATAAGCAGTAGCCAGCTTCTCAACAGCGGACCGAAATGTCCTTAAACTAACAGCGGACCGAAATGTCCTTAAACTAATAGCAGACCGAAACGTCTTTAAACTACTACCGCAGCATCTTTGGACTGACGAGATATAAAAAAATATATAAAAATAAAATAAAATAAAAACGGTATGTCCATAAGCAAAAAGGGGCACGGATGAAAACCCGAAAGGGCTCCGTGAGTAAAAACAGCAGGGCTACCGGCGAGTGTTCGTGAAAACCCGAAAGGGCGCGACCTCGTAAAAAAAAAAAAGAAGAAAGATTTCCATGTATTATCAAACATGATACAATCAAGTGCACAAAAGTATGTGAGGTATGGGATTCGAACTCTGGTGGCTTGGTTCAGCAATGCAAGGTATTACCAATGAGTATGCTGCTAACACCATATGATATATGGAGTGGGATTTGGTAAAACCATATATACTTGTTATAAATATCGTAATTATTATTAATATGGGGAGTTGCAAAGTCAGGATCTCAATAACAAAGGGTTAAAAAAAAAAAAAACAAAAAAAAACGGTATGTCCATAAGCAAAAAAGGGCACGGATGAAAACCTGAAAGGGCTCCGTGAGTAAAAACAGCAGGACTACCGTCGAGTGTTTGTGAAAACCCGAAAGGGCGCAACCTCGTTAAAAGACACTTATAGGGTCCTCTCGACCTTATAAGGAGAAACCACCCGCGTGAGATCCTTACGACTCACAAGGGAGCAACACACTTAGGAATCCCCACGATTCCTAAGGAGAAAATACACTTGCGAGATCCTCACGACTCGTAAGGAGAACGCTTTTATGGGACCCTCACGGCTCGTAAGGTTTGAAAGTCTTAAGTTACAGAGATCTAAACCTGTGCTTAAGCAACCCCCACAACTTTCGATATTGCCCTACAAGTGGCTCAATACTGACCCTTGTATACAATCCACGGGCGCGAATAAACATTTCCCTAACCAAGGTCCATCCGTGACTGGGGATATGTTCGCATAACCCTTGTAAATCCTCTCGATTTGCAAAGAGAAAACCCTCCTGTAGGATCCTTACGACTTACAGAGGAACAAAACACTTAGGAACCCTCACGATTCCTAAGGAGAAAATACACCTATAAGATCCTGACGACTTATAGAGAGAAATAGCTTTGTGAGACCCTTACGGCTCATATAGTCAAAAGCCTTAGTCGACAGGACCCTAACCCTGGTCGCTAAGCCTCCTTTGTTCGTCAATGACAGAAGCAAATGATGATTCGCTCCTGGCAACATCCCAGTTGTAGCGGTGCTGATGCCAATATCAGTGTCCAAGTTCAGGTTCACGGCGAAAAGCCAGTAGACCGTACATGCATACGAAATAGCCGAAATGATGGGGCAACTTGCAAAAAAAAAAAAGCGGCAAGTAAAAATATATGCATGAAGAAATAGCCGAAATGATTGGGCAACTCGCAATAAAAAGCAGCGAGTGGAAATAAAATAAACAGCCGAAATGATTGGGCACCGCGAAAAATAGCCGAAATGATTGGGCGATCGCGACCTTCGCGATATAAAAGCTGAAATGATAGAGCATCGCGGAAATAAAACAAAAAATAATGATGATAAAATTTTGGCCCTACAGTTAAGATCACATCGATCCCTGTATACAATCCAAGGGCGTAAACAAAGAAGGAGCCATACTCTCCCAACAAACTCCTCGACTCACGGATACAAACACTCCTTGACGAGAGCCTCCTGATCCGCGTCGACCTGCAGAGCCACCAGCGCCTCCGTGGGAATCCTCGACTCGTTTCAAACCCCAAGGAAACAAATAATCCTTGGTGCTCGGGAAACAAATAATCCCTAGCAAATCCCTCGACTCACGGATACAAACACTCCTTGACGAGAGCCTCCTGATCCGCGTCGACCTGCAGAGCCACCAGCGCCTCCGTGGGAATCCTCGAATCGTTTCAAACCCCAAGGAAACAAATAATCCTTGGCGCTCGGGAAACAAATAATCCCTAGCAAATCTCTCGACTCACGGATACAAACACTCCTTGACGAGAGCCTCCTGATCCGCGTCGACCTGCAGAGCCACCAGCGCCTCCGTGGGAATCCTCGACTCGTTTCAAACCCCAAGGAAACAAATAATCCTTGGCGCTCGGGAAACAAATAATCCCTAGCAAATCCCTCGACTCACGGATACAAACACTCCTTGACGAGAGACTCCTGATTCGCGTCGACCCGCCGAGCCACCAGCGCCTCCGTGGGATTCCTCGACTCGTTTCAAACCCCAAGAAAACAAATAATCCTTGGTGCTCGGGAAACAAATAATCCCTAGCAAACTCCTCGATTCACGGATACAAACACTCCGTGATGAGAGCCTCTTAACTCATGTCAACTCGCAGAGCCATCACCCTCTCCGCGAGCAAATTCCCGATTCGTCTCAATTTGTAAGAAGAAGTCCCAGACGGCAAGGATTGAAAAGCTTGTTTCTTGAGCAATGGGGCCCTGCAAGTCAATCCAAAATGGTCTCTTGCATACTATTCACGGGTCTCACTCTCCGAAGTCGAATTTCGACGAGGAGGGAAACAACCGCTTACGAATTCTCTCGACTCGTAAGAGGGAAAATTCTCTTATAAGATCCCTACGACTTATAAGAGAAAACCACACTTAAGAATCCCTACGATTCCTAAGGAGAAAGCCCGCCTACGAGATCCTCTCGATCCGTAGGAAGAAAAGTCTCTATGAGACCCTCACGGCTCATAGAGTTGAAAAGTCCTAGGCGGCAGATCTGAACCTGCAGTCTAGGCCATCGTTATCTCTGGGAGAAATGAAGTTATCTGTCAATAAGGTGTATTAAATATGTCATGCTGAAAAGAATTAAAAAAAAGGGCGAAGAAATGACACAGGACGTTACAAAAATGTGTATCTTTTATTCATGAGCATTGACTGGGTACAGGATACATTGTACTAAAGAATAAAAAAATATATACATATATTTTACAAGTACAAATGATACAAGGAGAAATTACTGGGAAGGAAGCGTCTTGCATAGATTTAACAATTGCTCGCATACTTCCTTCCACGTCTTCTCTCGATCGGCTACTACCGCCAGCTCTGCCTCCACTTGGGCTCGCTGCTGCAAGACCGACGCAAGCTGCTCCCTGACGACCTGATAGGCAGCTTCCCGACTTGGAGTATTGCGCTCAGCTACGTCAAGCTTCCGCTTCAAGTTTAGCCCATGGGAGATACGCTCCAAGAGACCCTCGAAGATAGTCTTCACTTGGGCAGCATTTGCCTCAACCTCAGCGCGCAGATGGGCCGTTTCGTTCGAGGTCTTTTGGCATTCCCTTAGTCTTGAAGCTGCTTCTTGTTCCAAGTGGCGGAGGTGCGAAGTGCTTTGCTCGAGCCAAGTTGTGCGTTGGGTGCTCAGAGCTAAAACTTCGGGAGAAGGGCGCGTCGACTCCAGCCGATTTAGACAGGCCTCGATCCCCCTGCAGTGGTTAACCCAAGATTCGACAACGCCTTCGTTATGAAAATTTACGAGCGCCGCCAACATCGGGTTAACCTCCGCAGCAAAATCTACGGCAGAAGGGAGAGCGTCCATATTGAGCTCTTCAATGTACCCGCTCAGCATGCCCAAACTCATCGCAGCACCCTTGGAAGATGGACGTCTCAAGAAAGGGCCTGCCGGTGAAAGGACGCGAGCCTCAAAGGGGACCGGAGCCGGAACAATAGCTGCAAAACAAAACATGGTTAAACGATGGTTCAGAAGATGTTGAAGGGTTACCAAAAAAGGAAATTTATTATACCAGCTGCAACGGACGGTAAAGCCGGAAGGGCCGGTGGCGCGGCAGGTCTTGCATCCCCTCCTTCGATTTGTGGCACTGCAATAAAGAAAAGGAAAAGTCAGAAATTATCCCATTGCTAGAAAAAAGGGGGTAAGTAAAGATATTATAGTGAAGGTATACTCACCGGCGCCACCAGAAGGAGAAGCGAGCTAGGATGGGAAAGAGAAGTGTGGGAGCAACACTTGATATAAATGATCGAAGAGCACTCCTGCAAAGGCACAATGGTATAACGTTAGTACAAAGCTACATTTTTGAAAGATTAATGCATGAGTCGTGAATCCATACCTTCCAACATCCGTGATGGTACAAGGGAAGGCGGGGAGGTGACCACCGCCAAAGCAGTAGTCGACGGTGCCCCCTCGAGCAAAGGAGCATCGGCACTGGCCGCACCTGCAAAGACAAGCTTGTTAGAAGAGATCGCAAGATATATAAAAAAGGGGGGAACACTGGTGACAAAAAATTTTACCTGACGAGCTACCAGCAGAAACTGAAGCAATCCCCTCATCCATCGACATGAGACCACCGCCCGTAGCCTCATCACCCGACTCGATGGGAACCGTTGTTGTGCTCGCGAGCCCGGGAGACGGCAAGGAACCATACGCGGTGAGAGCTATGATCGGAGTATTACCAGATTCCTGAGAAAGAGCGGTTCGCTCCTCCTCAGGAATCGTGGCCGCCTCACCCGATACTCCCTCGGTTTCTGCGGTCACGATTGTCTCGTCCATCGGCACCGTGACGTCTCCAGCCTCAAGCGCCTCGACTTCTACTGCCTTCGGCTCGACAGTCATCTCATCTGCCGCCACTTCAGACGCGGCATCAATGACCTTCTCGGCGGCGGATCCTTCAACTTCTGTTTCAGGCACCGTGGCCCCGACGACGGTGCCCACCGTCGGCTCAGGTTCGGCAGGCGCCGCTTCCGCCGTTTCCTGGGGTCCGACGGTCTCCGCCTCCCCCTCAGTCGGACTTGGTCCTGCAAGATGGAATGCATATGAGCCAATGGCTTTATAATAATTCTTACAACAAGGTTCTGAAAGAGATGCTACCTGAAGGGGATTTATTGTTTGCACTTCGGGCCGCGCGCGCCACTTGCCTATAAGCAGTAGACAGGGCGACATGGGCCTCTCCAGAAGGAGTGTCAGCGCGAGGAATGGTACTGGGACCCGCTCCCGCGGCCAAAGCAGCTCTACGCGCCTTTGCTTCGCGTCTCAACCGCTTCCGCTCCTCCCGAGCCGTTGAGACGGATGCCACTAGAGCTTCCCTAATTGAGGTGTCCTCGTCCGTGAATAGGGAAGCCTCTAAGGTTTTCAGGGCATCCCTCGTCGTTTTGTCAAGCCGAGGCTCTTGCGGCAACTTTGACGAAGCCGGGACTTCAGTAACAGTCTCGGGAAGGATCCCCGCATCAATTGATATAACCCCTGCTAAGAAACGAAAGAAGGTTAGGTTGACCATCATAAAAAGACAACAAACTTTCCTTATAAAAGAGAAAGGGGTGAAACATACCAGCGCCTGCTAAGGCACGCTTCTCCTCCTCCTCCTGGAAGGTTTTCAGGGAGGCAGCAATAGCCTCTTCAGTAGAGACACCTGTTGAAAATGGAGCAAATGTTAGTTAAAGATAATAATACAGGGTGCAATAAAATGACAAATGAAGCGTCTGATGATTACCGGACTCAGCGAGTTTGCTTAGCATCGCTTCGAGCCTAGCCGATCGCTCCGAAGCTGCAATGGCGGCAGCCAGATTGGTGTCCGCAGGATCTACCACGAAACCCTCATTGCTGCCGTATTCACATATGGCCTCGGCGGGAGGAGCCGCAGGCTTTAAGCTGAGGATCGCGTCGAGGGATAGGGTGGACTTCTTCTTCTTCTGTCCGCCAGCTTTAGATCCACCCGGAGCAGCTTTGCGCTTGGCAGTCACTTTAGGGCGGCGAGTCCCGATATCCACTCCTGCGCCAGACTCTGGCGATACCACTTTAACCGTCTTTGTGGGAACACGGGGCGCCGGTGGTGCATCCACCGTAGTAGGCAGTGGCAATCCACGCGGGGGGGCCAACACGCGTGGTCGGTCAGCCCCGGCCTCTTTTAGCGGAGGGACGACCGGGAGCCTTGGCTGCAAGGGAGCCTTGCGATCACCACCAGGAGGCGCACCCATACGGTCAACCAGCAAGCGTTTCTCCATTAAAATGATTGGGCCCATAGCATGCGCATACCAGGCTACATACGGATGGATTATTTTAGGGGCACAGCTAGGCTCACTGATGAAAAAATAAGAGCCTGTATTGAGCCGGGTGAAATGATGCATAGCATTCCTTATTCCCCCTTGGTTGGCCGCGGGTGTTTCCAGAAAGGCTTCCATCGGGATCCCTTGATTGTAACTCGATTGTCGAGCAAATCGATGTGGGTTATACCTCATAAAGAGAGCCGTCTCATTCTGCCTAAATACTAAGTAGCCCGGCCGAATGGAGTAAAGGTGAAGGATTTCCCGAGCCTTCAGTACAGAAACCCCGCCCTTAAAGTCATCACGCAGCGACACCACTGACTTAGTGGTCTCGGAGCCTATGGTGATGACCTTATCCACAAAAGAAGTCTTCGCTCCGACTAGATGCGAACGCAGGAGCAGTCCCCTAGACTCCCGCGGAGGTGCAACCACAATTGAAGCCCCGACCAACCGCATGATTCTTGGGAGTCTGTATTTCTCAAAAAACGGAGGAGTCTTATAGGCACCAAACACCCCTCGCACATGCAGCTCCATCCAAGAAGTGAAGTAGTGCATCGGGAAGTTAGCAGGCTGTACCCCAGGCTCATTAGCATCCGCCGTTACGCTAAGTCCATTGTAGAGGTAAGCCAGCCCGGCGATCCCTACTGATAACTGTAAACCAGCCGCCATTCGATGCGCCGGGTAAAAGACAGAGGACCGCATGAGGCGTGGGTGCATGGGAAGCGCGAAGCTGCATAGCCATAGACCCAAGAACCCTATCAAAAAAGTCTCCTCGTCCATGCCAGGAACGGCGATCTCTGAGAAAGGGACGCTGGCAGTGCCGGGGAAATAAAAATCCCGCTGGTCATTTTCCGATGAAGGTCGGCGGTCCAAGCCGAAACCAAAGGGGTCAGCAAGCTGAGCGAACTTCTCGCCCTGCTCTGATAGGAACTCCGGGCGGATAAAACGAGCAATGAAATCCGTGAAACTGACGCCCCGGTCGCCTGATTCCAAATGGAGTTCCTCATAAATCTCCAACACCTTCACCAAGCCCGGGTGCTGATGCTGAATGGCATTTTCCGGAGTTAAGTCAAATACAAGCTGCTTGGTGGCGAAGACATACTCGTCAGGAGGAAGCAGCTCCTCGTAGTGTTCTCCCCTCATTGGCAGACCCGAAATCTCAGCAAACTCCTCCAGAGAGATGGAGACTTCCCTATCCGCTGTCAGGAAGGTATGGGTAGGGATATTCCATTGTTCGATGAAGGCCTTTATCCACCACGTCGGAGGAGAGGGATACTCGAAAAGCGAGACGTAGACAGCTAAGTATAAACCAATCGTCGTCAGGAGAGCCCTCTTCGTCGCCAAAATGTAACGGGCCCATTGCAAATATCCGGCAAGCGGCCGCGGGATCAATCCAATGTTATAAGCCTATCCCCAAGGACGTGCTTCACCCTGACAGATTCGCCTCCCCAAGATATCTATAGCCGGCGGCGGCTGCACCGGAATGGCACCGATTGCAGGCTGAAGGAGGTCGTCGGCATTCCAATTTTTAACCTCCACGGCATACTCCACCCGGGGCTTGTCCGCATAAGGGATCGTAACTATGGGCTCAGAAGGCGAAGCGGAGCTGAAGCTGCGACGGCCTTGGATGATTTGGCTGTACCACCTTCCCCACAGGTGAAGCCTCTTGCACTCTGGATCGTGATCTTTAATTAAGGCGAACACCACCCGGTCCACCGGCGAATGGGGGAACCCTCCTTCCGAGCGAACAAAGGGGAAAGATAAGTCGTCAGACATGTTTCCTGTAGAAAGATAAAAATAACCGTTAGTGTTCTGACACTTGGCATTTTGAAATCTTACTCAACACTGTGATGTAATGGGTAGGGGACAAAAAGAGGGACCCACAAAATCTGGATGACGGTACATCATTTCATAAGACAACCCCATCATTAGATGAGACTGTTAATTAATGAAAAGGTCCCCAAAAGAATATCCTCACTGATGGGAAATCCCTAGAGACAAGGAGAAATATTCTCTTTCAGAGCAAAGCTCTGTCACAGAGTGACATTTGTCAAACTCTGGTCTCAGGGGAACAAGATTCCTTAAAAGAGCATAGCTCTATGGTAATGGTGGAAAGATCCATCAATTTTATCTTTAGAATTTTAGAATCTTGAAGAATCCATGAAAACTTATAAAACAAAATTTTTCTCCGTTTATCAGATCTAAAAAGATCTACATTTGATCTAAGAGCAATGCTCTGTTCATGGGTTAGAACCCATGGATCAGATCTCTGTAAATCTATAAATTTTTTGAGAGCAAGGCTCTGTTGAAGAAACCCCAAAGGGGTTTTCCTTTAGATCAAAGATCTATAAGAGCAAAGCTCTGTCAATTAAATTTAATTTAAATTAATTTAATTTAATTAATTTTACCTAGAGTGATTCTAAAACTAGAACTTTGAAGTTCTCACAAGAGCAAGGCTCTGGAAGTTCTTAAGCAAGAGCAAGGCTCTGAAATTCAAATTCTCGAAATTGGTAAAGAATTACCAAGGACCAAGGGTCCTATTTATAGGCGCCTGCGCCTTTTCAACTGACCCCCATGATCCAACAGTCAGGATCTTGCCACCGCTGCACTCACGTGCGCGCCACGTGAGCGCAACGGTGGGGGGGCATTTGTTCCCCCAATCAGAGCAAGGCTCTGCTTAAATTTTGAAAATTCAAATTTTGAAGCAACGCTTCAGTTCCCGTGCGCTGGGCGCAACGCGCCACGTGTCAGAAGTTGACACGGCAGCACAACGCCCAAGACAGTACGTCCAATCAGAGCAAGGCTCTTAAAAAAACATAAGCAACGTTCAACTGCGCAAGCGCACGGCTGCGCGATACGTGTCTGCGCAGTTGCGCAAGCATAACTGCGCAAGCGCACGGCAGCGCGACACGTGTCTGTGCCGCTGCGCGACACGTGTCTGCGCAGTTGCGCAAGCGCTGTTGCGCAAGTGCCTCACTGCGCGACACGTGTCTGCACAGTTGCGCAAGCGCTGTTGCGCAAGTGCCTCACTGCGCGACACGTGTCATACGCTGGTGAGTTGCGCAACAACAGAGTGAAGATTTAAGGATATTTTTCTGTTCTTGTTTAAACAAGAAGATTTCTTCTGTAAAACAGGGGCCTTTGGATCAAAAATCCAACGGTGGGGAAAATTCACCAAATCACTCAGAAAAGATCTTTTTAACAAATTTAACTGATTTTTGAGCACTATAAAAAGGACCCCAGACCCCATTTCAAAGAGATAGACAATTGGGATTAAAAGAAGAAGAAGAAGAGAACTTCTTGAGAACACAAAGAAGAAGGTAAAAACCTTTGAAATAAGAGAAAATTCTCTTAGAAATAGATCATTGATCTAAAAGACAAAATCAGTGATCTTCAATAAATAAATAAATAAATAAAAATAATAAAAAAATAGTGCCTTGCACTTGCTAGAGAACCTCTGGTTCTCTGAGATAGAAAGAAAGAAAAGATTTTTCTTCTTCTCTTTGATCTAAATTTAGATCAAGAAATTTAAAAGTGCTCTGCACTCCTTCCCTTGAATCTAAAAGATTCTTGGTGCTTTGCACAAATGCAATGCATTACTTGAAGGGCCAGGCCCAAATCAAAAAGGCCTAGCAGGCCAAAATAAATTGCAAAGCAACAAAAGGGCTGAGCCCAAACAAAATTGATGCTCTGCATCATTCATAAAGAACAGAGCTCAAAACAAATTGATGCCCTGCATCTTTTCTGGGCAAAGCCCAAATAAAAATAAAAGGAAATGCAAAAGCAATGTTGGACATTTTTTTTACTGGACTTAGCCCAATCATGGCCATAAGTCCTTAAATTAAATTGGCTGAGCAAAATGGCTCTCCTAAATCAATCTACATCCGGTTCGAGGGTACATCTCCGAACTCCTTTGACATCCATCGTTGTAATTCCTCAACGACGTCAAAGAGGTGACGGGTCCCAACGGCCACACACCCAATACCGGACCGAAATGTTCCTAAACTAACATCGGACCGAAACGTCCATAAACTAATATTGGACCGAGACGTCCTTAAACTAATATCGGACCGAGACGTCCCTAAACTAATATCGGACCGAAACGTTCCTAAACTAACATCGGACCGAAACGTCCCTAAACTAATAATGGACCGAAACGTCCATAAACTAATATCGGACCGAAACGTCCCTAAACTAATATCGGACCACCACGTCCCTAAACTGGCACAATAGAGCCCAAATGCTCTTTTATCGGATCTAAACGGTCCCGTTAAGTTGATCTTAGTCTCAAACTGGACTAACGTATCCTTAACAAACGTTTAAGTTGATCTTAGCCCCAAACACGGCTAACGTATCCTTAAATATTCAAATGGATTATAAAACTCCCAATCAACTCTGGTTCGAGGGTACATCTCCGAGCTCCTTTGATACATGTCGTTGTAATCCTTCAACGACGTCAGAGAGGTGACGAGTCCCGATGGCCATACATTAAATTAATCACTACGTTGAGTTGATCTTAGTCTAAAACAGGACTAACGTATCCTTGACGAACGTTTAAGTTGATCTTAGCCGCAATGCGACTAATGCATCCTTAGACTGAAAACACCAAACCCAAATCTAAGTAAATACGGATTTGGACTAATCCACGTCCTACGGGCGACGGCATTACTCAGTCTCCGTATACAATCCACGGGCAACCACAAACAAAATGAACACACACGACACGAAGTGAAATTCTGGAGAAGGAGAAAGTTGTTACCGCGAGGCGGTAGCGTAATTAACTGCAGGGGCTTGCGCCTGCAGGGAAGAGCGTCCCCATAATCAAAAACCCCTCATCCTGAGGGGGAATCTGACGAAGTCTGCTACATCGGCCGCATCCGTCTAAACCTCCGATACACGGTGCCATAAATCAACTTGGCATCTTCGGAGAGATAAACGGATAAAACCAAATAGCATATGCCCCGAACATCAGGCATGGTCCTAACACCCAGGCCGCCATTCGGAGGGGAACACCAAGCATAAGATTACAAGACCTAAAACGATGCAAGTCACAATATACAATTATCACGCTCTCGAATTAAACATAACATACTCTCGGTGCGCGGGAAAACGCATGAAAATCGCTAACCTTTAACTAGAATCGTCATTTCGGGGAAATCGACAGAACTACAACCCGATTAGACGAAACCCCACGTTCGCGCACTCTAATAGTCCTATACGAAGCTAATTATATCGCTAACATAACGCAATTTGATCGCATTCTAATTTTCGTAAAAATCTAGCAAGCAATTTTCTAGCCGATTCGATACAAACATCGCAATTTGTCGATTTAGCAAGCATATCATTACACAATTAACCATTCTAATCAATTAGATAACCAAAACCCTAACTTAATTCTAACAACCATGTTTCAAACCCTAACTCAACATCAAAACCCATTCTTGATTTTTCATGAACAAGGATTTACACTAAATTAATACTTCAAAATTAGATTTTAGCACAATTAAACTACTAGTTAGCAAACTAGTTTAGAATTTTTACCTCACCAATTGAATCCTAGCATGATCAAGTCACCAAGATAGCCTCCTTTCATCAAGTTCTCAAACAAATTAGGGTTTGGGAAAGGTTGGATTAGGGTTTTGGTTTGAATAGAGATGGAAATTGTGAATTTTTGTTGAATTTTTAGCAAGAAAAGAAGCAAAAAGAAGTGGGGAGAATGGGGAATTCTGCAGCAAGAGGGGTGGGCCAGCAGCATGGGAGAGGAAATGGGGAAATTTTGAGAAGTTTCTAGGTTCCAAAACACCCCATAATATCATTTAAGGCTTTCATGTCAACCTTTTTACAAAAAAACCCATTTTTACTTCATTTTTTCACAAATTTTCCCACCCTAAAACCAAAAGTTTGCAAGACATCATATAATTTTATTAACACCATATTTTAGCTTATAAAGACTCCTAATTATGAAATTTACCTAATTACATTTGTATTTATCACTAATTTAATGTATTTAAAAAGGCTTAAAATAATTAAAAAAATAATTAATTACGAAATTTTTTTTATTTAACTAGAAAATTATAAGTGACATTTTAGTGACAAAATTATAGTAATATCTTATCTAAATTTTGTATAATTGGGTCTACAATGAAAAATACCTATTTTGACTTTTTACGGAAAAAGCCGAAAAATTAGCCGATTACCGAAAAACTGCCTAAACGATTTTCGAAGGGTTACAATCTTCCCCCCTTAAAGAAATTCGGTCTCCGAATTTAAAATTTAACTACGCGTACCTTCAAAAAGATGGGGATATCTCTTCCTCATCTCGACCTCGGTCTCCCAGGTGACCTCCTCGCCGTTCGGGCCACGCCAAAGGACCTTGACGGACGGTATGACCTTCAACCTTAATTTCTTCACCTGCCGATCCAAAATGACCACCGGCTGCTCGGTGAACGAAAGATCATGCTCTAGCTGGATCGTTTGGTGCTGAATCGCCTGGGAAGGATCATGAAGGTACTTGCGGAGCATCGAGACATGGAATACGGGGTGAACATCGGGGAAGCTGGGCGGAAGAGCTAACCGATAAGCGACTGGACCAACACGCTCTAGGATCTCGAAAGGACCAACATATCTAGGACTCAGCTTCCCTTTCCGCCCAAATCTCATCACACCTTTCATCGGAGAGACCTTCAGGAAAACATGATCGCCAATAGCGAACTCGAGTCGGCGACGGCGCCTGTCAGCATATGATTTCTGCCTGCTCTGTGCCGCTCTCATTCTATCCCGAATCAGCTGTATCTTCTCGGTCGTCTCCTGTACGATCTGCGGCCACAAAATACTGCTCTCCCTGAGCTCTGTCCAACATACCGGCGATCGACATCTCCTCCCATATAAAGCCTCAAAAGGTGCCATCTGAATCGTCTCCTGGAAGCTATTATTGTAGGAAAACTCGATCAAAGGCAAATGACGATCCCAGCTACCACCGAAATCTAAAACACAAGCTCTGAGCATTTCCTCAAGAGTCTGAATAGTACGCTCCGACTGACCGTCAGTCTGCGGATGAAAGGCTGTGCTAAAACTCAATCGGGAGCCCAAAGCTTCCTGTAGTTTCTGCCACAATCGGCTGGTAAACTGGGTGCCACGGTCGGACACGATGCAAGTCGGAACACCATGCAGTCGCACTATCTCATCAATATAAACCTGGGCATACTGAGAAAATCCAAAAGTGGTCTTCACTGGCAGGAAGTGAGCTGCTTTCGTCAGTCGATCCACAATCACCCAAATAGAGTCGTACCCTCGACTAGTCCTGGGTAGACCCACAACGAAGTCCATGGAGACCTGCTCCCACTTCCACTCAGGGATGGGCAAAGGCTGTAACTCGCCGGCTGGCCTCTGGTGCTCACCCTTGATTTGCTGACAAGTCAGGCATCTCGACACAAAGTCTGTAATATCCTTCTTCATCCCGTCCCACCAGTAAACCTCTCTCAAATCACGGTACATTTTGGTGGAACCCGGATGCACACTGTATACGGATCTATGTGCCTCCTCGAGAATATCACGCCTCAGTCCCTCTGAATCTGTCACACACAGTCGAGTCCCAAATCGAAGTATCCCCTGATCATCAATCACGAACTCAGAAACTCTGCCCTGCCGAATCTGCTCAATAATCTCTAATGTACGGGCATCGCCGGACTGTGCCTCGTGGATACGGTCAAGTAACTGTGGGCGTGCTCTGAAATGGGCCAGCTGTCCCCCTGAAGAAGTAAACTCGAACTGCACTCTGTTGTCACATAACACCTGCCAATCCGCCGTCGACTGCATCTGTATTGCGCTCAAACAAGATAAGCTACCTCCGGGCCTCCTACTCAAAGCATCTGCCACCACATTCACCTTGCCCGGATGGTATAAAATCTCGCAGTCATAATCCTTCACCAACTCCATCCAACGGCGCTGTCTCAGGTTCAGATCTCGCTGCTGGAAGATATACTTCAAACTCTTGTGGTCAGTGAATATCTGGCACGACTCACCGTATAGGTAACGTCTCCAGATCTTAAGTGCAAATACCACTGCAGCCATCTCTAAATCATGGGTGGGGTAGTTCTGCTCGTGTTTCCTCAGCTGCCGAGAAGAATACGTGATAACTCTGTCGTGCTGCATCAACACACATCCCAGCCCCACTCTAGAAGCATCACAATATACCACGAACCCGCCTGATCCTGAAGGCAATGCTAACACTGGTGCAGTAGTCAGACGAGTCTTCAACTGCTGGAAGCTATCCTCACATGCCTGGGTCCAATCAAAAGGAACCCCCTTCCGGGTCAACCCGGTCAAAGGTGCAGCAATGCGGGAGAAATCCTGGACAAAACGTCGATAGTAGCCGGCCAGACCTAGAAAACTGCGAACCTCTGTAACTGATACTGGTCTAGGCCAACGCTGAACTGCCTCGACCTTCTTCGGGTCCACACAAATACCATCTCTCGTCACCATATGACCCAAGAAATCGACACTGTCTAACCAGAATGCGCACTTGGAAAATTTGGCGAACAGCTGATGCTCCCTCAAAGTCTGCAAGGTGATACGTAAGTGTTGCTCATGCTCCTCCCGGCTCCGAGAATAAACCAAGATGTCGTCGATGAACACAATGATGAACTGATCGAGATACGGCCTGAATACGCGGTTCATAAAATCCATAAATGCTGCCGGGGCATTGGTGAGCCCGAACGACATCACCAAGAACTCATAATGACCATATCGAGTACGGAAAGCGGTCTTCGGAATATCCTCCTTCCGAACCCGCAACTGGTGATAACCTGACCGTAAATCAACCTTCGAGAAGAACCCTGCACCCTGGAGCTGATCGAATAAGTCATCAATGCGGGGTAGGGGATACCTGTTCCGCACAGTAACCCGGTTCAGCTGACGATAATCAATGCATAAGCGCATACTTCCGTCCTTCTTCTTAACAAACAAGACGGGAGCACCCCAAGGTGACACACTCGGTCGGATAAGCTCTTTGTCCAGCAAGTCCTGTAACTGATCCTTTAACTCTCTCAGCTCCGCCGGGGCCATCCGATAAGGCGGTATAGAGATAGGCCCCGTGCCAGGGATCAAGTCAATACAGAACTCAATCTCGCGCTCTGGTGGCAGACCAGGCAGCTCGTCAGGGAATACATCAGGGAACTCTCTCACAATAGGGACCTGGTCCAAAGGAACCTCTGTGGAGCTAGTATCACAAACATAGGCTAAGAATCCCTGACACCCTTTCCTTAAGAGCTGACCAGCGCGAAGAGAAGAAATCAAGCTGGGAAGGGTAGCACTACGATCTCCCTGAATAATAAGAACCGGCTCACCAGGAAAACTGAATCTGACTGCTTTTTCACGGCAGTCCACGGATGCATAACATGTGGCTAGCCAGTCCATACCAAGAAGAACGTCAAAGTCAAGCATATCGAGGAGAATCAAATCAACTGAAGAATCTCTCTCCCCGATACGAACGGAACACGATCGGTACACAAAACGGGCAACAAAAGACTCGCCTACCGGGGTAATAACGACAAGCGGCTGATCTAACGGAGAAGACTCTCGGCCCAACCTCAGTGCAAAATACGTGGAAACATAGGAATGTGTGGAGCCTGGATCAAATAATACCCATGCATCAAAAGAACATACTGGCAGAGTACCTGTCACGACGGCATTGGATGCCTGTGCATCCTGAGGAGTCAACGCGAACACTCGGGCCTGTCCACCACTAATAGCTGGCTGTCCTCTGCCTCTACCTCGGCCTCTGCCTCTGCCCCTGTCGCCTCGTCCTCTCTGGAACGGACCGCCACGCCCACGGCCTCTAGAAGCATCTGGCTGGCGTGAAGCATCATCAGGAGTAGGAAGTAAAGCTCTCTGAGAAGGTGGTGAGGGTGGTAAAGTCACATGCGGGACTGTCGCCGTGCCCTGGCGTCCCATGGTACTGTCTCTGACACGGTGGTACTGACTCCCACACCGAAAACATCCTGGAGACGACTGCTGGATCTGTGGATATGAACCAAATAACTGACCTCGTCTCAATTCTCTGCCTCCACCATCTCCCGGAAATAATCTATCGCGGTGTCTGCCCATCTGCCGCTGAGCTGGCGTATCAGTACGGATCCTCTTCGGCCCAGAAACGACCGGAGTCTCAGAAATACGCTCCTCCAAAAGTAAGGCTGCATCCATCGCGGCTGCGTATGTATCAAAGTGCTGGGTGCCGATGGCAAGGAATAGCTGTGTATCAAGCCCTCGTACAAACCTCTTTATTCTCTTCTCTTCTGTGTCGACTAGGTACGGAGCATATCGAGACAACTGGGTAAACTGTATATCATACTCCGACACCGTCATCCCAGGAGTCTTGCGCAAAGACTCAAAACTACGGGCTCGAGCATCTCGGACACTCTCCGGAAGAAAACGGGCAAGAAATGCAGATGTAAACTCATCCCAGGTCATAGAAGGCAGACCTGCAGCTCGGCCTCTCTCTACTGAGTCGTACCATGTCTGGGCAAGACCCTCGAGACGAAAACTCGCAAACTCCACCAATCTATCATCAGAACACCTCAACGAACGGCAAATCCGAGCCATCCTATCAAGAAATGCCTGTGGGTCCTCTGTCGCATCTGTACCGGTAAAAGCGGGAAGTCTCAATCTCATGAACTCCTGTAGTGAAACAGGGATAGTCTCCGTAGTAGCAGCAGGAGTGACCATCTGTGCAGCAGGTACGATCGTGGTCTGTGCGGTGGAAGGAACGTCCTCGGATCTCTGTGCCCGGCTGGACTCAACTAAAGATCCCATCATCTGCCGTAACTCTTGCATGCCGGCCTCTAGTCTGGCAATACGGTCAGGATAAGGCGGATCAGTAGGACCCTGAGGGGTAGGCGTATCCTCCCGCTCGATCCTCGCCTCAGACGAGCCCGCTCGAATCTCATCCCTAGCGGCAGCCCGCTGAGCTCTCGTAGTCTTTGGCGGCATCGAAGCTGGAATAAGAAACAGGACTGATAAGGACATTGCAATTGAATCAAGGAATGCAAGGAATCAAGAAAGGAAATACAAGCAATTATGTCCTAAGGTCACTTAGGCGGAGTACCGTATCGTAAGTATGCCGCGGATCATACCCACGCTACGCCACTCTGCTTAAGTCACCTACTCCATCTACCAAGGTCGTCCTACACCCAGAAAGGTAAAACCTACGCTCTGATACCAATTTTGTCACGACCCGAAAGTACGGAACGTAACTGGCACTTAGATTACGAGACGTCTAAAGGCGTACCGTAACCTAAGTCAGCCAAAGCCCAGAAAATCTAAACCAGAATCAAAAGAGAGTGAAGGAAAACCTTTAATGAAAATAGTTTTTTTTAAAAATCATTTAGGTTGCATAGAATCCCAAAAAAAAACATCATAAATTTCTGAAAATTTCAGCAGAGTCTCCCCTGTATTTTCTATCCCCCAAAAATGGGTACAACAAGATAATAACCCTGTAATCATAAAAATGGCATCCCCAAGCGGGAGCTAGCTCTTCGCCCAAGGCGGATCACAACCACATGCAATATAATAGTAATATCAAGAAAAAGAGCATAAAAGAAATGCAAAATACCAGAAAACACACGTCGGCTCAAGTGAGCTCGACCCAAAAGAAACCACAAATATACAAACCTCTCAGTCTCGTCACTAGGTCGCATATACAATATAAAGTGGTAGATGGAGAATACTAGATACAATGATAAAGCAAAAAGAAATAAAGTGTGCTCGCAACCCACCTACGGGCGATGTCGCGAGTCTGAGCAAAAGGAACTGAGGATAAGATAGCCCGCCGCTACAAGACTGACGGGTCCGACCTGCAAGACACTGTGGCACAACGGGGGTGAGTTGCCAGCTCGTGAGTAAATATAACATCTAATAAGGCAATCGTAAGAATGCACGCAATGCACCACAACATGCATGTCCATATGTGATATAATATCTCTAATATGCATGCACATGTATACAATGCCATTTCTAACTCTTTAAGTGTTTTGAATGCTAAGGGAACTGCGTTCTTAACTTTAAAAAATGAATATCTGTATAATAGCTAAGTACCATCAAGAAATCATCTGAAAACCCGTGCCAAGTATCGACACCAAATAGGAATCATATCTGTCTCAATATCGGGCTCCGTCAGTCCGGATCGTCCTAAATCATAAATCTCACGACAACGGTCGGTATCCTCCGGATATCCGCCGCGCCAGACATCACCGGTAGGTAGTCTTCCCCTGCCAGGCTCATCGTCTACAACTCGATCTTCTTGCCCCGGGGTACCATACCGGGCCCACCATGTACCCGAGACGGTTCATCCACTCCTCGAATCGGGTCTCGAAATCCAACAGAAAACATGAAAACTCATGGTGGACGACACATACATCATGAGAAAACCGCAACTTTGTTTTGAAAATGATAAATATAAGGTTTTGTTAAATTCTTGCGGTTTTCCCCAAAAATCCAGAAATCGCAGCAATACTGAAATCTTCAAGAAAATCATAATGTCCACATGTTATATATGATAAATGTCTATGATATCAATGCTTACGGTGTGAATTTTTCTAGAAATCTATATAAATATGATGATGATGCGAGGTATACGTATGCTATGCAATTTCATATATCAAGTATGAATGCAAGTGGCGATATTATGATAAACAGGTTCTATAGTGCACGTGGCATGGCAATTACCAAAGGCGTGTGTGTCACATGAATAGTGCGCGTGCAACAGATGCCAATGGTAATGGTGTTCGTGTCCTACAAAGTGATATCGCATAAGTATGGATGAATGTCCATGCAATCTAATATACTGTTCGCTATAAGGGTATGCAATGTCAATGAAGGGGTAAGCTAGCTAACAATATAAATCTTGCATAAAGTAGGGTAATCCTAACTGGGGGGCGCCTCGCGCCATTCAGACGATTCCCCCATAGATGAATACATCTACTCACCTGAAATCCCCGCTAATCCGATCCGGCCACCGCCTTGCCTTTACGCGCCGTGTCCGATGTTTCCCCGACCGATCCTATATTTGCACAATACCAAGCATAAGATTACAAGACCTAAAACGATGCAAGTCACAATATACAATTATCACGCTCTCGAATTAAACATAACATACTCTCGGTGCGCGGGAAAACGCACGAAAATCGCTAACCTTTAACTAGAATCGTCATTTCGGGGAAATCGACAGAACTACAACCCGACTAGACGAAACCCCGCGTTCGCGCACTCTAATAGTCCTATACGAAGCTAATTATATCGCTAACATAACGCAATTTGATCGCATTCTAATTTTCGTAAAAATCTAGCAAGCAATTTTCTAGCCGATTCGATACAAACATCGCAATTTGTCGATTTAGCAAGCATATCATTACACAATTAACCATTCTAATCAATTAGATAACCAAAACCCTAACTTAATTCTAACAACCATGTTTCAAACCCTAACTCAACATCAAAACCCATTCTTGATTTTTCATGAACAAGGATTTACACTAAATTAATACTTCAAAATTAGATTTTAGCACAATTAAACTACTAGTTAGCAAACTAGTTTAGAATTTTTACCTCACCAATTGAATCCTAGCATGATCAAGTCACCAAGAGAGCCTCCTTTCATCAAGTTCTCAAACAAATTAGGGTTTGGGAAAGGTTGGATTAGGGTTTTGGTTTGAATAGAGATGGAAATTGTGAATTTTTGTTGAATTTTTAGCAAGAAAAGAAGCAAAAAGAAGTGGGGAGAATGGGGAATTCTGCAGCAAGAGGGGTGGGCCAGCAGCATGGGAGAGGAAATGGGGAAATTTTGAGAAGTTTCTAGGTTCCAAAACATCCCATAATATCATTTAATGCTTTCATGTCAACCTTTTTACAAAAAAAAACCCATTTTACTTCATTTTTTCACAAATTTTCCCACCCTAAAACCAAAAGTTTGCAAGACATCATATAATTTTATTAACACCATATTTTAGCTTATAAAGACTCCTAATTATGAAATTTACCTAATTACATTTGTATTTATCACTAATTTAATGTATTTAAAAAGGCTTAAAATAATAAAAAAAATAATTAATTACGAAATTTTTTTATTTAACTAGAAAATTATAAGTGACATTTTAGTGACAAAATTATAGTAATATCTTATCTAAATTTTGTATAATTGGGTTTACAATGAAAAATACCTATTTTGACTTTTTACGGAAAAAGCCGAAAAATTAGCCGATTACCGAAAAACTGCCTAAACGATTTTCGAAGGGTTACATGGGCAGAAGCAGCACCGTTGAGGGAAATGAAGACAGAGAATATTCTCCATTTCTTCAAGACACACGTCATTTATCGGTTCGGAACTCCGTGACGGATCATCTCCGATAACGGTCCAGCCTACAGAAGCCATAAGATTAGTCGCTTCGCGCAGCAACACAACATAGACTGGAGATATTCCTCAGTTTATAATCCCCGAGCTAACGGTCTGGCCGAGACTTTCAACAAAACCTTGACAAAGATCGTGAAGAAGACGGTGTCCCAAAACAAAAAGGACTGGCACGAGAGACTGCAAGAAGCTCTTTGGGCGTATCGAACTACGTTCAAGACGGCCACAAACGCAACGCCATACGCGTTGGTATTCGGTACGGAAGCAGTACTCTCCCTTGAGATAGAGCTACCTTCTCTACGAATGGCAGTCTACTACGAGCTGACGGACGAAGAAAATGCCCACCTTCGGCTTGAGGAGCTTGACGCCCTTGATGAAACCCGGCTCATAGCGCAACAAAATTTGGAGGCTTACAAAGCAAAGATGACACGCTCATATGAAAGATTGACCAGGCCGAGGACATTCCTCCAAGGCGAACTCGTGCTAGCGGTCAAAAAGCCTATGATCCCTAATCGCGCCAAGCGGGGAAAATTCGAGCCGAACTATGAAGGCCCATATATCATAGATAAGGTCTACCAGGGTGGAGCATATCTGCTCATGGATATGCACGGTGAGAGACCTTTTAGACCAATAAACGGTCGCTTCCTGAAGAAATACTACGCTTGACGGGTTAAGGCTTAGGTCAATGATAGATGACGACGACTATGTCCGCTCGCTATCTTCCTAAGCCCGAACTCTATAAGTAGTAACCGACCTTCTTCAACAACGGACCGAAACGTCCTTAAACTAATAACGGACCGAAACGTCCTTAAACTAACAATGGACCACTATGTCCTAAAACTAGATGTTGACCGAGATGTCGATAAACTACGGTGGATTGCAGTATCTCAAAGCCGATATAAAAAAAATAATAATAATAAAACCGGTATGTCCATAAGCAAAATGGGCACGGATGAAAACCCGAAAGGGCTCCGTGAGTAAAAACAGCAGGGCTACCGGCGAGTGTTTGTGAAAACCCGAAAGGGCGCAACCTCGTTAAAGGACACTTGCAGGGTCCTCATGACCTTGTAAGGAGAAACCACCTGCGTGAGATCCTTACGACTCACAAAGGAGCAACACACTTAGGAGTCCTCACGATTCCTAAGGAGAAATTACACTTGCGAGATCCTCACGACTCGTAAGGAGAACTCTCTTATGGGACCCTCACGGCTCATAAGATTTGAAAGTCTTAAGTCACAGAAACCTAAACCTGTGCTTAAGCGACCCCCACAACCTGCAATTTATGCCCTACAAGCGGCTCAACACTGACCCTTGTATACAATCCATGGGAGTGAATAAACATTTCCCTAACCAAGTCCTATCCGTGACTGGGATATGATCGCACGGTGAACAACCCTTGTGAGTCCTTTCGACTTATAAGGAGAAAACCCTTTTGTAAGTTCCTTACGACTTACAGGGGAACGCGCACTTAGGAATCCTCACGATTCCCAAGGAGAAAACACACCTACGAGATCCTCACGACTTGTAGGGAGAAATACCTTTTTGAGACCCTTACGGCTCATGAAGTCAAAATCCTTAGTCGACAGGACCTTAACCCTGTTTACTAAGCCACCTTTGTTCGACATTGACAAAGGCAAATGATGATTCGCTCCTGGCAACATCCCAGTTGCAGCGATGCTGATGCCGAAATCGGTGTCTAAAATCCAAGCTTGCAGTGAAAAGGCTAGCGAGCCATACATGCATACGAAATAGCCGAAATGATGGGGCAACTTGCAATAAAAAGCAGCAAGTAAAAATGTACGCATAAAAAATAGCCGAAATGATGGGGCAACTTGCAATAAAAAGCAGCAGGTAAAAATGTATGCATGAAAAATAGCCGAAATGATTGGGCACTGCGAAAAATAGCCGAAATGACAGGGCAATCGCGACCTTCGCGATATAAAAGCTGAAATGATAGAGCATCGCGGAGAAAGAAATAAAATAAAAATGAAATTTACGCCCTACCGGTGATGTTACATCTATCCCTGTATACAATCCAGGGGCGCAAAAAAAGAAGGAATCGCACTCCTCCTCGCCCAGGTTTCATCAGAAGAAGAGGCCAAATCTCGATGAGTCGCAGATAGCCTAGAGATCATCTCAACACTTGTCTCGTAACAACGGACACAACTTCAAGCGAAGCGGAACAGCGGAAACTCCCAGTTCCATGGCTCGGTGATATACAGATCACCAAGAGGCAAACCCTCATTCCGTGAAATGCGGATACAATCAGCAAAATTCCTGGTTACATGGAACACGGATAATGTCACTCTTTGACCCCGTGGAAAATGTTCAGAGCGGAGCCTGGTCCTCACCGAACACGGCAGTGAACCCATGGGAAGCATCCAGAGCAAAATTCCTGGTCACGTGGAACGCGGATAACGTCACTCTTTGACCCCGTGGAAAACGTCCAGAGCGAATCCTGGTCCTCGCAGAGCACGGCAGTGAACCCGTATGAAGCATCCAGAGCGGAGCCTAGTCCTCGCCGAACACGGCAGTGAACCCGTGTGAAGCATCTAGAGCAAAATTCCCGGTTACGTGGAACGCGGATAACGTCACTCTTTGACCCCATAGAAAACGTCCAGAGCGAATCCTGGTCCTCGCAGAGCACGGCATTGAACCCGTGTGAAGTATCCAGAGCGGAGCCTAGTCCTCGCCGAACACGGCAGTGAACCCGTGTGAAGCATCCAGAGCGGAGCCTAGTCCTCGCCGAACAAGGCAGTGAACCCGTGTGAAGCATCTAGAGCAAAATTCCTGGTTACGTGGAACGTGGATAACGTCACTCTTTGACCCCGTGGAAAGCGTCCAGAGCGGATCCTGGTCCTCGCAGAGCACGGCAGTGAACCCGTATGAAGCATCCAGAGCGGAGCCTAGTCCTCGCCGAACACGGCAGTGAACCCGTGTGAAGCATCTAGAGCAAAATTCCTGGTTACGTGGAACGCGGATAACGTCACTCTTTGACCCCGTGGAAAACGTCTAGAGCGGATCCTGGTCCTCGCAGAGCATGGCAGTGAACCCGTATGAAGCATCCAGAGTGGAGCCTGGTCCTCGCCGAACACGGCAGTGAACCCGTGGGAAGCATCCAGAGCAAAATTCCTGATTACGTGGAACGTGGATAACGTCACTCTTTGACCCCGCGGAAAACGTCTAGAGCGAAGCCTGGTCCTCGCAGAGCACGGCAGTGAATCCGTATGAAGCATCCAGAGCAAACACCGGACTGTGGAGTCCTTAAAATCCACGGACTATGATGTCCTTAACCTCGACCGCAATGTCTTCAAACTAACGATCAACTATGATGATTTTAGACTGATTTTACCTTGGTTATTTGGCGTTGTAATTCCTCAACGTCTTCAAAGAGGTGACGAGTCCCGGTAACCACACGTAATGTGGACTGTGGAGTCCTTAAATCCACGGACTATGACGTCCTTAACCTTGACCGTAATGTCTTAAAACTAACATCGGACTGCGGAGTCCTTAAATCCACGGACTATGACGTCCTTAACCTTGACCGTGATGGATTAAAACTAATATCGGACTGTGGAGTCCTTAAATCCACGGACTATGACGTCCTTAACCTTGACCGTGATGTCCTAAAACTAACATCAGACTGTGGAGTCTTTAAACCCACGAACTATGAGGTCCTTAACGTTGACCGCGATGTCTTTAAACTACGGTACCCTGGAGAACATCCCAAAGCAACCCCTGACCCCGTGAAATACGGATAAGGGTGACCGCACCCAGCACTTGCGGGTCCTCACGACCTGCAAGGAAGAAAACTCTTTTGTGAGATCCTTACGACTCCCAAGGGAAAACCCGCTTAAGAATCCTCACGATTCTTAAGAAGAACTTACACCTATGGGATCCTCTCGACCTGTAGGGAGAAAAACTCTTTATGAGACCCTCACTGCTCATAAAGCACAAAAGTCTTAGAAGGCAGATCTTAACCCTGAATTCTAAGCCATCGCTGCCCTACAAGGAGACCTAGATAAATTGTCTGCAGAACACATTCAATAAAAAGGAGACATACCATTGAGAAGAAAAAATATGTCTTTATTCATAAACCAAAATGGGTACAAAGTACAATTCATGAAAGAACAAAAAGAAGATACTCTCATTCAGGAGTGCGTACAAAAAAAAAGGAAAAGATACAAGTTTTTCAAGCCGGCGGGCGATTTAGCAATTTTGCTAGCTCATCCTGCTTTTGCTGGGCCATAGCTTCATGATTCAGGATCGCCAGAAGACGAGCCTCCGCCTGAGCCTGCTGGGCCTGATACGAGGCGAGCCGGCCTTCGAGCTCTTTCTCAGTGACCTTGTGAGCCTCTACCCTTTCGCGAGTGAACACGATGGCTTTATCAAGAGCCACCACTTCTCTGATAGACTCCTGAAGTACCCACCAGAGTTCAAACGATATTGGCTTTGGCTGTGAGGCTGGTTTGAAGCTCGCTCAATGCTTTAGAGGCCAGCTCCCTTTCCGAGAATTTGCTGCCGAGCCTCTTCTTGCATGACACCATATTTGCCGCGCACCGTGCTATCAGCCCCCGCAACTCCGCCTTTGCAGCCACGGCCTCCGAGTAAAGGCAGGAACACTCAAGGGCATGCAAGCAATCCTCCACCTGCCGACAGAACTCCACCCAGACTCGCACCACCTCTTCTCTATGGTAGGTGGCAAGAAAAGGGAGAGAACCGTTAGCTTCAGCGGCAAATGCTTCAGCTGTGGTTGCGCTGCCAGCACGAAGCTCCTCGATCAAAGACGACAAGGAGACAAGGCTTAATTGGGCCAAGCGCTCCGAGGCTCGCAAAGCATAAGGACCGGGCGGCATGGCGATACGCGATTCCAACGCTATGGGAGCTGGCAAGGCTGTTCAAATTCGAAAAATGGCAGTAAAACTCTTAAGCAAAAGGAACAAGTGGGGCTATATTGAAATGTCACTTACCTACTGTCATGCAAGTAGGAGCTGAAGGTTCCCCTGGCCCTTCGAGGACCTCAACCTCATCATCGGCCTCCAAAACTGTAGAGAACATCAATATCAATACGCAAAATAACAACGATGCTATGAGAAATGATGAACGACACTAACCTTGTCCAGAGGAAAGGACGATGCGCTGAGGGGAGATTGCCTGCGGAGCTGCCATCTCCAATAGACGCTGAAACGACTGCCGAGGAGACAAATCAGCGATAGAGGCCGCTAACCCGTGCAATTCTGGGAAAATAAAAGAGTTTAGACGACAGAAAAAATTGCTAATTTAAAATGTTGAAGGTTACCTTCAACACTCCTCCCATTCTGAATCGGGGGGATGGCGGCTTCAACGGCCTCCGCCGTGATCTCCGGCACCAGCAAAGGGAGAGTAGTCCCGGCTACCTCTCCTCCAACCTCTGGGCCGCCCTCAGGGAGAATCGTTGGGACGGCAACCCCCAAAGGAGCCTTTTCCAAAGGAACAAGCGCTCCGTGATCAGGAACCGCCGCTGGAGGCTCTATGGCAAGAGGAACAGCCTCGTCAGCCCCCTCTACATTGAGTAAGGCTGCATCGGGAACGTTAACGGGCTTTAGCTTCAACAAGCCCATAGGGACCTCCCCCATCGCCGAGGACTCTGCACAATCCACAGAAGAAATCAGAATACATATATATGAGCATAAACAATATGGAAAAAACCGAAAAGGAGTATAAAAAAAAACATACCAATGCGCAGGGAAGCCTTCAATATGGCTTCTTCAAGCCGGTTCTCCTTTTCAAGGAGGAGTGCTCGCCGGGGTTCAAGGGTGGACTCGTGGCCACCAGTTCATAAGGAAAGCGCGTCCGCAGCATCCTCCGAAGCGGCCTGCTTCAGGGCCCGTTCCCTCCATTCCTCCAAAGGGCCAATAAACCGCCGCCGGATCCATGAGGGGTCTTCATAGAAGATCACGGCAGGATAGGGTTTCTTCGGAACCCTTGCGTTCTCAGACTCATCTTTAGAACGTCTTATGGCCTCAGCTAATTGTGCGGCCTCCTCGGCAGCCGAGCCCGGAAAGAGAAGACCAGCGTCCGACTCTTGCACGACCAACGGCTCGTCCGGAAGTATGGGCTCAGACTCCGTTAAAGAATCAAGTAAGTTGGTGGCCACCCTCCTCCGCCTCTTAGATCCAGAACCGGCCGCCGAAGACGACCGTTTCTTCCCCCCCCCCCGAAGCCTTAGTGCAGCGTCGGCCCACGTCGCCCTCAACACCCTCATCCCTGTCACCCTCACCCGGTGCCACAACCGAGGATGACACCGCTATTGTCGATGCCGCAGGGGGCGGTGCTGCCTCGGGTGATGGCGCTGTTACCGGAGCCCGTCTACCCCGCGACCGAGTACCCAGGGGCATACCAGCTGTTGGAGTAAGATCCACCCCCGACTCCCCCGGAATAAGCGCGGTACCGGTATCCCTAAGAGGAAAGCGGACCGGGGCGCGCGGTCGCAGCGTAGCTCCCGTGGCCGGAACCTGAGTAGGGGCACCATGACCAAGAAGCACCCTTCTTTTCTCAAGAATAATCGGGTTGACTCGATGGAGATACCAGCCCGTGAACGATCCCACGCATCGAGGCATGTACTCACCATCGGGGATCATGAACCGAGAACCCGTGTTCAGCCTCACAAAATGATGGGCGGCATCTCGAACGGCCTCGAGCGAGGGAACCGGCGCGACTATGAAAGCCTCAAACGGGACATCCTGATCATAACCAAACTGCCGGGCAAAGTGGTGCGGATTGTACCGCATGAAGAGGGCCGCGCTATCCTGACGGAATACCAGGTAATCTGGTTTGATTGCGTATAAGCGTGCGGCCTCCCGGGGCTTCAAAGAGGGCGCGTTATCTATCGACCGGTCCCAAAGCGGCTGGGCTGAACCCGCGAAAGAAGATAAGACCCGATCATTAAAAACCAACCCGCCAGCTGTAGCATAAGGAGAAATCAACGCCCGAATAGCCTCGAATTGAGTCGGGTCAGCGGCAGAAGTATCCACCAATCGCATAAGCCTCGGGAAGGTATAAGCGTCGTAGAATGCGGGCCTTTGATGCATAGAAAAAGCACCCAAGATGTGCATTTCGATCTAAGACGTAAAGTAGTGAAGCGAGAAATTTACCACATCTACGCCAGGGGTGGAAGTATTAGCTGCAGCGCCCAACCCGTGATAGAGATGCGCCAACGCCGGGATGCCAATGGCCAGCCGCGTCCCCTCAGCTATACGGTGAGCCGGATAGATGACCGAAGCTCTCATAAAGCGGCGATGCATAGGGATGACAAACCAGCTGAGCCAGACACTGATAAACCCAACGAAGAACGTCTCCTCATCCATGCCGGGAGCTGCGATGGATTCGAAAGATATCGGCGATATTATGGGGATGTAGTACTGCGGTAGATCCGATTCATTGGTCGGCAGCTTCTTCAGACCAAACCCAAAGGGATCTTTGATATTTGCAAACTTCGGAGCTGTTTTCGACAAGATGCCCTCGCGAAGGAAACAGGCTATGAAGCTCTTAAAAGTAACACCCTGCTCCTCGGATTCGGTGAACAATCGATCAAAGATACCCAGCACCTTGATCAAGCTGGGACGCTTGTGGCGGACGGCGTTCTCGGCAGAAAAGCCGTCAAGCGGTGCGGGCTCGGGTTCAAAGACGTATTCATCAGAGGGCATAACTCCTCATAAAGTGTCCCTCGAATAGGCAGCCCCGAGATCTCATAAAATTCCCCTAAAGAGATTGAAACCTCTCTATCCCCCAGAAGAAAGGTGTTGGTGGGGAGATTCCATTGATTCAAGAACGTCTTAACCCACCAGACATGCGGGGATTGATAATGGAAGAGCGACGCATATATCGCTTGGTAGAGTCCGACCTTCTGCAGCCGCACACGATGGGTAGCAAGGATGTAGCGAGCCCAGAGAAGATAGCCCGTGGGGTGTCGAGGAGTGAGCCCTATCTTATAAATCTGTCCCCATGGGTGGGCCTCACCCTGACAAATGCGTCGTCCCAGGATATCTATAGCAGGGATCGGGTGGTTCGGGATACCGGTTGTTGAAGGCTCGATCCGTCCCGTTGGAGTCCAATTTGGCATCTCCACAGCGAAAACCGTCCTCGGAGGGTCCATCGGCCAGAACGGGAAAGTGGGCTCTGTCGGCACTTCACAGAGAAAACTCCGGCGACCTCGGATGATATGGCTGTACTAAGTTCCCCATAGAAGTAAGCTGGTGCAGTTCGGGTCATGAGCCCGGATCATCGCCATCGCTTCCTCGTCGGATGGTGATTGAGGAAAAGCGGCCTCCGAGCGAGTGAAGGGAAAGCACGAAACAGAAGCCATCGCACCTGAAATCAAATAAAGGAAACTGTCAAAAGCAAAGCCAGCAATATATATATATATATATATATATATATATATATATATATATATATATATGTATATATATATATACATGAGCATAAATATATATATGAAGACAGTTGAAAAAAGCGACAGCAGACTCTTTTTATGGGGTCATTGGCTACAAAACACATGGGCCCCACAGAATCAGGTTGACGGCTCGTTAGTAATGAGGCCAAGCAATTATAATGAGACAAAGGGAATATTCTCATTAAATAAACAGGGGACTTCAAGAAACCCTACACACTCCTTTAAAAGAAATCCACCTTGGACTCTACAACAAATCAAACAGGATCAAGAGAATTAAATTCCCACAAAAGAAATCATTGCAAGCTTCTTCTTCATTGATTACAGAAGGACAACCCAGGGCAAGAAAACCCTAAGAAGCCTCCATGGGAAGAACTGAGTTCTTCATAGGAATTAAATTCCTTATTAAGAGAAGGGAATTAAATTCCCGGAAAAATTTCCTTTAAACGGAATTAAATTCCTTGGAAAAGGCAACGGATCTCATCATCTCCCTAAAGATTATATGAACCCTAAGAGATCTACCGTTCGAACATTAAATGGTTTTCTATTTTCGTTGGTAAACTTGAAAAAATGGGTTCAGATTAAAAGGGTGAAACCCTTAATGTGGATTTAAAATCCAGAGAATTTTATGTATGAAAGTTCTTCGTTCACTCAAGATGATTACCTGAGGGAAAGGAATCAGTCAACAAAGTTAAACTCTGGAAAAATTTTAGAACAGAGAACTAAGCTCTGGAAAGGAGAATTAAATTCTCAGAAAGAAAAGTATGCAAGGAGGAAGATGAGCAAAGTGTAGGCACTTCTGAAAAGACATGGGCATTTATAAAATGGGATGGAAAACGTTTCATCTACCCTACTCCCAAGACAGATCCAACGGTCACAAAAGTGACAGCGTTGCACTCACGTGCAGACACGTGAGAACAACGCTGTGGGGGCATTTGTTCCCTGATTAAAAATCAGGAAAAGATTCAGAAGAGGCATCACGTGCTCACACGTGACCAATGGTCACGTGTTGGCACGTGATAGTTAAGCAGCGGCCAGAGAACAGAGCGCAGAAAAAGAGAAACCCATTCCAGGGGTCACGTGGCCACACGTGACCAGGGGTCACCTGGCCACACGTGACCAGCTTTAAAAGCCTTATTCTTCGACAGAATTAAATTCTGAGGGAAAATCTTTCAAATCTTTCCAAAATGAAAAAGGATTATCTGAAACCGTTGGATTAAAAATCTAAAGGTGATTAAATATCACCAATTTATGGAAAAATCTTGGACTTGGAAAGATTTCCCCCTAAATCTAACCGAAATAACAAAGGGATATCTTTGGATTTAAAATCCAATGGTGAATAAAATTCACCTAATAATCTAAAGGCCCAGATTAATGATGAAGATGAATCAAATCTCTCAATGAACAAATCAAATCTTTCAATGAAAGATTTACCAAACAGATTGATTCTTTTCCTTGTCCTATAAATAGGAGCCAAGAAAAGAAGAAAGGACCTTTTTTCTGGAGATATACAGAGAGAGAGATATAGAGCCTTGGAATCTTGAAAATTCACAAGGAAAAATTTGATTCTCTGCAAAAGAAAAACCCTAGGTAAGAAAAGAGAAGAGAAGCTTCAAAAGAGAATTTAATTCTCAAAAGAGTTTAACTCTTATATAAAGAAAAGAACTTAGTTCTTTCTCTGGTTGAGGATCTGCAAAGTGCACATCTCCCCATGAATTGAGAATTTAATTCTCATTGGGTTGAGATACTGCTATACAGATCTAAAACACAGAGGAGGAACTGAGTTTTGAGAATTTAATTCTTACAGAATTACAGGAATTTAATTCCTTTGAGATAAAATTAGAGTTTAACCCTAGGAATTTAATTCCTTCAGAATGGACAGAACTAGAGCTTAATCCTAATTAAGAACTTAATTCTCTCAAACTCACAGGAATTTAATTCCCTTAAAAAAAAAAGAATTAGGGTTTCACCCTATACCAGAATTTAATTCTTTACAGAAAAGAAATTAGGGTTTAACCCTATTTGAGAATATAATTCTTCAGAAGAAAACAGGAATTTAATTCCTCTAAAGTTTATTGTTAGGGTTTAACCCTATGAAGAATTTAATTCTTAAAAGATGAACAAATCTTAACCAGAGTCACGTGCTACCACGTGACCCCCGCAAAGATCCACAGAAAAGAACTTTGAAGCAACACCTCACGTGTTACCACGTGACTCCTGCAAAGATCTGTAGAAAAGAACTTTGAGGCAATTCCTTACGTGCCCCACGTGGCCTCTAAAGCACACAGAGAAAAAGGCAAAAGGAACAGAAAAGAGCTCTAGGGCGCCCTCACGTGTCACCACGTGACCCCTAGTGAGCATTTTAACAGACAGAGCGTGGGCTTCCATCACGTGCTCACACGTGATGGCCGTCAGAATTAAAGTGTTAAATACTGATCCGCTGACTAAAATAAAGGGAAGCAGAGGGCTCTCACGTGTCACCACGTGACCCCTAATGAACATTCTGACAGATCAAAGCGTGAGCCCCTATCACGTGCCCACACGTGATGGCCGTTAGAATTAAAGTGTTAAACACTGATCCGCTGACTAAAATGAAGGGAAGCAGGGCGCTCTCACGTGCTACCACGTGACCCCTCTTGCCTTAGTATTTAACACTAAATTGAAATCTCTGTATCCAGTGTTTAACACTGATTCGCCTTAGTGTTTAACACTAATTTTGGAAAACTCTATTTGCAGTGTTTAACACTGATTTTCTTAGTGTTTAACGCTAATTTGAAATCTATGTTTCTAGTGTTTAACACTGATTTGCTTTAATGTTTAACACTAATTTGAAATCTCTGTTTGCAGTGTTTAACACTGATTTGCTTTAGTGTTTAACACTAATTCAAAAGCCATGTTGTTATTGTTTAACACTGATTATCTTTTAGTGTTTAACACTAACTTGTTAATCTTATTCCCAGTGTTCAACACTGTGGGTCTCTAGTATTTAACATTAGTTTTAGCCCAATTGGCTGAGTTTCCAGAGGCAAAGCCTCTTCTTCAATGCACCAACAGAGGGCCAATATTCCAAACATGATTGGACTTAGCCCAAGCTGGCCATAAGTCCTCAATTCAAACTTAACTGGGCCAATGGGCTCATAATATATTAATTGGTCTTTGCTTCAAATTGGGCCAAAGATCATCCAATCTACCTTGGTTTAAGGGTACATCTCTTCACTCCTTTGATACTTGGCGTTGTAATTCCTCAATGTCTTCAAAGAGGTGGCGGGTCCCGACGACCATATATTGATACGGACTGTGGGGTCCTTAAGCTCACGGACTATGAGGTCCTTAACCTTGACCGGGATGTCTTAAAACTAACGCCGGACTGTGGGGTCCTTAAACTCATGGACTATGAGGTCCTTAACCTTGACCGTGACGTCTTAAAACTAACATTGGACCGTGGAGTCCTTAAATTCACGGACCATGAGGTCCTTAACCTTGACCGCGATGTCTTAAAACTAACATTGGACCGCAATGTCCTTAAACTACCTATTGACCGAAATGTCACTAAACTAAACAACAGGGCCCTCTTAATTGCTCTCTTGTTGGATCTAAACGATCCCGTTAAGTTGATCTTAGTCTAAAAATTAGACTAACGTTTCCTTAACAAATGTTTAAGTTGATCTTAGTCTCAAACGAGGTTAACGCATCCTTAAACACAAACCCCAAACCCAAATCTAAGAAAGATACGGATTTGGACTAGTCCACGCCCTATGGGCGATGACATAACTCAGTCTCCGTATACAATCCACGGGCAACCAAACACAAATCAAACACACGCGACACAAAGTGACCATCTGGAGAAGGAGAAAATTGTTACCGCAATGCGGTAGCGTAATTAACTGCAGGGGCTTGCGCTTGCAGGGAAGAGTGTCCCCACAATCAAAAACCCCTCAAGTAAGGGGGAATCTGACGAAGTCTGCTACATCGGACGCATCCGTTTAAACTTTCGATACATGGTGCCATAAATCAACTTGGCATCTTCGGAGAGGAGGACGGATAGCACCAATTAGCATCTGCCCTGAATTTCAGGCAAGACGTCCGTCGCGCCATCATTCGGAGGGGAACAGGCAGCGAAGCAGGAGGCGGCGGCCTCGAAGCAGGAGGCGGCCAGATTCCGCGAGGCCGCCGAGGCCAAGCTTCAGGACTCCCAAGTTCTCGTCGGCACCATGAAGAAGTCAGTGAGCACCCTCCGAAAGGAGTTGGGGGTTACGGTAGAGGCGGCGAAGTGAGCCGACCTCAGGGCGGTGGAGGTGGTGGAGAACTTCCAGAAGTCGGAGCAGTTCTACACCGTCCTAGCCTCGACCACCACCCTCATCTGGCACGAGGCTCTCGACGCCGTCAAGGCCCGGGTGCCGGAGTTCGCTGATGAAGAGCTCCGAGTAGAATATCCCCGTGCGGATGACAAGCACGGGGATGCCCCCGGGAGCCCTGCCGGGGAAGGGACTCTCGGAGAGGGCGACGCCGAGGCTCCTGTGACGGACGCATCCCTAGTCGCGGTGGCCATCGAGCTCATCGGTATCGCGCCCGGTCCTGAGGCCTGAAGCCCCTCGTCTTCTCTTTGTCTTTTCTTTTGTTGCCTCGCTGTTTTGTGGGCCTCTGGGCATTTTGTAAGGTTGGGGAGCCCATAATACCCTTGAATAAAGATTTTTGTTTTTGCGGTAGTGTTTGTGCTTGTATTTTCCTTTGTCGGTAGACACTTGTATTTGCACAGTATTGCTTTTATGTTCGGCATGTTCCTCGTCTAGCGATTACTCGTCGATTTGAATCTGATCATTTGCCGAGTGTGCGAGGACCGGCGGGAAGACAGTATCTCCATGGTCCCGAAGTCGAGGTAGAAATCGCTCAGACGTTGACAGACTGGATGCCTCTTGTTGAGTTCGTGTTCCTTAGGTGTTGAAGGGGTCGTAAGTGGCCTACTAAGGATGGTGCCGAGCAGGGTAACTGCTCGGTGCCTCTTGGCGAGGGCTTGATCCTTAGTTTTTGGAGGGGCTGTAATTGGCCGACTAATGATGGTGCCGAGCAGGGTAGCTGCTCGGTGCCTCTTGGCGAGGGCTTGATCCTTAGTTGTTAGAGGGGCCGTAATTGGCCAACTATGGATGGTGCCGAGCAGGGTAGCTGCCCGGTGCCTCTTGGAGAGGGCTTTGATCCCTAGTTTGTCGGGGTATGGAGCTACTAGCCAGGGATAACCAAGCAAGGGCGAGCCCGGTTGCCTCTTGCGAGGGCTTTGATCCTTAAGGACAGGCCGGGCTGGGTTGCTGTTCAGTGCCTCTTGGCGAAGGCTTTGATCCCTGGTTTGGTAGGGAGCTACCAGCCAAGGATAACCGAACAAGGGCGGGTCCGGTTGCCTCTTTGAGGACTTTGATCCTTGGTTTGTTGGGGTAGGGAGCTACCAGCCAGGGATAACCGAACAAGGGCGGGTTCGGTTGCCTCTTGCGAAGGCTTTTCATCCTTAGCGCGGGAGGGGTCGTACGTGGCCTACTAAGGATGGCCGAGCAGGATTGCTGTTCGGTGCCTCTTAGCGAGGGCTTTTGATCCTTAAGGATGGCCGAACAGGATTGCTGCCCGATGCCTCTTGGCGAGGGCTTTGATCCCTAGCGTTGTGTGGTAGGGGAGCTACCTGCCAGGGATAGCTGAGCAGGGTAGCCGCTCGGCTGCCTCTATGCGAGGGCTTAGATCCCTGGCGTTGTGAGGTAGGGAAGCTACCGGCCAGGGATAGCCGAGCAGGGTAGCCGCTCGGCTGCCTCTTAGTGAGAGCTTTGATCCCTGGCATTGTGAGGTAGGGAAGCTACCGGCCAGGGAGAGCCGAGCAGGGTAGCCGCTCGGCTGCCTCTTGGTAAGGGCTTTGATCCCTGGCGTTGTGAGGTAGGGAAGCTACCGGCCAGGGATAGCCGAGCAGGATAGCCGCTCGGCTGCCTCTTGGTGAGGGCTTTGATCCCTGGCGTTGTGAGGTAGGAAAGCTACCGGCCAGGGATAGCCGAGCGGGGAAGCCACTCGGATGCCTCTATGCGAGGGCTTAGATCCCTGGCGTTGCGAGGTGGGGAAGCTACCAGCCAGGGATGGCTGAGCAGGGTAGCCGCTCGGCTGCCTCTTGGCGAGGGCTTTGACTTTGATAGCTCGTCGGCGCACCGGGAAGAGGTACGGTCGCTGGCGACACATGTCGTGATTGTGTGGGGAACGCAAAGCGATGGAGTGTCGTTTCGGTTTCGCATCGAGCGGCGTGACTTTTGCTACGTGGCGACACTGTCGTGGGTGAAACGGGCGACCGTTGAACTCCGGGGGGCGTTTGGGGGCTATAAAACTGAGGGGGTGTTGTTTACTTCCTCCTCACACCCGAAACGCAAAAATACAGGACTTCTCCTTCACCATCGAAGACATCATAAACTTCGAGGATGTCTACCTCTATGACCCGTACTGCACCGAGGACACGGTGCAGTTGGTTACAGGTAGGATCGAGGACCACTTCGGCCGATTGCTCCCCTGGCGTTCCTCCCTCCTCCAGCTGCTGATGTACTCCATCTGGAGGACGTCGTCGGGGCTCTACAACCCCTTATCCGAGCAGCTGAAAGACGAGGCCATTGGCAAGCTGAGATCTCTGAGGCGTTTCGGCCTGATCTCTGCGAGTCGGCTAAATCGCTCGGAGGCGCTCGTCCTTGAGTGCTACCACTTGAGGCTCGATGCCGATGCCAGCGGGGGTCATCGAAGAGAGAGGTTAAACGCCGCGAGGGCTCGGCTGACAGAAATATCTTCAGAGTACCACGAACAGTGCTCTCTGTACCCTATTCCCCCACTGTTGTAATATATATTTTTTATGTATGGCTGAGGAGCCTACAACACCTATTGAATGAATAAGATTCTTTTTCTTTTCTGCAATGCTTTATTGATCCCTTTATTATATGAACAAAAGATCTCAAGAAAGATGTACATTGCTCTGAAAAGAAAATACATGCCAGTAGATGTTCTTATTCGTGCAGCTTAAACCCCCCGGATGCCTGTTGGCATCTATCCCCGGCATAGGGTACCGAGCTTCGTGGGTACCAGGCGTATCCTCCGCTGACACTACCATGATCTGGCCGATGGTCAGCTCGGCGGGAGGGGGACGCTGCTCCTGCTCGCGGTCAGCTTGCCGCTTGTCCCTTAAGTACACTGCGAGGTGCCCTGAACGATGTGCTCTTCAATATAGTCTCGGAGTTGTTTGCAGCTCTCCATGGAGTGGCCCAGCGATTTGTGAAAACCGCAGTAGGGGCCCCGGGTTCGTTTTGAGGCCATTCGCGAGACCGGGGGAAGCTTGAAGAACCCCTCACCCTTGGCCTCCTCTAGTAGCACTGTCTGGGAGATGTTGAGCGGGGTGTACTCCTGGAATTTCGGGAGGTAGGGTTTTTGCCGCTCAGGTCCCCTTCTTTCTTCTCTTTCCCTTTTCTTTTGGTTGGTTTGCTCTGTCCGGGGGAGATTTGCGTTCACCTCGGATTCGAGCTGGACCTCGCGCTCGGTCAAGGTCTTTACCTCGGCCATAGTCTTAGGTTGCGCTAATGCAAAGGAGCGTAACCACTCCTTGTGCCTAAGACCAGACCTCAGAGCCGTGATGACCGTCTCGTCCCGGTGCTCTGGGACCTCGAGAAGGGCGTTGTAGAAGCGGGCGACGTATGCTTTGAACGTCTCCCTGTCCCCGCTCTTGATCGTGAAGAGATGGTCGACTGTGCGTTTCTGTCGCCTGTTCCCGACGAAGTGGCCGAGGAATTGTGTGGCCAGCTCGTCGAAGGTTGAGATCGAGCGCGGTTCTAGTCCTCGGAACCAATCTCGCCCAGAGCGGATGAGAGTGGTCGGGAAAGCTCGGCACTGGGCGGCGTCGAAGTTGTCTTGGAAGCTCATTCCCGCGGTGAATGCATCCAAGTGGTCCTTCGGTTTAGATTTGTCGTCGAAGAGGGAGACCTTTGGGGGCTTGTTGCGGGAGGAGACGTGGACAACGAGCAGCTCCTCGGTGAAAGGTTTTGTGAGCGAGTCGGCGGTGTACTTGGCCCTGTCGCTCGAACAGTGTCGTTCCCGGTGCATACCCTCGATCTTCTTCTCGAGGGCGTCGAGTCGGCCGTGGTATCCCGACGACTCGGCGCATTCTGATCCCAGGCCTCTGCTGTTGGAGGCCTGCGTCTGGCCACGGCTCCGGTTTCTCTCAATAAGGTTCCTTAGATCCCCCGGCGAGGTGGCCCTCGAGCCGCCGCGGCGAGTTCCATCCGCGCGACCCCGTCGAGGGAGGAGGTGTCGGTCATTCCTGGTAACAGGCGAGCTGACAGACATCTCCTCGGGAGGGACATGTGCGCGGAGGATCTCGGGACGAGGCGCTCTGGCGATGGACCTCGGTGTCGAACTGTGGAGGGCCCAGTGGTTCTCAGAACGTATCGGCCCGGGAGATCTGCGACCGTGGGAGGTAGTGAGGCGGAGGTCGGCGGTGCCGACGTGAACGGAGTCTTCTCTCCCCCTGTAGGGGTCCTGGTCCCGAGACGGGGGAGTGGCGACTTGGTGATCTTGCCCCGCCGTTTGGACGCGGATCAGCGCCTCCACAACAGACGCGAGTCGGTCTATCCGGACGGCGAGGACGTTGATGACATTCGGCGGAGGAGGCTCGTCTGCGCTTCCGTTAGGGGGAGGCGGCGGTTGGTGCTTGGATCGTTGTGATGATCGCTCGCCATTAGGTTGAGATCGGAAGGCGAACTTTTGTTTTTGTGGAATCAACAGTGTGTTCCCATAGATGGCTCCAGCTGATGGGGGTTGCAGGCCTCCTTCAGATGTTGTTTTCCGTTGATCTGCTAATGGCGGCGATGGGTGGCTGAGATTGGATTTGGAGGTGTCGCTCCTGAAGTGTGTGGATCTCAATGGGTTTGAGGTTGTGGTTGTCGAGCTACCTGCAAGGAAGTCCCGGGATGGCAGTACCACCGAGGACCCTCCGACGGTCAAGTTAGACTAGAGATCCGAGCAGAGTAACGGCTTAGTGGAGTAAAAATGGCTTACTTGAACCGCCTAAAGAAGGGGTTTATATAACGGTGGCAGTAGGCAGAGCAGGCGCGAGAATCACGCCGGCCGTTACGCTCCCGACGTCACGCCCGCGTGATGAGCGGGATCTCCCATTAATGGCGAGACAGGCTCGTTAATGGGGGATCGTGATGGCGTGGAATGTGGGATGTGGCTGGCGGAAATCTCGCGTATGGCGAGATTCGCAGGGTGGCGGTTACGCCTGCAAGCGGTGCCGTTGGTCGGTCGATGAGATCGAGGAAGATGACCTCGGCGGGAGAGCTCGCAGACGAGCGGGAGAGCCGAGGTATCTTGGTTCTGCGGTAGCCCGGAGACGAGTTGTGAGGCCGAGGATGCCGGTTATGCAGGGGGCTCGGAGGTGAGCCAGCGTTTGCTCGGTAGGACGAGCACAGGTGCGGTCTGGTCGGCCACTGTATGTCCTTTCTTGTATGCTGTGGGACATGTCATCTGCCATATGTCCTGATCTGGGAGACCACCGATATCGAGCGTCATCATTTTCCAACATTCATAAGCTGTCATCCAATGTTTTACATCATCGATCAAGTTTCTTATTACACCGATAATTTGACACCGATTGCAATCCAACTTCTCTTTCCGTTTTAGGGTTTTCAATGAATAAGGTAAAAAACATTAAAACCCAAAACATTACCCCGCATTGTTGATTTACTGGCGGTGATCTGTCTTCTACCTGTACCCTCTCCCATCACAAGTTCCATGAGGGATGCATCGATGTACAGTCACCATCATTCCTAGAAAACGAGTAGGCAAACAACATAGCATGAGGTTTATTTCTTCTATAAGAAAAGGGCATATCATATGCTAAGGATTAGGCAGTGTCATATATTCTTTAGATGCAATAATTCATAGAATGAGTCGCTGGATGTTCAATCCATCTCTCTTTACCAACTAGACTAGACTAGATACCTTAAAAAAGGAGATGAGGTCGGCTCATTCTCCCCCATGGGCTAAATCGGGGATAAGGATTGTGGCATCAGTAAGAATGCGATAATTCTCAAATCCTCAAAACCCAACAAGAAAACCTAAATTTTAATTTGACGGTGTTTATAAATCAGGAAGCTATCATCTCTAAAATAAAAATGAAATGTTGATACTCTATTCTCCAAATTCAGGGGCTAAGTAGGACGATGGATTTGGATGCAGATACAGCAACACAATTCGAGTTGAAATCGCAGATGTGCCATTTTCCAAAATTCTTGGACACGATTTGTTAGGATAAGCCATTTCTTTTGCTGTTCAAATAATGATAAGAAAAAAGAAACACTATCATTTTAGCAAATTTTACCCCGTAAATAGATTTTTCCTAGTGCTCGTGCATAAACTGTTGGTTCGTACCCATTGATACATGTTGTTACATTTAACAACACAATATATAGGTTAGGATGTGCCAAACGTACTCCACAGCTATCCTCAACGAATCCGATACAAATCCAATACGATTACGGATACATCTCCTCGATGATGAGCCCCTGCAACCTAGAACAGTAGTGTATGAAGACAACTTTTTATGATGGAACTGTACATCCAAGCATTACTTTATTTCCATCTTGACCATTTCTATAGACTTTGTTGCACCTAAAGTTCGATGAAGCTAAAAGAAAAGGTAGAAACAATGATGGTTGAACAACAGAGACACGATGATTTGTTCCAACTACCACTTTTGAGGCTTTCTGTATGAAATCTCAATAAGATAATTATTTGAATGTCTTCTTTGATCCTATGTTCAGGTAAAATATCCGGTAATATGTCATGTAACATATCAGCTTGAGCCGGCTCAGAATTTGTTTGAGACGGCTCAAGAGTCCTTCAAAATAACTATTTCTTCTCTCTTCTTTTGAGACGGCTCATGATCAATTTTGAGCCGGCTTGAACTTTTCTTGAGACGGCTCAGTTTCCTTTAAGATGACTTAAAATGTATCTGGAAAATTATATTCTTCTCTGTTTCTTTGAGATGGCTCACCGTTCTTTTGAGCCGGTTCAGACTTCGTTCCCGGAGATCGTGCCGATCTCGCAACTTCTCCCCTCCGTGTAATCGACTTGCACGAGTATATAAACTCCATCTTTCATCTTAGAAACCCTAGATGCTTCCTCCACAAACCCTAGCCGCCACTTCTCTCGCTCTCTCTTCCACCTCCTCTCCATACCCTCCTCCTCTCTCGTTCCCACACCGAAATATCGAGAAACCCATCTCCGCCTACTCTTCTCCTTCCTCTGCTCAAATACCGAGAACCCTCGTCAAGCCGAGGCTCTCTGCATCTTCAAGGCCACCGCCGACCTTCCCGATCCAGCCAAGACCAAGCCATTTCAGTTGCTTATCGGAGCCAAACTCGCAAACCTCGCCGTCGTCGTTTCGAGATCCCAAAAACTTTCTCCAAAAGTCAAGTACTCGTCTCCCCATTACATTTGCAGCACTCTCTCAATTTTGGTTGGGATTGGATTGCAATCTATATACATAATGTAAAGTTATAGAAGGGTGGTAGATTTTTTCTATTTCCCAAATTGCTTCCGCTTAGTTATTTGCTTTAGCAAATGCAATTATGAGCATGCAATAACACATATTTTGTCTACAATAATTCAATCTATATATGCTCCTTTCAGGTTACAAACACCATAGTCATGAATAAGGCCAAAAATTTATGTTAAACCATGTGCAGTGAAGTGAAAGAATATGGCAAACAAACAAATGAATTTAATATGTGCAGTGAAACAAGCATAGAATTTCAACAAGCATACTATTTGTTGATTTAAAAATGACCTTTAATTTCATGTTTTAACCACCATAGTCATCAATTAGAACAAAAATTTATGTCAAGCTATGTGTAGTGACGCGAAAGAATATTGCAAATAAACAAATGAATTTAAAATGTACAGTGAAACAAGCATAGAATTTCAACAAGTATACTATTTGTTGATGTAAAAATAACTTTCAATTTCATGTTTCAACCACCATAGTCATCAATAAGGACAATAATTCATGTCAAACTATGTGGAGTGAAGTGAAGTGAAAAAACTTGCAAACAAACAAATGAATTTAATATGTGCAGTGAAGCAATATGTAGTGAAGTGAAAGAACAATGCAAACAAACAAATGAATTTAATATGTGCAGTGAAACAAGCATAGAATTTTAACAAGCATACTATTTTTTGATGTAAAATTGGGCTTTC
This sequence comes from Agapanthus africanus, assembly GCA_030015575.1. NCBI lineage: Eukaryota > Viridiplantae > Streptophyta > Magnoliopsida > Asparagales > Amaryllidaceae > Agapanthus > Agapanthus africanus. Next base: position 983,986,461 of record CM057338.1, read on the forward strand.
TTGTAACATGTAATTCCGGTATGTCCTGTGCTGCATTTAAGATATTGGGTGATTTTACTCAGCCTCCTACAACAACTACTACTTTTTCATCGTTATAAATAGCTTGTGGATCTTTGCATCGACCACGGCAATTGGTCTAAAAAGATGTCAGTTAACGGAGAGATTGTAAGTTATTTTTCTTATCATGTACATTTATTTGTATATTAATAAAATTATATTACTTATGTTTTCAAGTTCTAACAATGCTTTAAAATATCAACAATTATAGAATGAGCTATCATTTTTCTTGCCATCGTGGATTAGTGTATTCAATCAATCGCGTCAGAGTGGATGGATGGCGAAAGACGGCCAGCGGACAGTGTGCCTACGAACGAGCGGATGGTGGCAAAGGAGGATATCGGCGTCGGATGGCCGATGGATTATCAACGGCCAGCCGGTCGGTCGGCGTGGGGCGGCGAGACGATGACTGGGCGGCGAGACGATGACTTGGCTGCGATAGGCAGGCGGAGACAGTTATGGCAAATTTTGTGTTAGGTGAGAATAATTAAGGATAATTTTGTGATAGGCAGTAACCTGTATGGGAATAAAATTCCCATGATTTGGGGCATTAGATTACCTTGCTAATCTCATATTCCCGGAAATATTTTTACATCAAAACAAGTTTGGTAATATTTCATGAGAATTTAAGATTACCACTTACCAAGCACATCCTAAAGGAGTTATTAACTACTGTTTTGCATGACTTCTCTATTCGAACTAACGATAAGATTCTTAAATCTTATTTAGAATGGAAATATATCTTATAATCTTTTCAACTGTTTTGAATGATTAAATATGATTTATCCTGTCTTGGAATTAGAGCATAAAGTACAAATAGAATTCAAATTCACTTTGAAGTGGTTCTCATCATCCTATGGCCATTAATTTATGTTTTTCCGCGCGTAGCGTGATGCATTGCTAATGTTAATTAAAGAGGAAAAGGCAAATGTGACATTCGGTTATTTCCTCGCTTAAACTCACTGGTTTTAAAAGTAAAGAATAGAAGTAATTAACTCATATGATCATGGATTTTGGTACTGAGTGAACCCATGTTTATTGTGTACATTACCGAAACCCTTAGGATCCCTGCACACCAATTAATCAGACCCTTAAAATCATGCTTAATTTGTGCTCGATTTGATGATAAATCTAATTACGGAATAGAAATGCTTGTATTAGAACCGAACCTTCGTTGCAGTATGATTTACAAATATTCTTTGTTTATAGATATTGCTGCGAACATGTTATACATGTTATCATCAACATGTATGGAAACCCATTGACATGCTATACATATTCGTGACCGCTATTATATTGAACAATAAAATAAAATGTGATCACCGATTAGAATACCGAGAGAATACATATCGATTGGTGATGGATTGATTCGTACCATCGGCATTACTTCGTGATTTAGTGACTTCATGATTAGTGATTATTCGTGATATGTGCCGGTAACTGTTTCAGTCGGTATTTGATCTAGTGATCGGGTTTTATCGTCGTGATTATACTGAGAAACACGGGGGATTGAGGAAATTGAAAGGTGAAACCTGGACCCGGATTTTGGGGGATTCTAGTGTTAGAGATTAGCCAGTCGAACGAGCGGTTGGCGCAGGGATGAGGTTGGCTCAGGGGTGGCGTGCTGAATATCATCCACGGTGATAGTGAGTGTATGATTTCGCCTAGCGGCAGACTCGGGATCAGCCCCGGGCAGAGTGGGTCATGATCCCGAAATATGTATGGGATATCCTCCAAGGTTCGAGAATATTTTCTACCAATCAATTTCAAGTTTACGTAATACTAGTTAGGGCTTAGCGGTAGTGATATTTAGGACCCGATTTGACCTACTATTATGTATACTTTTATTGTTGTTGTAACCGTATTTGTATGTGCACGCGGGCATTTTACGACACTTACATCTTCATCTTATCACACACACATATATACTTTTATGTTTGAGTACTTGTTGGATGTTCTGCTTTCCCTAAGACTTGCAACCTCAAGTTCAGAAACAGACCTGCCAATAGAGCAGGATCAGAAATACTTTCAAGAGCTAGCCGATGAGCAGTAGCCGAGGAGCAGTAGTTTAGTGCGGGTTTCTCTCTTTGATTCAGTCATATTTAGTTTGTGAGCCCCTCGTGGGACGTGGGACCTATGTATCCCCCTTTTCGGATTTGTATCTCTTTATTTGAATATATTGTTATTCTGTGTAACCCATCTTTGTATTCTTTATTGTTTTATGCAACATGACTATGTAGTGTTTTCCCTTTTATATTGGCGCACATCTTTGTCATTATTGTTAACAGGTATAGTTTAGAAGCCGTAGCGTGACTACAGAAGGATCTTTCCTTAACGTAGGAGCGTGGCTGGCTTTCGTTAATCTCCGTATTCCTGTATTTTGGGAAGCGGGGCACGACACTTCCAACTGAAAACATGACATTTGTGCTTCAACACTCACTCAACAGAGAATGGTGAATTGGTAGCCGTTAAGTTGTCATGCAAAGACACAATCAAAAGGTGCAAGGGATATATACCTTTTTACCCAACTCAACAAATTAATAGAGAGGTTAAATAAGATGCAAATTAAGATCATCTCTTAATTTTTAGACAACACTTCTGTCTTAGCAAAGGCTTTGCGAAAATATAAAACCAAGCATGCCTGAAATTGTAAACAGCAGAAAAGCAGAGCATACTGCCAAAAAGTGATGGACAATACCTTTTGAGACTCTTTCCAGGAGTCCAGAGTTGATACTGCTTCAATGCACCCCTCTCTGGTCTCAACATCACAATCAAAATCCAGCACTTATGCAATATAAATCCAGACTGCTTCAATGCACCGCACCCCACTGTGGTACACAACAAGCATCAAGTTACCCTTAAGAAGGAAACTTGCTATTTCATGAATAAAACTGGAGTACTTGTGCATAGCTAATCTCTATCCATTCCCGGTGCACACTATCCTGTCACTATTCAATACAAGTTGGCAAGAACATTTGTCATGCGCATTACCGGTGAGTAAGAAGAACGAAAATAGGACCCGAATACCCAAATCAAAATTTATAGAGAAGCTTTCTAATCGATACCGATTAATGTAATCAACCAACAAGCACCACATATAAGAAACGCAAAGTTCAGTACACCATATTCAACTCATAAGGAATGAAGGTGAATAACATAATGGAAACAAATGTCTTGCTACAAAAATCTGCAAAGCTCAACCTATTATCAAGCAGGGGATAAAGATGAAAAATTCAGAAATATATTCAAAATATTTTCACGGACTTTACAAATTGTAGAGGTCACTGCCAAAGCCTAGATGCAAAATATCCCATCTATGGTATTAGCAAAGTAGTACTTACAAAGTGAAACAAATGAGGTATATGAAACAAAACTGCAAAGTTTGGAGTATTATTAACAACAATAAACATCCAAATACAATGTGATAACATTATACAGATAAATTTAATTATCTACACCGAAGTAGATCGATCTATTGTTTCTATACCCAAGTACACGCATCACAAAAAAGCCAATTTTCTTTCAATGAATGCATTGAAGAATCTATAACTTTACACGAGTACAAAAATAACCTAGTAAAACATACAAACTAACACGTGAAAAGCTATATAGAATCTACACCTCTCCGGAAAATCCATTGTCGTACTAGTCATCATCGGTGAAGAGGGCAACCGCAATACCATCAAGTTTCTCAAAATTTAATCGTGACTTGGCAAACCTTTGTCGCATAGGTGCATCTGGGGCTTCTAAATCGTCTTCGAATCCCGAACCATCATGTTGTGCGAAAAAACGCTTTGCTTGTGGAGTACTATACAGAAAATGTACCTCCTTCGCGATTAGAGTCTGTGCAAATTAACACAAAGAAGTCAGTTCAGAATGGTTTTAAGAATGCGATACTTGGGATCACAATGTGGACTTGTACAAGGGAAATTACCGCTTCATTGACGCTTTTGGACACTAGAAGGAGCTGCTTTAGATCCGCATGAGTCGCCTTACACAGGATCTTAATCTATAAAAAAAAAAATCAAGACATAGGCAAAACTGATCAATATCACAGAAATGAGATGATGAAATGGTTTGAAATGAATGAATGGAGAGAATGTGATTACCAGTATATCCTGGGGCAAGGATTCGAGGCGATTTAGCCTTCTCCTTCGATAGCGACGCTTTGGCAATGTATTACCAAATGATGAAGACAAATCGTGATTTTTGCCCATCCGAACTGCAATCCTTTTTCTTCCCAAAGTCCTAGTGCTAAGAACATGCTCGATATCCTTTTGATGATGTTCTGATTCAACGTTTTGGAACTCTTTGAGCGCCATCTGTTTGCTCGATAACCTTTTAAAATCTTGAAAAAAAGCTAGTTTAGATATTTCTCTGCTATAACACAAGTATAAACATGAAATAAACTCAGCTACAATCCAAAAATATTAATTTAACAAAGAAAATCCCAAAATGTGCAAACCCTAAAGCCAGAAAATTTGTCAATGAAATTGACCTGCGCAAAGTTTTGATTTTTATGGATGGAAATTCAAATCACAGGTAGAGAAAAAGATCAAAGTGGCAACATGAGATCAAACAAATTAATAGAGAGACCCCAGTAACAGGTTTTGGTTTGGGAATTCAATCCCGCAAGAATCAATCAATCTTGTAATTTTAAATAAAATCTCAACAAATGACATACCTAAAATATCGATGACGATGATGATGAAATCTAACAGATGGTGCTGCTGCTGCGATCTTCTAAACTCAATCTCTCTGATGCCAGATATTGTTACCCTGCAATCTCCTCTTTACTTTTATTATAAGGAAGGATAAGGGTTGGAAAGCATAGAAATAAATGGGGAAAAAATACAGTATTTAGTACCAGGGTGGGTGTTTCTAGGAAAGTCCTGGAATGCCCCTGTTAGTTCCACAAAAATATCTGTCTCCTGTATAAAGTAATATCTAGTAATTTAATTTCCCCACTTTAAGTAAACGAATATGGTCTCCAAAAGAATATCAAAAAATTCAAATTTTGAAAAATTCAAGGATCGGTTAAAAAAAAAAAGGCCAAAACATGAGGGCCATAATAGGAAGATACCAGAACAACGCGTTGACGGGCTCAGCTGGGCGCCGCCTTTCGCTGAAACACCAGTCAAAACCCGAGTCCACGCTGGCGGGGGAGGGCGAGGGACACGTGGCGGAGGCTCATCAACTAGCCGTTGGGGAGGCACGTGACAAACGAGGGCGGTCGTGGGAGATGGGGATCTGACCTGTTCCCTGACGTGGCGATATTGTCGGCCGAGGTCGGCAACGTCGGTTGCTTGACCACCAAGGAACCGTCATCACGTGTTTCCGAGACTGCTGCTTCTGAAACAAATGTGTATGTATATGTGAATTTTATATGCAGCAGGCATGCGCTGAAGTGGGTTGCACGTGCCATCCTCTCCGTATCTGTGGCGATCCAAGACGAATTCAATTATTAGCATGTGGGAAATGAAAATTATAATCCCTATTTGGTGAAATTAAGATACATATACAAATATAAAAGAAATCGGAAAAAAATTACACAAATAAAGCCGGAAAACATTAATTTTGGTATCAGACACGGATACTGAATAGAAATAGATGTTACAGTATCCGTATCTGGTGAGTATTGACGGATGCAGCAGCGGTGTCCGGTAGTGATCCGATATTTAAAAGAAAACTATATTTATTTGATAAAAATCGGATACGGATAAGAAGCCAGCCTGGATTATGATCTGCGTCCAGTTATATTCCTAACATATGATATTATATGGCTTTTTTAATATATGTGTTGCAGCGTAGTTTAATTTAACGATGATACTAACACGGCGAAAAGATTATCGTTTTTAGCATCATCCGGTCAGCAAAAACAGACGCTCCGATGGCAATCAAACGATAATACAGGTGTGATTTATGTGTTACGTGTCATATGGACATGGTCGAGCAAAATATGGTTTGCCTTTGTTTATGGCCGAAAACCCAATTCGAAATCACATGTACGTAGGCCACAAAGCAAAATAGAATCCGGATCCGCCTTATCTTTTGCAAATGCAATTCACCTTGGATATATAGATATCATGAAAGAGGTTTGATTAGATCAAATAAGATACCGTTTATATTGCAGAAGTTTAAATTAAGGAAAAACTAGTATTTGGCATATGTTATGCATATGGTGTGTAAATGAAAATATAATTTGCGGGTGGTCATTATTATTAATTTACCATTTAAAACAGTGTGACTCAAAATATATTCATTTGAGATGGAAACCTATTAAATTTCCTTAAACCAAGCGAGTACAGTAAGTAGAAGAAAATTTGCCGGCCATCATTGCATGCTTGCTGTAAGTCCTCTAATTCATTTCTCCTTTTGTTGGTTTGCTGTTCTCTTTCTTGTAATTAGATAAATTGCATTATATATATTATATGCAGAATTAATAAAAGTTGTCTTTCTCTTGGTACATTTTCCTTCATGTGATATATAGATATAACCTTCTTCTCGTTGGAGGATCGATGCATATATATCGGAACAACAGATTTGGATCTGATCGGCAACTTGCCGGATGGATGGAATTCTTCAGCACATCCTTTCTTTTCTTATCACACCGGAATATGCAAAAATGAGCATACTTTCTTAAAGATGGAGATATCTTTGGACCAACAATCCGGCTTTACATTTTGAATCCGAAAGACATGATGTTAAGTATGTATAGAAACAACGATGTATTATGACAGAAAAAGGTAGCTGCCGCACTGCTCAATTACAAATGCCCATCCTCATAAAGGTTTCGGTTATCCACAAAATACTATATATGATGATGGTGAGTATACAAGTAGCTATGAAATTTTAGGAAAGATTTTTTTAGACGATTGTACGCGTCCACCGACTTGCGGGTCCGAAGCTCGGCAATCTTCACCGTCTCAAGCGTAGCCTCGGTCTCTCTCTTGCTAGCATCCCTCGCCTTCTTCATTATGGCATGACGCTTACCCAGCTCCTCTAACTTGCCCTCTATGATTCGGTAGGACTCACCCATGAGCCGGTAGGACTCCTGGCTCTTAGAGAGCAGGAGCTTCCCGGCGGCCAACCGGGTCTCAAGGGCGACCGTCTTCTCCTTCTCCTGCAGCAGCTGAAGGCGCAGATCCTCCACCTCCAAAGAAGATTCCCCCATCTTTCTCATGGCCCGGACGATCTCCTCGGCTTCCATGTTGACGATGAGGGCGCAGTGTTGGAGGACCTAAGAAAAGCAACAGATGGATTTAGAGATGTCCGGGCTAAGAAAAGGCAATTAAAACAACAATTAAACGAATACCGACCTGAACGGCCTCCTGAGCGATAGCGGCCACTTGGGCCTTTAGGGTCCCCAGCAGAATCTTTCCCACGACCGACTGCTCCATGTCCGCGAGTAAGCTGTCGGTGACGGAAAGCTCCAAGGGGACCATGAAGCAAACGCCCCCTCCTGCACCGGAATCCCCTCAGGGATATCAGTCGACGGCGTGCGGGAGACCATCCTTTTCCTCTTGAGAGGGACCTCGGTCACCTCCTCCTCCTTCCTCGCCCGGGGTTCCAGGTCTCGGGCGTGCTTCTGGCTGCCCTCGCAACGGTCATCGGGGGCTCGGGACGCTGCGGGGGACTTCGCCGGTGGGAACGGTTTCAGGGGCGAGCTCGGACTTGTTCGGGACAAGGTCACGCCCCCGGTCTTCTTCCGGGCCGTGGTGGATATGGCGTCTAGAATCTTAGACCGGTCCATGTGTGATGCGAAGGGAAAAAGCTGTAATATTTTGAAATATTTTAGATGCTTAATTATTTTTATTTATTTAATTAAAAATGTTATTTTAATTTTATTGTAATAAAAAGACCTTTTAATATGTGGTAGACTAATTTAGTAAAGATTGTAGTTTGTTTATATAATAATAAGTGTCATGAGGGGTTTTGTGGAAAATTTAATTCTTTGTGGAAATTAGATATTGTGTGGGGGGTTTATGTAAATGTGTTAGGCCATGATTTAGACTAAGTTAAAGCTTATCCACACCACATCTTAGGTTGAACCTCAAGCCTACACTTCATACTTGCATGAAAACTTATCACCTCTTCAAGGTGACACCTCCTCCTCTCTTTATCCATGTATATCTCCTTATTGGCTCAGTTATCACAACAATGATATGGAAATACTTAGTTTAGAAATTCTCCACCCTGCTTAAGAAAAGAAATGGAATAGAGAAGCTTGTGTTCTTAGGTTTTCTTGACTCAATCCATCAAGTTAGACTTCTCATGATCTTGAGCATCCCTTGAGGAACTACTTCAGTTGATTCTTCAATTTGGTATAACTTCCAATCCTGCATATCTAAATTTTCAGTATGATTAGTATAGAAATGATGGTATCACTAATATCGTATTCTTGCTTAAATTCTTACTCTGTTTTGATCTGCTATAATTTAGTTAATGTATAACAAAATCAAGTAGTACAGTAGCCTTATAAATTAGACCTAAAGTATACACTAGAAATACGAACCCATTCAATGAATTTTCGACCGGCGACATTTCCCTATTGTCCGAGCTCGCCGGTTTTTGCAGGGAGTTAAGTATTGGTTTTTCTAGGGTAGCACTCTGTAAATATTTTAGGGTATCTTGTATAGTTAGATTATGTTATATTTTCAGTATTTAAAATCTGGAAGCAAATATCTGTTTTGGGGTAAAATTGTAAATACGATACAATATTTCGTGTCACGATTCTGTTTTTCTGTTAAGAACAGCGAAGGGTTAGATCATGTTAGTATAAGTTTTAGATAGTTCATAATATTCGCGCGTAGCATGTTTAGTATGTAAATCTTGTAGTTTCACGTTTTCGCCGTATTGGAGTTTAGCCGTTTCTTATACGAAAGTTAATTTCGAAGTTAGGTTCGACCGCGGGGACTTCGAAGACCGCAAGGAAGGGAAAATGATTGATGACATCTGAGTAGTTTCGACGTATTCCGGTGAGTAGATTAAATATCTACGGGGGATTTTGTATGGATGGCGTAATACGCCCGTAATTATAAGTTTGGCTAATAATTTTCTTTGCATTGTGTATATGTTTAAAACTAAGAAACTTCATCGTATGCATTCATATCTATAAAATTCCATTGTCTAACACTTGCTAGGACACTGCACTAATTATCGATGAGTTATGTTGCATGGGCAAATACCTACATATTACACTACACCTCATCGGTAATTGAAATGTCACGTATTACTTAGAACTTACCATGTCTTATATGATTCCCTTCACACCATAAGCATCATTATTAATGATTGTTTGCATCATTGTTATTGATTGATACCTATCATGTCTTACTTTCAAATTGTTATTAATTGTAGCACAAGATGTATTGGATTTGAGAATTTCTGTTTTTGAGTTGTATACACTATTAAGTTATATTCATTGGTTCTTCATGATTGATGTGATATGTCCATCGTGAGATGTCGTTTTTATGATTTGGATTTACTCCGAATCGAGTGGGGGGCTATACGGTTGCAGATTTATATGTAATCCAGACTGAGTGGGGGATATACAGTCGGATACATGGTGGACCCGGTCGAGACCGAGAGGCAGGAGAGCCGCATTTGAGACGGGGAGCCTAGTGAGGATACTCGATACCGAAGATAGTTGTAAAACACGGCGGATATCTGGTGGATACTGACCGATGTTATTGATTGACAGGATCGTTCGGGGAATGATGTCTGTTAAAACAGAAGATTTGTGTCGATATTGGACACGGAAAATAAACCTAAAATTTGAAATGACCGATATTCAGAGATATTTGATGAGATTTCAGTATTTGGTTATGCATTTATTTAGTACATATTCATGCATCAATGGGATACTATGCATCATGCTTATCTTGTCACTTTTACCATTATTCCGACATGCTTACAATATCACTGTTAGATGTTAGTTTTGCTCACTGAGTTGGCAACTCACTCTCGTTGTGCCTTAGTTCCTTGCAGGAGACGCGTGGACACATAGCAGCGGTGCGGAACCACTTGTCATCTTATATCGCTTATTTTGCTAGGTGGGTTACATATACAGTGACCGTCTATTTTTGATATATGTATTTTGGATCTAATATCACTCCATCAGACTATGTATATTTGACTTAGAACGAAATATATTTGTATATGTTTTGTTTAGATTGAGTGAGATCGTTTAGTTGTGTTAAGTTATGCTTTCTTTACTTATGCATGAAATTCTTCGCTTGAGCGCCGTATTGTTGTTGCGTATTGATTTCCGTTATTTGGCGTTATTTTGCTCCCAACTAGGGACGCAACTTATTTAAACATTTTGTAACCGTTTTATTTAATGATTGAAAAGGAGGTGCTGTCGAAATTTTAAATGCAAAAAATATCAGTTGTTTAGATTTCGTTTCTTAAAAATCATTCGACATGCTACCTCATTTTTTTACTTAAAAACTAAAATTTCCTTAATTCCGCAAATGGGTTTTTGATCTTGGTTTTTGGCTTACTCAGATTGTGTCGGCATGTTTAGATGTCATACAATCTAAGTGCCGGTCACGCCCAAATTTCGGGTCATGACAAAAGCACAGAGAAGTTAGTGATATAAGAAGGGAAAAAAGTAAGTTGCTCAAATCTAAACAGGTCGTCCAATCCTCTAACTTACCCACAAAGCGCACGGGGCTGAGCCCAGCCCAGCTAAGGACCTGCTCGGAAAGCAAGACGTCGACCCGCTGGATCGGCTCCCACATAGACACCGCCCTTGCCTCGGGGGAAGACGACTGCTTCACTCGCGGAAAGTTGGCCCGGTGCCATTGTACAGGCATAGGCCAGTCCCCACCCTCGGATGGCCCGACGAATACAAACTTCTCCTTCCAGTCATAGATGGAAGAAGGAACGACAACCACGCCTGACCCGGTCACCCCACTCTTGCATTTTTTAAAGGAAACATACACCCGGCTAGGCTCACTCTTGCTGGTGCCGGGATGATTTTTATAGCAGAGAAAGAAAGTAAGAAGGGTCAAGCTGAAGGGGATCTCCTCAAACTTCAGCCGGACCAGAAACCCGAGGAGGATTCTCTACGAGTTCGACACAAGCTGGCCCGGCGAGAGTTGGAAACAACGAAGTATCCCGCATACCTCGGTTGGAAAAGGCAGACGCATTCCCGCACGGAACGCCTCCAAATACAGGGCAATCTCTTTCCCTTGCACCTGGTCTGCCCGTTCGCTCCCTTTTGCCAAACGGAGCGAGTAGTTGGAGAGGATATGGAAACGTGACCGAATCTCGGCAAGCTCGTCCAGATCCCTTAAGACAGAGGGCGCATCGCGGGCGTTCCCGATGCGCACCTTAGAGACCCTCGTCGCAGCCGGGTGACTAGCGGCGCCGATGGCCCTGACTCTATGGGACGGGCCCGACGATGAGGAAGCAGTAAGGGAACCCTCTCGGGAAGAGGTGGAAGACTCCCTAGACTCTATCTTAACTATCTCAACAGGCTTTTCAGAAGAAAATATCTAACCTGATTCAAAGGAAGAAGGAATTCTCCGAGGAAAGAGCACGAAGGATCCGATCTGAAGGATGGAGCGCCGAGCAAATCTCTTGCAGCAAAGGAAAATAGTAACAAAAGTGTGAACCCTAGGGGGATCCCACCTCTTTTTATACTGCTTAGGGGACGCATCCAACGCCCCAGATCGTTTCCTGCAAAAACGAAGCTTCGCGTCCGTCAGCCGTCGAAGCCCCACGTGCCGAACGGCCATTAGAGACGTCCCTTCGGGCGCAGGCGATAGCGACAGCCTGTCACGTCTGCCAATCCGCGTGGCCGGCGCCTCAACAGACGTGCAAGCGAATCGACGCTCTTCATTAAATGCACGATCCTTTCCCCTAATATGCTGACGTCATCCAAAATACGGTCAGAGATCCAAGCGTCCGGAATACGACAGGAGGGTTTAAAGATCTAAACGACGCAACCGCCCTATGCCGAGTCGTCCCGATAATCCGCGCTGACAAATTCTTGACAACAGGTTGAGCCCGGGAAAGCGATTCGGTCCACTCTCGACCCAACCTATAAATAGGTCTGGACTAGAGTGGAGGGCTAATGATGATACTCATAAGTGGGAACTCCCTGGATCATGACATGTGGCAGATGATATGTCCCGGGGCTCATGGAAATAGAGCAAGCACCATATATTGGAGGCGTCCCTCGGGCTATCGTCCCGAGGCATGACCCAACCTTCGATGGATCCCTGAACACTTCTATTCTTGCCTTATAAATAACCATCTGCTCGCCTTCGAGCCTTCCTACACGCCGAGCTTCCTCAGCTCTTCCTGCTCGCCTCCGAGCTATCACAGAACCGATCTTCCTCGGCCTCCTGCTCGCCTTCGAGCCTCCCGCCGAGCTAAGCCCAAACGCCTCTGCCATGGCTCCGTGTATTTCGCCAGAGGCCCAACATCCCGCGTTCCACGCCGTCGTATCCCCCCATTAACGAGCGTATCTCGTCATTAATGGGGGGATCCCGTCATTCACGCGGACGTAATGTCAAGGGCGTAACCGACGGCGAAGATCTCGCGCCAGCTCGCTCCAAGCGACCACTGTAAAAACCCCTCTCTCAGACGACTCAGATAAGGCAATTTTATTTCAATAAGCTACTATCCTGCCCAAATTTCTCCGCTAACTTGATCGTCCGAGGGTCCACGGTGGTACAACCATTCGAGGACTTCTTTTGCAGATTGCTCGGCTTCACCTCATAACAAGCCCACTGAGATCCACACGCTAAAGTAGGCCACCCTCAACATCAACCTCAGCCGTTCAGATCGACAGTGGAAATCCAAACCTCCATCAATACGGAAGATATTTATAGGGGAACTGGGTATTACACCACCCCTTAGTTGATATCATTTCCTGCGATGATTGTGCAGAACCCGACTCCGACTCTAGTGATGATGACGTCGATTGGGTTAATGTCGAGCTCACCGACGAGCTTCGCCAGCTGCTTGACAGAACAGCTCTAATGTGCTTTCTGTCCAATTCATACAAGTATTGATAGAACAAGCTCAGAAGATGAGATGCAAGATTATGAAAAAAGAGTGGAAGAGTCTCATTACAAGCAATCTTGTTGGTTGGCTTAGAAGGGTGTGGAGCGAATTAGGTTGCGACGACATCGTGTCGAACGCACTTGCGCAAGAACTTACAATTCTGTTGGAGAGTAATCTTTCGAAAATCCATTTTGAAGATCTTTCCCGGAATTCTGGAACCGCAAGGGGATCTCTTTAAAGCCGTCTAAACAATCACCGTGGAAGTTAGTTTAGAGGCAAAGGATAGACCCTGAGGTTGGAGCAGTGGGGAATTGGTTGCACGGTAGTGAAGATTATCTCGATATTTGAAGGACTTTATGGGATGTGTTTAGTTTTGTGTTTACTCTTTTTCATTTGCAAGATAAAATGACTAGATTCTTTCATTCTATTCTCTCTTGTGATTACTTTCCTGAGAGAGGTACACTCAGTCACAGACTTACAGGGATTTGTTCTTTGATTATACAGTTGCTCAAGCATGCTTGGGCATGGGGTGGCTATCGGGTCGAGTTTTCGGTTTTCGTGGGGACCTTAAGGAGAAAGCTTTTAGTAAGGGAATGATTAAAAAGTCAAATACTTAAGCAGCGGCAGTGTTATGGTCTGTTTGGATTCTTTCGAATGATGGTATGTTTCAACCACAAATGCATTTCCTTGCATTCACTTGTGGAAAATATCCAACATCTCTTCTTATCATGGATACGGGTCAACAAGATACATGTAGGTGTTCAAAAGGGCGGGCAGGACAAGTATTCGAGGAGTAAGGTTAGGGAGCAGGCATACGAGACAGGCGAGTTGTGTGGCTAATGCTATTTTGGCTAGTCACAGATAGTTGAAGGACTTTAGTGTTCAGCTTTATGTGTTGGTTATGGTTGTTTAAGCTAGCACCTTCCTATGATCTTGCTGAGAGAGATCGAGATGAGACACTGTCGGACAAAGTTCGATATAAAAGTAATGGACATTGCGACAACTAGAAATCAGACTATTGAGCGTCTCCTCGAGTGCTCGCAGGAGACGGAGGGACAGTGTCTCGACGCCAGCTAACTTCATGGAGCCGGTATAGGAGCTAATCCCACAACGTTTCCAGTTTCAAGACGCGCAAGTTCCCAGAGGAAAATAGTAGTGACTTAAGTTCGAGTTTAAGACTGGAGTTGTTCGACCTTGGTTATTTTATTGGTTAAATTAAGGATAATATCGTCTACGGACTCATTCTTCAACCCACATTTGTATTTCCGTGCATCCCCGTTGACATGGTATTCGGTGAACAACCGGAACTTTTGTAAGGTCGAGGATTTGTGATCGGAAACAGCACGATGGATCTTGTTCTCTGCCAAATAATCAAGGTTTAAAGACGGTGTGTGAACCCAGAGATATATCTCCACCTTCTACAAATCAGGCTTGTTTTCACGGCGTCTTTGGTCTCTAGGAACGAAATTATGTGTTGAAGAACGACATCAGGCAAGATTGATGCTGATCAAATCCATGCTTGGCTTTTTCGTGTCCATGTCCATCTAATACAGAAATTACAGGATAAATTAATTATATCCATATATAGTCCAACACCAGCTTTCGATCAAGCTTCAGATCTCAGATCTGATCCGATGAAGCTATGAATCCGACCTCTTCCCTTCGGATCCGACCACTCCTTCATTGGATCCGATCATTTCCTCGTTGATCGAGAAGAGCCTCTTCGATTCACCAACCTCCCTATCCATAGATCCATCGACCTCGTCGGCCTCCTCCTCGTGTAGTCAAAGACAATCTGCATTACGATGTGGAATAGACAGTGAAACCTTGGGAATTCCTGTAGCAGCAGGATACTTGGCGGCACACTATTCATTCATCCATGCCTCTTTACCTTTTCTCACTCATATTTAATGATTCTTGGATTTGCAAAATACATATGCACACACCAATGTTGGAAAGTCCTACTAAGCCACTTTATAATCCCTTAATCTCACTCACACACAAATATGTATGTCTACTGAAAAGGAAATATGCTTCTTAAATTGATCCATGACAATGAATCAAAATGCAGCATCCTTGACGTTATAGCCCATCGCTGCTATATAAGATTTAGTTTCATTATTGGAGTTTTGTAACACTCCGCAATTTTAATGAGGAGTTTTTGATGTCTTTACATGACGAAATTTGTTTTTATTGTAATCTTTTTGATTTTGTATACAGAACAAAGTGTGTTCCAAATATTCTTTGTATCTTGATACGCGCCATTAGTGATTCCAACATCTTTATAATGTAATGTCGTCACCTGGTACATTCCAATTCAATTCATTCATACCAGAAAACTACATTCATGGTTAACAACCTTGTTCTTTGTTTATGCCTCTTTCTGCGAGATTGGTTCACACCTGTTAGTAAATTAATATCTATTAATTTTAGTCGACTTTACACTTCCGTGAGAGTCTCAAAAGGATAAAAGCCAGCTATGTCTGCTAGTTTTTTTTTTAAAATTTGGGTTCATCAGACACAATCACCATAGAGATGGATGTATTTCACCATCGAATAGACTTGGATTTGGAGTGCAACTCGACTCAAAGTTGAGAAAGCCCCCACAAAAGAGCTTAGGTGAATGGATATCATATGGTAATGTTACGCTTAGGAAATAATTATCTCGTCTCCACCTTTGCAGTTTGTGGATTTCAACAGTTGCCTCATTTGGATTTTATCAACCAACTGAAGTGAACGATAGCATGATGACTTGCATAGAGATGTGGAAATAAATTATCATAGGTCGGGTGTAGTCACATTGTTGAAGCAGGATCTTTACTTAACTAAAATCTCGTTTAGCTACACCAAAACCTTTGTGCACCGACGACCTCAAATGTCTGCTTAAAGCTGCAATTTAGCCAGATAATTCTTAGGTGAAAGTATAAAAATCAATCCAATGCATATATTCAATAAAGTTGATCTGAATGATCAAAGCATAATCATATTCCTCACAAAGTCCTAGTCAACTCAGATTTCAATGGATCATAATTATCCACCATCTAAAATTATAAACCTTTTCACTAATCTAGATATAGAAAGGTCCATCTATGTATAGCTTTCTGAATGTTCTCCCGCTGTATTTTACCGCATTTTAGATAGCTAGGATCATGATAATTGGTTGGAAGCTTATAATAATGTCGTAAACATAAGAATAGCTTGGTCTTCTTGACAAATTTATTCTGATCACATGTTTTCTCAAAATCATATTCTTGTTAGTTACGAAGTAGGGATCTGCCGAGAATTAGTGCTAACAAATAATGATGGAAGCTCTCTTCCCTTTCATTCACTAGTTTCTGAGGCTGAACTATGGAGATGAGCGATTTACTAGCAATGATGGTATTGACAACATAACGTGCTTACAACATTTGTTTTTGCATGTACATTCTTCATTGTTTTGTATAAAATGAACCAAATGCTTTAATATGTCAAGAATCAAAACCATACATATAAAATAAATTATATTCATTGAACCATAACTCATTTATGCCTTTGCGATGAATGTACATTCTTCATGCATGTAATCAGATTTCATTTTTGGCACCATAATCTACTTGAATGGTAAGCTTTTATGTGCAAGATTTTATAGCATTGAATCTGAAAAAATTATTCATGAATATAGAAATACACTGCTTCTGTAACACACAGCTGGATTGTGATTTTTTTGCCTATAAAAAAGCCCTGATCATGATAGGTTTTTTTTTCCACGGCAAAATGGCAACCTCTCTTTTCAATACCACACCCATCTTCAAGGATGTTCACGTTCCTCTTCCATGGAGATTTCATGAACCTGGAGGTAGAGGAAATTATTGGAGAGGCTCAAAGATGTCAATGTAAGTATTTACTAATATTTTTCATTTCAGTTTTTTTTAAATATGTAGAGAATATTTAACGCAACATATCAGATTGTTGTTTTTTGTTGTTGTTGTTGTAATTATTGTTTCCTTACATATTGTTTGAATAATGCTTTAACAGTGCCTTAGTTTATGGTGATTCCAAACTTTGATTTCTTTGAAAGTTGCATGCTTTTATTTTATTTAATGTTCACTTCCATGCTATAGAAAATTTTCATTCTTGCTCAAAATTTTCAATTGTTACATGCAATTTTGTGATTATTATAGTAGTTATATAGAGCATCTCACGTAGTGTTAAAAGCTGCATAATATATCTTCCACTCAAGTGCTGTAATAGAATTGTTAGTTGAAAATACATTGCTGTTGATGGAGGTCCTTTTCGGGTCTCCGTCAGATGTTGTCTTCCGTTGATCTCCCGGTGGATTTCGGCGGTGATCTTCTGTTGCGTGTGGGTCTCAATGGGTTTTGAGGAGATTAGTGATTTGAGGAGTTTAGCGCCGAGTACCTGCAAAGAAATCCCAGAGTGGTTTGGTACCACCGAGGACCTCCGACGATCAAGTTAGTACTAGATCTGAGCAGAGTAACGGTTAAGTGGAATCAAGAATGGCTTTCTTGACCCCTCTGTGATGGGGTTTATATAGTGGCGGCGGCACGCAGCAGCAGGCGCGAGAATCTCGCCGGCAGTTACGCTCCCGACGTCACGCCCGCGTAAAGAGCGGATCGCCCATTAATGGGGATCGTGATGGCGTGGAACGTGGGACGTTGCTGGCGGAGAATCTACGCGTGGCGAGATTGTAGGGTTCCTAGGCACACTATGGAGGTTTCACAAGGTATCAACCATGCCAATTTAAAATTTTACAAGTGCCGAGAAACCCTAATACGGATTCGTTGACTAGAGTTTAGGCGAAAAGTAAAACTAGTTAACAATTTAACTAAAAGTAACAAGCTACAACCTTTGTAGATTCG
This sequence comes from Agapanthus africanus, assembly GCA_030015575.1. Classification (NCBI taxonomy): domain Eukaryota; kingdom Viridiplantae; phylum Streptophyta; class Magnoliopsida; order Asparagales; family Amaryllidaceae; genus Agapanthus; species Agapanthus africanus. The sequence goes on from CM057338.1 coordinate 984,004,400, forward strand.
GTTCTCCACTTCCTTAGCTCCACGTAGACGTCCTCTCGCTGTCCATGTCGGATCTCGGACTCTAGCATCGGCTTCATCGGAGAAATGAGCGGACTAGTCGTCGGCTACGATGCCGAAGATGATCTACGTCGAGATTACACAAGATCAAGCTCCAACTTCACCAAGTTGTGAAACTTGTGAAGAAAACACCCTATACTACTTGGCAAGAGATAGAGGATGAAGAAATAGGAGGTGGGTTCACTTTAGAATTGGATTTCTTTTTATCATGAAACTTGTTGAAGCTTCATGAAGCTTGTTGAAGCTTCATGAAGCTCTAAAGTGATCATTTTGTCTTCATGCTTAACCCTAACCATTCCCACTAACCATGGTCTATTCTCTACACCTAACCAAGGTTAGGATATGATAAGTATTCATATTGTTTTTCTTTTTAAACAATACTTATCATATTCTATCTTCTTCTTCCTCTTCATCTTCAAGAAAGAAACCTTGCCTTCATCAATGGCAACTTGAGCAAATGAGTGAGAAATCCAATTCTAAAGTGAACCCACTGGTATATCGATGTCCCGTCTCGATACACCCACGACTAGGGACCTTGAAGGATGTACTTATGTATTACCATGTCCCCACTAGTATGATCCGCATCATAGTCCAGGTAGTCAAGTACACATCCTAAGGGCTTTACCAACATGCAACTTTAAGACAGTATAAAGAGACTAGTGTACATGTTAAGATAAAGAGTAACCAGATAGCATACTATCATATCGAGCAAGAAAGTCATCTCTATATATATGTCCAAGCATCCAATATAATATACATCATCTGTACAATACTGGCCTCTAGGGCATACATACAACTAACAGAGATTTGCGGAGCGGCAGTTACGCCTGTGAGTTGTGGAGTTGGTCGATCGGAAGGACCGAGGAAGACGGCCTCGGCTGGGGAGCTCAGAACCGAGCAAGGGGGCTGAGGAGTCTTGGTCCTGTGGCAGCTCGGGGCGAGCTGAGAGGCCGAGGAGGCAAATTTGCAGGGGGGGCACAAGGAGGGTGTCACGCCCCGCTTCCCAAAATACGGAATACGAGGTATAGACAGGGCCAGCCATACTCCTATGGTCGAGAAAATGTCCTGCCGTAGTCATATTTCGGCTTCTAGTTTTTCATGGTAAACAGTAGATGATGCGTAGGTAATGAGAAATGCAGTAACTGAAAGAAACAATAATATAAACTGACCTGATGGGAAACAAACGAATGTAACTCGGAATGGCAAGTCAAGAAGTCTGTGATTGCACGTCTAGTTCTGGTCCAGGCTAAATCTTCTCCTCACACTGAGCATGCATACTCAGGTCGTCAGAGCGACACAATAGCAATATAATATATATAAAATCAAGTGACAGTTCTAACAGTGGTAATAGATTTGAATGACAGTAAATCAATGACAGCATGATTATGAATGTGCAGTAATCAATGACAGCATGAATATGAATGTACAGTAATCAATGCAGCGGAGCAGTAAGGCAGTAGAACGATATGTCACGTATGTCAACACGGTATCTAAGGTATATAAATGTCAGTATCCCTATCAGTCTCTAAGTCTCACTGCACAGGTCACTAAGCCTATTGTCAGTCCAAGTGTGAGAATCAACCACTCGCGAGTGTCCTCCACCCAAGGGTGAACCTAAGGGCAAAGGACCACGGGCCCAGCATGTAACATGTATATCACGGTGTATATCACATACCCTGTAAATCTCCATATATCTCCCTAAATATATAAGCCGGCATGGGACTCCCGAGATTCTGTTGAACTCACACTTAAACTACCCCACACCCCGTGGTCTACATCAAACGCTAACCATAACCCTAAATACTAATCGATCCGTGACAAGTCTGCGCGAGAACTGGAGGCAGGACCTCCATCAAGCACGTCCCGACTAATATCTAAGATAAATGGCAGTGTTGGATGCCTTATCTGTGACACCCGTGCAAGCGCTTCCATAAGTGTCCCATACCACTTATAGTCACACGTACACGCATCCCACAGACGTCGACAATGCAATAGAATAATAGGGTCACTGATTGTGTACAAGTACGTATCACTTTCACTTATTCACGGATACACGAACACTGACGTACTTGCCACAATCATCACTAAAATCTAACACTGGGTAAATGCACGATATCACTACGTTATCACTACAATGATATGAGTATGATATGATATGTAAACAGTATATGAAGCATGATTAAGGTGTTATGAAACAGTATTCTATCACTTGCACGATTTATCATGAAACATATGTGTATATTTTTGCAAAACGATATACAGGTAATAATTAGTATGTTCAGTTATCTATCCATCAAATTTTGTTTCAAGCCAATCGGATTCCAGGATCTTTAATTATAACCATTTCATTTTAAGCGTTCGCGGCTGAAAATCCAATTTCAGAATCAGATTTCCGTTTCGCAACACATTTTAATCCCAGTTGGGATCAGAATTTAGCGACGCTACAGTTGGATGAATTCTAGGGTTTTCAGTAAGGTTTTCAACTCAATAGACGGATCATCAATTGCATCTGCACGTCCGTAGTTATACACTGTTTAACACTAATATGTCAGTTCTGATTCTGTTGGGACTGTTATGCGTCCCGATCTATTAAATTACAGATTAAATATCAAACAGTAACGAAACAGAATGAAACCAATTGTTTTATCTAGCTAACAGGTTCAACTACAGTAAACAGTGGAGTTCCGCAACTTACGAGTTAAGTGAATCCTGTGGTACCCATTACGGAACAGCAAGCAACAACTGGAGTCGCTCTGGACTGCAGTCCAGAGTCGCACTCCGATCCAATTATCATTACGGTTTAAATACAGGAATGTCATAAAACTGGTATAAGGTTAAATTTCGTCGAGTTGGCTTCGATTTGAGCCCTCGAACGTACCATTCTAGTATGTATATGATTTATGGTGAATTTAACGATTTTCAGGTACAATAAAATTACAGTTTTACGATTAAACTTGGGGGTAGTCGTTTTGGTCATTAGCGGTCATATTATCAAACGAAATTCATGCACTAGGTTCTCAGCCATACGGGCCAAACAGTACCATTTAGTTCCGCCAAATTAGGAAAAGATTCTCATTGGGAACACACGTCGAACAGGTAAATAGTGTACGTTTTCAGGAATGGTAACATATCAATTTACATGATTTGGATTTGTAACTTAAATAGAATAGCATGAAGCAAGTAGAGAACTTGCCTGGAGATGTTGGGGCACACGGCAGCGGCAACGACACACTTGCGGCACGGCAGCGACACACGCGCGAGCGACAACGTCAAGATTTGGCCCCGGCTTGAACTGGGTGGCGCAGGCTCGGTTGATAGAAGAGTGAGAGAGAGAATTGGAGTTGTAGGGAGAGAGATTGAGAGGGGCAGTGAGAGGGAGTGAAAGGGAGCCAGAGAGAGGGAAAGAAGCAGTGAGAGAGAGAGAGAGTGTGTGAGAAATTCAGAGAGAGGTTGAGTGAAAGAGAGAGAGCGAGAGAACTGAGAGAAAGAGAGAGAGAGAGAGAGAGATCAGAGATTAGAGAGAGAGAGACAGTGAGGGAAAGGCCAGAGAGAGAGTTAGAGAGAGAGAGAGAGAGAGGTGTACAGAGGGGGGGAGAGAGAAATTGAGAGTGAGATTGTAGAGAGAGAGAGGTACAGAGGGAGAACAGAGGAGGGAGAGAGGGTGGTGCTGGCGGTCGGTGGGGCTTGATTGCCGAGGAGGTGATGGAGGTGGTGTCGATGATGGTGGTCGCCGCCGATGTCGAGGGTGCAAGGTGGGGTGCAGGGGTGCTCGGCAGGGGGCTCGGGTTGATGTATCGTGGTGGTGAGGAGTTCTGTTGGTGGAGGAGGAGCTGGCGAGGGGTCGTTGAGAGGTTGTCGTCGTCGGGGGTGACGAACGGAGTTGGGGAAAAACAATGGCGCTCGGTGAGTTTGGGTGAGTGGAGAGGAGGAAAGGAAGAGAGGGAGTTAGGGGAGACGAGGGGTGCGCGAGCGGATGTAACGGCGCTCGAACGTGGCCGACATGAGCTCGGGCGTGGGCGGAGGAGACGACGTGGGCTGCGGCGAAGGAAAGGGTCGCGAGCGGGAAAGGTGGAGGTAACCGTTGGGGAGATGTACAGTAGTTGGCGGGTCGGGTAGGGGAGTGTGGGAGCGGGCTGCTGGAGGGAAAAGAGTGGGCCGGGCCAGAATAAAAGAAAAGTTAAATAGAGAAATTAAGGGAGCGGGCCGGCTGAGTGGGCTGGAAAAATTAAAGAAGAAATATTTTAATTAGAAGAGGGCCGGGCTTAATATAGGGTTTGTTAGAAAAAATTAAGTGGGCTGGAAGTTTAAACTGAGGAAATGAGTTTGGACACTTGGCAAAGGGTTGGGAAATTTTGGATTAAAGAAAATGTAATTAAATCATGGGTTTGGGTTAGACGGAGAAATATACATAACATTTGTTTTGGGTTTAAATTCAATAAAAGGAGAACGGCTGAGCCAGAGGAAAAGAAAGATAGGATCTGGGTTTAGTAGGATTTTGAAATTAAATAGATAATTATAAATAAATTTTATAGGTAAGAAGAAATACGGATTTAGGCGTATAAGAAAACTGGGTATTACAGAGGGCCAGCTTGTGCTTGCAGATCGGGTACCAGGGTGGCCCGGTCGGCCTCTGTGGGCCCTTTCTTCTGGGTCTTGGAACATGTCATCCGCCACATGTCCTGATCTCGCATCGCTAATATTGAGCATCATCATTAGCCCCCCACTCTTGTCCCGACCAGCTAGCGGGTTGGGTCAGGAGAGGACTGCCAGGCCTTCCGAGGTGAGCTCCTTCCTAAGACTTCGTCGGGACGAGTCCTCGGGCTGTCAGTTGTCTTTTCTGTCAGCGAATCAGGGCGAGATCTCTGCATTTAAGGAAGGTGCGCCGGTTCGTGCATTCTGCCACTGAAGTGACGGTCCACGTGTCAAGCGTCGATTGGCCGACGCGACGTATGCAGGCCTGCGGTGTCTGATGGGATGCGGTCCAGCGCAGGATCGACACGTGGAGCGATTGGAGCCGCTGGACGCGAGGAGTCGTTTTGGCGGGAGATGACGGGCGTCGTTAGATGAGGTCGCTTGCAGCAATAAACAGGGGTGGGGCCCGTCCTTGGGCCCCTACTCCTTCATATTTCCCTCTTCTAAGTCCTGGTTGCTCGGCGCTTGTCTTCTTTCTCTCGCTTTCGGTTCCCGGGGATTCCCTTTTTCAAGGTTAGATGTCTTCCTTTGTAGAGTCAGTAGATGTTGTAGGAGTAGGTTCTAGGGACCCTTTAGTTATGTCCGAGTCCCCCCGGAGAGCAGGGGTCGGATCCTCTCCCCGCGATCGTGCGGCAGGGGCAGCCCCCAGGGAGGAGGCGGCAGATGCGGCCCCAGCACCTCGTATTGGGTGAGGCATGAGGACGAGCTCGCCAATACTCGGGCTCGCTTCCACATCCCCTCGTGTTACAAGCTCCGACTGGCCAAGGAGGGAGAGAGGGAGGATCAAGTACGAGGCAGGGAGATCGCCTTGTATTTGGAAGTTTTTTGGGGCGGAATGCGCCTTCCCTTCTCTCCCGAAGTCATCGCAGCGCTGAATTTTTTCGATCTGGCCCCCGGCCAGTTAGTGCCGAACTCGTGGAGGATCCTCCTCGGGTTCTTGATCCGCCTGAAGTTACAGGCGGTTCCCTTCAGCCTCTCCCTTCTCGATTCTTCTCTCGTCTTCAAAAATCATCCTGGTGGTCGAGCGGGCGACCCGAGATGGGTCTATCTCTCTTTCAGGAAGCGGCCGGGGGGCGCTGCCGGGACCAGGGTCGTGGCCTTGCCCTTTTCTATTCATGATTGGAAGAAGAAATTTTTCTTCGTTTCCCTTCCCGAGGGCGAGAACTGGCCCGTGCCTACCAAGTGGTCGAGGGAGAAATATTTGCCGAGGAACCAGTCCAATGACCCCGCCGCGGTGAGAGCGGCGTCGTGGGAGCCCATCCCCCGACCTAACGTGCTGTTGTCTGAGAGGGTCCTGAGTTGGGCCGGGCTCAGCCCCGTTAAGTTCGTCGGTAAGTTAGGCCTGCTTTTTGGCTTGTGTTTTGCTCGTGTCGCTGACTTGTTGGGTATTTGTTTTGTGCAGGATCCATGGACTTCGACTCGCTTAAAGCTTCCATGCACCAGCCGAGGAAGGTTACGAAGGCTGGGCGCGCCAGCTCTTCTCGTACGAAGCCCGCCCCCGCTCCTACTGCTCCGGTGGTGGTGTCCCGCAAGCATTCGGGGGCGGATCCCACCCCGGGTCTCAGCAGAGTGTCGGGCTGGAAGCGGGCCCTGGTTCTGGAGGATCCGGGCTCGGAGGAGGAGATCGGCTCTCCCTCAGAGCAGCTCAAGAGGAGCTCCCAGAGACCTTCCCGGGGCCTGTCCTCGCCGATCATGGTGAGGAAGAGGGCTTCCGGTTCGCGGTGCAATCGGGGCTATCCGTTGCGGATAGCCTTCTGCATGAGATAGAGGCCTCGGCCGGGGGTAGAGTTCTCGGGGGGACCTTCAGGGCTCAGCTGGCGTCTATCGTCCAGGAGTCCGTGCAGGTAAGTGTTTGGTTCATTATGAGATTCAGTGCCTCCTTAATCTTTCTGATCTCTTTCGTATCTCCCTGGTTCTCCAGCACGTTGCCCTCGCCTTGCGTATGGAAGCCGAGGTGGTAGCCCCGACGCTGGAGGCTGCGGGTCGACTCGCCTCACTGGAAGAGAGCTCCAGGCGGGAGCTGGAGGCGGTGACGGCGAGGGTTGCCGCCTTGGAAGGAGAGGCGGAGGCCGGGAAACGGGAGGTAGCCTGGTACCACGAGGCTTCCGTGACTGCCGAGGCCAAGCTCGGGGATGCTCAGGTGCTTGCCGGCAACCTGAAGAGGACGGTGAAGACCCTCCGGAAGGAGGTTGGGGCGGCGGCCGAGGCGGCCAAGTCGGCCGTGTAAGTCCACGGTAGCGCCTCGGCCGTCTAACAGACGCCAAATGCGGAACAAAAACTTTTACAACTGGCGCTATCGCGTACTATAACCCGGATCTGCCATTAAAGCTAAACTAACAAACTATAAAGTGGGTAGAAATGTTATACCGAACGATCCGAGTCCTTCGGTCTTCAACCATCATCCCACGCTTTGTTGCGTCTGCTCTGATCTCCTGAATCTCCAGTCTCCTCGTCCAGGTGGCACCACGTCGACGGATCTTTAAACGGGCTCCCGCCTCTGAACCGAGGCAACTCGATCATCAAGTTTGCTAAAAGAAATGACCAAGATTGATGTAGAGAATGAGTAGAACATTTTGTCTCGTTACGTCCAAAGCTATGGACGAACGGTTAATGAAGTTGTCTTTTGAAACTGTGATGGAATGAAATAAGCTTTGAAATTTCCATACACCAAAACTATATCTTTTTTTCCAAAATGAACCATATCCTTTCACCAAGAGGGGGCCAGCCATATTTGTAGAGGGGGAGAGGTGAGTGTAGGAGGATAAATGGTGACCATAAGAATAAATGAAGGAGTGAGTCATATTAACACATCATGAAACCATTAAATGCAAACATGAATCACTAACCTAGTCATTAACCTAGTCACCATTCAATTAATGCAACAAATGAGTCACAAGCCACCTCGTCATCCTAGTCATCATCTAGAAACTTTGTCACGCCTCGCTTCCCAGTGTACAGCGAAGTGGACGCGACGAGGCCCGCTACGTATATACTCAGAAATACATACGCTAAGCGTAACTAAGCAATATAAAGTAAATCACAAGAGACAAATGATATAGAAATAACAACAACTTTTATTAATAACATTCTTTGTACAATGCATGAAAAGAAAATACAACTGAAATGAAAAGCGATGCCTAAACAGTGGCATAACAGTAAATGAAAATACTGGAAAGAACAAGGTACAATATCTAGAGCTCGGGATCTTCGTGGAACTGCTCCAAATCTTCATCGGTGGGCTTGATCTCAGCTTGGTCCAACGCACCTGACGACATTCAAAGAAGAAAGAAATAGAATGTCGTCAGCGAACAGGTCGCTCGGTAAGTCCCAAAGATAAGGAAGAAATGGACAGAGAGTAAGAGAGAGAGAGAGAGTATCTTTTAATGTTGTATTGTATTATCATATTATAGTAGTATGATGTTAACGCTGTTGTTGTAGCTTGGTACAGAAGGATGCCAGTGTATACGAGAGGGGTCTCAGTATGCTAGAGACCAGGGCAAATGGAAGTACAAGGCTCCGTTATACAACCCGGAACAACGGCAATTGGATTCAGGTTAGATGTCTTAATCTTACCTTCTCGTGCCACCTTTAACACCTTCCGTACCAATCTACCCCTTAAACCCCGCGATGTCTTGTTTGTATTGTTATCTTGTAAACTTGTATTAATTGCATGATAGACTGACTGACTGACCGAAACCATGATATCAGGAAACGGTTATAACCGTAGAGTCATGTAAATAGAATACTGGGAAACATGTAAAAGGAATATATCCATGGTTCGGTTCAGTCAAGTTATATAGATTGTTAACAGGATTCTGGGATTCATGTGTTTATATTGAGTTGGAATATTAAAGAATATAGTTTGACTTGAATCATATTCAAGTCAGAAATAGTCAGACTCTAACCCGAGTCAGACTAAAAAGAAGGTAAGCTGAAGTTCGATATTTGTTAGGGGCCTTATTGTAAATTATAAAACTTGAGGGGGTTTTATGTAAAAAGTACTATTGTATAATTTTCAAAATACACCTCAAGTATTTATTATTCGTCTTTATAATTATAATGATTATGAATTTTATTTGTGTTATTCTAGTGAATATATCCTAATAAAAATATTAATTTATAATATTGATTTATTTGAAATTCATGGTATTTTAATGTAACTTTTAATCTTGTAATTTTTAGAAAAATGTGGAAACTTTATATCATGATAAAATAGGTGTCTAAATGGTATTTAAATATATATTAATACAAGAACAATTTTAAATAAATATTTTAATTTCCAAAATCACATTATTCTTAAATGTCGTATTTTAAACCTTTCGAGACCGAATGCTCCTTGCGGAGGTCTGAATCTCGCACTACTAGCCCGCGGGTGCACGATGAACTGCACTATCCCTAACGGGTTCCCCAAAATTGGGTTGTAGCGGCGCTTTGCTTAGATTTAACAAATACTATTCATTTAGGAAAATGGTTTTATAAATAAAAGGTATTTATTTGTAAAAGGGTATAGATTTCCGTATTTTATTTTCTAGGGTTTCCTAAGCCAACTAGCCTATTTCTAAGGTCTAAACGATAAGTCATTAGAAGCCTCAAATCGCCTCTTCACCGTCAATTGCGGCCTGGTAAGTGCCAGGTAAGTGGGAAGGAACCGCAGTCGTGGGCCTAATTAAAAACCACTAGCCTAGACACACTTGCCTAGACACCACAAGACAGTTTAGATAAACGATCGATGTCCATGACCTATCGTGCTTTCATTTTATTTAAAATTTTATACAACTTAAAGCTTTCAAGTAAAGGTTATAAAGAATATGGTATTTTAGTGAAAAGTCCTGTAATGTCGTATTCTATGTTTTGACATTTATCAGTTAGGGTTATATTTGTGTGTGTGTAGAGGTAGGTCATTACCTCGTGACTTGTTTTAAGTTTTGATGACGTTTAGAGGTAAAACATGACATGCTAAAGTTGAAGGTATTAAAGCGCAAGAATACGGTATTTGAAAACGTTATCATTTTATGTGTGAAAATTCATTCAATTTGATTTCTACAAGTTTAGTGATCAAGATAAACTTATTTAGGAGTGAGGGAATTGATTAAACGAAGAAAAATGAACTTCATGGTATTTTTATGAAAAAAATACGATATTGTAAAGAAGCTATCATTTCATGTGAGAAAGTTTGTTTAAATTGGTTTATGGGTGATTAATAGTCAACATGAATATAGGTAGGTATTATGTATTAGGTGGCAAGTGGAAATTTGCAGAAAAACCGAATCGGAAATCGTTTTGTTCCGATTTCCGTCGGGTTCCAAAAAGTCGTATTTTTATATTAAAGAGAAGAGAGATAGAAGAGATGGGACTTACGGGTTTGGACAAGCTAAGAAGGCTAAGGAAGGTGGTGGTTGTCGATGCGTCGAAAACGTCGCGAAGGTTCTAGTCCGGTCGCCGGAATCTGTCGTCGGTTTCGGCAGCGCTTCGCTTCTCGCTCTTTGTACCGAATTCTCAAGAATTTGAGAGAGTGGACTTAGAGTGGTGAGGTGAAATGGTAGAAGGTAGGGGTCTTTATATAGGGCTAGGCTAGGGTTAGGGTTAGGATTAAAAAATATTTAAAAAATATATAAAAATCATTAAAATTTCATTAAATTTGGACTTAAAGGAGGTTTAATGAAAAATTGGTAACAGTACTGGAAAAATGGATCATGCAGGGGGGTTGACCAAGTCAATACGAAGATTTTTCGTGTTGACGACTCGGCCGACCGGCCGGCGGCGCCGGCCGACTCGGCCGAGTCACCGGCCGACTCGGCCGAGTCAGGGCCGAGCCGGGTCTCGTTGGGTATGGTTTTGTCTGGGGGGAATTTTGGTATACTTTATTTTTTATAAATTGCATTAATTTGAGAGTTATGGTTGTTTGACCGTTTGACTTCTCAAAAAAATTAAAACAAAAATGATATAAAAATTATGAGGGGCATGGGATTCGAACTCTGGTAGCTTGGTTCAGCAGTGCAAGGTGTTACCAGTGAGCTACAAGCTCCTTCTTTTAATTATTGTGCTATTTAATTACTTAAAATGATAGCAGTAAGAGTAAATACTCCAAGTATACATTAAATTTTAAAGTGATTTCTTGTACACTAAAAATGGAGTTATTTCATTCTTGTAGCTTATAATTAAAAACAAAAATAATTACCTAAATCTTGTGCTCAGGCTAAAATACCCCCTTTGTGGATTTTAAAAATATTTTGAAAAAAAATTGTATAGGAAAAAGTGTTTAAAAATTAGGGTTGTTACAAACATCTAGAACCATGACTCATCCAAGAAAAGATAAATCCGCATTTAACCGAATGTTAAATACGGGTGATAGAAAATTGGAAACTGGCAACTTCCAAAAGCCATCCTGAAACGAATTTCAGGATAACCCCGTAACAGTATAAACATACCCGCATTTGTATTACGACCGAATACAAATGCAACTGAGACAAAGATATTATATCTACATAGTATAATACTCGGATCCGGGTTAAACCAAAGCCCACCAGTATTATCTGCCCGAAATATGACACGTGCGTAAACGCACGTGCATTTTCCGAACCCTGCCATAAAACCATACGGCCTCTACAACGTTTCGCCCGAACATTGGAAACTGTCTGTGGGGGACTCTAATGACTCATCAACACACTGGCACTGGGTATAACCACTAGCACGTCAGAGGTACAAGCTGTACGTAACGGTTGCCTATGTATTGATTGGAAGGGAAGCTGACGAGCGAACTCATCCAGAAACCCTACAGAGCCTAACAGTGACAATATACATACAGTCCGGTCCGTTCGTCTGTGAGTATCGCATATCGGCCTGGGGGCTGGTAACGTCAGACCCCCAATAGCGGTATAAGTCGTGTCAGAGAGTAGACTAGAACACCCTGAGATACTACTGGAGTACCTACCAGTAAATCTCCTGCCTCGGCCGAGGGCTTTGTGTAATGGCTCTCCTAGACACGGCGCGATCTCACCCCCAATACCGGGAGAGACGAATCCCCTGCCGATCCGCTCACTTGCCTCCATGTGGCTCGGGACTGTACCCAAAAAAGACCTGTTTGCACGACTCCTTTGAGCCGTGGTAGGGTAGAAATCAAAGCACAGTAGGAACTCACACGAGACAAATGACGACATCAGGTCGATGAACTAATATGTACACATGTCACCAGGGAACTGCTATCTGACGCTAGGTATAATACCAACTAGCAGGTTCCCAGCGAGTCCTGTCCGGTGTACTCATAACCCAATGAGCACCTGTATACATCTTAGGTGAACCAACTAACACCAATGGCTTGTGAGACCGGCCACCGCCCCTCGTTGGGGTCTCGACTGTATACACTAGCCTACTCTGGAGTATCGATGCCCTGTTTCGAAACTCCCACGGCTGGGGACACTTTAAGGATGTGTTTACAGACCCCAGCTCCCACGTATATGATCGCCATCATACTGCTGGCAGTCAAGCAAGAATCCTATGGGCTCTATCATCATGCAATAGCGAACTAAAACATGCATACGATGATAAAGACAAACCAGATAGCATACTATCATTCGAGCAAGACTGTCATATTGGTATAGGTCCTGCTTCAATCATTGCAATCACGTACCTGCGATCCAATAATTGACTTTGAGGGCACTATATCCAACAATCTCCCACTTGCACTTAAGGCTAATTATTGCGATGTCGCATACTCACAGCCCGTGTGATACCGAACATCTAACTCCTCTACTAATCAGTTTCACAAAGCTTGTTTGTAAAACTATTGTGTTCGAGAAATAGCCTCAGTGAGTGGATCCGCCCTGATGTTTCTTTCTATATCTCTCTTAATCTCAAGTTCGCGGAGAAAGCCATCTCCCGAATCGAGTAATACCTGTCTCAGAATATGTCTGGATATCTGATGAGACCTAGTTCATAAATGAACTCCAAATCCAAACTTCTTAGACTGTATCGATAACTGAAACTAATCAGTATTCAGCACCATACCTCCCACAGTATCCTCTTGGACCACCTGTCCATAATACTGTCTCTCGTTAGAAGGAAAACTATAACTCTGACAATCACTCTGTTATCCAGGTCACCTTGGAAGCTTGGAATGATAACCGTCTCCCGAAGGAGGCTGCCGTCATCAAATCCGTAGAACATGCACTTATGCTCTAAAACTGCTTCCTTATGTTTCTTCAGGATTGAATTAATATTAACTTATCGCATCTAGTGCAAAAAACAACATCTGGTGTGGTACTTGACTTTTCACGATTGACTCAATTGTCTAAGCAAGTGATCTGCCAATCATGCACATCCCTCTCCCCTTTAGTCTGTAAGACACCTTTAGAGAGGGTGACTCCATCACCTGCAGGTACACCACCATGCCAGGAGTCATCTATTCTAAATACCTTTAGAATACTGTCAAAGTACCCTGATTGGGAAACTACTCAAATCTAGATCTAAAACCATATATCTAGAAACCAGAATGTCAGATATTATATCCATATCCTTTGTGAAGAAACAACTGTGTGATGACTACAATACAACCGATCATAGTATAGGAATTTTACTTCCTACTCTGTGTATGTCATCCAAATACCAGGACATCACACCCTACTACCTTCTTAACAGATCCACCCCCTATTCTGATGAAGTCAAACCCATGACTGTCACATCAAACAAATAGATGATCTATCTCCACTATATTTGCTCAAGCCTATAAATAGACATAAGCTACTTGCCCACTATGCTTCCGCTGCTCCCACTGACTATGACAACCTTCTGGCAGAATAATATCTACGTACACTTCTAAAGCTAGTTTAGAACGACGTTATACTTATTCTCTTGCCGGGTCTCATAGTCTGGAACAACAGTAGTGTCAAGTCTGGGTAAACAAGAACCTCCCTGTCACCGTCCTTGAGGCTACCGGAATACCTCTCGGGTGTCTGAGGTTACCCACCATATCTGCGGAGTGGCTATTGGAATGTCAAACCTGATTGAATATAAAGGTCCTATTAAATTTTCCGTAATTGTTTGCGGTTCTGGAATCACTTCCAGTTCTACCATACTCCCACTACTGTTTTCTGAAAAAATCCATTTTACTAAAATTGTGGCGAGTCAAGAACAATATCACTATTGATCTTCCTGATGGTAGAAAATCAACCCTCGACATAGCCCGGGTCAACCCACAAACTGCCATTACAGAAACGTGCCTTGAGTTATTCAGAGTCTGGTTTTAAGCATAAGCCGGACAACTCCTCGTATCTTAATATCGTTAAGATATGAACCATTCTATATACAATATAGAAATAGAGGCACAAATTTAACTGGAACCAGATTCAAACCATGCAGCTGTCTCCAGTGCATATCAACTTAATGGAGAGATACTAATCAGCATTACTCAACTTAGGAATACATCCAATTATGAATAACCCGAAAGAGAAACAAGTTTCTCAAAACCATTACTTGAATACCAATCACAAGAATCTACATCTTCGATCTCTTTGAAGAATCCCGATACTTGCGATACCTGGTTCTCTACCTTATTCTTATACCCACAACTTCTCAAAACTTAGACATTGTATTTTTACGAAACACTTGTCTAAAAACTAGAGAAGTCACAAGTAAACAGAACATAGTACTAGGACCTACCCCTTTGTCCTGACGGACACTGGACAACATATAATATATTGTATAAGTCCGCTGAGTTGAATAACTCAAAACCTGTGCATCGTAGGTTGAAAACTATACCCAGGCGATTTCCTCAAATATCACCAATTACAACGAATTCCGATATATAATGAGGATGATCTCCTAATTCCTAATAACTTACTCCCACTCATCATCTGTAAAACCATACAGATATGAGAATGAAACCTGGTAAATACATACCTTGGAGTAAGCATGTAATCGGGAAAACAGTTTTCTTTTAACAATGCACTGAAACATAAAAATGTTTCGTAGGGGTATCCTGGTATTCTTAGTAATGCCTCTTCCATAATCAAATTCATGACTATAACCGTATATTTCTTTGTCATCTCTCCAAATCCCTTTATTTTGTCTTTATTCATTACCTTCTGTACACCATCGTTAGGCTAAATGGTTTTCTTCCTTCCCTACCGTTCGGCACCAGCCTATGGTTTGGAAGAAGACTATCCAGGAAGCATAATAGGTGTACCCTCCTAAACCAAGGAGTACTCGTAACTTGAGAGAAGGTGATGATAAAAGACAACTGAATATTCTCTTTCTCCCGATCTGGGGAAAAAAGCAAGATGAAATAGGAGTGGCGATGAAGTACGCGGTTTGGTCATTGTTTCGCCCAATCAGAGCAAAGCTCTGTTTGAATTCAAAATTTAAATTTTTCAAGTCTCAGGCGCAACGCGCCGCGTGTCTGGCGCTAATACATCAGCGCAGCGCCCAAGAAGGCGCACCCAATCAGAGCAAAGCTCTGTTTAAAGGAAGCAACGCTTCAGATCCTTTGCGCTGCGCGCGACGCGCCACGTGTCCAGCGCAGACACATTAGCGCAGCGCACCCAATCAGAGCAAAGCTCTGTTTAAAGGAAGCAACGCTTCAGATCCTTTGCGCTGCGCGCGACGCGCCACGTGTCCAGCGCAGATACATTAGCGCAGCGCGCCCAATTAGAGCAAGGCTCTGTTAAAGGAAGCGCCGCGCTGCGCTCTGCGCTGTGCGACACGTGGCAGCACAGTTGCGCTGCGCGACACGTGGCAGCGCAGATGCGCTAGCGCAGAAAAAGGGGCTAAGTGCCAAAGGCAATTTAGCCATGCAAAATTACATGCACTTGATAACAACAAATTAAAATACGATGCACAAGCACAACAAAGAGCTCAAATAAAAAGAACACTTAACAGATAATAAAATACTTAATCAAAACATTTATTTATTATTAAATTTAAAAAAGATCACCGAATACGGGATCAGAGAGACAAGGGTTCACAAAAAGAAAAAGAAGAGTATTCAGCTCCCTCTCCGTCTTCTCCACCACGTCGAAGCGGCGATCTTCCTGAGGGGTAGCCATCCAACGGTCGACGCCGCACTCCTGGGAAAAAGTGGCGATGACGGCCCGACGAGCCCGTATCTGGCTCAGCAAGTAGAAGGAGAAGTCCCTCAGGGCTTTGGTGATCAAGAGCGCTTCGAAAAAACTCTCGATCTTATCCTCGGCCGCATCAAGCACGGCAGAGGACATCTCCACCGGAGGAGGGGGAATGTCGGCGAGAACTGAGGCAAGGATCATCCGAAGCCAAATGGAACCCGGGGGAAGAGAAGACCCCACACGAGTCGAAAGCTCGTACATTGCGGCATCGCACTGCTCGTCCGAAAAAGAGGAGTCCACCAAGCGCGCAGCAAAACGGGGAACGATGTCCCGGATCGGCACTTCCCACGGTTGTCGGCGGGCGTGAGGACGGTTGCAAGCCATGATTAAAGAAGTTCTCCAAAGGTGAGGAAAGGAAAGGCTTGGCCTTGAGTTATATATAGATCCAAACACAGAAAATTCTGTGCGCAGCGGAGTTATTTCCAAGCCCCGGGAAATTATAATTTCGGGAATATAAGTTTGACTTGAAAAGAGGAGATGAAGCGGCGCTTCTGATTCTCCAAAATTTAAACTTTAATAAATGAAGCAACGCTTCAGATCCTCTGCGCTGAGCGCAACGCGCCACGTGTCAGGCGCAGATGTATCAGCGCTGCGCCCAAAAAGACGCGCCCAATCAGAGCAGAGCTCTATTTGCCTGAAGCAACGCTTCAGTTGCACTGCGCTCTGCGCTGCGCGACACGTGTCAGCGCAGATGCGCTAGCGCAGTTGCGCTGCGCTCTGCGCTGCGCGACACGTGTCACGCGCTGGGGCATCTGCGCCAAACTAAATTAAGATTTTTAAGAAATCTTTTCTGTTCTTGTTGAAACAAGAAGATTTTCTTCTGCAAAGCAGAAGCCCTTGGATCAAAGATCCAACGGTGGGGAAAATTCCCCAAATCACTCAGAGGATGATCTCTTTAACAAATTTAACTAATTTGTGAGCACTATAAAAAGGACCTTAAGCCTCAATTCAAAGGGATCGAGATTTTTCTGGAGAATTCAAGAACTTTAAACAGAGAGAACTCCGAGAAGATTTCAAGAAAAAGGTAAAGAACCTTCATGGATTAGAAGAAATTCCTTCTAATAGATCATTGGTCTAAAAACAAGATCAATGATTTTTAAATAATAAACAGTGCTTTGCACTTTTATGAACCTCTGGTTCTTCAAATAAAGAAAAATTTATTTTTCTTTGATCTATTTCAGATCAAGAAATTAAACAGTGCCTTGCACTTTTATGAACCTCTGGTTCTTCAAATAAAGAAAAATTTATTTTTCTTTGATCTAATTCAGATCAAGAAATTAAACAGTGCTTTGCACTTCCCTTCTTGAATCTAAAAGATTCTTAGTGCTTTGCACTTCCAAACTGCGCCGTTGCGCTCTTGAGAGAGCGCCACGTGTCGGCTATAAAATCACGTGTCGGCTATAAAATCACTTGGCTATAAAATCACTTGCGCTAAGCGCTAAGTGCGAGGGATTATTTGTTTCCCAAGCGCCAAGGATTATTTGTGTCCTTGGGGTTTGAAACGAGTCGAGGGTTCCCACGGAGGCGCTGGTGGCTCTGCGAGTCGACGCGGATCAGAAGGCTCTCGTCAAGGAGTGTTTGTATCCGTGAGTTGAGAAGTTTTGCGAGGGATTATTTGTTTCCCAAGCGCCAAGGATTATTTGTGTCCTTGGGGTTTGAAACGAGTCGAGGGTTCCCACGGAGGCGCTGGTGGCTCTGCGAGTCGACGCGGATCAGGAGGCTCTCGTCAAGGAGTGTTTGTATCCGTGAGTTGAGAAGTTTTGCGAGGGATTATTTGTTTCCCAAGCGCCAAAGATTATTTGTTTCCTTGGGGTTTGAAACGAGTCGAGGGTTCCTACGGAGGCACTGGTGGCTCTGCGGGTCGACGCGGATCAGAAGGCTCTCGTCAAGGAGTGTTTGTATCCGTGAGTCGAGGAGTTTGCTGTTGAAGTCACTGGCTTCTTCGGTTGAAATGAACCGTTGAGGTTTGGCTCCGTCGTTTGACGGAATCCGCTGTGGAAGTATGGTTCCTTCTTTGTTTACGCCCTTGGATTGTATACAGGGATCGATGTGATCTTAACTGTAGGGCCAAAGTTTTATCATTTCCTTTTATTTTATTTTATTTTATTTCTGCGATGCTCTATCATTTCAGCTTTTATATCGCAGAGGTCGCGATTGCCCAATCATTTCGGCTATTTTTCGCAGTGCCCAATCATTTCGGCTATTTATTTTATCTTTACTCGTTGCTTTTTATTACGAGTTGCCCAATCATTTCGGCTATTTTGCATGCATACATTTTACTTGCTGCTCTTTATTGCAAGATGCCCTATCATTTCGGCTATTTTGTATGCATGAGCGGCCTACTGGTTTTCGCCGTAAACCTGAAATTGGACATCGATTTCGGCATCAGCACCGCTGCAACTGGGATATTGCCAGGAGCGAATCATCATTTGCCTTCGTCATTGTTGAACAAAGGAGGCTTAGCGATCAGGGTTAGGGACCTGTCGACTAAGGCTTTCGATTTCATGAGCCGTAAGGGTCTCATAAAGGTATTTCTCCCTACAAGTCGTGAGGATCTTGTAGATGTATTTTCTCCTTAGGAATCGTGAAGGTTCCTAAGTGTTTTGTTCCTCTGTAAGTCGTAAGGATCCTACATGGGGGTTTTCTTCTTGTAAATCGAGAGGACTTACAAGGGTTATGCGAACATATCCCCAGTCACGGATGGGCCTTGGTTAGGGAAACGTTTATTCGCGCCCGTGGATTGTATACAAGGGTCAATATTGAGCCACTTGTAGGGCAATATTGGAAGTTGTGGGGGTTGCTTAAGCACAGGTTTAGGTCTCTGTAGCTTAAGACTTTCAACTCTTATGAGCCGTGAGGGTCCCATAAGAGAGTTCTCCCTACGAGTCGTGAGGATCTCGCAAGTGCATTTTCTCCTTAGGAATCGTGGGGATCCCTAAGTGTGTTGCTCCTTTGTGAGTCGTAAAGATCTCACGTAGGTGGTTTCTCCTTACAAGGTCGAGAGGACCCTATAAGTGTTCTCTAACGAAGTTGCGCCCTTTCGGGTTTTCACAAACATTCGCCGGTAGTCCCGCTGTTTTTACTCACGGAGCCCTTTCAGGTTTTCATCCGTGCCCATTTTGCTCATGGACATACCGTTTTTTTTTAATTTTCTTCTTCTTCTTTTTTTTTACGAGGACACGCCCTTCCGGGTTTTCACGAACACTCGCCGGTAGCCCTGCTGTTTTTACTCACGGAGCCTTTTCGGGTTTTCATCCGTGCCCTTTTGCTTATGGACATACCGTTTTTTTTATTATATATATTTTTTTATTATTTTATTTATCTCGTCAGCCTAAGGATGCTGCGGTAGTAGTTTAAGGACGTTTCGGTCCGCTATTAGTTTAAGGACATTTCGGTCCGGCATTGAGAAGGCTGGCTACTGCTTATAAAGCTTGAGCTCAGGAAGATAGCGAGCGGACATAGTCGTCGTCATCTACCATTGACCTAGGCTACGGCTCATTAAGCATAGTATTTCTTTAGGAAGCGACCGTTTATCGGCCTGAAAGGCCTTTCACCGTGCATGTTCATGAGTAGATAGGCTCCACCTTGGTAGACCTTATCTATGATGTACGGTCCTTCATAGTTTGGCTCAAACTTTCCCCGCTTGGCGCGATTGGGGATCATGGGCCTTTTGACTACTAGCACGAGTTCGCCTTGGTGGAATGTCCTCGGCCGGCTCAATCTTTCATATGAGCGCGTCATCTTTGCTTTATAGGCTTCCAGATTTTGCTGTGCTAGAAGCCGGATTTCATCAAGGGCGTCAAGCTCTTCAAACCGAAGATGAGCATTTTCTTCGTCTGTCAGCTCGTAGTGGACTGCCACTCGTAGAGAGGGTAATTCTATCTCAAGAGGGAGTACTGCTTCTGTCCCAAACACCAACGCGTATGGCGTTGTGTTTGTGGCTGTCTTGAACGTGGTCCGATACGCCCAAAGAGCTTCTTGCAGTCTCTCGTGCCAGTCTTTCTTATTTCGGGACACTGTTTTCTTTATGATTTTCGTCAGTGTCTTGTTGAAGGCTTCAGCTAATCCATTGGCTCGCGGATTATAAACTGAGGAGTATCTCCAGTCTATATTGTGCTGCCGTGCGAAGCGGCTAATTTTATGACTTCGGTAGGCTGGCCCGTTATCAGAGATGATCCTTCTTGGGGTTCCGAACCGGTATATGACATGCGTTTTGAAGAAATGGAGAATATTCTCCGTCTTCACTTCCCTCAACGGTACCGCCTCTGCCCATTTGGAGAAGTAATCAGTCGTCGCCAAGATGAAACGATGTCCCTTGGACGATGCTGGTTCGATAGGGCCGACTATGTCAGTTCCCCACATTTCGAATGGCCAACTGGCCACCGTTGGATGTAATGGATTTGGATGTTGATGGATGAAGTCCCCATGAATTTGGCATGAGTGGCATTGCTTCGCATATTCGATGCAGTCTTGAATCATCGTGGGCCAATAATAGCCCATCCGTTTGATCTTCAACTTCATCTTTGGACCTGCTTGGTGAGAACCGCAAAGTACCCCTCCGAACCGCAAAGTGTCCCACCGGGCGTGCCAGAATCTGTTCCCCTCCGAACGGCGGCCCGGATTTCGCGTCCGTGCCTGAGGTTCGGGGCAGATGCTATTTGGTTTTATCCGTCTAAACCTCCGATACACGGTGCCATAAATCAACTTGGCATCTTCGGAGAGGTGGACGGACCTGAAGACTAGGAAACCCGGTCTAATAGAATACAAATGGAGGATCTCTCGGGCCGCCGTTCGGAGGGGAACAGTCATGAATGATAACAGCCGCAATTTACTTTGCCCTCTTTCTAATCCATTTATTTTGTATTTAGTTATTACCTTCTGTACACCCTACTTAGGCTAATTGGTTTTCTTCATTCCTTCCCTTTCGGCACCTGCCTATGGTTTGGAATAAAACTATCCAATAAGCGTAATAGGTGTACTCTCCTTATCCTAGGAGCTCTCGCAACCTGAGAGAAGGTGATAATAAAAGACAACTGAATAATACCTTATTCTATTTCTCTTGAACCTGGATCCATCCTCGAAGTAGTACCTTCGAGTTCGTATATAACCATACGATGGATCTATCCAATGGAAGTGGATGTCCGTAGTAATACGGGGTGTTATGAGAAATACAAAGGGTAAAAGAAGGAGCGGCAATGACTTATGCAACTCAGACAATCCAAAAGCCAGTATTTTAAGAAGGTTCGGTCAACTTGGTCACTGAGTCATAGTCTAGGGTCGGTCAAAGGCCGCTGCCAAAGAGAGAGAGAAAAGAAACACTCTGCGTGCACTCTAACCTAGATCAGAATGGTTATCAATTTATCTAATTAGGAAACCTCCCACTGTAATCTCAAATTCTCCTCCAAACCTGAAAGAAGAATTAGTCGGGATCACCCGAAGAGTAAACCAACTCATCAGTGAGAATCGGGATCCAACTATCATCGCATGATAACTTGATGGAAGCCACTCAAGTTATCACACTCCAGAAGGTATGCGCATGCCTAGCAAGTTTGTTGTTTGTTTGAAACTCCCGATATAATTTTTTTGCCTCATGCTCTTATGACCTTGACGAAGGCCAAAATATCATAAGTCACATGTCAAGTCTTACCCGTCATTGTCCAGGTCAATTTGAACCCACCCGTACATACCCTTGACGAAGGCCAAAATAGTAGTACGACTGTCCCAAACCAACACATCTATCTATGCAAAAAATGAATACCCGGCAGCTACCAAACACTATGCCTTGGCGAAAGGTCAAAATACATAGCTTGAATACTACTGAATACTCAAAAGAAATGACGGAGGGCTACGGCTGGTTTTTGGCGAAAAACCTTTAACGTAATGAACTTGATCTCGTTGAAGGAACCTGATAGCTTTTTATAAAAATATAGTGACGAAATTCTCTTGCTAAAGAGGTCACTCCCGGTGAAGGGATCTCAGCTCTTTCCTCGTGGAATGAGGTGCAGGATATTCTAACTGAATACCGCTATGCAAAGCAACTTGTAATCGACTATAGTAAAGTTATTACCCTGACGTAAACTTCTGCCCAAGGGGTCACTCCCGGTGAAGGGATCTCGGCCCTTGCCTCGTCGAATGAGGTGCAGGATATTCCAACTGAATACCGCTATGCAAACAAAATGAAATATCTTTGTAATAACACCTTTTAAAACTGTTCCAACAACATCAAATATAGGTTTGTTTTATCCTTGCATTGATAAGAATCAATGCAGTCCCATCAATCAATCACACCAGAAAAGAACGAAAATAAAATGTACGTATATGTCATCCGCATTCGTCACTGGGTCCCGTCATCACCCGTTAGGTTACTTAACTAACGACAGAGCGGGGACTGAACTAGCGTGGGTGTAAAACATATACAACATCTAATAGTATATATACCAATATACAATAATCGCTCCAGGCGTGATAATATGCAACATTACAGAAAAGTAATAAGTATCACAGAACAATACAGATAATCTGGGATCCCCGGGTTTCACAGAGCCGCTACTGAAACCCGACGTTCCCCTGGTCGTGTGGATAGCCTGTGCAATGAAACCTAGACCCCTACGGGTGCGGCAAGTTACCCGCCAAAACCTGAAGCGAGGCAGCCCCCTACAGCATAATGAATGGACCACCCGGCACTTCATGGAATCCGGTAACTTGAGCTCCCCTCCTTGGGTCAACCTGTACCCCCTACGAGTGCGACGAATAGTCTGTCAATTCTAGAGCAAGTCCCCTCTGCCTCTCAAAGCCATGAGATACGGACCCGCTGCCCTCCAGAACCCGGCTATCCGTGCACTCCGTCGCGGGGTAAACTTAGTACAGAAATAAAAATATATACAATGGGTACATCGACCTCAGCCCGGTCGTGCCCCAAAAGAATATTATACAAACAGGCAGTGACGGCAGTCCACATGTTGGACGCTCGCCCCGCAACAACAAATGTACAAATAAATCCAAACCGCACTACCATTGCACACTGCTATCCACTATGACAAACCCGCAACATTACAGCACAACACAGAACATCAACGCGAATGTCACGTTCGCAAATCCGTCTAAAAGAGCTATAGCAATTAGACGCAATTTACCGCTCGAATGACATTCCCGGTCGGAGATATAATATAAGTACTGTAAACTAACACGTTTAAATTTCGATCGACCAAATATCCCAAAGTGGGCCCCACAAACATCTGCTGTACAGTAACAAAAACTGGGCCCAAAAGAATATACCAAAAACCACAATTCACTGTGTAAAGCTCACTGGAAAAATTTAGTGCACTGTTCCCACATACTGGCCGCGGTTCCACGGTCAAACCCTAGCTTTGACCGCGGATCCGCGGTGGTACTGTGGGATCACGTGCCCAAATTTTCCCAGAATGCTTAAAAAAGCCTGCTCTGTTTTCTGTGATATGTAAAATTATTTTTAGACCCCTTTTAAAATCGACAGAAACTTTAGACTTGGAATTTGCGGTTTTCGAAAATCCGTTCGATCGATATTTTAAACGCGTTAGCACAAGTTAGTAAAACTTAATGGTGAGGCTCTGATACCACTGTAAGTCAACGGTAGCGCCCCGGCCGTCTAACAGACACCAAATGCGGAACAAAAACTTTTACAACTGGCGCTATCGCGTACTATAACCTGGATCTGCCATTAAAGCTAAACTAACAAACTACAAAGTGGGTAGAAATGTTATACCGAACGATCCGAGTCCTTCGGTCTTCAACCATCATCCCACGCTTTGTTGCGGCTGCTCCAATCTCCTGAATCTCCAGTCTCCTCGTCCAGGTGGCACCACGTCGACGGATCTTTAAACGGGCTCCCGCCTCTGAACCAAGGCAACTCGATCATCAAGTTTGCTAAAAGAGATGACCAAGATTGATGTAGAGAATGAGTAGAACACTTTGTCTCGTTACGTCCAAATCTATGGACGAACGGTTAATGAAGTTGCCTTTTGAAACGTCATGGAATGAAATAAGCTTTGAAATTTCCATACACCAAAACTATATCTTTTTTTCCAAAATGAACCATATCCTTTTACCAAGAGGGGGCCGGCCATATTTGTAGAGGGGGGGAGGTGAGTGTAGGAGGATAAATGGTGACCATAAGAATAAATGAAGGAGTGAGTCATATTAACACATCATTAAACCATTAAATGCAAACATGAATCACTAACCTAGTCACCATTCAATTAATGCAACAAATGAGTCACAAGCCGCCTCATCATCCTAGTTATCATCTAGAAACTTCTAGAACCATGACTCATCCAAGAAAAGATAAATCCGCATTTAACCGAATGTTAAATACGGGTGATAGAAAACTGGAAACTGGCAACTTCCAAAAGCGATCCTGAAACGAATTTCAGGATAACCCCGTAACAGTATAAACATACCCGCATTTGTATTACGATTGAATACAAATGCAACTGAGACAAAGATATTATATTTACACAGTATAATACTCGGATCCGGGTTAAACCAAAGCCCACCAGTATTATCCGCCCGAAATATGACACGTGCGTAAATGCACGTGCATTTTCCGAACCCTGCCATAAAACCATACGGCCTCTACAACGTTTCGCCCGAACATTGGAAACTGTATGTGGGGGACTCTAATGACTCATCAACACACTGGCACTGGGTATAACCACTAGCACGTCGGAGGTACAAGCTGTACGTAACGGTTGCCTATGTATTGATTGGAAGGGAAGCTGACGAGCGAACTCATCCAGAAACCCTACAGAGCCTAACAGTGACAATATACATACAGTCTGGTCCGTTCGTCTATGAGTATCGCATATCGGCCTAGGGGGCTGGTAACGTCAGACCTCCAATAGCGGTATAAGTCATGTCAGAGAGTAGACCAGAACACCCTGAGATACTACTGGAGTACCTACCAGTAAATCACCTGCCTCGGCTGAGGGCTTTGTGTAATGACTCTCCTAGACACGGCGCGATCTCACCCCCAATACCGGGAGAGACGAATCCCCTGCCGATCCGCTCACTTGCCTCCATGTGGCTCGGGACTGTACCCAAAAAAGACCTGTTTGCACGACTCCTTTGAGCCGTGGTAGGATAGAAATCAAAGCACAGTGGGAACTCATACGAGACAAATGACGACATCGGGTCGATGAACTAACCTGTACACATGTCACCAGGGAACTGCTATCTGACGCTAGGTATAATACCAACTAGCAGGTTCCCAGCGAGTCATGTCCGGTGTACTCATAACCCAATGAGCACCTGTATACATCTTAGGTGAACCAACTAACACCAATGGCTTGTGAGATCGGCCACCGCCCCTCGTCGGGGTCTCGACTGTATAGACTAGTCTACTCTGGAGTATCGATTCCCTGTCTCGAAACTCCCACGGCTAGGGACACTTTAAGGATGCGTTTATAGACCCCAGCTCCCACGTATATGATCGCCATCATACTGCTGGAAGTCAAGCAAGAATCCTATGGGCTCTATCATCATGCAATAGCGAACTAAAGCATGCATATGATGATAAAGACAAACCAGATAGCATACTATCATCTCGAGCAAGAATGTCATATCGGTATGGGTCCTGCTTCAATCATTGCAATTACGTACCTGCGATCCAATAATTGACTTTGAGGGCACTATATCCAACAGGCTAACCTTAAGGCGGAGAAGGCGGTGGAGAGCTACAAGAAGTCGAAGGACTTCTATGATGACCTGGCCGTGGCTACGACCCGCATCTGGCACGAGGCCCTCGATGCCATTAAGGCCCGGATGCCGGAGTTTGCCGACGGAGATCTCCGAGCTGAATTCCCCCTCGCGGACGCCGATGAGCAGGGGGAAGAGGTTCCTGACGAGAAAACCGCCGAGGGCCCCGTGCGTCACGTGGTGGATGTTGAGGACCCCGAGGTCGCACCTGGCCCCGAGGTCTAGAGCCCCCGTCTTCCTCCTTTTATTTCTTTTTTTCGGAATTTTGTAAGGCTGGGCAGCCCAAAAAATACCCTTTGTAAAGCCTTTGTCTTTGGTAGTAATAAAATTTTTCTTTGGTTTCATCGAATCGCGCTCTATCATCTGTTTGTGAAGAATGCTCGTAAGATATCTCTGCTTGCACCATTTTGTTTTCATGTCAGGTTGGCCATCTGTCTAGCGATCGTTCGTCGAGTTGATTTCGATCACTCGCCGACGAGCATGCCAAGCGCTGCTGAGGAGGTATCCCTATGGGCTCCGAAGTTGAGGGGAGATCGTTTGGACCTGGATAGACTTGATGCCCTTCACTGGGGTCTCGGATCCTCTGCGGGTGACGGGCAGAGCGTGAGTAGGAGGCTGCTCGCCAGCCCCATGGGGGGTGCCATCTTTTGACTTCTGGCAATGCGAGCATCGACCACCAGCCGGAGATGACCGAGCAAGGTAGCTGCTCGGTTGCCTCTTGCGAGGGCTTTGATCCTTCAGGACAGGGACCGAGTGGGGTTACCGCCCAGTGCCTTTTGGCGAGAACTTTGATCCCTGTCGGTTGTGGCAGGAAGCTATCAGCCGGGGATAGCCGAGCAAGGACCCGACTGCCTCTGGGAGGACTTTGGTCCTTAGCGCGGGAGGGGCTGTAGGAAGCCTGCCAAGGACCCTTGGCTGGACAGGGTTTCTGCCCGGTGCCTCTTGGCGAGGGCTTTTGTCTTGACGGATAGCCGAGCAAGGGATCCTCAGGCTCGACTGCCTCTGGGAGGGCTTTCTGATCCCTGGCGTTGCGGTAGGGAAGCTACTGAGCTGCCTCTAAGGAGGACTTTTCGGTTCCTGGCGTTGCGGTAGGGAGGCTACCCGCCAGAAACGACCGAGCAGGGTAGCTGCTCGGTTGCCTCTTGCGAGGGCTTTGATCCTTAGCATTGGAGGGGCTGTAAGAAGCCCACTAAGGATGACCGAGCAGTGAAGTTGCGCAGTTGCCTCTTGGCGAGGGCTTTGATCTCTGGCGTCGTGGGTAGGCAACTACCAGCGTGGGATGAATGAGCGGGGTAGCCGCTCGGGTGCCTCTTATGAGGGCTTTGATCCCTGGCGTCGTGGGTAGGGAGCTACCAGCCGGAGTTGACCGAGCAGGGCAGCCGCCGGTTGCCTCTTGCGAGGGCTTTGATCTTCAGGACGGGGACCGAGCAGGGTTACCGCCCAGTGCCTCTTGGTGAGGACTTTGATCCCTGTCGGTTGTGGTAGGAAGCTACCAGCCGGGGATAGCCGAGCAAGGACTCGACTGCCTCTGGGAGGACTTTGGTCCTTGGCGCGGGAGGGGCTGTAAGAAGCCTACCAAAGACCCTTGGACGGGCATGGTTACTTCCCGGTGCCTCTTGGCGAGGGCTTTTGTCCTGAAGTATAGCCGAGCGAGAGATCCTCGGGCTCGACTGCCTCTGGGAGGGCTTTTTGATCCCTGGCGTTGCGGTAGGGGAGCTACCCGCCAGAGATAGCCGAGTGAGGGTCGGGCTCAACTGCCTCTGGGAGGACTTTCTGGTCCCTGGCGTTGCGGTAGGGAAGCTACCCGCCAGGGATACTACCCGCCAGGGATAGCCGAGCAGGGTAGCTTCTCGGCTGATTCTTCATGAGGTTTCGCCCGACCATCCAGTCGTAGGTATGGGGAACAGGAATGGTCGCGGCGAACGCGCGCGCAGCATGCGCATTGAATGTGGGGGGAGGCGAAGCGCCAGGGTCGCGTCGTTTCAATTCCGCCAGGGAAGGCTCTTTGATCGCCGCGTGGCAGCGAATTTTTTGGGCGAAGGCGGGCGACTGTTGAGTTCTGTTGGGGCGCAGTGGGCTATATAAGGCTGAAGGAGCACCGGTCCTTCTTTTCTTCGTAAACAGATCGTTGAGGATGCAGGACTTCCCCTTTACTATCCCCGATATCATCAATTTCGAAGATGTATACCTCTATGACCAAAACTGCACCGAGGACATGGTGCAGTTGGTCTACGGGAGCATCGAGGACCACTTCGGCCGGCTGCTCCCCCGACGCTCCTCCCTGCTGCAGCTGCTGATGTACTCCATCTGGAGGGCGTCGCCGGGGCTTTACAACCCCCTGTCCGAGCAGCACTATGACGAGGCCGTGGGCAAGCTGAGGTCTCTGAGGTGCTTCGGCCTGATCTCCGCGAACCAGCTGGCTCGCTCAGAGGCGCTCGTCCGCGAGTGCTACGAGCTGAGGCTCAGGGCCAACGCGTACGGGGGGAACCGATGGCAGAGGTTGGATCTTGCGAGGCCTCGGCTGGCGGAGATCTTTACCAAGTATCACGAGTAGTGCTCTCTGCACCCCCTTCCCCCGCTGTTGTAATTTTCTTTTTCTTTTTGTATGTATGGCTGAGGAGCCTATAATACCTTTTTTGAATAAATGAGATCTTTCCCTCTTTTCCGCAATGTTCCATTGATCTTTATTAAATTAACAACAGACCCTAAGAAGAGTTTACATTGCCCCAAAGGTAAAGTACATGCTAATAGATGACCTTATTAGCGTGGCCCGAGCTCCCCGGGGGCTTGTTGGTCTCCGTGCTCGGTACCGGGTACGGGGTTCCCTGAGCGTCGGACAGGTTATCTGCCGAAACGAGCATGATCTGGCCGATGGTCAGCTCGGCGAGAGGGGGACGCTGCTCCTGCTCGCGGTCGACCTGCCATTTGTCTCTCAAGTAGGCGGCGAGGTGCCCCGATCGGATGAGCTCCTCGATGTAGTCCCGGAGTTGCTTACAATCCTCCGTGGCGTGGCCCAGCGTCCGGTGGAAAGCGCAGTAAGGGCCCCGGGTTTGCTTCGCCGCCTGACGCGGGATTGGAGGGAACTTGAAGAACCCCTCATTCTGGGCCTCCTCTAGCAATACTGCGAGGGAGACGTTGAGTGGGGTATACTCCTGGAACTTCGGGTGATAGGGCTACTGACGCTCCAGCCTCTCCTCCCGAGCCCTCTTCTTCAGGTCGGATTGTCACGCCCCGCTTCCCAGTGTACGGCGAAGTGGACGTGACGAGGCCCGCTACGTATGTACTCAAAAGTACATACGCTAAGCGTAACTAAGCAATATAAAATAATCACAAGAGACAAATGAAATTGAAATAACAGCAACTTTTATTAATAACATTCTTTGTACAATGCATGAAATGAAAATACATCTGAAATGAAAAAGCAATGCCTAAACAGTGGCATAACAATAAAAGGAAATACTGGAAAGAACAAGATACAATGTCTAGAGCTCTGGGTCTTCCTGGAACTGCTCCAAATCTTCACTTGTGGGCTCGGTCTCAACTTGGTCCAACGCACCTGACGACATTCAAAGAAGAGAGAAATAGAATGTCGTCAGCGAACAGGTCGCTCGGTAAGTCCCAAAGAAGAATGAAGAATGAGAGTGACAGAGTATAGTATTTTCTAAAGTATTGTATTGTAGTAAATTGTGGAATATTGTTTAACGATGTTGTTTGTAGCTTGGTACAGAAAGATGCCAGTGTATACGAGGGGAGTCTCTATATGCCGGAGACTAAGGGCACGTATAGTACAAGGAACCGTTTATGCCACGGTACAACAGCAACTGAATATAGGTTAGGTGTCTTAATCTGACCACCTCATGCCACCTTTAACACCTTCCGTACCAATCTACCCCTTAAACCCCGCGATGTCATATTTGTATTGTTATCTTGTAAAATTGTATTGATTGCATGATTGATTAACTGACTGACCGAAACCATGATATCAGGAAACGGTTATAACCGTAGAGTCATGTAAATGGAATACTGGGAATCATGTAAAAGGAATATCCATGGTTCGGTTCATTCAAACAGATTGTTAACTGGATTCTGGGATTCATGTATTCAAGTTGTATTGGAATATAATTGAAATATAGATTGACTTGAATTATATTCAAGTCAGAATTAGTCAGACTTTAACCCGAGTCAGACTAAAAGAAAGATAATTTGTAGTTCTTTATTTGTTAGGGGCCTTATTGTAATTTATAAAACTTGAGGGGGTTTATTGTAAAAAGTAATATTGTATAGTTTGCAAAATACACCTCAGGTATTTAATTATCGTCTTTATGTACATACAACAATTTAATGATCAAGATAAATATGTATACATGTTCGAATAACATGAAATGAGTCAAGTATATTATTCGAGTAACTACCATAAACAATGCTGTAAAGAAATATTATGTACGACTAATTAATCAAGTTGAAAGAATACGAGAACATAAACAAAAATATGGCTCTAAGTGTTTTGCATGCGTGAGTTACAGTTTCACCTAAATACGACTACCGGTTTGAGAGATATATATGTTTTCGTATCGTCGCGCAAAACGGATCAGAATCTATTCGGCACCGTCACATATTTTTAAAACGCAGTTTGAGTTAACTTCTATCGGGTTTCGGGTTACGAAAATTATTAGAACATTGTAGGTATTTCGATGTACTTATCGAAAACACCAAGATTCATATGATTTGGATTTTTGAATCTCTAGTTATGATCATTTTAATATCAGCATTTAAAACAGAAATTCAGATTTCTGGACAGCAACTATATATTCTATTGCAAAGCCTATATCATGTTGTTTCATGCATTCCTAAGTAATATAATATATAGAAAATTATAGTTCTATCAATGGTGCATCTACACATCTAAATTTTGTCACAAACGGACATCGGGTGCTCGAGTTATGTCCAATTTAAAAATAATGTGCGAATCGGAACAGATTCTGTCCAGATCCGTCACTTAATATTGTAATGCAGTTTTCTTTATCTTAGATAGGTTTTCGGTAAAACTATAAAACTAAGAAAATCTAGATCATTCGATGTAGATATCAAAAACACCTGAGTTTGCTCAATTTGGATACCGGTATACCAAGTTATATGTCCTAGAAGTTGACCGATAACTGCAGTTTTCTGTTATACGATCAGTGAATAAATACGATGTAATTCCTAAACCGTTACGCGGATCGATCTAAAATTTTTTACAGCGTGTACAAAATAATATATTCTATCATATATAAATTTCATGAAATTTTCAGAATTAAAAATTAATTTATAAAAATTATTTTAAAACTAAAGGTATTGATATGTATACTAAAATCGGCAAAAAGATTAACTAGAATTTTCACGCAAGCTTCATCTTTTCTTTTAATAACCAAACCGATTCCATGAGATATCGTAAATATATTGTGGCATGAAATCTATGTTCTCACTACTCATAATAAACATTTATAGTCATGAACAAAGAATTGAAAACACTTTAATTTGAACAATAGGTAATAAGATATTATTAAACCATATATAACCATATGTATCTAGACTTATATATATGTATATGTTTATGTTTATTTTTCTCTTAAGGATTACGATATGGATAAAAACGGGTTCACGAGATATGAAAAGAGAAGAATAAAGAGATGGAGGGAGGGAGGGAGAGAGAGAGAAGGGACTTACATACACAAGCCGGTATTGTCACCGGGCTTGTCTATCCGCCGATAGTCTCGCGTTACTAGCGAGACCTTCTTGAAGACTTCTTCATGTTCTTCTTCTTGAACTTTAGGTGAAGAGGGAGAAGTGAGAGATGGAAAAATATGAGGAAGGAAAAGATAGAGGACAATAAAGATGGTGTAATGGTGAATTATAATATATGCATTTAACATGAGAATTAAAAGAGAAATGAAAAGTCACCATTCATTTTGGAAATGAAAGGTCTCATTTGTAGGTTATGAGAAGAATAAAAAAAATGATAAAAAATAATTGCAAGAATGGGGATTTGAATATGCGACTTATGGAATAACAATGCAAGGACTTAACCAATGAGCTATAAAGTTGTTCATGCACATATTTAATTAGAATTAAATATATGATATTGCTTAAAAAGAAAATGGGCTTTTTAGATGGGCTGTAGAGAATGTGAATGAAAAGAAAGGAATTGGGCTTAAAGAATAAGTTTGGGTAAAAAGAAATGAGTTTTAGAAAATACTTAGATGAGAAAAATAGATGAAGGGATTAAATATAACTAATAACATGGAAATAAAAATATACCAAATATAAAAATACAGAATTTTATCAATACGAAGATATAGGAATTTTAGAGTCGTTACACGGATCGTTCTGCTCGGGGAAGGTTTGCGTTCACCTTGGATTCCAGCTGAACCTCGCGCTAGGTCCACGCCTTGACCTCGGCTATGGTCTTAGGTTGTGCCAACGCAAAGGAGTGCAACCACTCCTTGTGCCTCAGACCAGATCTGAGCACCGTGATGACGGTCTCGTCCCGGTGCTCGGGGACCTCGAGGAGGGCGTTGTAGAAGCGGGTGATGTAGGCCTTGAACGTCTCTTTGTCCCCACTCTTAACCGTGAAGAGGTAGTCGACCGTGCGCTTCTGCCGACGGTTTCCAACGAAGTGGCTGAGTGTCGGGACCCGGTTCTTGTTCATGGAACAAAGTGCCAAGCCAATTGTCATGCCAAAAGGGGCAGGGGCCACCTCTTGAATCCATGGGGGCCGCCTCTTGAGTTCGTGGGACCCACCGTAGAACAATGGAGAATTTTCGGAACACATTCCGAGAGAGGACCGAACTGCATTATGAATGTAATGATACCACCCTCAATTACAGAGGCGCCTTTTAAGTGAACCGGAACTACAGGAACTTGAGAACTCCGTAGTTAAGCGTGCTCGGGCCAGGAAAGTCTTGGGATGGGTGACCTCCTAGGAAGTGGCCCCTGGTCGGGTCTGGTTCGCTCTAAAGGGAAAAACCGTACGGTTTCGGCTAAAGCGGACAATACCATCTGTACTAGGGCGTGAGGCGTTACATTTATGGTGGCCCATGCAGGTCCATTAATTTAGTATTAGATTACACATAGGAAGTCACTTCATAGCTATATTATTTTGTTTACTGTAATTAACAGTAGAGTTTAAAGATAACTTGTGGTATTATTTTAGTATAACATATATACATAAACTCATATCAATTTTCAGTATAAATCATAGTTAAAAGAAACGACGGGGTAAGAAAGGGATGGCGGAATCCATAGGAGAAGCGCAGGATAGGACGACGGAGATTGAAGCTCCAAAAGAAGACTATGCTTCTATTGCAACGCACTATTAGGGTTTTAGTCATTCATTTTTTCTTAATTGCCACATGTTTAGGGTTTGCTTTATTTCCTTTCTCGCTTTATCTGTGTAATAAGATTTAAAATTCATTGTAATAAATGTTGGTTAAGAAATAAAGTTCTTTATTTATCTTGCATTTTGTGTACTCCTGCATTACTTTATGCTTAGCATAGCTGTATTGAGTTCAGTTATCTCTCGGTATAGCTACGTCGCGGGCCTCGTCGCGTCTTCACTCCAGTATTTTTGGAAAGCGGGACGTGACAGGTTTTAGTCAAGTTTTCAGTTTATCAGCCATAGAGGATGAATTCATGGAACATCCTGGTAACTCCTTTTGACTCTTTGATTTGTATCCGGTTATCATTGCTATACTTCCGCAAAATTTCATTTGCCTATCTTCCTAAACCAATTTCAATTCCCTTAGAGCTTTTCCTAGTAACCTTGTCCTATCCAACAAACCTCATGACTTCTAAACTGTCCTTCCATATCAACCGATGGGGCGCGAAGATACTTTACAACAACGCATCCTTATCTTTCTTATCCTGTTACGACATCCTCCTTTAAGAAGATTTCGAGGATGAAATTGTTTTTAAGGAGGGTAGATTGTAACGACTGTGATTTTAAAATACCAAATAATTTTTATAATTTTCCACGTGCTAAAATATTTTTCCATTTTAGCAGGAAATGCTTTGAAATAATCGTTTTATATTTTAATATTTTTTAAGTATTTAAATATAATTGCTGGAGCCTTCTGAAGGCTTTTACAAATTTTCATAATTATTTTTCCGCTGTCAAAAAACGCTTTGAGAATGTTTTCATATATATATATATATATATAATAATAATAATAATAATAAAAAATAAATAAAATTCATTAATACGATTTTTAAGAATTTCTGGAAATTTAAAATAAATTTTTAGAAGGGAAAGATTGTAAGATATGTTACATACAAATTATTTTCATCCCAAATTCCATCCCATTTTGAAGATAATATCTCAATAGATTTTCTAGATTTTTCCCATATTTTCCCAGTATTTAAAAATAATTTTAGTTATTTTTTTAAATCAAATTCGATTTTTAAAACTGTTTAAAGTATTTTTTTTATTAAAAAATATATATAGGGGGGAATTAATCGTGGCCGTTGGATCCTAGATCCAACGGCCAGAAATCGGCCGGGCCAGCACTCACGTGAGGCGTTACATTTTATGGTGGCCCATGCAAGTCAATATTCTCTGTATTGGAGGTGGGGCGTGGCAGAATGGTATCAAAGCTGATCCCTCGGTAGTAGGTCTGTGGTTCGAGGACGAACCATTTTTCAAAGGTGGGGAGAATATCGGGACCCGGTTCTTGTTCACGGAACAAAGTGCCATACGGAACAAAGTGCCACGCCAATTGTCATGCCAAAAGGGGCGGGGGCCACCTCTTGAATCCATGGGGCCATCTCTTGAGTCCGTGGGACCCACCGTAGAACAATGGGGAATTTTCGGAACACATTCCGAAAGAGTACCGAACTGTATTATAAATGTAATGATACCACCCTCAATTACAGAGGCGCCTTTTAAGTGAACAATGAGGTTTTCCCGTCGAACAGAGAGACCTTTGGGATGGGTGACCTCCTGGGAAGTGGCCCCTGGTCGGGTCCGGTTCGCTTTAAAAGGAAAAACCGGGTTTCGGCCAAAGTGGACAATACCATCTGTACTGGGGCGTGAGGCGTTACACCGAGGAACTGGGTAGCCAGCTCGTCGAAGCTCGAGATTGAGCGGGGCTCGAGCCCTCGGAACCAGTCCCGACTTGCGCGGATGAGGGTGGCTGGGAAGGCCCTGCACTGGATGGCGTCGGAGTGGTCCTGGAAGCTCATCCCCGCGGTGAAAGCGTCCAAATGGTCCTTCGGGTCGGTTTTCCCGTCGAACAGAGAGACCTTTGGGGGCTTGCTGCGCGAGGAGACGTGGACGGCGAGCAATTCCTCGATGAACGGCTTTGTGAGCGAGTCGAAGGCGTATTTAGCCCCGTCGCTCGAGAGGTGATCCTCCCGGCGCATGCCCTCGACCTCCTAGGAAGTGGCCCCTGGTCGGGTCTGGTTCGCTCTAAAGGGAAAAACCGTGCGGTTTCGGCCAAAGCAGACAATACCATCTGTATTGGGGCGTGAGGCGTTACACCGAGGAACTGGGTAGCCAGCTCGTCGAAGGTCGAGATTGAGCGGGGCTCGAGCCCTCGGAACCAGTCCCGACCTGCGCGGATGAGGGTGGCTGGGAAGGCTCTGCACTGGGCGGCGTCGGAGTGGTCCTGGAAGCTCATCCCCGCGGTGAAAGCGTCCAAATGGTCCTTCGGGTCGGTTTTCCCGTCGGACAGAGAGACCTTGGGGTGGGTGACCTCCTGGGAAGTGGCCCCTGGTCGGGTCCGGTTCGCTCTAAAGGGAAAAACCGTGCGGTTTCGGCCAAAGCGGACAATACCATCTGTACTGGGGCGTGAGGCGTTACACCAAGGAACTGGGTAGCCAGCTCGTCGAAGGTCGAGATTGAGCGGGGCTCGAGCCCTCGGAACCAGTCCCGACCTGCGCGGATGAGGGTGGCTGGGAAGGTCCTCCACTGGGCAGCGTCGGAGTGGTCCTGGAAGCTCATCCCCGCGGTGAAAGCGTCCAAATGGTCCTTCGGGTCTGTTTTCCCGTCGAACAGATAGACCTTTGGGGGCTTGTTGCGCGAGGAGACGTGGACGGTGAGCAATTCCTCGGTAAACGGCTTTGTGAGCGAGTCGGAGGCATATTTAGCCCCGTCGTTCGAAAGGTGAGCCTCCCGACACATGCCCTCGATCTTCTTCTCGAGGGCGTCGAGTCGCCCGTGGTATCCCGAGGAATCGGCGCTTTGGGATCTCCGGCCTCTGCTGCGGGTGACCTGCGTCTGGGAGCGGCCTCGGTTCCTCTCGATGAGGTGCCTCAGATCCCTGGGCGAGGTGGCTCTCGAGCAGCCGAGGTGAACCCCTTCTGTGCGACCCCGCCGAGGGAAGTGGTGTTGACCATGCCTGTGGACAGACGAGGTGACTGACATCTCCTCAGGGGGGTAAGGGTGGTGAGGAGGCTCGAGGCGAGGCGTTCTGGCGGCGGACCTTGGTGTGGAGCTATGGGGCGCCCAACGGGCCTCGGGGAGTATTGGCTCGAGAGATCTGTGGCCAGGAGTCGTAGCTTATGGTGGTCAGCCGTCCCGACGGGGGCAGAGCCTTCTGGAGGCGGTGGAGCGGCGATCTGGGGCCCGAGCCCGGCCGCTTGGAAGCGGATGAGCGCCTCCATGAGGGACTGTAGCCGATCTATCCCGCTGGCGAGGGCGTGGATGATGGTCACTGGAGGAGGCTCATCCACGCCTCCGGTGAGGGGAAGGCGGCGGCTGATACCGGGATCTTCAGGACGGTTGCTCGTCATGCGGACAAAGATCGGAAGGCCAACTTTGTTTTTGTGGAGTTTGCTTTCCCACAGACGGCGCCAACTGATGGAGGTCCTTTTCGGGTGTCCGTCAGATGTTGTCTTCCGTTGATCTCCCGGTGGATTTCGGCGGTGATCTTCTGTTGCATGTGGGTCTCAATGGGTTTTGAGGAGATTGGTGATTTGAGGAGTTTAGCGCCGAGTACCTGCAAAGAAGTCCCGGGTTGGTTTGGTACAACCGAGGATCCTCCGACGATCAAGTTAGTACTAGATCCGAGCAGAGTAACGGCTAAGTGGAATCAAGAATGGCTTTCTTGACCCCTCTGTGATGGGGGTTTATATAGCGGCGGCAGCACGCAGCAGCAAGCGCGAGAATCTCGCCGGCAGTTATGCTCCTGACGTCACGCCCGCGTAAAGAGCGGATCGCCCATTAATGGGGATCGTGATGGCGTGGCACGTGGGACGTTGCTGGCGGAGAATCTGCGCGTGGCGAGATTTGCGGAGCGGCGATTACGCCTGTCAGTTGTGGAGTTGGTCGGTCGGAGGAACCGAGAAAGACGGCCTCGGCTGGGGAGCTCGAAACCGAGCAAGAGGGCTAAGGAGTCTTGGTCCTGTGGCAGCTCGGGACGAGCCGAGGAGGCAGATTTGCAGGGGGCCCCGAGAAGGGCCAGCTTGTGCTTGCAAATCGGGTACGAGGGTGGCCTGCTCGGCCTCTGTGGGCCCTTTCTTCTGGGTCTTGGAACATGTCATCCGCTACGTGTCCTGATCTCGCATCTTCAATATTAAGCATCATCATGTGGAAACCAAGAACAGAACTTTTGAAATTGACTACACCTGTAGGATATAGCAGGCCAGAACCTTTGTAACCCGACAACACCCCTTTTAGATGTGTGAGATTGATCTCAGAACTTGAATTGTATTATGAGCGGTCACGATCCTTATAATAATACATTGGAGGCCAGAAAGCAATGTAATTTATGATATTTCATATACAAAGTACTAAACCATTTTACAAAAAAAGAAGTGATAATTTTTCTTCTTTTAATATGTGAGATTGATGGGTGGAAGTAGGGCTGTCAATCCAGTCGGGTTTGATTCTGTCGATCTGAGTAATAATCAGGTAGGAATTAAGGACTCGAACCCAACACGGCCTGGGTTGGGTCAACCCAATGACCATACTTGACCCATTTAATGGCTGGGTCGGTTCATGTCGGGTTTCACACATTTATTAATATTAAGTTTTAGCCCAGATAAAAAAATTTGTGTAAATATATAACCTGAAATAATATAACAACCATTGTGGTTTCGGTTTTTGGGTAATTGGAATATTTGGTGTTTGGTATTAGGAATCGGACTCAGGTTGTGGGCATGGCATTTGGGCTTGGGTCAGTGGCAATTTTAAGTTAATTTTAACTATTGGGTTTCAAGTCAAATGGGTTCTGTCAGGTTAGGGTCAGTTTTTAGTTTTTACATAACCCGGCCTGATTGATTAATGGGACGGATTGGGTAGACCCAACTACAAAATTAACAGGTGTGGGGTGGTTGGACCCAGTAATTTTGGGTCGGGTTATCGGGTTCGGTTTAGTTTGACACCCATAAAAGAAGAAGTACTTAATCATAATCATAATTATATTCGAAAATAATATAAGATATCTAGAGTCATAAAAACCAAAAAAAAAAGAAAAAAAAAACGCAAAAGCCATTTTGCAGAACTACACTGACGCTCAGAAGGCTTAAAACCAAACTGTTACATATCAAACCCATCGTATTGACTTACAGATATATAACCCCATGCCAAGATAATGTTTGAGTGAATTGATTTGTGAATGCCATTAAATATAAGGTATATGTAGGTCATCACTCTCTCTGTGTCTTCTGATGCTCTTGACTATCACATGAGCGCTAAACCATTCTAGGGTATGGCAGACAATAGCATCAGAATGGTAAAGGACTTCCAAGACGATGAGCTCGAGTAGTCTGATTGCATTCGCTAATAGAAGTTCCATGAGCAGCAATTATGAATTCTGAATCATCAGTGAAGTCATGATTTGTTAAGGTTTTCATAATTAATTCTAGGAAAAGCCTATATTAATTGTTGTTGGAGCAGGTACCACGTAGATGTCATGCTCAGCTGCAACTCTTGGAAGTTGTTAATGGAGTCGTAGCCATTGAGTTAGTTTGGTTAGTGACAGTTGGAAAAGGGGTTTTGGTTAGAGACCGTTGGATAAAGCCTTGGAAGTCCAGAGTCTACAGTATATGCTAATTAATATGCTTGGTTTATGTATGCATGCAAATTGATGAGAGCCCTAGCCTTTGGTAAATTACTTACATGCCAAAATAGTTAATTCTAGAGCAGTTCTTGAGGTTATATAATGAGACATATCTAATGAAAAGGGATAGTTCTTGGGTTTTTATTATCTTTCTTTGGCTAGCAGATCATGCTAAGTCATATCTAATGGAAAAGGGGTTTCAATCTTTTTCTGGATAGGGATTTTACTGAAGAAGGAGCATGTCATCAAAGCCCTCAACATTTCATATACCCCTCAATTCAGACCATATGAAGCTATGGGGAGTAAAGCAGGATGTCGGAAGCTGAAGATTGTAGCTTACGGAAAACTTAAGGGATGCTCTCTGTTTCTTTTTGTTGAATAACTTTTTGTAGATATTTACAAGGGGCGATTCTTAGTCTTGTAAAAATTGTTATGATTTACTTGTAATCTTGTGGATTCGGCATTCTTTATTCAATCAAATGTCATATTTGCTAATGTCATAATTCTCTATTTTCATTTGCTTTAGACTATCTACTTAGAATTGGAAGAGCCAGTTCCCGGTTTTTGTGGATCTACAATTGTACTGATCCCTATGTATGTGAATCCATTAATTCCTATGTATGTGAATTCATTAATTATATATCGGCCAACGAAGTTGGTGATTTGGACATGGATTGATATAATCTAGGGTTATTTAACCGAAAACCCCTTGTAGCTCGGGCTAATAACCGGAAACCCCTGTAGTTCTGCCGTTAAATAAAAAAAACCTAAAGTTGACAATCGTTACACAGTACCCCCTTCGCTCGTTAAATCCCACTTTTAAGTGGTCATATGACCTTACATGACCTATTAAATATTTTAAAATCCTCATATTACCCTTCTTCTTCTTTATAACAACAAGCCGCTCTTCCCAAAGGCAAGAGATTTCAAGCTCTTTTTTTGCTGATTTTTTATGCTTTCTTCGAGAAATTTTATGTGCTTCATTTGATTATTTCTAGGGTTTTTGGTATGCGATGCGTGGAGATGAGCAAGGGGAAGCCCCTGAGCCTTGGATTTCTTCATTTGGACTATTGAGCTATACAATTGGTCACTTTGTAGCCAAAGTCCATCCATTTAATTTTCCCTAAAATTAGCTTTTTTGTATCATGATTTTGGTGAGCTCAAATCGGGTCTTTGAGGCTTTGCGGTCATTTTTATGCCGAAGAAAAAAACTAAGTAGGAGGTTTTTAAGGCTGTTGAGATGGTTGGATCAACCATTAGAGATAAAGAGGAATTTTTTAAGAATGAACTACTAATTTATGGAGATACTTTTCATGTTTCATTGAAAATTTCTCTTCTTTCCTATATGGAAAATTTGATTGACTCTTAAAGTTTATTTAGACCATGGGTTCTTCTCCCTAATTGCTATCATGTCCTTTTTTCTACTACCGATAATGTGAAATGCGAGCACAGTAGATTATCGAGGGTGATATGGTGTTCCTATTATTAAGTAGAACACCTGATAGCATTGGCATTTACGCAAACATCTTATTCTAATGAAGTACTAATATTGTTCATATACGATCATTTGAGCATTTACACGAACAATTTCAAAACACCAACATTCAAGCAATTGCACAAAAAATATTTCAAACACGGTCATTTTGACATTTAAACAAACATTTTGCAAACATAAATATTTAAACAATTTCACCAAGATATTCCAAACACGATCATTCGGACATTTACACAAACACCTTCCAAACACAATCATTTAGTTAATTGATCAAAGATATTCCAATTATTGTCATTCAAACATTTACATACACATTCTAATCACCATCATTAACCAAATATAAATTTGCCAAAAAATATATAATACCGAAAGAGAGAGATGGTGAGAGAGAACTCTCTCTCGATCCCAGCAACTCCGGCGGCGGCGAGGACGGCGAAGGAGGCGGCAAGGGGATCGCAAAGTACTTGCAGTAACCATAGAGATAAAGGGACGGAGAGAGTGGCGGTGGAGGAAAGAGAGACGGCGGAGTGGAAGAGAGAGAGGATTGGATTGAGGAAATGGAGGCAGAGATAGCAATTGTAGTTTGAGAAATAACGGCGGGACTACATGGGTATTTGGATATTAGTGCAAACTTCAAGGGGGTTTCACCCTATAATCGAAGATAAAGATTTGTTAGGAGGTGAATAGAAACATGCAAGGGTGAAGGTTCCCTGAATATACACTCGTCAGATTCTGCGCTATTTGCAAAGCGCACTTAACATTGAAAGTCGTGCACCTTAAAGCAATTTTTCCTGAGATAAAACTTCGCGCATAACAGTAGAGTAGGTTACCTTATATGTAAGTGTTTACAAAAGGACAGATATATAAATGATATATACATAGGCATGGGAGTAGTATCATTCCCTAGCAACATCGATTCATTATCACCTTTTTATTATACCATCTTTATTTTTATTTAGACCTACAATGTATTAAGCTTTTGTATAAGATGACACTAGCTATAGTAATGTATGATGGGCCAAAATAGTGTGTATGTGATATATAAATGAAACGTAATTCAGAACAACATTGTCGTTGTAGTATAGTGGTGAGTATTCCCGCCTGTCACGCGGGTGACCCGGGTTCGATCCCCGGCAACGGCGAATTAAATTTTATAAATTTTTTCAACGCAAACAGAAACTAATTTTTTATGCAACATCCATCGCTAGGCCAAACACGGGTCCCCACCCTTTTGGCATTAAGTAACTTAGCTTATGTAAACTTTATAATCTTTATACACTACATGCTACTTTCCATCCTTGACTGACTCTGAACCTGTTTGTAACACATTCCAATGATATGAGGAAACAGAGGTCAAAAAATAAACTAAATCATCCAAATGACGAATTAAAAACTTGGCTAATTTTTGTTCCCATATGTCCCTATTTCTAATCACTCACAATCATTTTGCGCTCCTCAAGCTCCACCACCACCTTCTACGGGTCTTAACAGATTCCGAGTTACCAAACTTTTGAAGTTCCGCCTTCGTCTCCCGTAATTTAATCTTGTATTCCTTCTTCCAAATAGCAAATCTACCCTTGAGTTTCTGAAACTCCTCATCTGGGTTCATGGTGGCAAGCGATTGCCCAGACTTCACGTCGATGAGAAATCTGGCATCGTCCTCAAAATCCTTTTTCCGCTGCTCAAACTCTTTTACCATATGGCTCACTGCGTGTAGTGTGTCATTAGAGTTAATTGGCAGTACAGCAGATGCACGTGCTTTTTTGGCCGGTGTGCCTTCAGTTGCTTGAAACTCCACAGCATTAGTACCTTCAGAATCAAAATGGTGGTTGTCTAGGGATCTGTCATTTTTTTCTGGTTGGCTTGAGCTGTCATCGGCAGCAAGGCTTCTTTTAGCTGCGGCTAGACTCATCTGCAAAAGAACGATAACACCATTAGGCTAAGTTTCTTTTTTTTTTAAAAAAAAATTAGACAAGCATAGAAACCTATTTTGTGAGGATACTCCAAGAGGAGAACATCCATATTACTTGGATACTCAATGGATATATGTGAGATGCTTTTTATACTGTGTTTTAGAGGTATCTCTACCTCTAACATGTACCAATTATTCAACCAGTAATGATCTATGCATGAACGATAGGGTTTACAATTCAGCTTGTCTCGCACATGAATTTAGGTTTGAATGAATTTATGAACTATAGTTTGAATCTAGTTCAAAACTTTAGACATAGATCGAAGAGCTTATGGAGAAAACCTACCTGTAAAGATGCCATCTGTTTCTGCCACTTCTCTTCCATATATTTCATTTTCACCTCGTGCTCTGTCCATCTTGTTTCATATTGCTGGATTTGTTTTTTCAGTGCAAGATTTTCCTCTTCCTTAATTCTCAATGCATCTTCTGCCTTCAAAATCCCTATTTGGAGATCCTTCACAACTGCACTTTCTGGTTGAGGTTGCTCCTTGTTTGTATCCTACCGTTCACAACACGTTATAAATAAGACCATCATAAAATATGCTTATGCTTAAAATATATATTAAAGAACCGAAGTAGAGTTGCGAAAACAAATTTTATTTTTGTTTCAAATTTAAATGCCATGACATACCACCATTTCTTGCAATTTGAAATCAGGACATCTGTTAGCCTCTGTGTGCTTCATCTTTGACCTTTCCAACCTCCTAAGACCACTTAAATGATTTCTTGCTTGCCAGCAACGGATAACTGCAAATGAAAAACAAAAAATTAAGGAGGGAATATCGTAAAATTACTAAGCCAGTCGATTGATTGGTGCTTATGCTTACATGACTGCAGTGTAGTAGCTCCATTCTTGAGCTTTTGAAAAGAACGACGAGCTTTGAGACCACGAAAATGCTTCTGAATGCAGATAACCCCTTGCAGAGCCAAAGGACTGACTTCTTTCAGAGGCCCAATCTGGAGAAAAAATAAAATAAAATCAAACATGAACGAAATAAGAAACTATGCAATGAACAAACCGAAGTATAAATTAGAAAAAAGAAAGCAACAAACAACTTGATTTAAGGACAGAACAAGTGTCGTGCTGTGATCCTGTGATGCACGACGACATTAACCCAAGAACCAATCCGGATTGGTTTACGTCCGGGGGGATTCTTGGTTCAACTACTTAGTCACTTGGTGCAAATGAGAGAGTTCATTAGCAAATTAAGTCATATGTTAAACATTTTATAGTCCACAAAATCTAACAGATTCATGTAGAAAAATCCTTTAAAATAAGCATGGGCCTCTAATGGGTCCTCTCATAATAGTTGAACAAAATGCTATGTATCCAACAACATATGAAAGTGCAAAACAAATATAAAAAAGTAATTTTTATGCTACCACCGATAGTATAGAAAGCAGTTATTCCATATACTTGCTATTCGCTAATATAAGAGCAAAATTTAAGAAAAAATTATGGTTCCAATAAAACTTTAGGCAAATTACACATTCTATACAAATCAAGCGAAGCGGTGTAGAAAAATAAGTATATTGTGTCTTTTCAATTAAAGGTATACTATTTGCCTCTTGCTTTAAACATATGATGATTAGAAATGGAACAATCAAAGCCAACTAGTTAGTTTCCATCAAACCATGGGAATTGCATGCATATTAACAATAAAAGGACTACAAAATAACATTATTTAAGTTAAGCAAACCAGAAATA
The DNA here is from genome assembly GCA_030015575.1 of Agapanthus africanus. Lineage (NCBI taxonomy): Eukaryota > Viridiplantae > Streptophyta > Magnoliopsida > Asparagales > Amaryllidaceae > Agapanthus > Agapanthus africanus. The sequence goes on from CM057338.1 coordinate 984,048,210, forward strand.
TAAATCAATTAAAGCTGCTACCTTTCTTAAAGCACAGTTTAATTTCTCCTCATCCATGCCCCCTGATGTTTTTACAGGTGAAGTAGAAAGTTCTGAACCCCTCAAAGTCCCAACTTTAGGAACAACATCTCGATTATTATTTTGATCTTCAAACACAATATTGACATTAACAGGCAATCTGCGCGATCGACCTTTAGAGATAGGCCTAACAGGCAATGCCGGCATCGAATCCTTTGGCTTCTTCTCATCTTTCTGTATCAAAGAATCCAACATCACCTCTAAAGAGCTCCGAACAACGGTGGGGCCCATCGCCGTCGCTGCCAACACCCAATCCTATCTCACAATTCAAGTCAATACTGAAATAAGATGGGTATGCTGTGAAACACCAGAACCCTAGCCCAAATCGATCAGAGATGGAGGAAAGATGCGAACTTTATATGTAAAAATATGAGGTGGGTCGGTTGCAAAAAGGGGAAGGGGGAAAAAAACAACTAAATCTTATATGAAAACCTCACAAAATCAAATACAAACCAAAACTTTAATGGGTTGGGGGTGAAATGAATCTAAGAGAGAATGGAAACCCTAAGATCCAAAATGATGGATGAGGACAGCAAAAGGAGGCGGCTTTTACGAGAGAGAGGATTTCCTAAAGGTTGCGTCGATTTCGAAAAAAATCCCAGAACTTGTGTTTCTCAAGTGATGAAAACTGCATGTATCATTGATTTTATGACACTGATGGCAGAGGAGACGAAAGGGCATGTTTGGTAATTTGTTGTGAACCGACGGTCACTATCGTAAGGCGCGGTTACTCCTGTTTTATGAACCGTTTCGTTTTGTAGCCGTTTTTTTTGTCGTGACTTGTCGTCACATCACATGGGTGTTTTGACTGTCTTGGTTTGATTTAAATAAATAGGCCATGGGCTCTAATGACATGGACCGGACCATAGAAAGAGAACCCGGTTCTTATTCAAATTGTTGTTATACGGTGTCCCCCGAGACATTTTATGAATCCCTCGGATTTTTCATCGGCTTGGCCTAATAAACTCAAAATAATAAACTTTGATGGTTTTATTAAGGAAATCTTTGTAGCAGGAGCTCTTGTCTCGTGTCTTGTGGCATGATGAACGAATTTACATCTTTTCAACCAAAATGATGGCTCGCCTTTACATTCGTGGAGCCATCGACTCAAGATGATAAGGAGGCTATGCCAGCTGCAGTACTTGAATCACACGCCGCTAACTTTTGGTTAGAGACAACTCAGGCTTTGTTATAGGATAGATCAATCAAGAAAGTAGAATCGATGCTCGCTCGATGATATATGAATTGGATTAATTTTGCTTGATAATTTTGAGCCAATTCCGAGCCAAACTGGGCTTTAGTTGTTAAGGCCCCAGTTGCGATATATGGGCTTGCTATCATAAATTTAACCGCCAGAACCCTGACCCACCAGCGTCTTCAGCTCAGCTTCTGAAACCCTAATCGAAATGGGAAAGAACAGGAACAAGAACGGCACAGAATCTATGGATATATCCTTAGATGCTCCCATCGATGCTCCTCAAGGTCTTCGCCTTTTGCTCTCCAATTTTATTATTTTTCAAAATTTGTTCTTCTTACTACTGTCGTTAAGCTTTGGTTTTAACATTTGGTCTTCTGTGATTGTTAGCAGCCATGGACACATCTGAAGCAATACCTTTGAAGCCATTGCAAGGTGATACTAGCAGGTTTGAATTTTTGATGGTTTTCTAAGTTTAGCGGTTCTGTTTTTAATTTCCTATTTAAGGTTAAAAATTGAAGCTTTGTTTAGGCATTCAAGCATTGTCATGTTGATTCTGTGTATTGTTATTTGATATGCTTTTAGATTTGTAAAAACTATGGCTTTTGGTAATGGAGCATAAGAAAAATAAACGAGGGGAACCAAACATTTAGGTTAGTTTATTGATTTGAGGCGGATTGTCGACTCACAAATCAACATGGAGTGTGTACAGAGAGGAAAAGTGAAGGAATCTGAGGTAAATGATTATGGAATTCTCTGCTTCAAAGATTTAACATGAGCAGCTAGCGAACCCAACTGGCCTTTCATGCTAAAGATCAATCACATTAGACTCATTGTCGGCGTCGTCATATCTAATTGTGAATCCAGCAATAAGCGATGGGGCCACTATATTCACACTTCTCAAATTTCTAAAGCCTATCTGTTTTTGCATTTTCTAAGCTATGAGCTCTATTTGCCTGCCGTCAAGCTTCACTGCAGATGATGGAAAAAACTTTTCTACATGGATTGTAGAGAAAATTTCTCTACAAACCCCTTGCAAGTCCTTGGATGGGCTTTAAGATTCTTGCAAATCTTTTTTGCACACTCTCTCTCTTCCCTTGCACGAATCTCAAAGCTCATCCAAGGGCTTGCAAGGGCCCTTGTAGGGAAGATTTTTCCGCAGATGAAACGGTTACTGAGAAGCCCTTGTAGAGAAGATTTTTCCGCAGATGAAACGGTTACTGAGAAGCTAATAATTACTTTAGCTTAAAAGGCATTTGATGGTCTCTCTTGGGCATAGGGTGACCGATTTAATGAAGTTTTTGTTTTATGAAAGGGAACAAGAGAAGTTTTGAACAATGTCTAGAGAAACTTTATCTGACGAATTCACAGGAGTAGGAAGATGTTGATTCTGTGATCCATGTCTTGACTTGCCGATGCTTTGGGTCAGTGCAGATTCTTTTCTTTGTAGCAATTAATGATAGACGATGTATGTGGATTTTTGGTCCATTCATAGCCAATAATTTATATTCATCAACGCATAGCACATAAAATATTTACCTACTTATGACAAAATCTGAAGCATCAATGTGGCATTTTCCAACCTTTGGCATGATGAAATGGAGTATTAGAGTGTGCTTCAAGGATATAAGAGAGAAGAGGTGATTTTATATATCTCACTTTAGTCTATCTCATATCTGGGTGATTTGATATTCATTATTATTCATATATATGATAATACTCTTCAGTTGTTATCCAAGAAAATTGAGTTGGCAGGTGACCTTATTTGCCCTTTGGAATGCAGATCGATCATTAAGTTCAAATTTCGTCAAAGTGATCCTATGACTTGTTTTATAAACAGCGACAGGCCTGGAGTATACTGATAGTTGGCTTTTAGTTTTCAAACGAACTGAGCTGGATATTATATTTAATGCCATTTCTTATACTATAAACTGTTCATTTCCTATACTTGGAATTTAATTATCAATCTTTGTAGTCTTTCTTGATTATATAGGGGAGTCTCCTTTTCTCTTTTTATACTTATTTTGAATTAGAGCAACCAGGTTACATAAACCACAATTAGCTTATAACTATATTGGAGACGTGAACTGTGAACAGTGGCTGTGATTAACATCAATTTTTATTTATCTGAAATCAGAAAGATCAATAAGGGAGTGCCAATGAAGAGATCAAAGAACCTCAGGAAGCTAAAAGCACCTGCAAAAGCTATTGCCAATGGTGAAAAGTCTGAAGAAAAAGTATCAAGAAATAAAAACAAAACACAGAGGACCCAATCTGCTAAGTCCCTGTATGATTAACTAAAGCTTACTTTTCAGTATTTCGATTAGGAAAATTGTTTCAATTCTGGTGTGTGTGTGTGTGTGTGTGTGTGTGGGTGTGTAGCCTCACCACCCTTGGCAAGGACTAGAGAGGAAGATTTTTTAAGAAACACTTTGACAAATACGTCCCAAGTAGAAATAGAGTTGGCGGGTATGCTAAAAAGTCAACGTTTTGCCAGACCACGAAGCGTTAAAGGTAACAAAAGGAGTTTCACGACATCTTCGGTAAGATGTTGCAAGCGCATCATTCGACAAACGTCATCATAATCACTAATGAACACATAGGAATCCTCGGATTCAAGTCTGGAAAAACGTGGAAGCATGTTCACGTAGTTGGATTTGATTTCGTGATTGTTGCTATTGAAGGGAGGCAAACAAATACATGACGGAATAGCGGAATGGCTAGGGTAGTAAGGATCTTGGAGAGTAGGATTAGACGTGTCGTCCATCGTAAGATCGGAAGAAATAATAGTAGGTAAGGTAGAATCGTCGGAAATACCGATTTCGGAATCAGTAGAAGAGTCGGAAGGAACGGATAGAATACTGACTAATCGGGATTTTGGGTCCCTATTCCACATTCGCATACACTAATCGAGATAGTGTAAGGTAAAAAAATGTAAAGAGTATGAATGTGTGTGTATTGTGGCTAAAGAGCATGAACTCAAAAGTGGTAATAGAATGCATGGATAGAAAAACTTAACCAATCAAGAAGAAAGAAAACAACCAATCACCTAGCTTCTAGGGTCACCTAGGTCAATCTCTAGACCCACTCCTATACTTCCAAGAGATAGACTTTCAAGAGACATTTGAAATATCGATCCTCTACACCTCTCTTCGCCATCTCATGCAAGCAAATGGAGAGAGGTTTTTCAAAGCTTTCGTCAAATTCCTTAATTATAGAACCCCTTACTTTGTGAGACTTTCATACTCTATTACACTTGCCTAAGACACCTCAAGAATAGCTAGAACGAGAAATAGATCACCCTCTGACTTTTCTTGTCCTTATTGAGTGCGACGGTCTTTAGAGCCGATTCTAGATATTTTTTATTAATTCGAGGTGATGCTCGATGCTAGGTTGTAATTTTTGGGGCTTAGAAAGGGTAATGAACTCCTCACTTAATCTTGATTTGGCCGTGCCCCTTAGTTAATCCGTGTTAAAATGAATGCACACTTTTTAAAATCCAAAACATTCCAAAACAATCACATCACTTGAAATTTTTTAGCAGCGGCTTTGCGAGCAAAGAATCCTGGACAAAATGCAATTTATTGAAGCTAAGGGAGAGATGAGAGAGGTAGAAATGTGCTCATCAAAGATCGGGTTAAGAAACCCCGTTGGACCGCGGAAATGCGGTGGATTCCTTATTTGTCGACCGCGGAAACGCGGTGGATCGAAGGGCAATCTACTCTTGTCTCTGGTACTGTATTCTACTACTCGTATAGAGTTTCTTAAGCTTCCTTGAAAATTTTTAGTAGCATCCTTGCTCGATTTATTTACTGTACAACCACCAAATTCATCAAAAATAACAAAGATTCAGAATTTTTATGAGTTTTTCATAGATTTTTTTATTCACAAGAATTTTTGAGAAAGAAGAATAACAAGAATTGATAACACGTTCTATGAAACTCGATCCCCGGCGACAGCGCCAAATTTTTTGTTCGGATCCACAATTGCGATCACACTCTCAAAATAATATGCAAGAGATTCGAGTGAAATCAAAATCATGTGTTGGAGTTCTTGTTTGCACCAGATAACCATTTTCAGCCAAGGTCATCATGGACAAGTTTAACTTGTTTAATTACTCAATTAAATATTTTGGGTTTGCACTTTTGATTGGTAAAACCGCCGAGCAGTCCTCATTTGCGCAATCTCCTCAGTTATAATCGAGTTTGATGATATCATTTCTATCTTATTAGAAAATTATCCATGTATCAAATTCCTTAGCTTTTGATTGATGCTACATTGAATGTGCATGATATCAATATATCATCAATATAGTTAGTACACACACGCGCACATGCGCACACAACCACTGACACTTGCTTTTGTAAGTTAGTGTTAATAAATATATAGATTGTTTCAACAACAGCTCCTTGCTTTTGTAAGTCCTTATTTCTATTAAATTTGTAGATTATAAATGGCTCGACTGCATAATCTGTTAGTTTGAGTAGGACATTGCTACTGTTATTAGTTTTCTTACATGGAAGCTTTCAGGATGATTGTTGCATTAACAATTGTGACCTGATGTTACTGCTACAGCAATATTTTTGTTTTCAACGGACAAATTTTTTGCGGCATGTTTTCTAGTCGGTTTTGATGTTATTTATTGAAATTTATGTCGATTAAGACAACTAAATGTTGTTCTATTATATTTTCTTAATTGAGGAGATTGATTTTAAGGGAGCTAATGAATGTTGATCCTTTCAGAGGAGTGGAAACAAGTAAACAACTATACTGTGTTCCTGTCAAAACCTGTGAGAGAAAATCTCCAGCTCTGATTTTTGATCATTTTTAAATTCAGCATGGGATTAAAAATGATCTTGTTTAATTGGCTCTAAAATCTAAAATGTATCTTGTTTGGCTCTTCATTTGGAGTTACGATAACTGCAGTGATCTCAACTTAAAAATCGATATAAGTGTAGTAATCTAAAATCCTATACTATCATTCTTCTCCTAATCTGAAGGTGTCAATGGGATTTGACTTGATGCCTTAAAATAGAGTTTGCATAATTTATACCTCCACCGTTAATAAACGGTCTTCATCCTAACTCCGAAGCGAAATAGGGCCTAGACTTTGAATACTGAAACACGACGACTTGAGTATTCATATACATTTGATTCATGTTGTTTCAGGCAATTCTTAACGTCAATACTTTCTATGATTTACAAGGTCAGAGCTCTACAGGATTTTTATTAGCATAAGCAATACCTTTTGAATGCACAGATTCTCATTAGAATCAGCCATAAACTCTTGTAATAAATTGTTTTTATTTTTATAGTGCATAAATTTAGTTCGCAAGAATTTAACTGGAAAAGATCCAAGTTAAAGCATATTGTATGGAACTATAGTTTGTTGTCATTTATTTATTGGAAAATATTATGACTTAGCTCAATTCTTTTTGCCAAGGTTCTACATGACTCATATCAGGTTCATGCTCTATGGAAAATGTTGAGTTATGAAATAAAAGCAGGGAGTAAAGTGGATATAAAATATATAAATCGTGTACAGTATTAGATGCACCTTTTTTCAACGAATTATAAATTATTTCTAAGAGATTTTTCAAATCGTCCTTGCAATTTTGGCAGTCCTTACCTACATGATCATTATTTAAAGTTGAAAGCTGGCTGAACTTGGGAGCAATATGTAGATTAATGTAGTATACTTCTGTAGTAATGCTGAGAAATGGATGCAGGTACAGGAAATGGCATGGCAAAATCACTTGTGGATTCAGTTGGTGAAAGATATTCAATTTCAAATGCTGCATTCTCAGTTATCAGAGGTCATATTTTGCTTTACCTTGTTAGTTGACAAAACTTTCTGATTATTAAGATAAACCTTTTCACGGCCCTTTTTCTCATACAGGTCATAACTCATAAGCGCTCCCTGGATGTTACTACTGTCACTCAAAGGCAGACCAAAGTTTTTAGTGTTTTGATGCTTACATGGGGTATGCTCCAAATAAATGCATTTTGTTTAGGCTTCAAGGCCTTATGGATTTTGCTTTGTGCATACGGTGAAAATTAAATTGAAGTGTTAATATATGGTATGTTTAAATGAACTTTAATACCCTGTGCAGGTTTTATCGCAGATGTTGATATTGAGTCTGAGAAGTATAGGTGGATTGGAAGTGCTCGATTAGACTTGTACGTGTGTACATTTTTTTCCCTTTGATGATTTTAGTTTCAGTATACTAACAGTCTTTCAACTCTTCTACTTCCTGCTACACTGTATTTTGTTCTCGAGTGCTTAAAGTTCTTTACAGCATCATATTTAATTTTTTAGGGCTGGCTCCTCACAGTTGGTTATGTGGGTTAATCATGTGTAGTAGGAAAGCACACAGAAGCTAAAACGGAAATTTTGTATTTGTTATTCAACATGGCATCAGTTGATGGGAAGTCTAGAATGGAATCAAAATAAATTGACACTGCTAGCTATGATCTATAACATCGCCAAAGTTGAAACCTAAAATATTTTGTTATGAAATCATTGGTGTAATCAATTTGTTGTAAAGTTTAGGATATCTCAAAGCTTTTGATTTTTGGGTGTAGCATATTCAATGAGTTGATCATGACTCTTGTTATTGTTTTTTCGTTTTGAATTGCACTTGGATTCAAGGCTGAATCCTCCTGTGGCTGTGAGCAGCAATTCTTTCTTTCTTTTCCCTTTTTCTTTTTCAGGTATACCAATCCTGTCTTTTACGCATGAACACACACTCTCTCAAATAGTCTAATCAATGACTAAATTTAGATGGAAGACCTATCTAAAAAGTGTTCTGATGGATCACCCTATTCCAATGTTGTTCTCATTATTGAAATTTTTAAAATTGCAGTCCCTTTTGCGCATAATGAACTTGAGAAAATATCATGGACATATTCAGTTTGTACCTGCTCCTGGGTATGAATCATATGGTGAGCCATTACAGCACAAAGGAGGGATCTCATTCTCAACCCAAGATCAAGGGAATGGTACTCGGGCACAACGAAGAGGTTATGAAGGCCCTTGTATTTGTTGCGATAGCTTAGAACGGAGATTTCTAGAAGGTCCATTTATTTCAGTTTGGCTTAACAATGTTCCTTGGGCTGGCGAAAACATAATGCCTGCATCCGAAGAAAAGGTGGTTTCCTTTAGGCCACTCTTCACATATTTTCTTCTTTCAACTTACGATTTGCATAAATTCATGTCTTTTCTTGGAATTTGTTGCAGTTTTCAGACGGCTACCTCGATGTGGTAATAACGAGGGAGTGCCCAAAATCAGCCATGTTAGCATTGATGTTGAAGATAGCTGATGAAAGCCATGTCAAATCACCACATGTTATGTATTTGAAGGTGTGTGACTTTTTCTTGAGCAGATCCAGTTACTATCAGTAAAGAACCAAACCCTTCCACTGATGCTAAAAAGCTAGCATGTCTAGATGACACTTGTGTTGCCATGTAGCTCTATTTCATACTGTCGGAAACATTATTAATGCGTTAGGCCCCTTTCTTACACCTGAATAATGTAAAATCCATTTTATTGCGGGTAAATTATAATTAGCCATGGAAATTCACTGTTTTCAGAGATATAACCATGAATTTGTGAGTAATTGAAAACCATGAAAATTTCCTGCCTGCTGTACTAGGTAGGCTGTATTGGGCTGTGTAGCTAGGGTTGCATTGAACACGATGAAAGGAAAGAAAATAGAGAAGAGGAAGGAACGGTTTGTTTGATCCAATGTATGAGAATATGCTGCTGAATTGTTGGAATAGTACTCGAGGTTTTAATTTAATTTCGTCAAATATTTCGATTAGTTATTTACAGTAGACATTGGCAATATATATATATATATATATATATATATATATAGAGAGAGAGAGAGAGAGAGAGAGAGAGAGAGAGGAAAGGTGCCATAGGAGGAAATTTCCTCCTATGGCATAAAAAAAATACACCCTCCGTGATTTTTTTCGACGATCGGCACCCATCATCATCATTTTTATCATGTAAGATATTGATAAACCAAATTTCATGTGATTTCATCACTTTTTCACCGTTGATTTAATGGGTGCAAAATTAATGGTTTACCGACAATAGAACTTTTTACATTGTTAATTCGACGGTGAAACAGTAGTAGAATCACATGAAATTTGGTGTATCCACATCTTACATGATAAAGATGATGATGGGTGCCGGTAGTCGGAAAAAATCGTGGAGGATATAGATTTTTTGCGTCACCTAACAAAAAAGCCTCCTAGGTCCTCTTCTCTCCATCCTAGGGCCTCTTCTCCACCCCCCCTCCCTCCCTCTCTCTCTCTCTCTCTCTCTATATATATATATATATATATATATATATATATATAAGTCTGTAATAAAATTTCTTTAATTGCATACTGATTTACACAAACAAACGCCTTGAAACCTGCTGGTTTATTTTGAATTCTTTTCGTCGGAATCATGTAGATACTTAACTTAAATGAATAAAGGCTATGGTATTGAAATTCCGAACCTGCGTTGTGACATAATTCATCGACTTCTATTTTGATCATAACTTTAGTCTGTTTTTTATTTTTCAAATTTGATGTACAAAAATTCTTATAGTATGGCAGAGAACTCAGATATGCCGACTCTGTGCTGTATGTTTATGAGGTTTCATTTATGAGGAAAGGTATTTGATTAGATAACAAAGCGACATGGTTTGAATAAAATTGGATATGTACTTGATAAATCTTTAGACCTAATCTACCTATATCACTAAATTGCGATTAAAACCAAATTATTTGTATTGTGGCTTAGTTTGTGATTTTATGACAGGCGGAAGCATTCAGGTTAGAGCCGGGGCAGCGTGTAGGAAACCCCAGCAAAGGAGGCATCATCGACTGCGATGGTGAGGTTCTTGTGAGAGGAGACGGGACCTACCACTCCCATCAACAATCAGCTAATCTCATGGATTATGGTCCCCCCATCGATATGTTTGTCGACAAGGGTTTGGCCGCCATTTTCTCCCCTAGAAGATGATATAATATTCTTAATTTCCTTTTTGCAACACTATGTCGTATAATTATATGTGTATGCTCCCATGTTAGGGAGGAAGAAATGTATTAAATTGGCGTAGTCGTCTTTCTGATGGAGGCTCAGAAGCAACAAATACTGAAAATCATGCAACTTAGTTGTAAGCATCCAGTTGTCCAATTAATGTGCCTAAAGTATATATATTGAACACCATAATAATAATTCCTGTGATGTCATAGGCGTGAGATTCCCGCTTCCCTATTCTCAGATATAAAAAGCATCTGACTTCTCCCTAGGACTACATTTCTGTTCTTCAAAGCAGGGCCAAAACAGTAAAGAAACAGCTCCAAAAGCATCGGCCAACTAAGATCATAAAAACATCTAACTACTGCAGTTTTATACCTGATTTGCCCATGGATTGGAGGCAACAAAAGGATCCGCTGTTTGTTAGAATATAAAACATATGCTCTTTAACTTTTATCATAACTTTAATGCAATGGAATCAACATGTTTAATCTTGAACCCAAATAACAACATGGGTGTGTATTGTTCTCATACTCAATAATACCATGTGAAAGCGTTAGCTTTGGGTAATACTTAATATGGGAAACTTTTTTAATGGGTCCAATGTTATTTGGCAGAAGCCAACTTTTGAAATGGGTCCAATGTTATCCAATTAGTGGAGCATCATCCGAATCTCCTGTATATGAGCCTCCTGAGCTGGACTACGTGTCAGCATAACATTTGTTATAGTTTGACTGCTTGGTGTTTTGTATTAAACATGAGGATCGGTAAAAGTGTGGAACGCGTGAAGGAAGGGGCTCCCTCTCTCGCTGCAGCTTATTACGTGCCTGCAAAGATCGTTGGCGAATAGCCATGCAGATTATATGATTTTATTCATCTAACCCCTTTACAATTTTTTTAATTTTTATAAAGAAATTTAGTTTGAGAGAAATAATTCCCTGCGGAGAAACCGAAAGAGAAAAGCAACGACGACGAGCACGACGTGTCACCCGAAATGCATTAAACAAGCATCGATCTTGCTTCTGGTCACCCCGCCGGTATGAATACTCAACCACCTACTTTTTGGCTTCTTTTCATCTCATTTTAAAATCAAAAATCCAAATCCATAACTACTTTTTCAGAATAATTTTTTCAGGGAGAAAAAAGAGAGGTTAATGATAGGAAATCAGCCATCAGGTATTTTGAATGGTTACAGCATTGAATTTTGGCTGAGTCTAATGATAAAGAAGTATCGAATGTGGGTCCCACGAGCAGAGGCATGCTGGGTGGATGGATGGGTGGGTGTTTACTAAATTAGGTTTTACTACGTGGGATAAATTTCCGAATCGTACGGCTGTTGAAACCACAGCGCCTCTATCGAGAGGGCGGTGACGATATCGCCATCAAAAACACCCTCAACGACAAATACAGTAGTAGTAGTAGAATAGAAGAGGTGCGACGACGCCAAAGCAACGCCCCTTCTCTCTCTCTCTCTCTCTCTCTCCCTCCTCCTGTTTTCATTTCTTTTCTTTCAAGACATTCCTCTCTCCTCTCTCTCTCTCTCTCTCTCTCTCTCGATCCTTAATTATGGTTGCTGACCACGCTATCTCGTATTCTTCTGCTGCTCTCTCTAGGGTTTAGAAAGCTTGTGTGGTTGTTCCTCACATGTCGTCTTCAAGTGCCGCCGCCGCTCATTCTCCTCCTTCGAAGATCTGCTTCAACTCTCAGTGTAAGGAGACCAAATCGGAGGCGCAAAGGCGAAAGGGGTGGCGTCTTCGTTCTGGCGAACATGCCGACATCTGCGATCGATGCTCGTAACCTCTCTCCCCCCTCTCCCCTATTTCCTTCATGTTGTTTTTACCTATTGCTTTAATTTGTTGAGATTTAGAGTTTCTTTGCGGGAGATTTCTTTGATTTTGCGAATTTTGTTAAACGGTCCCTTAATTTATGCTCGAATGTACGGCATTAATTTATTGCAGCCTTGCTTACGAGCAAGGGACATTTTGCGAAACTTTTCACTTGGACGCTGCAGGCTGGAGAAAGTGTGACTCTTGTGGAAAGGTGAAAAATATGAGATGCCTTATTTTTTTTCAACTCATAATTGATACGAATTGTTTGGTATATAGTCTGATTTTGGGGTCCCATGGGCCATGGCAGAGAGTTCACTGTGGTTGCATAGTTTCAGCGCATACTTACCTTCTGCTGGATGCCGGGGGAATCGAGTGCATTGTATGCGCAAGGAAAGTGTTATCTATGGTATGCAAACAAACCTGGCCGTCTGCTTGAATTTCTATGAATTATTTGAGCTTTTCATGTCCGATGTTATTAATTTTCTCAAGATTTGATATGCCTGACGTTTTGGGGAGTTGACGTCACTTCGTGATACTATAGCCTATAATAACAATCAACCGCAAAGCTGCAACCATTTTATTCATGTGTTGGCACTTTATATCAAGATGAACAGTTCATTGGATGGTTTGGTCTTGCTGATTGCATGCACATAATAACATTTATAGTTAGTTTACATAGAAAATTTTGAAGGCGCCATGTATATCTTTTAGATGGTTCCTGTGTAAACTTCTTCAAGACACGTTGACACTTGCATGGTTGGCACTCACATTTAGAGCCTTCACATTCTCATGTCGCCCGGGGACACCACCATGTTAATTAGGTCAGTCAGTTTGGATTTCCTAATCATAACCAGGTTGGGTTAGGTTCTGTGAATTTTACCCGATTAAATATCTGGCCGTGTTCAGTATAGTCATACAGACAATTTTTTTGGGGGTCAAAGCTACCGGATCTGAGCTTACCCCATGACAGCCACAAATTAAAGCTGCAACCCAAGCACGGTCAGGGATAGAGCTCAACCAGACCCTACTAAGCTGTTAATTAACTCAACTAGATTAACCAACTCCAGGATACTTCTTTATAGACATGTCCCCGACATGCTTCAGTTTGGGCATGGCCAGGGTTTGAAACCAACTGAATCAGTCTTAGAAACGTTCTGTGAACAGTTTATATTCACATACAACGCTCCGCCCAATTCGAATATAAATTTTACAAGAAGCATGCATGGTAACTTGTTTCTCCATAGCAACATGAGAACTGGAAGTTATGTGTTGCCATGACCTGAACCTTTGTCCAGCAAATTGTGGTCATTCCAGTATTCTATGGGCCTTTATGGTCTTTTTCTCCACAATACTATCTACACTACAGCGTTTAACTTCATATCACCAGTTCTCCGACTACTATCTCGTATGCAGGAGGTTGTTAGCATGTAAATCAGCATTGATTGGGCACAATCTTGTTAAGCCTGGAGTTGTATTTCGTGTACTGAATGGAATTTTCTAAACATGTTTATAGATATCTACATGCTCACTTATTCCTGGTGAATAATTTTTTGTATTAACACTGATTTCTTGTACTGTACATCACATGAATTACATGGAGTATTCTTCCTTAAGGAGATATGAACCACTTTTTTCCTTACTGCAATGCAATTACATATTCCGTCATTGACTCCAATGAGTGGAGTTTTTCAGGCACAAAATAGTATGTGGTCACCTTCTTTGCTTCTGTCGTCTCAAGTATCTGAGAGGCCAAAAGAACATCCTGTTAAAAGCTGGAGCCAATTGACCGGTGCTTTTTCTGGACAGTGGCGGCAAGGGCCACATTTATGGAGCAATGGCATCCAGTCTGATTTGCAGCAGCGGCTGTCGTTAGAATTTGATAGACCTCTTCATAGCGAAAGATTGATTTCTGGAGTTCGCCCTTCTATATCTGTTCATGACAAAAAAGTCGTTGAGCCATCTGAGAGACTAGCTTCCAGCAGCTTAAATCATGTTGTGCGCAATGGAACTGTTGGTTTGGATCCAACCTCCACATTTAATATGTATAGAGAAGAAGGTAACAGATTGCAAGATTCTTGTCACCATTTAGGAGACAATGAGCCAGTATCTGCGAGAAAAGGTTTGATTTCCGATCCGTATTCAGCCAATTCCTGTGAAGCTAATTTTGAGACTCATCCACATTTATGTGCAGAGCCACTAACGCCATCTGCTATGAATGGAGACTCGTCACCTTTACTTGTTGGCTTGGCTGCTTCTTATTCATCGCCAAATGGCACTAATGATCCAGTCAGGGTCTCGATGACTCAGCCGCAACGGCAGATTGCTTCTTCATTGCAAAAACAGCAGTCTGTGAGTCCTCACAATCTGAATGGTGCCTCTATCGAAGCACACAATGGAAAAGTTCGAGTCGATGCTCGTGCACGAGCACAGATACTTCATCGTTATCGGCCTAGATTTACAGATGAAGAGCTACTACAGATATCTGGAGAGTATCCATTAAAATTATGCTATCATTACTCATCTTAAAAAGGAAAAAAAAACATCATTGTTGTTCTACCTTCAGAGTTTGAATATACTAGGAACAGGTTTTACGATTAATGTGTTCCTTTATAATTTACTCTGTTATGTCCCTAACCATTTTCAAGTTCAAATTCTGTCATCTTGCCCCTGTTTGAAAAGACGCTAAGTGCTAGTGATGCCGGTCGTATTGGGCGTTTGGTGCTACCAAAAAGATGTGCTGAGGTGAGTTCCTATGCCTTGATTATTATTGAGAAAATTATTATACTATTACTGGCATAGACAGTGCTAATTGAGGTTATATGGCGTAAAAGGGGTGTGTGGATAGATATCACTTTATGAATGTGGGGGATATGTACTGTCCTATCAGACATGGGATAAAAACTTAGATCCCTAAGCAAAAGAGAGATTCTCTTTAATATTTAATAAACCAATTACCTCATACAAAAGAGTTATAATGTGGCCCCTTATATCAGCATAAAGCAATCCTAAATCTAATAGGACTCCAATTAAATAAAATCTAATTTACCAAACTTATAAAATCTTTCCTAACAAACTAAATAAGATATTCTTAAAATGGGAAGTAAATAAATTCTATCCTTAAATTCTTAAACTAAATAAACTACTTTTAAATATATAAGATAAATCTAAAACTATCACTAAAATATAAAACTAAATTAAATCCTGAATTTTGTAAATATTCTCCTACGTCATTATGCATATTACAACTTTTAGAAAAAGAAGTCGTGATTATCATTTTGATGGCTTCAGCTAGAGCATAGCTTGATCTGCATGAGAACAGTTCTCTCGAGAAAGTCAATTTCATGGATTTTCCTGCTAGATTTTATATTAATATAATCTTTTTATAATCTATAAGCGGCGTGTTTAGGACTTCAAGGGTAAATTGAATTTCATTTTTTGAATCTAGGTTTCACTTGACTTTTGTTATTATGATATCTATTGTCTTAAACCAAGATAATTGTGACTGGTTCTACAAGAAAACAACTGTTCATCTTACCTGATTTCCCCCTTTCAAGTGTTTGACAAGCTAGTATCTCATATAAGTTTTGAATCGTTTTTAAGTTTGAATCGTTTGGTAAGTTTTTCTAAATTCGAAAATTCATGTTATATAGTATTTGAGCCTTGAAGACACACGCACAACACACACAAGGCTTGGTATTAAGTAGAATTCCATTATTGAATTGGATGACTATCCCAAACAGGCATATTTCCCAACAATATCTCAACCGGAAGGACTTCCTTTAAAGGTTCAAGATGCTACTGGCAAAGAGTGGGTGTTTCAGTTTCGTTTTTGGCCGAATAATAATAGCAGGATGTATGTTTTGGAGGGGGTTACTCCTTGTATTCAATCAATGCAATTACAAGCAGGCGACACTGGTAATTTACGGAGGAGTTGGTGGACTATCTCTCTCTCTCTGTGTGTGTGTGTGTGTGTGTGTGTGTGTGAGAAATACATTGCTGCTGGATATTGATCTCTTTGTTCATCTCCATCCTTCAGCTTACATGGTCACGTGAATCATTTTTTCTTCAGCTCTATTAAAGTCCAGCTTCTCGATTAAACACCAACATATTTTTTTTATATAGCATCAGTTTGATTTCAGCCTACACTAATCCACATTGCTTCATTGCTATAATGTGGCTTTTTATCTATAGAATTTTTTGGATCCCCCCCTCACCACGGGGGGGGGGGGGTACCGGGGGAAATATCACTCTTCATTATTTGCACTTATTTTATGTATGCATTTGCAATGGTTTCAAATGCAGCACCTTCTGTGATCATTCACCTGTTCAAGCCTTTTCTTATGAGTGTAGCATGCATAAAGTTAATGATTTTCTGCTTCTACTATTTCTCGTTATGAAAGCAAAGCCTTCATTCTCTTTTGCCTGGCTTTTTTTGGTTGCACATGAGGAAAAAATGGCTTATTTATGGATCGTTAACTTATCCTCCTTTTTTTCCCTCTTTCTGTTAGAACCTTATTATCAGATAATATGAAATAAAATGCAGTCACACCATTTTTTTTGTCGGTGCACTGATTCTAACTGGAGCCAATATTAAATGAGTTTCTGCAGTAACATTTAGTCGGATAGATCCAGAAGGAAAGTTGGTCATGGGATTTCGGAAAGCTTCCATTGTCTCATCTGAACAGGTTTGTGATATAAGCAGTATGGTTTCTATCTACTGTCCAAGAGGTTGAAACTGTATGCTCTGGGTATCACATTTACTTTGCTTATACTTCTGTAGAGGCTTTATGATGCATATAGCTGCTGCTTATTCTGTAGTAACTAGTGCATTATAACCACACAGGAAGGGGTGTGTTGTACATGAACAGATGACAAACATCTGAATAAAGAAATATCTTCATTCATCAATTATAGTAGACTACACAACAAGAAATACAAAGCCTTTTTGCCAAACTTTTGGGTTTTGCTTTATTTAGACTCTCTCTCTCTCTCTCTCTCTCTCTGCGCGTGCGTGCATGCATGCGTGTGTGTGTGTGTGTGTGTGAGAGAGAGAGAGAGAGAGGGAGAGAGAGAGAGAGAGAGAGAGAGAGAGAGAGAGAGAGAGAGAGTACTATATTTATTCATTTGAACTGAATGTATATGATATAATATTACAGATGATTTTAAGCATGTTCTAAGATTGCATGTTCCCAAATTTTGTGAGTGCAAACTGCTAGATTAATGACTACTAAGTTGTGTTCTCCAATAAGTCCTATTATCTATTAAGGCTATTGCAAGCCCCGTCTCTGTCCATGGGCTCTGGCCAGAAATCGACACCAAAACTTTGAGGGTCGGTTGATGTGAGGTTGAGAGTCGTAAGAGTATGGACCTTTTTTTTGTAAAGGCTTAAATGACGAGAGTCGCTCAAATAGACATTGGTGGCAGAGGTAGACAGGTATGGTGGTCAGAGAAGACATTTATTTGTGGTTTGTGAATGAAAGTTTATCATAATAACATATATTGCTCCGGTGCATACCTTTTTTATTCTATAATATGGACCTCGTCTTCTGTATCAATGTGCTCTTCTTATCTTTTCAAGTATTAAATTTATTTTAATTTTTAATAACCATTTATTTTTGGCCTGTGGTTCCATTTGCAGGATGCACAATCAGTTAAAATTGGAGATGATCTCTCAACACTTCCAGAGGGTGACAAAAATGCAGCTGACAGAAACCCAGACTATACAACAGATCAGAACACCTTAAAATTTGATAAAACCGGGGTTTATTCAAAAAGGCGGGTCTGCTAGTAAATCCTTACAGGGCCCTATTAAAAGAAAAGGAAGCCGTCTCGGATCGAAAAGTAAACGCTTAAGGATTGAAAATCAGGACTCGATTGCGTTAAAACTGACTTGGGAAGAGGCTCAGGAGCTGCTCCGACCACCCCATACTGATATTCCCAATGTTGTTGTGATTGACGGTCACGAAATTGAAGAATATGAGGTATGACATTTTAAGTTGTTTGTTATTTTCAGAACTGACTTGCATAAGTTATGTTGCTGCTAATATTATACTGTAAAAACTTCATTATTTTCAGAACTGCCTGGTTCACACAATCACACATGAGCTTATTTTGTTATATTCTTCATCTTGTTTGATTTATTAGTTCTTTCTTCTTCTTCTTTCCCTTTTTCCTTCCAATGTCAGAGTTTGATTTACTTTCTATGTTACAATGATTAAATGTTAATTTGTTGGTAGAATATCCCAGCTGATTTCAATTTCCCTTTTGGAACTATATGAATATACATATTTTATTGTAGGCATAAATAGCATTTTGTAGGTATCAGTAATATGGTTGTCATTGACAGGAAGCCCCAGTACTTGGAAAGCCCACCATTTTCACCACAAATCATGTCGGGTACTCTCTCTCTCTCTCTCTCTCTCTCTCTGTGTGTGTGTGTGTGTGTGTGTTTAAGCAGATGAAAGCATAGTTTGATTTATTGAGAATCAAGACATATATTTAGGATTTACTTCTAGTATCTCTGTACTAAAATAGCCGAGGCAATCTAGTTATTCTATGCATGGATACACAATTCTCTAATATTTTGCTTGTTTTAATCATTGACATTTTCTGGTCCCCAAATTTGCCGTGGTGATTTACATGTTTTAAAATTGATAATCCAAACAGGTGAGGTTTGGAAACTTTCAGTAAATTGACCTAGCATGCAATTAGGGAAATTGGTGTGGTGTACTGTTTTTTCTGGTTGTGGGAGGGAGTTCTTTCACATATATTAATTCATGTGATTGTTGTTGGCATTTCTTTTTGGACCCTAGGGTCACTTTCCAATGTGCATGATAGCCTATTTTAGTGGATTAATTATCTAAGTGGACTGCATATTCAATTTATTTTATTGAAACTATAGACCATTTCTTAAGTTGATTACTTATTACATAGCAAGTATGCATACATTTGCATGCTCGCATTGTTTAAATGTTGGGTATTTTGAAGCTTGTGGTGTTGCAAACTTAAGGTCACTGAAACACTTAGTAATTTAGTACTCAAGTCACTTGTCTATGTAATACTAACATTGACAATAAATACAAAATGCTACACTATATAAGACGGTTGGAGCTGTTGAAGTATGTAAACCTAATATTAGAAATGGTCTGGGTGATGTTCTTAATTTAATTAATGATTAGAAAATTTGATAATATTGTAGTTAAATTTGCGGGTTCAAATATGTGGATTTCCCATTATTGTCTTATATATCCGTATTGAGTGTTTTGACACTTCTATCACTGGACATGTTGAGAATAATTGTTGCTGTTTCCAAAAATCAGCATATATAACTTAATGTAGTGGTCTTGCAATAAACCATCATAGCTTCTACCGGTTATTGTGTCTCTTTCATTTTTTAATTCTTCAACGGTTTGTTTTAACACAACACCTATTCTGATTTTATGGGTTTACATGGTCAAGTCTTCTTTATCCTGTTACTTGCATATAACTATTATATCCTAGTATACTGGGTGTGAACGATACTGCTTTCAAGTTCGTTGTGTACTGAGCAAGCTCTTCATTACCATTTCTTTGCAACTTCATATTCTACTATCAAGCCACATCTCAAACAAAGATACGTATGCTATATGTTTAAGCAATATTACCTGAGTTGCTTGGTACATCTTGTCTTTTTATATCGGTGCTGCTTTTATCCAGTACTTATACTAATATATAATATGTCAACATCATATAATCAGTAGTAGCCAATGGGCTCAGTGTGAAGATTGTTCCAAATGGCGTAAGCTGCCCATTGATGCCCTTCTACCTTTTAGGTGGACATGCTCTACGAACAGATGGGACCCTGAAAGGTAATTGAAGCAACATTTTCTTTCTTTGAAAGGGTTGTACTGACATAATCTTAGTTCCATCAGATAACTGACACATAGGCAGGCATGCACTAGATTGTGGTTTAACCATTTAGTATATCATCTCCCCTTGCCTTGAGTTTTATAATTATCTTAAATGTTGTGGTGGAATGCAAATCCTACTGATTTTCTGCTTGCATTTAGATTCAGACACGTTGCATGTTCTCGAAAGTTTTCCTTTTTCTTTTAAATTCTTATAGGTAGCACCTTTGTGTATTTCTTCTATGGCATGCTTTTTTCATGAGGAAGTCGAAACATAAATATTTCTCTCAAAGAAGTATTGGGAGGGGGTGTCACGACAATTTTAAACCAATGGAATACATTTTGCTTTCTCTTTGGCTGTCTGTGGCTTACATTAGAATAAATTTCTGTTGCCTTTCCCTTCTTAGGTTCCTGCATCTTGCTCGTGCTCTTTTGGGTTGGTGTTTTAACTTCACCATGCGGCGAGGCGGGCGCGCGCGCACGCATGTGTGGACACACGTGCATGACCAATATTTGACATTATCATTGTACTTTTTAGCAAATTGAAATTGACTTGCAAGCATCCAAGGGATGCAAACTATACTTTAAAATCAGTTTAATTTAAAGATTTAGCAAATTTGATATTCACTGATTAGTAAGCACTGAACAAATTGACCTTTTATCGTTTCGTTTTATCACTACAAGGCTATAAATTTCAGATAGGTTTACCATATTTAACAACCAACTGTCATCGTGATGTTAGCACTCTATGAGTTGCCTTTTCTTTCGGTATTGCTATTTTCAGATATAAATATAGGAGCCTAACTGCGCTAACCCAATTGAACTGGGATGAGGGTTCTTGTTATGGAAAAGGTAGTATCAGATATCTCATATATACTTTCCACTTTCTAATGACATGTTATGTTTTCTTGTTTTTCGACCAACATAGGTCTTCATGTTCATCTGCTCAGGAAACAAGCACAGAGCTAACAGATATACTTCCAAAAACCGGTATGAGAACAACTTGGTTTAAATCTTTCTCATTCCCAGTTTCTCCACTTTCCTAGTTATTGCTCATATATATAATATATTTGTTTTTCTTGGATGAGTATATTTGTTAATCAAGAGTATGCTAGTCTTGTGGTCAATATCTCAGTTAGAAGTGCGCCGATGATCCCAAGGCGACCTGCAAAACAAGACAGCGCTGGAGTCATGCTCCGGCTTCGTCCCTCCGCCGCTCTTGTCAGTATTTGCACTAGAGTAATTAAGGTTTTTGGGATATGAATGGCATACCTGAGAGAACTTACCACTTCTCTATTTATACGATTTTGTGCTTGGTTACTATTCTACCCTAGACGATTAGAGATGTCAGGGGATGTCCCTCGGGACAGCCACAACGGGATATTTTGTGCCGGCCACAATCCTGACCGGGGACATGGTCTGCCATTTCCCTGCTGCGTTGTCTGTCCCTTAATGGGCTTTTTCCGGGTATCTTTAGCTCGGGTAAGGGACCCTTATGGGACATGTGATTTCCCTGATTTTGACGGGCCTATCCGTGGCCATTTCTGCACCCATCAATACTCCCAAAGAAACGGGGAGAATCCTTTAGGCTTTTATCAGACTGGGCCCCTCCTCTTTTTCTTCCTGCTGAGGTCCATAATGATGGGTTTGGATTCGACCCAGTTAGGATAGTTGGGAACAGCTATTGCCTACGTGGGCATGACGTTTAAGTCTCTCCTGGCTCCAAACCGTCCCTCCACTTGGTCTGGCTCTCTCCGTCCTCATCCTGTTTCTGGAGTAGCCAGCAGCGGATTTGTCCTAGGTAATTTACATATCTTTCCTTATTGCACATTCTATTTTCATGGCCTCGCCCCCGAAAGCCTCTTTCTTTCAGGAAGTCCTCTTCTAGGGTGTTATCCTCTAAGAAACCTCCTTTTAAGGCTACATCTTCTAGGGCTTATCTTGAGGTCACTCCCTCCGATGAGGCATCTGCCGAGGAGTTGAGGAGGGTGAGTAAATATATCAGTAAGTCGGACGTCACCTCTTGGAAAGGGGAGTTTCATATATGAGCTTGACACGAATAATGAGAGAAGCAATAAGAAGCGGGCTGATGATCCTAAGGTGACCTGCAAAACAAGGCAATACCGGATTCTTGCTCCAGTGTCGTCCCTCCGACACTCTTTTCAGTATTTGCACAAGAGTGAATAGGGTTTTTAGGATATGAATGACATACCTGAGAGAGCTTACATCTCCTCTATTTATACTGCTTTGTGCATGGTTTAACATTTACCCCCAGACGGCTGTCCTGGGGGACAGCCGGCAGCCGCAATGGGTAATATTCTGTCGGCCACGTCCCTGATCGGGGATGTGGTCTGTCATTTCCCTGCTGCATCGTCAGTCCCTTAATGGGCTTTTTCCTGGCATCTGTAGCTCGGGTACGGCGTCCTTATGGGACCAGTTATTTCCTGGTTTTGACGGCCTATTGGTGGCCATTTCTGGGCCCATCAGCTAGGTAGATAATATCTCGGGATGGGGCTTGCAAGTGGACCAGGATGTCAGGGATAGCAAATGAAGACACCATAATGTAGGATAAATAATCTAAATATTCTGGTGATCACAGATGTATACCTTAAAAAATATGGGAAGAGCAATAATGGCATTCATAGCAACATTTGCTAAATAGGTATTCTTGGTCTGATATGCTCAGAATTTATCTATCCATTTGATGTTCTAGAGAATTTATATATCCATTGATATTGAATATGCACCAAAATAGTTTGATATGTTTTCTTTTTTGTATTTTAAGACTATAGTTTCCTGGGATTCGCCTTCGCTGCACACCATATCATGCCATTTCATAGCAGTGTAACATAGGCCTTTAGGCATAATTCTGAAAGGTCAAAGGAATGGGGCTGACATTCTACACTGCATTGCATTTGCACTTTCCAATGATTGTCAGACGGTGTTTCCAATTAAGCATCATTATTCGTTTTTCGGACAGGTTCAAAGAGGTCCAAGGTGAAAGCAGAAAACAATGACAACCTGGAAGTATCGGATGGGCTTGGTACACTAGCCAACCTTGCAATACTCGGAGAAGGAGAGGCCCCTTCTGCAACGACCACAAGGCACCCTCGGCATCGGCCAGGGTGCACGTGCATCGTGTGCATCCAGCCCCCAAGCGGCAGCGGTCCCAAGCACAAGCCTAATTGCACATGCAATGTCTGCATCACTGTAAAACGCCGCTTCCAGACCCTAATGATGCGGCGCGAGAAGAGGCAGTCAGAGAAGGAGGCTGAGAACGCCGCCTCTGCAATTGCCGTCGCTGCAACTAAGAAAGAGGCGCCTGAGTTGTTTTCTTGCTGCGGCGGCAGCGGCGATCCTCTGCAGCCAGCTGGCAATAATCATGAGGGGGAGGTCGTGGATGATCCTGAGAAGAGGGTATTTATGGTGCCATCGCCTCTTAAGGGTCAGATTGATTTGAATATTCAGCCGGAGAGGGAGGAGGAGCCATCACCAGTGGCTGATGCTGGAGGCATGACGATGCCTTTCGCTGCTGATGCAAGAGCCTGAAAAGTTAAGCAGCTGTGATTTGGGCAAGAAGAGAAAGGTATTTTGTAACTGACCTGACTGTTGGTGTACAGACGGTGCGCTCGTGGTTACAGCCGAGAACATCTGGGGAGAAATTGTAGAAAGGTCCATGGATATGTTATATTTTAGGTATATAGCAAATATAGAGGAGGCAGGAGGAAATTTAAGCCCGATTTTGTTGTTGGATTTCTTAGTTGGGGAGGAATATGACATGTAGTTAAAGTTAATTCCAATCCATGCAGTGTTCTTGTTTCATGTAACAGGGAACTTACCAGCTTTCTGACGTAGAAAGAAGAAATGAAAGTGTTAACTTAAATCAGCACAGTTATTCAACAGTTTCAATCTTTTCTAACCCAAGGTCTGTCTAGCCGTAGCACTATTGTATAATCTTCGGTCATTTTGACGCGTGTATTTTGTATGATCTTTGATTTTACTGTCGGTATTGAAAAAGGGGTTTATTGCTTCTGAAGCTCATTCCATCTTTTGGTGTCCCATCTGCAGGCTCTTACAGCTAGCAATATAAGATCTAAAACATTTACTTTGAGCGCCCCAGGACTTATGACTTCGATCGGGATGTCCGTCCATTCATTCATTCATTAAAATCTAGTAACCTTGGAGAGCCGGCAGTTTTCTTGCTTCCACCACTTGGCAAATTATTTATATATGGTGCAAGCTTTTTAACTGTTGTGTTGCCGGCCAAAAAAATAAAAGAGAAAAGAAAGAAAGAAATGGTCAGGTCATCAAAAAAGGAATTATTAGCATCCATCTCTTCTGTTGGAGCTGCCTCCTCGATCCTTCCCTGCGTCTCATACTTTGTAGTGAATGGACTTGGTGTCTCTCTCAAAACTTGGTAGGCATAGACATCCCCCATAACAGACCTTGACACCTTAGATCCATCCACTGTCGTTGGTTTTGTCTTGTCCGAAACATCCATCGATGGAACTAGATAAAAACACAATAGTTTTGCCACGGGTTTACAAGAAAGATTGCATATTTTGACAGCAGGTTTAAGAGAAAGATATCACACCTGCAGAACTAAGCTTGGATTAAGCGTGCTTATGATTTTTGAGTACATATTTAGCCAAATCATAAATGTGGGAAATGATCCAAACCTGCCGGCCAACAATCTGCCGCCATATCATATATAACACTCGATCGGTATATATTTTGAATCTTGTTTACTCCCCTAACCTCTTCTTGCTTCTCTTCCTCCTCTAAACTCTAATTCTCACACTGGATGAGTGCCAGAATGGAGAACCACAAACTATATCAGCGCAACAAACCCATGACCTCCCGTTCCCAACCTTCCTCTCCGCTCATCGATCCAACAGCGCGCCTAGGCCTCTCCCCTCTCCGCGGTGGCGGAGCCCGCAAATCCCCTGTGCCCGAACCCTCCCGTAAATCCATTCAGTCTAACGACCAAACTCTCCTACGCGGCCGCTGGCCTTCCTCTTCTTCATCCTCATCAAAGAAACCAACTAATTCACTCGCCGATTATTTAGTAAGAGACGGCCTATCCGACAACACAAAATCATCCTCTGCAACGACCCTGGCCCGCATGCGCAGCTGCTCAGAGTTCACTCGCTTCGAAGAAACAACAAAGAAGCAGGAAAAAGTTTCCGTCAAGAAGAAGAATCTAGAAGAAGAAGAAGAAGAAGAAGGTCGAAAAATTTCTAAGGAAAACCGCCCCTTTGGAAATTCGATGCGATACATCAGTAAAATCAAGTTCCCCAAATCATCCTCGTTACAGCCTGGTCGAATGTCAGTTGATGAGAACACTCTAGCAAGCAGAAGAAGAAAATCTTTCGATTTCGGTGTAGAAACCCCAAGCTCAGAATCCGATCGAAGTGACACCACTCCTAAAGCAATGAGCCCTAGAATTCCTCGAGCTCGAAATAAAGATTCAGGTAAGAAAGTTGGTAATGTGACGCCATCGAGGTCCTTTTCAAGTCTTCGGCCAGAGAGCCCTGAACATCACAAGAATAAAAAAGTTGGAAATATAATTAGTATCGGATTGGATTTGTTTAGAAAGAACAAGATGAGGCCCTCATCTCCTGTGTTGGTGATTGGAGATGTCGGATACCAGCTTAGGATGCTGCATAATTGTTTGGTTCAGTGGAGGTTTGTCAATGCAAGATCAGATGGTGCAAATCTAACCAGAAAAATCAGTGCAGAGGTATTTGATTAATTAATTCTTGAGTTTATTTAAACATAAGTATGGTCCTCTCATTGATGGTCTTGAGTGTAGAGTACGTTGATGTGTGGATGGGCGGAGATTGCACGGATGCAGGCTTCGGTGATGCAGAAGAAGGCGCAGCTTGAGAGGGAGAGGCTAAACCTCAAACTAAACAGAATGATATGTTGGCAGGTCAGTATGGGTATCGTAAATTAAAGTTCATCAATTAACGAAGAAATTTTCCCCCCATAACGGCTTGAAAACATTCTTCCAAGTATGTATTATAACCTGGAAACTGGTTTATATATGACAGTAGCATTTTAATTTATGAACAGATGAAAACATTGGAAGGCTGGGGTGATATAGAGAGACAACATACATCAGCTCTTTCTACCACCCAGAACTGCTTGCAAGCTGCAGTGTGCAGGATACCCGTCGTAGATCGAGCCAAGGTACGTACCTATTACCATCAACAAAACACACAAGACTTAGTAAGCTATAAATAAACATTTTAATTGCATACTAAGGTGTACTAAATATCATTTGCAGGCAGATCCTCAACTTCTATCCATAAGACTTCGTCAAGCTACAAATCTGGCTGCAACAATTACGACCACTCTAGGGACATGTACTTCCACGGTAACAATTTAGCATGAATATTCCACGATCCTTTCGTTAATGTAAAATTTGACAGACGATCCTCCATTATATTATACAACACAGTAGAAAAACTTGGTAATATCTTGTACATCTGCACCATATTGATATATTATATGGCCATTTCTTGTCAAGGTACAAAATACAGTCCCGTTACTTTCGCAGCTAGCCTTGGTTGTAGCTGAAGAAAAAACACTATTAGAAGAGTGCCTTGAGATGTTGGGACATGTTTCTTCTCTGCAGGCAAGTCTTTGATTTTTTTTAGTTACTAACAATGCTCTAGCATTCTTATGTAATATTGTTCAATCTGAAAGCGTTTAGTTTTATCTATGTATGTTTTTGGCAGATTCAAGAGGAAAGTTTAAAGTGTCATCTGGTTCAACTCAGATCATCACAGCTGCAGAGCAACACTTCGATGAAGGAAATTCTATAATGGCGACTTAGTTGGAATTGAAATACTGAGAAAATTTACAGCAAGGAACACAAAAGCTGATTTATAGAACACTATTTGATCAAACAAGGAGAGTCTTGGTTCATAGGTTAAAATTCAAGATCAAGTGACATGACTTGAAGAAAACAGCCATACAAATCATAGTTCATTCTGATGTCTATATGAAGAAGGATTTGGACATTTGCAATTATAGTCTTCTTAGTTTGATAAGGGCATGTATATGGATGAAGAGAGAGTTTCAATGATATGTTTTCAAAATTATTGGTTGGATGGGTTTATAAGAATATTATTGCGATTGTCGTATGCTATAACCAACAAAATATTGAAAGGAAGTAAAAAAAACATAGAGCACAAAAATATGAGAAATTTAAAAACTTCGTTATTTTCGTGTGTAAGCGCAAAATTGAAAAATCGAATTAAACTGAACATGTTTGAGATATTTTATTCTAACAAGCCAAATATTGAAAAACTGGAGAAAACAATAAGTTTTGAGATTTTAAAAAATTTTTAAATATTTAAAAAATTCATGATTTCCATGTGCAATAACATGCAAAATATTGAAAAGTTGAAAGAAACAGAAAATTTTGGAATTAATGAAGATATCACGATTTTCATATGATATACTAGCAAAATATTGAAACACCGATGAGCACAAAAAGAATTGGAGATTTTTAAAAATTTCGCGATTTCCGTGTGTTATCATACAAAATATTGAGAAATCGAAGAAAACCGAAAATAATTATTTTGGAAAATTTCGTGATTTTCATGTGTTGTAACAAGCAAAATATTGAAAAACCGGAGAAAACAGTAAAGTTTGAGATTTTTAAATTTTTTTAATTGTTTAAAAAAATTGTGATTTTCATGTGCAAATAGCATGCAAAATATTGAAAATATGAAAGAAATAGAAAATTTTGGAATTTTTGTTGGAATTTTTGAAGATATCGCGATTTTCGTGTGTCATACCAGCAAGATCTTGAAAATTTGAAGAGCACAAAAAGATTATAGATTTTTAAAAATTTCACGATTTTAGCGTGTTATATATAGCAAACAAAATATTGAAAAATCGATGAAATCTAAAAATGTATGAGATTTTTGAAAATATCGCAATGAGATTTTAAAAAAAATAGAATTTTCAAAAAGATCGTGATTTTCATGTGCAAAGCAAAATATTGAAAATATGAAAGAAATGGAAAATTATGGAATTTTTCAAGATATCGCCATTTTCGTGTGCTATACTAGCAAAATATTTAAAAATTGAAGAGCATAAGAAAATTTGAGGTTTTAAAAAAATTTGGGATTTTTGTGTATTAGGATGCAAAATATTGAAAAACCAATGAAAACTGAAAATATTTATTTTTGAAAATTTCGCAATTTTCGTATGCTGTAACAAGCAAAATATTGCAAAACTTGACAAAACAGTAAAGTTTGAGTTTTTAATTTTTATTGAATGTTTAAAAAAATCATGATTTTCTGAAGCATGCAAAATATTGAAAATATGAAAGAAACAGGAAATTGCGGAATTTTTTAAGATATCATGATTTTCGTGTGTTATACCATCAAAATATTGAAAAATGAAATAGCACAAAAAGATAGTAGATTTTTTAATTTTTTTTGCAATTTTAGTGTATTATAGCAGGCCAAATTATTGAAATATCGAAGAAAAATGAAAATATTTATTTTTGAAAATTTTATGATTTCCGTATGCCATATAATAAGCAAAATATTAAAAAATCGGAGAAAACAGTGAAGTTTGAGATTTTAATTTTTTTGAATGTTAAAAAAATTGTACTTTTGGTTTGCAATAATAGAAAGCAAATATTGAAAATTTGAAAGAAACATAAAATTTTGTAATTTTATAAGATATCGCGATTTTCGTGTGCTATACCAACAAAATATTGAAAAACCTAAGAGTATAAAAAAAATTATAGATTTTAATGAAAAAATTCGCGATTTTTCATATGATATTGAAAAATCGAAGAAAATTAAAAATATTTGTGTTTTTTGAAAATTTCGCAATTTTGGTTTGTAAGAAGCAAAATATTGAAAAGTCAGAGATAACAATAAAATTTGAAATTCTAAAAGAAAATTGTATTTTAAAAAAAAATCGAGCACGGCAATGAATGTTTAAATAAGTTTTGATAGTGTTTGTTTAGTTTTGAACTCTTGGACTTTTTACTTTCTTTACCTCCGTTTTCTCTTCTTCTTTTTTGTTGTTTTGCTTATCTTTTTTGTTTTTGTTTTTTCTGTTGCAGCTTGTTAGGCAGTAGCTTTATGTACATTAGTATTTTACACCTATGATACACGTCCGTATATTTTGATATCATGAAGAAAGATTTGAGAAGATTTTTGTAAAGAATTAATTAAAATAATAAAGGTTTGAAAGTTTTTCCGGACATTTTATTTTTAAAAAATCTAATAAGTTAGCTATTCTAAATATTTTTAAAAGTATTTATTGACTTAACTGAAAGTATTTAAGATATTTCTCAGATAAAAAGTTAAAGTGATTTAAACTAAAAAATCTAACAAATCTTTTTATTTTTTTATATGTAATTAATTTAATTATGTGCATTGCACGTGCCGTGATAAGTTGACACGTCATCATAGCTGAGGTGGCGGCAAATCAGAGGGGTTGTTTTTTCACGTGCTTCCTACATCCCTACTTAAGCATTATAGTAGTAGATAATGGTAGATATGCTTCTTTTGTTATAAGGGTTTAATGAGACAGACATTTTGCCCTGTTCTTTCCTCCAAAAATAACCATGATTTTAGTGTGCAATAGTATGCAAAATTGTCACGACCCGAAAACGGCACATGACTTGCACTTGAATCACGTGAAGTCTATAGGACCCCACTGTAACCAAAGTAAGCCGAAAATCAGGAATCTAAACCTTTTAAGAAAACAGTGGAGATGAAGTTTTGGAAAAAGAGGCATAAATGAAATCAAGTTCCCTTTTTAAAGCGTTAGTAAAGTTTGTTGAAAATGTAAGTGGGTTATAAACTAAGGTTTGAAAACATTTTCGTCGTTTAAAATTTTGGCAATACCTCCTTTGTAAATTTTGATAAAAACCAGTGCATAAGCATAAATATAATCCACATCCCTAATCGGGAGCAATCACATCGTCCAAACGGCGGATCACAACCACGCAATATATATGACGCCCAAGACGAAGATCAACACAAGAAAGAAAGTAAAGAAGTATAAAAAACATTATCAAAACACAACTATTTCGTCATCAACTCAACATAAAAAATAATATACAGGTCTCGCTCTAACTCCAAAAGAATATACAAGTTTTGGTTTATAAGTCCACAAAATATACGAGTCTGGTTGATAGAGTTTTTAACTAGATTACAAAAGATAATAAATATACAAGCGGCGGTTACGATCTGAAATGTAACCCACCGTTCCAAAGTAATCACTCGAAGAAGAAGTGTGCCAGCAACCTGCTACTGATCCGAGCGGTCGGTCCTGCAAGAAAACCATGGCACAACGGAGATGAGTTGCCAACTCGTGAGTAGAAAATATTATTAGGTAGAAATCGAATGCATAACGATCTACTTAGGTCATACTGTAATATAATATCCTGCTATGTGGTAAGGAAAGTGAACGCGCACGTGTGTGTATAATATCGTGTCTATATCAATATGTGGTAATATATCATCCATAGCATGTTTATATATTTATATCATCCAATGAGTGTCTATCAACGACATTCGAAATCATCATCAAACACCGAGTGTCCAACATCGACACGTAAAATCCTCATATCCCAGGCGCCGTCTTATCGAATCAACCCTCATATCCCAGACGCCGTATCTCGAATCGGCCCTCTCTCAGGCGCCGTCTTATCGAATCAACCCTCATATCCATCTGTATCATATCACTCCGGTCGGTATCTTCCGGATATCCGCCGAGTCCCATACTATCACTGATAGGTAGTGTTCCCATCCAGGCTCAACGCCTTTCTATACGATCTTCTTGCTCCTGGGTACCGTACCGAGTCCACTATGTATCCGCAGACGGTGACTCCTCACTTCTCGAATCTGATAATACTCATATCTTAGAACCGAGAAAACTCATGGTGGATGCCGAAATATCATATCAAAAGAAAACCACATTTTTAAAATATTCACAAGTTTTATAAAATTGTATCCGCGGTTTCTCAAATCTCAGAAATCCCATAAAAACACTGTCTCATAAAACATGGCAATAATGGAACAATATGTAAAGGCACAGAACAATAATATAATGCATACCGATGCGAATTGAGCAGCGATCTAAGGTACTGACAGAAATATAGTATGACAAGTGTATTCATATAAGCGTGTTCATATATGCAACGTAAAGAAAGTACAATATCTGGAACAATACGTGGTGCTGGGTACTAAACAGTAATCTATAATACTAACGGGGTATGGTGCGATACATGTGACATAGCAAGTTCTATATATGTACGTGACATGGCAATTAACGATGAGATGTAGGTGTAACATGCGAGTATGTGCAAATGCAACATGAATCATCGGTAATGGTCCATGTATTTTAGCACATGGAGTTAAGTAGAGTTAAAGATATGAACGTAGTATAATGGTAAATAATCGAAGCGCGCGTGTATGCAGAAATAAGGAAAGCGAAATGCGAGCGTATACAGAATAATGAAATTGTAACGTGAAAAAATATTAAAATATCCAACTACGTATGAACCATACATTTATAGTTTAAAATAGCACGAAATGTTGTTTTGGAAATAAGAGATTACGATGTTTTTGATATAAATATCATTTGAAAAGTCATAGCGCACTCTTGACATTATCATTTAAACTTACGTAACGAATCGTTAGTTTTGAAAGTAAGTATGGCTCTAAATATCTTATGAATTTCCATTTTGTGATTTAAAACAAGACTTCTCAAGTCGAAATAAACATGGCCGTAATTGGCAATCAATCCTCATCATATCATGTATGGAATATCTCTCGTACGATATCATCCAATCAATATGGTACGGATCTATAGTCGCGTACATCATCTCATCTCATATCATCTCATGTGTACTCATACCGTATCCATTCTCATGTCAAATATATACTTATATTATATAATGTACCCATGGATATATTTTCATACCTACATGTATATATAGTTTAATGGCTACAACATAGAACTAGGGGTATAATCATCTATTAAGTATTCTACTATCGCATATGGTTAGACTAGGTATATAATTCTAGGATATATAGTATCCTAACTACTATGGTTGCGGTGGTGCTATACACCATCCACCAGACATCCCCCGTAGATATACATCTACTCATCTAAACGCACCTTGCCCTAGTCGAAGCCGATGGATGCCTTGCCCTTCTGCGTCGTCCCAGAAGGTCCCGTGATTGTACCTACAATTGAAACCATATCGTATCGCATAAAAATCCACATCGAATGCGAAATCACGAGTGAAGCGCACATAGATTAGAACTTATGGTCAACGCGTGCTAAAACGACAAAATACCCACCGACGTCGACGTAGAAACGTCGAACGACCGAGTCAAGACATAAAAATTTAAAATTCTAGTTTCAAATATCGAATAATATCGCCAAAACCAAGTCAAAATGCTCACATATTTTTACTCAGGTGATCTGGGGTTATTTAGCATATAAAATAGGCTTAGTTATTGAGTGAGTGAGCTACAGAACGAACCCCACACCCTAAGTCATCAACATGGCCGCAAATTGCGGCCAATTGCAATAAATTTGCGGTTTTGGATTAGGGACATGGGCTCAGGATTCTACGGTGGTCTTCTACAGGTTCAAGTATCTCACTGTATCTTCTAAATAATTTTCAGAGATCCTAGTTATTCCAGATTTCATTTGAATTTCAAAATCTCAATGAAAGCCAAATTTTAAAACTTCAAAATTTTTTAAACCAATGATACTTCCACTAAAATACCCTCATCTATCATTAATGAGGTTGTAATTGTTAGTTATATGTATGCCCTAGAGGCCATTATTATATATGTGATATATATTATAGTGGTTGCTTGGACATATATAGGGAGGATTTTTTTGCTCGATATGATAGTATGCTATCCGGTTGCTCTTTATTTTAACATGTACATTTATTGTCTCTCTATTACATGTTGATAAAGCCCTTAAGATGAGTACTTGACTATCACGATTATGATGCAGATCATACTAGTGGGGCAGAGATAGTCGGTAAGTACATCCTTCAAATGTTCCTAGTCGTGGAAGTATCGAGACGGGGCATCGATATTCCAGAGTAGACTAGCGTATACGCTTCTCGGCCCATATGATGGGCGATGGATGATCCCATATCCATTGGTGTTTGACATCAGAGATGGTATACGGGTGCTCAGTGGAGACTGGATACACTGAACGAATTCGCCGAGAACTCCTAGATGGTATTATACCTATCGTCAGATAGTAGTTCTCTGGTAACACTGGTACAGGTTAGTCTGTCGACCCAAAATCGTCATAGAGTCTTGTGTGATTTCCACTGTGCTTTGATTTCCACCTTACCACGTTCAAGAGATCGTGCAAAACGGTGGTTTTTGGATACAGTCTCGAGTCACATGGAGGCAATGAGCGATAGGAGGGGATTTCTTCTCCCGGTATTGGGGGTTGATGTTGCGATATACTCGATTGGCCATAACAGGAAATCCCTGGGCAGGGTTGCTGAGATCTATTGGTAAGTGTTATCAATAGTTTCTCGAACCGTTATGGGCCTCACATCGGCATGACTTATCAGGCTATTGGGGTCTGACGTTTACCAGCCCCCAGGCTGCGATATGCGACATATCAGACGAAGAGACCGGACTGTACGGTAGTGTTACTTATTGGATTCGCAGGAGTATGAGAATACTTGCTTGTTGATTTTCTGATCGCTTAATACCCGGGTGGCCGTTACGTTTAGCAGACCGCTTACGGCTTCTGGGTGACTGATATGATAACCACCTACTGCCGGCGTATTGACGAGTCTTTAGAGTCCCACACAGAGGTTTCCTGGCTCAGGTGAAACGAAGTAGGAGCACATATGTGATATGTGCGGGACCGAGATTAATACGAGTATGATACCGTATTCAATTCTCGCGATATGTGATATCGGACGGTTATATGTGATATAGCTGGGTTATCGGATCAAGTGTTGATTCGATAAGTTGATACATATGATATTAGTCGGTTATATGTAATATAGCCGGATTATTAAATCAAGTGTTGATTTAATAATTTAATATATAATTATATATTTGATATATTAATTTACATTAACTAATATTAGCTCACTTAAGCATTTCTTTTTCTCACTTGTGTGCATTTTGTATATATGTGATATATATTAATGTACACTCTTTTGTGTCATGCTAGATGATACATGAGACATGGGTGTATAAGACTCACACCATGATTAACATAATGAAGGGTTTTATTTATTTAAAGTAAATCAAAATTAAATGGAAATTAGTCACACGGTTGAAGTTTGTGGAACCATTGACTAACTCCACTAATTTTGTTTTACTTGAGATATTTATTAACCCAACCATTATGATTAGCCATGGTTTAGTCTCTATATGAGTTAGTATATGATATTAACTCACCCATGGTTGCCATTCTACACTTGACTTTTTCCATGGTTGCTTTTCTTCATCTCCTTCCTCAAGCTCTCTAGCTTTTTGTGAAGTGAAGAAAATGAGAGAGAAAAATATTTCTAAAGTGAGCAAAATTCCTACTTCATCATCCTCTAGCCATTTTGTTTAGGGTGTTTACTTCACTAATTCTATATTAGTGAAGAGCTAGCTTGAGTTGGTGTCTTCTCGACGTAGATCATCTTCGGCCTCGAGGACTTAAAGCAAGCTTGTTCCTTTCATCTTGTGGAGCCTTTCTAGAGTTCGGGAGTTCACTACTTGGAGCGAAGGGACTACTACACGGAGTTATTGAAGTGAAGGACCGGTCTACAAAGGTTGTATTCCTTGTTCAGTTAGATGTAAAGATGTTTACATTCTAGTTTCGTCTAATTCTCTAGTTAAGATTCTAGGTTAGGGTTCTTTAGCGCGCCAATTTTTTAAAACGGCATGGACGATACCTCCCGAAACCCAACGACGACCCTAGGGAACCTTACAGTAATCACTCACTAAGCCTCTACTATACCACCACTACAAGTTGTATCCACCAAAACTCACTTTTGAATTTTCAAGACTAAGAAAGCATACACTTGAGCTCTAAATCTAGTGTGTGAAGGCAAGTAAATTTAAAATATGGTTTAAGGAACGAATTTTACCTCTAGATAGGAATTAGGAAAGTTCCAAGCTTGGAAGATGGCCTTAAAGTGGAGACTCGATCACATCTTCATGTTTATGATGAGTTTAGAAACATTTTTTGTGAAGGATTCAATGTGTTTTGAAGAGATTTGTATTGATGTTAGTGTTGGAGTATGAGGTGAAGAAGGAGAAGGAGAAGAGGAAGGTGAAGAAGAAGAAAGAGATATGGAAATATGATAGTTGTGCCAAGCCATAACCCCCCTCCTCTCTCTTGCCCATACCTCTCTTTAATAATACCCCCATGCTCCCATTTTCTTTTTTTTCCTTATCTTTTGAAAAATACAAAACCATCACTTTAAAATACAAATAAAAGAAAGAATAAAAGAAAAGCTTAGTATACACTCTCTTGTTCACATGTCATGCACACTAATCATGGTTTAACAAATAAAACTTGGTTTAATACACAAAATAGGAAAACACAAATTAAGTTTAATATTAAACTTGTATAGATATATTTATATGCTAATTTATGAAAAGCACAATTAAATAAATGCTTCCATAAATAATAATTCATTTTAAATTCTAGTTATTTTCCAAAAATAGAAGTATATAATTATACAAATTTACGAAAACTCAAATCCATACCCGGCATATATCCGTAAAACTCATTATATTATTATTTAAATTCTAAAATAATATTTCTCATTTATAAAATTTTACAATCTTCCCCCCTTAAATAAATTCGGTCCCCGAATTTAAATTTAAAGCTCCAAGTATTAAAACATTTGAGTAAACCAAATCAAATTAACGGGGCTCCGAAATCGGGACAAGCTAGAAATATCATAGCGCAACGCGTGCGCATGAAAACAAAAGCGCAAAACTCAAATATCCGAAACTCCGACAAGTGTCATGCGAATCATACAAGCTATGAAGAAAATGCAAATTGCGAAATCTACTGTTTAAATCAAGCACAATATAATCAAGGTTACAATACGTATATAGTACACATCAAGTAAAATCATCTAAGTCGCTGAAAAAAGTAAATTTGCTTTTTTTTTATGCTCCACTACGAGCGATGTATGAAAAACCTTTTCAAAAATGGCCGTACAATGCGTATATTACGGCACAAGTAGCGGACATTCATTTGTAAAGAAATACACACACATTTTTCGCTTAAGATATACGTCCCGCCTTTTTGAAAATAATTTAGAAGGGTTTTCTTTTTGTAAAATCTTATGTCGCTCACTGACACATAAGAAAATAATGAGACTATAGCTCTTTTGAAAATGTCTTCTGTAAACATCGATATATGCAAAAACATTCAGGCACTTTCTTTCAGACTAGTTCTGCTCTGCTACTATATAACATAATATATCCATTAAACACGATGCTTGAAAAAGAAATCAATCTCAACAGGTGTGTATGAAAACTAACAAATGTGCGACTGGTGCGCACGAAAACCAAAGTCAAAACCAAGTGCAACGAATGTGCACGAAAACGAAAACCGAGTGCCACGGGTGTGCACGAAAGCATCTGTCAAGTGCAACGGGTGTGCATGACAACAATATCAAGTACATCTAGAGTGCACGAAAATCCCAATCAAGTGCAACTGATGTGCACGAAAATCCTCAAGTGCATCAAATGTGCACGAAACCACATCAAGTGCGCCGAGTGTGCGTGAAGGTCTAAATCAAGTGTATACAATGTGCACGAAATCAAAATCAAGTGTATCGGGATGCATGAAATCATAAATATGTGCAACGGGGTGCACAAAACAATATCGAGTGTAATGGATGTATAAAAACATAAATCAAGTGTGCACAAAGAAAAAATATCCACCAAGTGCAGTTATTATGCACGAAAATATCAATCATGAAACTCAATCAGCAAAACACAAGAGTCCAAACGACAAAAGCATGATACTCGAATCATCAAAACACAAATAAAAAACAAATACATTGAGATACATCTCCTTCAATGTCGAAAGGTGCTTGTGCACCTGAAGCCGGCAGAGCAAGAATTTCCACTTTCCTTCTGCCCACGGTCTGACGTCCTCTGTCTCTAGGTCCTTGTTCTCTCTGCGGACCACCAAATCCACGGCCTCTTAGCTCGACAGCCTGGTAAGGAGTAGCGATGAAAATAGTCCCGCTATGATGCCTCTCTGAATATCTCCTAACCAAATAACCTGGTCACTCGTAATGTAGCACGTCAATGATGGCGGCCTCTGGCTCTTTGAGTACGTGCCATACAATCAATTCTGGGTCCAAATCTCTATCGCTGTAGTATCCTGGAAAGAACCTGTCACGGCGTCTGCTGATATCATCTCTGCTGAACTGCCCGGAACTGGCACTCCTAAACGAACCCGCTTCCGTCCCGGAATAGCTGCAGTGTCATCAAGACGTTCCTCTGAAAGTGTGACCATATTCAACGCCTTTGCATACGTATCCAATCTCTAACATCAATGGAGAGGAACAACGAATCGTGAGATCTCGCATGGACCTCTTAATCCACTTCTCTTCATTATCGTCCAAATCGGAATCATATCTCGATAGGTGCGTAAACTGTAATTCATACTCGGCTACAGTCATATCCAGAGTCTTACGCAAAGACCCAAAGCTACGAACTCGGCATCTCCAACACTCTGTGAAATAAATATGGCTAAATATGTTCTCGAGAACTCGTCCAAGCCATCGGAGAAATACGCACTGCTCGTCCTCTCTCGATTGACTCACACAGGGTCTGAGCAAGACCCTTCAAACCGGAACTAGTCAACTCATCTAATCTCGCATCGGGGCATCCCAACGAACGAAATGTCCTAGTCACTCTATCCAGGAATGACTAAGGATCCTATGTCACACCCCTGCTTGTAAACTTATATGGCTTTAGCTTCGTGAGCTCTGGAAGCGATATCTCATCAATCTCAACAGCGGCAGGTACGTCTGTTTTCACGGTAGACAACACAACGATCTCTGGAGTAGGCTGTATGTCAACATACCTCTCAATCTAACTGGCCTTAAGCAACGACCCGACCATCCGGTGTGGATCCAGAACACTCGCCTCAAACGAAAAATCCTAACATAAAAATGATAATCAAACTGCTCTCGTGTCACCGGAATAACACCCTGGTCAGTCCTCGTCCCTGATGAGCTCGCTCTGACGGCGTCTATAGTCTCAACCCTTTCGACTCGCGTAGCCATGGTGACAAGAACCACAAGCAAGTATCGATGAGGATAGATCATAAAAACGAATAGAAAAAGGATCTCAAGATATGTATAACCTAAGCTTACTTAAGCGGAGTATCGTATCGTAAGTATGCCGCGAAACATACACACAATACGTTACTCTACTTGAGTTACCTACTCCATCAACTAAGGTCAACCTACGTAACGAAAGTTCGTGTCTAATACCTAAGTTCTGTAAGATCAAGCCTAGGTTCCGAAATATACGTCCTAGACTCCATATAGTCAAATCTAGACTCGAACAAAGGTTAAACTTAACCTCTGATAACAACTTTGTCATGACCCGAAAACGGCACGTGACCGGCACTTGAATCACGTGAAGTCTATAGGACCCCATTGTAATCCAAGTAAGCCAAAAATCAGGGATCTAAACCTTTTAAGAAAATCGTGTAGGTGAAGTTTTGAAAGAGGGGGTTTAAATGAAATCAAGTTCTCTTTTTAAAGTGTAAGTAAAGTTTGTTGAAAATGCAAGCGGGTTATAGACTAAGGTTTGAAAACATTTTCGTCTTTTAAAATTTTGCCAGGACCTCCTTTGTAAATTTTGATAAAAACCAGTACATAAGCATAAATATAATCCACATCCCCAATCGGGAGCTATCACATCGCCCAAACGGCAGAATCACAACCACGCAATATATACGACGCCCAAGGCGAAGATCAACACAAGAAAGAAAGTAAAAGAAGTACCAAAAATATTATCAAAATGCAACTATATCGTCATTGTTCACTACCGAAAGACCGGACCAAGACGTTGGGACATCAAGCCTGAATTTAGGGGCAGATGCTATTTGGACTTATCCATCCACCTCTCTGAAGATACCAAGTTGATTTATGGCACCATATATCGGAGGTTTGGATAGATGCGACTGTTGTAGTAGACTTCATCAGATTCCCCCTCATTTGTGAGGAGTTTTTGATTGTGGGGACACTCTTCCCTATAGGCGTAAGCCCCTGCAGTTAATTACTTTATCGCGTTGCGATAACCACTTTCTCCTTCTCTAGTATTTCACTTCGTGTCGTGTGTTATTTTGTTTTTATAGGGTTTCCTGCGGATTTGTAACATTTCAAAAAAATAAAATATCATTTTTGGGAATTTTTTTAAATTAAATAATATTATATTGAATATTTTAATATTGCGGTATAATTAAATACCGATAAATTGGGAAAAATTTGGAAAATTATAAAAATTACCAAAAAGAGGGTACTTTATGTGATTTAAGCAAATTATGAGAGTTTATGATTTATTTAACACTAATTTTGTGCTAATCGCGATTAAATATCGCTAATCGCGCATTAAGCTTGTTTTGTGCAAAACATGCACCATATCATTTTTACACTTGTGTCACATATTCCTCCATGATTTTTGGGTGTATGTTGTTTGTTTTGGGTTTACTATTGAGGAGAGAAGAAGGGAAAATGAAAATAAAAGAAATGAAATCAATAAAGAAAATAAAGTCAAGAGGTATGGGGGGTAGTTAGGAGGCATGGTGCTTGACCTTGGACACTCTCTCTCTTTCCCTCCCTCCCTCCCAAGACTCCAGCAGCAGCCCTCCCTTTCCCCTTTCCCCTTCCCCTTCTTCTTCTTCTTCTCTTCACTCAAGCTTCAAAACACCTCAAAACCCCATTCCCACTTCACAAAGGTTGTCCACAAGCTCACAAGCTACCCTTTGGACCAAGAAAGTTCGCATTTTGGCGCTGTAGAGGATTCGTGAGTGTTAAATGAGATAATCCCTTCACACTTAGTGTATTATTTCATTTGTTTTAGCCTCTATTCAAGTTTAGTTTCAATTTCAGGTAGTTTTGTGCACTTTGGAATTTCCTAGAAGAGGTTATGTGGAATATTGAGTTGGGTTAGTGCTAATAAGCCTTATTGGTGACCTAAACCCACATAGATGGTAGGAAACCCAGACCAACCCAACTGAAACCCAAAATACGGAATTTCAGAACTTTCATGTCGGTTTGTGAGGAAGTGGAGGGTGCAGGTGAATCTGGAATGAACTGGAACATTTATGAGATAAATAAACAACTTCAGAGACCTAGATAGACCACCACGAGACCACCCTATGAAGACGACACCCCAAATCCCCAGGAAAACCGAGGAGGCCGGTTTTGGCAAGGGAGTGGCCGTCCACTTGGTGGTGGGATGTGTCCAGGTTGTTCCAGTAGCTCATATGTACCATATATATCACCCCAGTGTTGTTTGCTTGCCTTGTTTTGGCCTGAGTCAAAATCTGGGACCACTTTCTATAGTTGCTGCTTTGATTCGAGCAATGGTTTTCCGTATTTTAAATTCAGGATTTTTGTATTTGTACTTTATCTCGATCATGTGACGTTTTTACGTCTATATCGAGTGATTTCGGGTTGATTTGCGGGAGTAGACCATATGTTTTGACCTATGTGAGTTCCGCGTATCGTTTTGGTTTTGATTTGGTTTTAATGCGATACGATGCGTGTGATATGTAGATACCCCCACGATGATTCGAGATGATGAAGAAGATGATAGCGACATCGACATCGGCACACAAGAAGCAAAGTGAGTAGATTATATCAACATGGGAAGTCGGGTGGATGGCGTATAGTACCCCCGCAGTTCAATGTTTAGTATGCTATATATATGATATCTTTTATGTGTGACATGGATTTTCAGGATTTGATTAGGTGTTCAATGGTTAGATTAGGGTTTTTAGAAGTAAACCTGTATAGCTTCTTAGTTGCGAACCCTAGAATAGGTTTACACCCACACGCACACACATGCTTACTTGGTTATATTTGTGCATACATGGGGATACGTATATATATACACACACACAGGTATGGGACTAGGTATATATATACGTATACTTATACTTGGATGATGAGGATAGTGGATGATATTTGGAGATGAGTCGATGAGATTGGGTATGATGCCATGAGATCGGTGATATGATGTGGTTCGTATTTTAAGATACGACATGAGATTTTAACGGGCCTTTGGACGTGTGCTTTCATACACGCACATATATATATAGATAGTATCCATTTGTACTAGACTTAGATCAGTACCCCTGTTCATGAGATATGATGATAAGGATACCAAATAATTGATGAGATAAATGTGATATTTGACCCGTACCCAGATTTAGGGATGCTGTACGACGGATTTACGTACGAGCTATATATTGACGATTGATCCGCACTCTTGACTCGAGAATGTCATATTGTATACCGTATCGTATATGATACTATTGAGGCGGGAGCACCGACTATTATATTTATATATATATATCGACTCAGATTTAGGTTGTTTCCATACCCTTCGATTAGCTTGTTAGTTAGATCTGTAGTTACTTGTAGATGTTAGACTAGACCGAGTCCTACCTAATTTCAAAACTAATGAATCGTGAGTATTTTAAAGACATGCTAAGGGATTCTACGGATATTTTCAAAAGACGCATCTTTTCTTAAAAACACCGTAGCCCTTATTTTTCTAAAAACCCCGATTCGTCTTATTTCAAATGGCAAAACTGTAGGACATTTACATATTGACGTAGATTCTTCACTGTTGCGTTAATTGTTCGATTTCTGCATATTCTTGCTATTCGCATCGCATTGCATGTGTAAATGTGTTTATTGTTACATTAAACCCATGCTGTCAGGACACCAACACCATTATCGATGATGCATATGTTCCACGTACACCTGCTTGCCGGCTCACACACTTCATCATCGATAATTCCCATGTCACTACACAGTAGGATTGTTGCATCAGGATATGACATAAATATTATACACTCATACTTGCGTACACATATAGTGTACACCTATACTTGCATACATATGTATTTGCACATACATAGACGATTCTGGCTTGATTTGGAGATTTGGGGAACCGCAAGATATATTTTAAAACTGGATTCATTTAAAAAGAGCAGTTTTCCCCTCGATGTGTGCATACTACTGTTTTATGTTGCATGATATACGGATATGCTTACATTTCTATCATATGTCGCATACATCATGCTTTATGATTTTACGCATTAAGATATGCTGTTTTCATGAGATTTCTGGATTCGAGAACCGTGGCGATTTCAAAAGAAAGCATGTACTGTTTTAAAAACCCGGTTTCTCTTGATATGATATTTCAGTGCGCCCACCATGTGTTTTCTCGGTTCTGAGAGCGACATGTGAAATCCGATTCGAGTAGCTGGATGAGGCCGATTGCGGGTACATGGTGGACCCGGTATAGTACCCCGGGGCGAGAACGGATTACTGTGCTGCAGACGGTAAGCCTGGCAGTGGGACTACTACCTACCGGTGATAGTATTTGGGCTCAGCGGATATCCAGAGGATACCGACCGGAGTCGAGAGATGATATGGGCCGATCCGGACCGACGGAGCCTGTGGGCCGATCCGGACTGACGGAGCCCGATATATGAGGATTTACGTGCCGATGCTGGGCATGGGTTTCATGATATTTTCGAGTGTCGATGCTGGACACTTAGGTTCCATGATTTTGATGTGTCGCGAGGAACACACGTTGATTTACATCCTGATACTCCCATGCATATGCTTTATGATATTTACCTGCATGATGTTTTGTGTCATTAGGTGACACGTGGACGAGATCCACATACATACGAATATTGATTACATAGTTGGATGATATCTACATACTCATAGACTTCATGATATAGTTGACACTGATTACATTGATTATACCTCATATTTATGATATGTTGCTACCTGAGGCACTTGCACGAGCACTTGGTACTACACTTATGTATAGATGTTTACCCATGCCACCTTAGTATGCTTCAGACTTATTCATATTGAGGATATATTAGTACTGATCGTATTGACCTAGGATTGAGTCATACATACGATTTCTGCTCTGTGATGTTTTCTATTCACGAGTTGGCAACTCACCCCCGTTGTGCCACAGTTCTTGCAGGTTTTTGCCGTATAGGTTTACTGCGGCTTTTCTGGCACACTGCTTCTTTTCTGGGTGATTGCTTTGGTAGGTGGGTTTACTCGCATCGTGACCACCATTGTACTTATTTATTTTTAGTTATATCTAGTAAATTCCATCAACCAAACTTATATATTTATTCAGACTTAGAAAACCAGTTGTGTATTGTTTCGACCTTAGAGTCGCGCGTTGTAGTATTATGGTTTTCTTGTTGATTTTTAGTTTCCTTTTGAGTTTTGATCCTCGCCCTTTGGCGTTGTATATTATATTGCTTGCGTGGTTGTGACCGTCGATTGACGAAGAGCTAGCTCCCGCTTGGGGATGCCTTTTATCATTATGCATATATTATTCATGTTGTACCCCGTTCGGGGCCAGTATTTACAAAGGAAACTCTGCCGAAATTTTCAGAAAAGACTTGAGGATTTTTACAATGCATATTCGGCTTACTTATTTAAAAACCTTGTTTTTAAAATATGTTTTCTTCACTTCTTTAAAACCAGTTTTCATTCATTTATTATTTAAAATGGTTTTAGATTTCTGGGCTTTTGGCTTACTTGAATTAGATGGGGTCCTATAGACTTCATATGATTCAAGGGTCAGTCACGTGCTATTTTGGGTCGTGACAAAGTTGGTATCAGAGCGCTAGGTTAGCCTTGGTTCGAGTCTAAGTTTTACTATGCGGAGCCTAGAGCGTTTTTATATATACGGAACTTAGGCTTGACCTTACGGAGCTTAGACTTAGTCGAGGGGGTATTAGACCCGAACTTTCGTCGCGTAGGTTGACCTTGGTTGATGGAGTTGGTGAATTGAGGAGAGTGACGTACCGTGTGTATGTTCCGCGGCATACTTACGATACGCCA
Source organism: Agapanthus africanus (assembly GCA_030015575.1). Lineage (NCBI taxonomy): Eukaryota > Viridiplantae > Streptophyta > Magnoliopsida > Asparagales > Amaryllidaceae > Agapanthus > Agapanthus africanus. The sequence goes on from CM057338.1 coordinate 984,092,408, forward strand.
CTCCGCTTAAAGAGCCTTAGGATGTACATTTTCTTGCACAGTATTATATTCATTCCTATGATCTATCCTCATCGATATTGGTTATGATTTTGCTGCTATAATTACATGGGCAGAGAGAGCTACGGCTAGAGTTGCGGTCAACACGAGCTCGTCACGGACGAGGACTGACCAGGGCGTGATTCCAAGGACATACGATTGCATAGAGAGGCGTCGTTTTATTGTGTTTTCGCACCATGAGCGTTTGATGGATCGCTTCCACGAGATTTCTCGGACGTGTAGATCAACACCAGAGGATTGGGCCACTGATAGAGGCCAACCAGGATGTGATGACCATTGATGTATCGCTTATTCATGATGATTGAGGCACTGTTCAGCGTGCAGACGAATGATCCAGTTGTTGCTGCGAACGACGAGATATCGCCCAGATGTTGGAGCTACTGCAGCATGAGTATATACTTAAAAATATGATGGAAGGTCGCTAGTCACCCAAGGATGAATGACTAGGACATATGGTTCGTTCGCTTACCCGATGCGAGGTCATCGGATAGATTGATTCCAGCTAGAGACAACTTCACGCAGGTACGTTGAGAGTCGATTGAGACGATCGAATGTCAGGAACCCAATTCCAAGTTTAAAGTATTCGGAAAGACGTGCACGCAATTCTATGGACCCTCTAGAAGAATGAAACCCTAACTCGACATAATGACCGTGTGAAAGCCTTTGAACCTTAGGGTTTGTGGCAGTTCCGCGGTGCCATTAGTGAGGCTTGGGTTTGCCCTTCTACGGCTGGTTCACCGATGCTGTGGTATGTACTCGATACTATTAAACTGTACCCAAGATGTTGAGCTCTTGGGGGATTATGAGGTTTTGACGAATCGATCGAATGGTTCGACTTCATTCGGATGCTATGCGATGGGATGCATTGCTTGGGAGACTCCAGATATGAGTATAGCCGTTGGAGCACAGTCCATGCAGCCATGATGAGACGAGTCCGAAGCAGTCGATATTTGAGAAACGTGGAGTAAGAGGTTCGTACAAGATCTTGATGAGATGACGTTCCACTCCGCCGACATCAGAGATGTGATACGCATGTAGAGGCGTTGATTAGTGATATATCTTCCAGAAGGATTCGTGATGAGAATGCAGCCATTCCGGAACAAGAAACATATATAGAAAAGGGTGGTAACTTCCGGGCAATTCGGCAGAAACGAGATTTGAGAGAGACTTCGACAGAACCTTTCTGGAATACTATACGAGAAGACTTGGACCCAAGAGCGGTCATATTGCGCACACCCAGCAGGCCAGAGTTCGGCATCGTTGACGAGATAGTTGGCCAGAGATCTGTAGAGGACGTGCCAGAGCGGCACTGTTTCCGTCGTCATTCTATATTTTGCCGTGGAGCCGAGGAGCTATAACTAGCAATGCACAGTGAGAGACAAGAGCTCAAAAGCACCAGGCGCCAGACCATGAACAGAAGGCAAGTAGATATCTTTCTCTGCTAGCTTTGGATGCACAGGCACCTTCTTGACGTTGAAGGAGGAAATATCGACGACGGTATTTATGATTTGTGATTTGGTGATTCGATCATCACGTCTCCGTCACCTTGGATTTCGGTATTTTGGGCGATCTATTCGCATGATTCAGTCTTGATGACTGAGTTTCATGATATTTATATTGTGCACCACGGTTGCACCTGACTTCGGTTTGATGTCATTCGATATGTTGATTTTGATTTCATGCCTATGTTGTGCGTGTGATTTGATATATGCTTTCGGCATAGTTTTCATACACTTTTAGTGTTTTGATTTGATTTGTGCACGCTGATGCACATGGTTGTGAGATTATATACCGCGGTATACCTGATTTGGATTGAGCTTTATTGTATACCGTCGATTTCGATTCTGATATTGATGTTGATTTCGTGCACTCTATGCATTTGATTTGAATTCTCGTGCATATTGGCGCACTTGGATTGGATTTTGCGCATGTTCGGCGCTTGATATTGTATTTCGTGATTTTGTGCATGTAGGATGCACATGATTTAGATTTTATTCGTGCATGATGGATGCACCTGATTTGGATTTTCGCGCATGTTGTGCGCATGTTATGAGATGCGATTTTGGTGCACACCAGATGCACTAAGTCGGGATTCTTCGTGCATATCAGATGCACCTGAGTTTGTTTTCAGGCACACCCGTTGCCTTTGACAGGTGTTTCGTGCACACCCGTTGCACTTAGATGTTGTTTCCGTGCATATGTATGGCACATTTGTTGATTTTGATTTTCGTATGCACCAGACACACAGGGTATTCTTATATACATTTTGGGATTTATTTCTTATGGAGCAGTACGTTTTTATGATATTCACTATTGATATAGTAGCTGGGCAGGACTAGTCAGAGAACAGTACCTGAATATATTTGCATGCATTGATAGTTATCGAAGGGATTTCCAAAAAGGGAGCTATAGTCTCAATATTTACCAACGTGTCTGATACGACACGAAATGTTTAAAACAAGAAAACCCTTCTAAATTGTTTTCAAACGGCGGAACATACATATTAAACAAAAGATATATACATATATGGTTATTTTCATACAATAGGCGTCCGCCACTATACAGCGTTATGCGCATCGCACAACGACTTAAAAAGATTTGGCCTGCATTTCCTTCAGATATTTACATGTATAATTTTTTTTTGATATTTACATGTATAGTTCTGATTTATATCATATTGGTTTTCGTTTTGGATATTACATTGGTGCCTTCACCATGACTCCGATGATTGCGGGATACTTGACGGAGTTTCAATTTTGAGTTATCTGCTCATTGTTCATACGCATGCATCGCGCTATGATGCGTTTTATGTATTGATGATTTCGGAGCCCCGACGACTTGGACTTTTTACTGAAATGTTTTAGTATTTGAGGGGTTTAAATTTAAATTCGGGGACCGAATTTAAATAAGGGGGAAGATTGTAACATTTCAGAAAAATAAAATATCATTTTGGGAATTTTTTTTAAATTAAATAATATTATATTGAATATTTTAATATTGCGGTATAATTAAATACCGATAAATTGGGAAAAATTTGGAAAATTATAGAAATTACCAAAAAGAGGGTACTTTATGTGATTTAAGCAAATTATGAGAATTTATGATTTATTTAACACTAATTTTGTGCTAATCGCGATTAAATATCGCTAATCGCGTATTAAGCTTGTTTTGTGCAAAACATATACCATATCATTTTTACACTTGTGTCACATATTCCTACATGATTTTTGGGTGTATGGTGTTTGTTTTGGGTTTACTATTGAGAAGAGAAGAAGGGAAAATGAAAAGAAAAGAAATTAAATCAATAAAGAAAAGAAAGTCAAGAGGTATGGGAGGTAGTTAGGAGGCATGGTGCTTGACCTTGGACACTCTCTCTCTTTCCCTCCCTCCCTCCCAAGACTCCAGCAGCAGCCCTTCCTTTCCCCTTCTCCTTCTTCTTCTTCTTCTTCTTCTTCTTCTTCTCACTCAAGCTTCAAAACACCTCAAAACCCCATTCCCACTTCACAAAGGTTGTGCACAAGCTCACAAGCTACCCTTTGGACCAAGAAAGTTCGCATTTTAGCGCTGTAGAGGATTCGTGAGTGTCAAATGAGGTAATCCCTTCACATTTAGTGTAGTAGTTCATTTGTTTTAGCCTCTATTCAAGTTTAGTTTCAATTTCGGGTAGTTTTGTGCACTTTGGAATTTCCAAGAAGAGGTTGTTTCCCACAATTAGAGCAAGGCTCTGTTTGAATTTCAAAAATTCAAAATTTTGAAGCAACGCTTCAAATCCCGTGCGCTGCGCGCAATGCGCCACGTGTCAAAAGCTGATACGGCAACACAGCGCCCAAAGCAGCGCACCCAATCAGAGCAAAGCTCTATTTTAAACAAAATTAAAAGGAAGCAACGCTTCAGTTGCGCAAGCACTGCGCTGCGCGACACGTGTCAGCGCAGATGCGCTAGCGCGGTTGCGCTGAGCGCTGCACGATACGTGTCAGCGCAGATGCGCTTGCGCGGTTGCGCCGCGCTGTGCGCTGCACGACACGTGTCACGCGCTGGGGCATCTGCGCGAAACAGAATTAAAATTCTAAAGAAATCTTTTCTGTTTTTGTAAAAACAAGATTTTCTTCTGTAAAACAGAAGCTCTTAGATCAAAGATCCAATGGTGGGGAAAATTCCCCAAATCACTCAGAGAAAGATCTCTTTAACAAATTTAACTAATTTATGGGCACTATAAAAAGGACCCCAGACCTCAATTCAAAGGCATCAATATCTTTCTAAAAAAGAAGGAAGAGAACTCTCGAGAACTTCTCAAGAACAACGAAGGTAAAAACCTTTGAAAGAAGAGAAAATTCTCTTATGAACAGATCAGTGATCTAAAAACAAGATCATTGATATTTAAACATAACTAAATAAATGAATAAATAAAATAAAAATAGTGCTTTGCACTTTTTCATGAACCTTTGGTTCTTTAAGATAAGAAAAAACTTATCTTTTTCTTTGATCTAAATTAGATCAAAAAAATCTAACAGTGCTTTGCACTTCTGTTTATTGAATCTAAAAGATTCTTAAATCATAGTGCCTTGCACTTGCGAAACTGCACTGTTGCGCTCTTAAATTGGCGCAAGCCACCAGAGAGCGCCACGTGTCAGCATCTGAACCAATTGCGCTATGCGCTTTTAAAACAGAGCCTTGCTCTCTAAAACTGGTGCAATTCACCACAGTGCGCCACGTGTCAGCAGCGCAAGCGCAGCGCACTAGAACAGCGCCGTTGCGCCGCCAGAGCATGATACGTGTCATCACCATATGAGCTTGCGCCCATTACTTGGCGCAAAGCGCCAGACAAATGCACTGCATTGTTTACAAAAGGGCCAAGCCCAATTAAAGAAGGCCTAACAGGCCTAATAAAATGCAATGCATTGTTTAGAAAAAAAGGGGCAGAGCCCAAACCAAAACAGATGCTCTGCATCATAAATAAAGGGACAGAGCCCAAATCAAAGAGGCCTAGCAGGCCAGAATAAAATGCAGTGCATTATTAAATATGGGCAAAGCCCTAGCACAGGCCTAATAGGCCAAAGATCAAGAAAAATGTTGAATACGCTCAACGGGACTTAGCCCAATCATGGCCGTAAGTTCTCAAATTAAATTGACTGAGCAAGATTGCTCCTTTAAATAGATTTATATCCGGTTCGAGGGTACATCTCCGAGCTCCTCTGACACCTGTCGTTGTAATCCTTCAACGACGTTAGAGAGGCGACGGGTCTCAACGACCACACATGAATATGGACTGCGGGGTCCTTAAACTCGTGGACCGAAACGTCCCTAAACTAATATCGGACCGAAACGTCCCTAAACTAATATCGGACCACCACGTCCCTAAACTGGAATATAGACCACCACGTCCCTAAACTGGAATGCGGACCGAAACGTCCCTAAACTAATATCGGACCGGAACGTCCCTAAACTAATATCGGACCAATATCGGACCACCACGTCCCTAAACTGGAATATGGACCACCACGTCCCTAAACTGGAGCATGGACCGCAACGTCCCTAAACTACCTATAGACCACTACGTCCTTAAACTGGAACAATAGAGCCTCCAAACGCTCTTTTGCCGGATCTAAACGATCCCGTTTAAGTTGATCTTAGCCCCCAAACACGGCTAACGTATCCTTAAACATTCAAACGGAATATAAAACTCCAAATCAACCTTGGTTCAAGGGTACATCTCTGAACTCCTCTGACATCTGCCGTTGTAATCCTTCAACGACGTTAAAGAGGTGACGAGTCCCGATGGCCTGATATTAAATGGATTATCACGTTAAGTTGATTTTAGTCCCAAACAGGACTAACGTATCCTTAACGAACGTTTAAGTTGATCTTAGCCGCAACGCGACTAATGCATCCTTAAACTAAAAACACCAAACCCAAATCTAAGTAAATACGGATTTGGACTAATCCATGTCCTACGGGCGACGGCATTACTCAGTCTCCGTATACAATCCACGGGCAACCACAAACAAAACAAACACACACGACACGAAGTGAAATTCTGGAGAAGGAGAAAGTTGTTACCGCGATGCGGTAGCGTAATTAACTGCAGGGGCTTGCGCCTGCAGGGAAGAGAGTCCCCACAATCAAAAACCCCTCAAGCGAGGGGGAATCTAACGAAATCTGCTACATCGGCCGCATCCGTCTAAACCTCCGATACACGGTGCCATAAATCAACTTGGCATCTTCGGAGAGGTGGACGGATAAAACCAAATAGCATCTTCCCCGAATCTCAGCGTCAGGACATCGCGGTCCTGTGCGGCGCCTTTCGGAGGGGAACAGATTCTGGCACGCCCGGTGGGACCTCTTCCTCTTTCCACTCCACACTTCCTGTGTCGTCTTCGCGAACCAATCGCGGTTTGTTAAATGGTTGCCTTCGGATTTCAAGTTACTAAGATTTGGTCTTTTGCCTGGCGCAGAACTCAAGATTCAATGGCCTTTAACTGCACCAACTGCTCGAAATGCCACTGCAACGGACGCTCCACCTCCCCCGGAGGTGTAGCATATGGGCCCCAAGCGGCTTCCTTCCTCACTCTGCCAGTAGACCAGGTGACCCAAGCCACCACTGGCCTATTCTTCGGGACCATGATCCCACCTACAAGCTTCTCTATGCCGATACCTGCATCGGAGGTGAGCAAGAAGTCGGTCTTCGACCGACTCACTGCCAAGACGGCCCCTGTCAACAGGTCACCCACTGCCAAACCAACAGCCTCTGTTTTCGCCAGGCTGGATCAGAACTCCAAAATGGCTGTCCCAAAGAGGGCAGCGGCCGCTACTCCGGAAGTCGTTAAGGCGGCTTTCCCTGTCAAAGAGTCAGTCTTTTCAAGACTGACGATTCCTGCTCCTGCCCCTGCTCAAGGATCCGTCTTCGACAGGTTGAATATCACCCCTCAAAAGACAACCTCAGTCTTTAAGAGGTTAACACCGGCGGCGCCTCATTCAGACAGGGGGCAAAAAGAAGATGTCTCAATCTCCGAGCCAGTCCCAACGGCTCGTCATGCTCGACGTCGCCATTGGCAACAAGTGAGGAAGGCAGGGGGCAACTCCCCCTCAGGGCTAACTCTACCGGCTCCAGTGGTGGAAGTCAACGCTGCTGTTCCAACTGGGAACAGTTTTGAACTGCTGAAAAGGGTACGGAAGAACTCTCCAACCGCTACACTGAAGAGATCTCCTCCACCTGCGGAGAGAGCTCCAGAAACGAAGCAGGAACAACCCCCTCAACGGCTGTCCTAAAAAATATACAAGGTTTGGCGAAGGGTTCAAGACTCTGTGATTGACCCAGATCACTCTCGGCAACAAAAGAAGACGAAGGTGCAAAAAGAAAAAGACCATCCTGTTAAACAGCAGGGGACAACGATCGCTAGGGTTCCCACTGCAACGGCCCCTTCAACTTCAACGGCTCATAAAAGAAGGAGGCCGGAAAAAAACCCCATGCCGGCGACAAATATCAGAGGTGGTGAACCCAAACGCCCTAAGTCAGGGGGCATTGTAGTTCATACCGTCTATGTGGCGTCTGGTAAAGAGGACATTCGCATATCTACGGGTCATCGACCGCTTACGCGATCAGTAACCAAGGCGCAGGAGCAGCAACAAAAGCTCCAAGAAATGATGAACGCTATGGCCGCACTTACAGGGCCAAAAGAAAACCCTGAAACATCCTCGGATGAACGCCAAGAGGAAGAAACCGACGCCGAATTCCTTCGTCGAATATTGGAAAAGAAGGACAAAGAGGCTGCTGAACAAGTAGCCAACATACAGCGTATGGGCCTCATCTTCCAAGACATGATAGGGATGATGATACAACAAGATCCTCCGGCTGAAGAGCCCCCGATAGTCCTTGGAGACGACAGGGGAGAAACATCAAATCCTCCACCAGCTCTGTCGATGGCTAAGGAGGATACAATCTCCAAAGCTGATCTGGATGAATACATCGCCCAGCAAATACGGGTTCATCATGCGATCGAAGCGGCCGGTCAGGTCGTAAAAACGGGGCGGCCATATCCAAGTTGGTACGATCAAATCAAGCACCCACCCGGTTACACAATTCCCAAGTTCCATGTCTACAAAGGGACGGGCAATCCTCATCAGCATGTTGCCCAGTTCAGGGCACTCTGCGGCAACACCGGCGGTGATGACAAGCTGTTGCTTCGCCAGTTTGTTGGAAGCTTATCAGATACGGCGTTCGAATGGTACTCTGAGCTCCCGAACGACTCTATTAAAACCTTCGCGGAGATGGAGCTGTTGTTTACTCAGCGTTTTACAAGCGCCAGTGAACGTACCCCGATGACAGCACTGATTAACGCCAGGGTAAAACCCGGCGAGACGTGAGTTCAGTACGCTATACGATGGCGGAACTTATGGTCGAAGTGTGAGCAGCGCATTGAAGAAGCTCCCGCGGTGGGTATGTTTGTGGGAACCCTTGATCCGCAAGCAACCATCTCACAATTTATGATGTTTTTCAAGCCAACTACCTTCCAGGCCTTGATTGACAAACTAGCGCAAATGGATCAAATGGGCCATAAACCCCCTCTCCCAAGGCCGGACTCCCGAAATGACAAAGGGAAGGGAAAAGCGATCGTCGTCGCTAATGCTCAACAACAACCGAGCGAATCGAAGCCGGTTGCTCGTCAAAATAATATGCGCCCGTACGTACCCCTTGAGGATAGGATGGGACGTCCTTATTCCTTTCCCCGCGATAAAACGAGAAGGTTATTCGAGCTAGCATTACGCAACAGACTCATAAACTTGCCAGATCCAAAATGTCCGTGTTGGGGTAAAAATTTACACCCCGGTTGACCGAGTCAAAGTCAAAGTCAACCCCAAGCCAGGTGGGCCCAAGCCCAAGTCAAGCGGGCCCATGCCCAAGTCGAGTCCGCAGCCGGCTTCCCCATGCCAACAACAAAATCATGTAATAAATAATTTTTATGTAATTGTTTATGCATGAATGTAAACAAAATGGGCATAAAGCCAATATTTTGTAAGCCCATGGCTTATGTGCAAAAATGAAATGGTACATGAGCCATACGATGGCTAAAATGCCATTTTTGTAAAGCCCAAGGGGCTATATGTAAATATGTAAGCCTATAAAAGACAAAATGATGATGAATAAAGCATGGCACTTTTCATTCTCACGAAAAACCTAGGGTTTGTATCTCTTTCCCTTTTCTGAAGGTCTCAAACCTTCTTCTTTCTTTTGAATTAAATCAAGAGTTTTACTCTTCCTTTTCAAAAACAAAATAGTTTTTCACCACGAAACCCACAAAGGGGAACTTGGATCTGTCATCAGATCTAAAAAAGGAGAGATTTTGAGATCTCACATCTCTTGATCTTCAAGATCCAGCTAACAGAGGAGGAAGAAGAAGAACCCCTTCCATTAACCCCAAAAACACACTCAGGAGTCCAACTCCTCTCTGATTTCTCTTTCGAGAAATCTTTTTTAGGCTAAAAGCCTCTTTTTCTCGCCGGTGCTCAAGCGCAGAGCGCCCGCGTGCCGACACGTGGCGCGTTTGCGCTCAAGCGCTCAGCGCTCGAGTGCAAAGCGCCCACGTGCCGATACGTGGCGGGCTTGCGCTCAAGCGCAAGCGCTCGAGCGCAAGTCGCCCCGATGCCGACACGTGGCACGCTTGCGCTCAGCGCAAGCGCTCGAGCGCAAGTCGCCCCCGTGCCGACACGTGGCGCACTTGCGCTCCAGCGCAAGTCGCCCCGGTGCCGATACGTGGCGCGCTTGCGCTCCAGCGCAAGCGCTCGAGCGCAGGTCGCCCCTGTGTCGACACATGGCGCGCTTGCGCTCAAGCACAAGCGCTCAAGCGCAAATCGCCCCCGTGCCGACACGTGGAGCACTTGCGCTCAAGCGCCCAGCGCTCAAGCGCAGAGCGCCCATGTGCCGACACGTAGCACTCTAGCGCCTGAGTGCACAGCACCTAGCGCACAGCGTCCAAGGCGCTGGCCCCATGCATCCTTTGGATGCCTTTCCCCCTCTTTTTATGTACATACATATATATATACATATGTATACATATTTACACACACACATACTCCACGAAACTGTCCCTGTTAGAAAAAAATTTCTAACGGGGCGCTACCCCGCACCCTGTAAGGGGGCTGCTAGCCCCCTTGACCCCCAGCCCGCTATCCGGATAGCGGGACCCCCGTAAAAACTCTGCGTGGCTCCCGATATACCCAAAACCCCCTTTCAAAACACATTACATGCACAATGCACATTGAGTTCGCATGACCATTTTAACCCGTCAATCGGAGGTTCCCTCGCTCTAAAGGCGAGGGGTAATTAACGGCAGCTTAGTCTGCGGCTGCCGGAGATTCGGATCCCCACAATCATTAAACCCCGGCCTACCCTAGGCACGGGGAATCTGTAGTACGCCTGACAAGTGCGCGTATTCCCATCTCAATGGGGTGACGAAAAACACCCTACAGATTTCTGGCACGCCCGGTGGGACCAATCTCTCCTCCCATATTTCGGGTCAAGCGCTCATGCGAACTCAATCTATATACATACCTGTATTTATACTAAAATAATACTCTTTCATGCATATTTTCAAGCAATCACCTTCCGATGATGTCTTCGATGATGAACTCAGCTCCCGTCTCCTACACGATGAAGATAGACTCCAGGACGGTCCTTCCGGCCAGTCTCGGGAGACAATGGGAGGAGCCGCTGCTACCATTCGGCTCTATTATGTTCATGCCTGTTGGCGCCATCCCGGCTCTTCAAGCCCCAGTGGCAGACAAACCGGTCTCTAAAGGCAGGAGACCAAATGTGGTGGTCGCGAGGGCGCCTCAGCCCAAGCGCAAGTCCGTTCCCGAACGACTCTCCATGGCCCCAGCTGGGGGCAAGGCCATCAACACCAACAAAGCTACAACGCGTCTCGAGCAAGCTCCAGTGGTGCCCTTGACCACTGCTCGATCGGGTGTCTTCTCTAAGCTCCCCTCTGATCAACTCACAATGGCTTCCCGGATAGCGGATGCCCGCCAAGCCTTCAAAATCGAGAAGCTGAGGGAGAAAAGGCTCAGATATAGAGCCAACAAAAGGGCTAGGGCTTCTGCCAGGCTAAACCTCATGAGGTTCGAAGAACAGGGTTACCCCGCCGAATATGAGGAAATGGCTGGGTATGTGGTCCACACTGTCTACACGGTGGGCACGCGCAGCAAGAGCAAGGACGGGGCTACCACACCTCCAACCCAATCTGGCTTGAATGTGGTGGCCGCTTCCCAAGAGCAGCCGCTTCTGCTTGTTGATGAAAACCCTCTCGATGAGGATGATAGGAAGAAAGACCCTTCGATCCTTGAGAAGTCGGGCTCAGAAAGTGAAGAGGAGCCAATCTTCCGTCCCAAGAATGCAGCTCCGAAAGCAGCTCAGAAACAAAGACAAGGAGATGGCTAAGCTCTACTCCAAAATCGATGACTTGACGAATGTCGTGATGCAGCTCACGGCCCGGCTTGCCTCTCAGCCACCTAATCAAGCGGAGGGTTCTGCTTGTGAACCGGGAAATGGTGTCTCGAGACAGCCGGTGCCTATTCCCTCAAATCCAAAGGTGGGCGGACCGCATGAAAGTCAATCGCATCCTATCTCAGCAAATGTCTTGGCTACTGATGACAGTAGCCCGCTAACTCAAGATCAAATCATGGATTTGGTTGCCAGCAAAGTCAAAACATTGGTGGCCGAAGCCGAAGCGAAAAAAGATATCAGCAGTAGTGGGAGACCATATCCTGCTCAGTATGATCTGGTAGAATTTCCTAGCGGCTATGTCATCCCCAAATTCGGAATATTCGATGGGACGGGAAACGCGAATCAGCACATCGCCCACTTCAAAGCCTCATGCGGGAATACTGGGGGCAATGATGTGCTTCTCCTCCGCCAGTTCGTTAATAGCTTGACCGATGTTGCTTTCGACTGGTACGCGAGCATACCGGATGGCTCCGTCATAACTTTTGTCCAAATGGAGTCTCTGTTTCGGCAGAGGTTCATGAGCGTCAGCGATAAGATTACCATTGCCGAGCTCGTAAGGACCAAGCCCAAGAGCGACGAAAGCAGCACGGATTTTATAACCCGATGGCGTAATCTCTCCGTCAAATGCGAACCGCCGATAGAGCAGGACCAATCTGTCAGTCTCCTTGTCGGAAATCTCAACAACTGGATGGCCCCATTTCTATGTACCGCGGGTCTCAAAACATTCCAAGAGATGACCAAAAAGGTCCAAACGTTGGAACGCTCAAAGCCCGAGTCCGCTCAGGATCTTCAGTTCACAAACAGACCGAAACCTTGGAGGGACGACAACCGAAAAGGCGGAAGTTCTAACATCACCGATTCTCCAAATAAGCAGAGAATGGGGGGAGCAAAAACTGACCAGCCTCGAGAGCCAACTTTGGAGGAAAGTAGAAATAAGGTCTACTCATTCCGAAGGGACAAGGTCCATAAAATTTTTAAAGATGCTCTGAAGAATGGCCTGCGGCTACCAGAACCAAGAAGGCTAAGTGAAGCGAACATGACCGATCATCCTAACTTTTGCCCATACCACCGAGTGCTGGGGCACACTATTGAAGACTGTTGCATCTTCAAGGATTGGGTCGAGAAACAATATAAGGCGGGAGAAATATCATTGTCCCCTGGCGTGTTAACAAACAATCAAGCTGCGACCGTCAATTTCATACATACGGGGACCGATGTCCTTCAGGGACCTGATTCTCTCAAACACCCGCCTTTCTCTGGGAACAATCGACCACCACGTCATTAAACTGGGAACAGTCGACCTCTAAGTCGTTAAACTGGGAATGTAAAAAAAATGTGTAAGAAAAAAAATGTGTAAATAAAAAAAAAAATAAAAGCCGAAATGATGGGGCAACTCGCAATAAAAATCAGCGAGTAAAATAAAGATAAAATAAAATCCGAAATGATGGAGCAACCGCGAATAAAAGCCGAAATGATAGGGCAATCGCGACCTTCGCGATAAGAAAAGCTGAAATAATAGAGCAATCGCGGTAAAACAAAAAAAAACAAAAAGAAAACAATACAACGGCGAATGATGAGTCGCTCCTGGTGCTATATTCCAGTGCAGCGATGCAGACGCCAACAAAGTCCCAAAATTTGTATGGCCCTACGGTCTGGATCATACATCCTGCAAAACCGTATACAATCCACGGGCATAAAACAATCCCGATCTCTCCAAAAAAAAAAGGAAAAAAAAAGAACGGTATGTCCGCAAGAAAAATGGGCACGGATGAAAACCCGAAAGGGCTCCGTGAGTAAAAACAGCAGGATTGCCGGCGAGTTTGTGAAAACCCGAAAGGGCGCAAACTCGTAAAAAAAAAAGAAATGAAATGCACTCGCAAAGTCCTCTCGACTTTGTGAGGAGAAAATTCCCGCGTGAGATCCCTACGACTCACAAAGGAGCAACATACTTAGGAGTCCCCACGACTCCTAAGGAGAAAATACACCTACGGGAACCTTACGACCCGTAGGGAGAAAATGCTTTGTGAGACCCTTATGGCTCACAAAATTGAAAAGCCCTAGGTGATAGGGATCTAAACCTGTCTCCTAAGCCACCAATTCCCAAATCCTTCCGGGGCAAATGATGAGTTGCTCCTGGCATTATTCCAGTGCAGCAATGCAGATGCCAAACAAAAACCAATTCCCAAATCCTCTCGGGGAAAATGATGAGTTGCTCCTGGCATTATCCCAGTGCAGCAATGCAGATGCCAAACAAAAACCAATTACCAAATCCTTTCGGGGCAAATGATGAGTTGCTCCTGGCATTATTCCAGTGCAGCAATGCAGATGCCAAACAAAAACCAATTCCCAAATCCTCTCGGGGCAAATGATGAGTTGCTCCTGGCATTATTCTAGTGCAGCAATGTAGATGCCAAAAAAAACCCCAATTCCCAAATCCTCTCAAAGACGGATGATGATTCGCTCCTGGTACCATATTCCAGTATAGCGATGCTGATGTCAACGCAAATCAAACAAATCAAACCAACCAATTCCAACATCGACCTTTGCGTCAACCAGCGACACTCTGCATCAGGGAAACGTCCAACACCGGCACTCCGTATCGGGGATACGCCCTACAACAGGCACTCCGTCTCGGGGATACGTCCTACAACAGGCACTCCGTCTCGGGGAAACGTCCTACCACAGGCACTCCGTATCGGGGAAACGCCCTACAACAGGCACTCCGTCTCGGGGAAACGCCCTACCACAGGCACTCCGTATCGGGGATACGCCCTACAACAGGCACTCCGTCTAGAGGAAACGTCCTACCACAGGCATTCCGTATCGGGGAAACGTCCTACAACAGGCACTCCGTCTCGGGGAAACGTCCAACAACAGGCACTCCGTCTCGGGGAAACGTCCTACCACAGGCACTCCGTCTCGGGGAAACGTCCTACCACAGGCACTCCGTATCGGGGATATGCCCTACCACAGGCACTCCGTATCGGGGATACGCCCTACAACAGGCACTCCGTCTCTAGGAAACGTCCTACCACAGGCACTCCGTCTCGGGGATACGTCCTACAACAGGCACTCCGTCTCGGGGAAACGCCCTACCACAGGCACTCCGTATCGGGGATACGCCCTACAACAGGCACTCCGTCTCGGGGAAACGTCCTACCACAGGCACTCCGTATTGGGGAAACGTCCTACAACAGGCACTCCGTCTCGGGGATACGCCCTACAACAGGCACTCCATCTCGGGGATACGTCCTACAACAGGCACTCCGTCTCGGGGATACGTCCTACCACAGGCACTCCGTCTCGGGGAAACGTCCTACCACAGGCACTCCGTCTCGGGGAAACGCCCTACCACAGGCACTCCGTCTCGGGGAAATGTCCTACCACAGGCACTCCGTATCGGGGATACGCCCTACAACAGGCACTCCGTCTCGGGGAAACGTCCTACCACAGGCACTCCGTCTCGGGGATACGTCCTACAATAGGCACTCCGTCTCGGGGAAAACGTCCTACCACAGGCACTCCGTCTCGGGGATACGTCCTACAACAGGCACTCCGTCTCGGGGAAAACGTCCTACCACAGGCACTCCGTCTTGGGGAAACGTCCTACCACAGGCACTCCGTCTCGGGGAAACGTCAACCAGCGACACTCCGCATCGGGAAAACGTCCAACACAGGCACTCCGTACCGGGGAAACGTCCAACAGCAGACACTCCGCATCGGGGAAACGACGACCAGCGACACTCCGCGCCGGGGGCACGTCAACGAAATCACTCCGGGCTAGGGAAACGTCTACCACGGACACTCTATCTCGGAGACGTGTCAAGCATCGACCGTCCAAGTCGCAAAAAGGGCAGTATCGACCGTCCACGTCATAAAAAGGGCAGTGCATCCCAAAAAGTGGGAACCAAAGCAAGTCGCCTCCACGTGAAAGAAGATCCATCAATTTCATGCACACGACCCACATGTGCGGTGTGCATTCATTGATGGGGGCAATTTGTTGGGGTAAAAATTTACACCCCGGTTGACTGAGTCAGAGTCAAAGTCAACCCCAAGCCAGGTGGGCCGAAGCCCAGGTCAAGCGGGCCCATGCCCAAGTCGAGTCCGCAGCCGGCCTCCCCATGCCAACAACAAAATCATGTATTAAATAATTTTTATGTAATTGTTTATGCATGAATGTAAACAAAATGGGCATAAAGCCAATATTTTGTAAGCCCATGGCTTATGTGCAAAAATGAAATGGTACATGAGCCATGGGATGGCTAAAATTCCATTTTTGTAAAGCCCAAGGGGCTATATGTAAATTTGTAAGCCTATAAAAGGCAAAATGATGATGAATAAAGCATGACACTTTTCATTCTCACAAAAAACCTAGGGTTTGTATCTCTTACCCTTTTTTGAAGGTCTCAAACCTTCTTTTTTCTTTTGAATTAAATCAAGAGTTTTACTCTTCCTTTTCAAAAACAAAATAGTTTTTCACTACGAAACCCACAAAGGGGAACTTGGATCTGTCATCAGATCTAAAAAAGGAGAGATTTTGAGATCTCACATCTCTTGATCTTCAAGATCCAGCTAACAGAGGAGGAAGAAGAAGAACCCCTTCCATTAACCCCAAAAACACACTCAGGAGTCCAACTCCTCTCTGATTTCTCTTTCGAGAAATCTTTTTTAGGCTAAAAGCCTCTTTTTCTCGCCGGCGCTCAAGCGCAGAGTGCCCGCGTGCTGACACGTGGCGCGTTTGCGCTCAAGCGCTCAGCGCTCGAGCGCAAAGCGCCCACGTGCCGACACGTGGCGCGCTTGCGCTCAAGCGCAAGTGCTCGAGCGCAAGTCACCCCGATGCCGACACGTGGCACGCTTGCGCTCAAGCGCAAGCGCTCGAGCGCAAGTCGCCCCCGTGCCGACACGTGGCTCACTTGCGCTCAAGCGCAAGTCGCCCCGGTGCCGACACATGGCGCGCTTGCGCTCCAGCGCAAGCGCTCGAGCGCAGGTCGCCCCCGTGTCGACACTTGGCGCGCTTGCACTCAAGCACAAGCGCTCAAGCGTAAATCGCCCCCGTGCCGACACGTGGCGCACTTGCGCTCAAGCGCAGAGCGCCCACGTGCCGACACGTGGCACTCTAGCGCCTGAGCGCACAGCACCTAGCGCACAGCGCCCAAGGCACTGGCCTCATGCATCCTTTGGATGCATTTCCCCCTCTTTTTATGTACATACATATATATATACATATGTATACATATTTACACACACACATACTCCACGACACTGTCCCTGTTAGAAAAAAATTTCTAACGGGGCGCTGCCCCGCACCCCGTAAGGGGGCTGCTAGCCCTCTTGACCCCCAGCCCGCTATCCGGATAGCGGGACCCCCGTAAAAACTCTGCGTGGCTCCCGATATACCCAAAACCCCCTTTCAAAACACATCACATGCACAATGCACATTGAGTTCGTATGACCATTTTAACCCGTCAATCGGAGGTTCCCTCGCTCCAAAGGCGAGGGGTAATTAACGGCAGCTTAGTCCGCGGCTGCCGGAGATTCGGATCTCCACAATCATTAAATCCCGGCCTACCCTAGGCAGGGGGAATCTGTAGTACGCCTGACAAGCGCGCGCGTATTCCCATCTCAATGGGGTGACGAAAAACACCCTACAGTCCGTTGCAACCAAATGACGTCAACGAGCCCAACTACTGTCCTTATCATCGAGTACGAGGCCATCCGATCGAAGATTGCCACGTTTTCAAAAATTGGCTTGAAAACTAGTACCGACAGGGAAAGTTCGCGTTATCTGACAAATGGAAGGTGATCCCCCGCAGCCCCACACCTCTAAAGGGACGAATACGCCGGGGGCAACATGCTCCGTCATTGAAGAAGCTTCTTGGGAGGTTGTATTATCAACCAAGACAAAGAGAATGCTAAATGATCTTCAGACATGTCCAGCGATTAGGTAGAAGAACCCGTTGGAACCGCAGGTCATTGAAGGGATGTTGAAGCCACGTCCAACTCCAAAGACCGATGGTGGTGGCTCAAGCACTCGCAACCAGCCGTCAAAATCCTCGAAGAAGAAGAAAAAGAAGTCAAAGAATCCCGTGAAGCCTGGCGACAAGCGCACGGACTTGCAAAATCAAATTGACGCGCTGGAGGAATACAACCAGAAGACACGGACTCCCATTACACTCCAAGAGTTCCTCGATCATGTCTTTCAAGAGGAAGATGAGGGAGAAAGTTCATCAGATGGATCTGAAGAATGCGTGGCGAGCTATCATGTAATTTCCCACTCGTTCATGGACGATGAAGAAACTCTTTGTACTGGAACGCTGGGGGCAGATCCTGAATCAAAAATTCTGGGGCCATCAGATGAAGTAATTGGCGCATTCCTTAATGAAGCTCGGTTGAAAAGTAAAGCTGATCGGGAGCGCGAGGCGGCTATATTTGAAAGGGCCAAGCACCAGCGACTTGATGAAGGAGCTAAGACGATCCCGTTGGAGCTAAACACCTCCGCTACCGACAAAAGCCAATTCAAGATGAGGAAAAAGTTTGCTAAGGCTATATCAATGGGTATGAAGCTTCCATCCTCCGAAGGAAAAATTACTGGTGAAATAGAAATACACCCCTTCTATTGCTTATATCATCAGAAGGTTTCACAGCCCACTCAAGAGTGCAAAGCTTTCGATAGATGGTGGCAAGGATATGTTGCTCATCGACAACACTTTAAGCGAGAGAAACGCAAAACTCATCGAGAGCAAAGAAATACGACCGAAGGGCTTAAAAGAACTGCTGGCGATTGTTGCATGGTTAACACCGGTGGATCATAAGTGCCTACATTCGGGAGTGATTCTGATGAAGAACTAGAACTTGCCCCTCTCTTTAAAGAGTCCACTTCGAGAAAAGAAGAAGAACCGAAGGTTTGCGAAAATATCCGGCTACGTAATCGCACGCTGCCCGAAAAGAACCTTGGACCCTCGAACAAACAAGATAAAGGGAAAGAAAAGGTCTCTGAAGATATCGCCTTAGATGACCAAGCGGTGGAGGAGCTAAGCGTCAAGGACCCGCCAAAAAAGAATAAGGTGGATTACAACGTTTTAGCACATCTGAGGAAGCTGCCCTCACAGCTCAGCATTCTCGACGCCCTTTTGCTATCAAAAGAGGCGAGAGATTTGTTAATTAAGGCACTCCAAGAACCGGAACAATTCCAAGCATGCCTGGCCGAGGAAAAGATGAAGGATGAATTGGAGGAAGTGCACACGGCCGATGTCACTTTCGGCGACGAGGACCTTCTCCTTGGGACGTTCGAGCATAATCGCCCCCTTTATGTCTCAGGATACTGCCACGATATAAAGATAGGCAAAATCCTGATCGACAATGGATCCTCAGTTAACCTCCTCAATGTTCGGGTGTTAAAAGAAATCTGCATTAGCGTCCAGCACCTTGCTCGTGACAAGACCACCATCTCCGGGTTTGACTCCCAGTCATCAAGAACTCTTGGGTCTATGATACTGACGTTACGCTTCGGGCTACTCGTCACGGACGTTAAGTTCCACGTCATAGACGCCAAGACCTGCTACAACGCTTTGCTTGGCCGACCATGGTTACACGAGTACAACATCATCCCTTCTACACAACATCAGTGTATGAAGTATTTTAAGGATGGTTTCGAGTATACTGTGACGGGAGAACTGAACCCGTTCTCTGTGAACGAGGTCCGCAAATATGAAGACACCAAATATTTCTTACCGGATTTCGAAGACACAGAAAGGTGTCACAAGCCGGAGAATAAAGCTAATGCCACCATCCCTGTCTTCGGCAGTGATACCGAGGAAGAAGAGGAGATAGTGTATTCGGGTCCGCCCCAACACAACAAGCCAGAACCGTCCACTCCTACGTTGGTCTTTGGTAGTGATTCGGAGGATGAGGTCCATGTCGTATTCTCTGCTCGACCTTCAATACAAGCTTCCGCTGACGAAGAGCAAAGTCTGCAAGTCGCCATAATGCCGCTTAAACACCATAAAGAACTGGATGCACTTAATATCTACAGTGTAGAAGAGTTGCGGACATTCTATATCCCTCCCAGGCGAGAGAGCGAGAAGGCAATCCTGTTTTACCGCTCTGAAGAAACCAAGGTAGAAAAGGAAATCTGGCATGGCGCAGATTCTACGCTCGACAGGCTTTAGCCTATCCGTCTCCCCAGATATTATACGGAAGGTTTGAAAAAGCTGCTGAAACACCAGGGGATACCCTTCAAATAGACCGTTAGAAAGGCCAAATTCTATGACAGGGTCTGGAACGTCCCCGGGACTCAACGCAAACTGCCTAACGGGAGAATGGAAACAAAAGGGCTTGGATACATCCGGTCAAAGAAACGAGAGTTACTACCCGGCTGCTACGTCGTGAATGACCTTGATGAAGAAGCGGATGCTCAATGGAAGGACGCTAATCCTAAGCCAGTGAAAATTCCAGATGCAAAGGAGCCCAGTCCATCGTTCAAGGAACAAATGGACAAACTTATAAAGAAAGCTGGTCAAAAAGTCCGAGATGATCACAACCGCGAGACGGCCATCTACGAGAAAGCCAAGACGCAACGCCTTCTCCAACAGGCCGTGAAGGATGAAAATGCCACTCCTTGTCAACCTGTTATAAAGAAGGCTCGGCGCAAAAGCAGAAATAAGTCGAAAGGCCAAAAAAACGCTCAACAACAACAAAGCAGGGCTAAGAAGCCACGCAAACGGGAGTCGAGCGTTATTGATCTATCCCTCATGAAGAAAATGAGTCGAGCATACTCTTTTCCTAGGGATAAGACGAAGAGGATACTTGAGCTTGCTCTAAAACATCAGATGATCACACTGCCGGAGTCCAAGCACCCCGAACAAGCAAGCGAAGTCTCTGGCCCAAACTATTGTTCTTACCATCGAGTAATAGGGCACCCGCTCGAAGACTGCTTCACTTTTAAGAATTGGGTTGAAGATCAGTACCAGCTCGGCAAGTTTGCTCTGTCTGACAACTGGAAGGTAACGCCGCCACAGAAGCATGAGCCCAAGGCCACGAAAGAAGAACCGGTTCCACATTGGGATTGGAAGCGAATTCGCACCTGTCACATGATTACAATATTAAAAGAAGAGCTCGAGGACATAGATGAGCTCCCTTGGTACTTCGAAAACAGCACCGACGAGATAATCTCAGAATTCCCACCAGCGCCAAAAGAGCTGGAAGATAGAATCCATACCACTGCGGATAACCTCAAGAAGATTGAGTTGGGGACGGCGGACGATCCACGACCGACATTCATCAGCGAGTTACTATCTGAAGAAAGGGTAGCTGCGTTAAAGGATGTGCTTCTGTGGCATAGAGATTGCTTCGCGTGGAACTATTCCGAAATGCCGGGACTAGATCCAGAAATTGCTGTACACAAATTGGCGATATCCCCGGACATCAAGCCAGTCAAACAGGCGCCGAGGAGAATGCGGCTCGAGCTCGAGATGAGTATCAACGCCGAAGTCAAGAAGCTGATCGACTCTGGCTTTATCCAGGAGGTTCAATATCCTGAATGGATCGCCAACATCGTCCCGGTGATGAAGAAAAATAGGACAGTGCGCATATGCGTAAACTTCCGGGATCTTAATAAAGCTTGCCCGAAGGATGATTTTCCAGTGCCAGTCACCGAACTGATGATAGACAATACGTCTACTCATGAGGTTTTCTCCTTCATAGACGGCTCGTCAGGTTATAATCAGATAAAAATGCATCCCGAAGACCAGAAGCACACAGCCTTCAGGACCCCTCTGGGAATATTCTGTTATAAAGTGATGCCCTTCGGATTAAAGAACGCCGGTGCCACTTACCAAAGGGCCATGACGAAGATCTTCGATGACTTTATACATGAAATTGTCGAGTGCTATATCGACGACCTCGTGGTTAAGAGCAAATCATACGAAGAACATCTCGAGCATCTAAAGACTGTATTTCAACGCCTTCGACAATACAACTTGAAGATGAACCCGCTCAAGTGTGCATTCGGAGTTTCCTCTGGCAAATTCCTGGGATTCATTGTTCGACACCGAGGTATTGAAATAGATCCGTCAAAGATCAAAGCGATCATGGAAATGCCTCCGCCGAGAACTCTCAAACAGTTGCGGTCTCTCCAAGGAAAGCTCGCATATATTCGGCGATTTATAGCCAACCTCTCTGGCAAGTGCCGCCCTTACAGTCACCTGATGAAAAAGGGAACTCCATTCGTCTGGGATCAAAAATGCCAGGGCGTGCTGGACGAAATTAAACAGTACCTGCAGAACCCGCCGGTGTTGGCTGCTCCGGTCAAGGGAAAACCCCTCATTCTTTATACAACCGCCCTCGAAGGTTCCTTAGGCGTATTATGGGCACAAGAGAACGATCAAGGAAAAGAAAGAGCACTCTACTACTTAAGTCGAGTTCTGCTGGGGGCAGAAAGCAACTACTCTCCCATTGAAAAACACTGCCTGGCGTTGATCTTCGCGATAACAAAGCTCAGGCACTATGCGTTGGCGCACGAAGTCCGTCTCATTTCAAAGGTGGACCCCCTTAAATACTTGATGTCGAAGGCCATGTTGACGGGACGACTCGCTAAATGGGCCCTGCTCTTGATGGAGTTCTCCATAACATATCAACCTCTCAAGGCAGTGAAAGGCCAGGCCATTGCCGACTTCCTCGCTGAGCACCCGATACCTGCCGATTCTCTTCTGAATTGCGATTTGCCAGACGAACATGCGTTTGACGCGATCGACGGTAGTGATACCCAATGGGAACTTTATTTCGATGGAGCATCTTCCATGAAAAAACGCAAACAAAGTACCCCTATAATCAAATCGGGGGTAGGCCTCATCTTCGTGACTCCACAAGGAGGGATAACGCGCTTCGCTTTCTCCTTAAAAGAGCCGAGGACGAATAACGAAGCCGAATATGAAGCCTTGATAGCAGGTCTTAAGATCGCCATCGACATGGGAATTGAAAACCTCCTCATATACGGAGATTCTCAACTGGTCGTTAGTCAAGTAAACGGCGACTACCAAACGTGCAAACCGGAGTTGGTAAAGTACGGGGAAAAGGTGCAATAACTGTTGACCCAAATTCCCTCCTATACTTTGGAGAACATACCGCGCGCGGAAAACAGCAAAGCAGACGCGTTGACCAAACTTGCTAAAGAACTGGCTGACGAGAACCTCGATGACGTTAGAATCATGGTACAAAGCCGTCGAGTGCTTACCCCAGCAGAAATATCTCCGGAATTATCCGAAGAAAAGGGAACGAGCGAGCAGACAACCCTGCAAGTAAAAGATTGGGAAAATACTAAGGATTGGAGAGAAGTCTTCATAGATTACTTCAAGTCCCACCGAATGCCCGAAGAAGCGTCCACAAGACATCAGCTCATGAAACGAGCTCTATCTTTCGCCTTCGTCAATGATACTCTATACAAGAGGTCATTTGATTCTCTATGGCTGAGATGCCTAGGACCTGACGAAGCGAAAAGGGTCGTCTAGGAAGTTCATGACGGACTCTGCGGTTCTCACCAAGCAGGCCCAAAGATGAAGTTGAAGATCAAACGGATGGGCTACTACTGGCCCACGATGATTCAGGACTGCCTCGAATATGCGAAGCAATGCCACTCATGCCAAATTCATGGGGACTTCATCCATCAGCATCCAAATCCGCTACATCCAACGGTGGCTAGCTGGCCATTCGAAATGTGGGGGACTGATATAGTCGGCCCCATCGAACCAGCATCGTCTAGAGGACATCGTTTCATCCTAGCGACAACTGACTACTTCTCTAAATGGGCAGAGGCAATACTGCTAAGAGAAGTTAAGACGGAGAATATCCTCCATTTCTTCAAGACGCATGTCCTATATCGGTTTGGAACTCCACGACGGATCATCTCCGATAACGGGCCAGCTTACAGAAGCCACAAGATCAGTCGCTTCGCGCAGCAGCACAATATAGACTGGAGATATTCTTCAGTTTAGAATCCGCGAGCTAATGGTCTAGCTGAAGCCTTCAACAAGACCCTGACGAAAATCATAAAAAAGACGGTGTCCCGAAATAAAAGAGACTGGCACGAGAAACTGCAAGAGGCCCTTTGGGCGTATCGAACTACGTTCAAGACGGCCACGAACACAACGCCGTATGCGTTGGTATTTAGGACGGAAGCAGTACTCCCCCTCGAGATAGAGTTACCCTCTCTACGAGTGGCAGTCAACTATGAGCTGACGAACGAAGAGAATGCTAACCTTCGGCTTAAGGAGCTTGACGCTCTTGAAGAAACACGGCTCATAGTGCAACAAAATCTGGAAGCTTATAAAGCAAAGATGACGCGCTCATACGAAAGATTGACCCGACCGAGGACATTCTGCCAAGGCGAACTTGTGCTAGTGGTCAAAAGGCCTATGATTCCCAATCGCGCCAAGCGAGGAAAATTCGAGCCAAACTATGAAGGCCCATACATCATAGATAAGGTCTACCAGGGTGGGGTCTATCTACTCATGGACATGCACGGTGAAAGGCCTTTCAGGCCAATAAACGGTCGCTTCCTAAAGAAATACTATGCTTAATGAGCCACAGCCTAGGTCAATGGTAGATGACGACGACTATGTCCGCTCGCTATCTTCCTAAGCTCAAACTCCATCAGCAGTAGCCAGCTTTCTCAAACGTCGGACCGAAATGTCCTTAAACTAATAGCAGACCGAAACGTCTTTAAACTACTACCGCAGCATCTTTAGGATGATGAGATATAAAAAAGAAAATATATATAAAAAAATAATAAAAATAAAAAAACGGTATATCCATAAGCAAAAAGGGCACGGATGAAAACTCGAAAGGGCTCCGTGAGTAAAAACAGCAGGGCTACCGGCGAGTGTTCGTGAAAACCCGAAAGGGCGCGACCTCGTAAAAAAAAAAGAGAAAAAGAAAATAAAAAGAATAAAAAAAAGGTATGTCCATAAGCAAAATGGGCACGGATGAAAACCTGAAAGGGCTCCGTGAGTAAAAACAGCAGGACTACCGGCGAGTGTTTGTGAAAACCTGAAAGGGCGCAACCTCGTTAAAGGACACTTATAGGGTCCTCTCGACCTTGTAAGGAGAAACCGCCTGCGTGAGATCCTTATGACTCACAAAGGAGCAACACACTTAGGGATCCCCACGATTCCTAAGGAGAAAATACACTTGCGAAATCCTCACGACTCGTAAGGAGAACTCTCTTATGGGACCCTCACGGCTCATAAGAGTTGAAAGTCTTAAGTTACAGAGACCTAAAGCTGTGCTTAAGCAATCCCCGCAACTTCCGATATTGCCCTACAAGTGGCTCAATACTGGCCCTTGTATACAATCCACGGGCGTGAGTAAACATTTCCCTAACCAAGTCTCATCCGTGACTGGGGATATGTTCGTATGGTGAGCGACCCTTGTAAGTCCTCTCGATTTACAAGGAGAAAACCCTCCTGTAGGATCCTTACGACTTACAGAGGAACATGCACTTAGGAATCCTCATGATTCCTAAGGAGAAAATACGCCTATAAGATCCTCACGACTTGTAGGGAGAAATACCTTTGTGAGACCTTTAGGGCTCATGAAGTTAAAAGCTTTAGTCGACGGGACCCTAACCCTGTTCGCTAAGCCACCTTCGTTCGACATCGACAGAGGCAAATGATGATTCGCTCCTGGTAATATCCCAGTTGTAGCGGTGCTGATGCCGAAATCGGTGTCTGATTCCCGGCTTACGGCGAAAAGCCAGTAGGCCGCACATGGATATGAAATAGCCGAAATGATGGGGCAACTTGCAATAAAAGCAGCAAGTAAAAATATATGCATGCAAAATAGCCAAAATGATGGGGCAACTTGCAATAAAAGCAGCAAGTAAAAATGTATGCATGCAAAATAGCCGAAATGATTGGGCAACTCGCAATAAAAAGCAGCGAGTAAAAATAAAAAAAAATAAAATAGCCGAAATGATTGGGCAACTCGCAATAAAAAGCAGCGGGTAAAAATAAAATAAATAGCCGAAATGATTGGGCACCGCGAAAAATAGCCGAAATGATTGGGCAATCGCGACCTTCGCGATATAAAAGCTGAAATGATAGAGCATCACGGAAATAAAATAAAAAAAGAAGAAGAAATGATAAAACTTTGGCCCTACAGTTAAGATCACATCGATCCCTGTATACAATCCAAGGGCGTAAACAAAAGAGGGAACCATACTTTCCCAACAGGCACCGCCAGAAGACGAAGCCAAATCTCGACGGTTCAGTCCAACTCCGAAGAACCTAGTGTCTTCAGCAAATTCCTGGACTCACGGATATAAACACTCCTTGACGAGAGCCTCCTGATCCGCGTCGACTCGCAGAGCCATCAGTGCCTCCGTGAGAAATCCTCGACTCGTTTCAAATCCCAAGGAAACAAATAATCCTTGGCGCTTGGGAAACAAATAATCCCTAGCAAACTCCTCGACTCACGGATACAAACACTCATTGACGAGAGCCTCCTGATCCGCATCGAATCGCAGAGCCACTAGTGCCTCCGTGGGAAATCCTTGACTCGTTTCAAACCCCAAGGAAACAAATAATCCTTGGTGCTTGGGAAACAAATAATCCCTAGCAAACTTCTCGACTCACGGATACAAACACTCCTTGACGAGAGCCTCCTGATCCGCGTCGACTCGCAGAGCCACCAGTGCCTCCGTGGGAAATCCTCGACTCGTTTCAAACCCCAAGGAAACAAATAATCCTTGGCGCTTGGGAAACAAATAATCCCTAGCAAACTCCTCAACTCACGGATACAAACACTCCTTGACGAGAGCCTCCTGATCCGCGTCGACTTGTAGAGCCACCAGTGCCTCCGTGGGAAATCCTCGACTCGTGTCAAACCCCAAGGAAACAAATAATCCTTGGCGCTTGGGAAACAAATAATCCCTAGAAAATTCCTCGACTCACGGATACAAACACTCCTTGACGAGAGCCTTCTGATCCGCGTCGACTCGCAGAGCCATCAGTGCCTCCGTGGGAAATTCTCGACTCGTTTCAAACCCCAAGGAAACAAATAATCCTTGGCTCTTGGGAAACAAATAATCCCTAGCAAATTCCTCGATTCACGGATACAAACACTCCTTGACGAGAGCCTTCTGATCCGCGTCGACTCGCAGAGCCACCAGTGCCTCCATGGGAAATTCTCGACTCGTTTCAAACCCCAAGGAAACAAATAATCCTTGGCGCTAGGGAAACAAATAATCCTTATCAAATTCCTCGACTCACGGATACAAATACTCCTTGACGAGAGCCTCCTGATCCGCGTCGACTCGCAGAGCCACCAGTGCCTCTGTGGGAAATTCTCGACTCGTTTCAAACCCCAAGGAAACAAATAATCCTTGGCGCTTGGGAAACAAATAATCCCTAGCAAATTCCTCGACTCACGGATACAAACACTCTTTGATGAGAGCCTCCTGATTCGTGTCAGCTCGTAGAGAAACCAGCGTCTCCGCGAGAAAATTCCCGATTCGTCTCAACTTGCAAGATGAAGCCTCAGGCAGCAGGGACTAAAAAAAAAAAAACTTGCTTCCTGAACAATGGGACCCTGCAAGTCAATCTAAAATGGTCTCTTACATACTATTCACGGGTCTCACTCTCCAAAGTCGAGTTTCGACAAGGAGGGAAACAACCGCTTACGAATCCTCTCGACTCGTAAGAGGGAAAATTCTCTTATAGGATCCTTACGACTTATAAGAGAAAACCACACTTAGGAATCCTCACGATTCATAAGGAGAAAACCCACCTACGAGATCCTCTCGATCCGTAGGGAGAAGAATCTCTATGAGACCCTCACGGCTTATAGAGTTGAAAAGTCTTAGGCAGCAGATCTAAACCTGCGGCCTAAGCCATCGCTGATTCTTAAGAAACTCAAGATGCGTGCTCTATTATCTGTTGACCATGTTTACTAAGGTGGCATGCTGATAATAAAAGAAAGAAAAGGCGGAGAAATGACACAAGACATTACAAAAAATGTACATCTTTTATTCATAAACTTGATTGAGTACAGGATACATTGTGCTAAAGAATAAAAAATATACATAAATTTTTTATTTACAAGTACAAACGATACAAGGAGAATTACTGAGAAGGAAGCATCTTGCATAGATCTAGCAATTGTTCACGCAATTCCTTCCCCGCTTTCTCCTGATCGGCTACCACCGCCAGCTCCGCCTCCACTTGGGCCCGTTGCTGCAAGACAGACGCAAGCTTCCCCCTGACGGCCTGATAAGCAGCTTCCCGACCTGGGGTATCGTGCTCAGCTACATCAAGCTTTCGCTTCAAGTTTAGCCCATGGGAGATGCGCTCCAGGAGACCCTCAAAGATAGTCTTCACTTGGGCAGCATTCGCTTCAACCTTAGCACGCAGATGGGCCGTCTCGCTTGAGGTCTCTTGGCATTCCCTTAGCGTTAAAGCTGCTTCTTGTTCTAAGTGGTGGACATAAGAGGCGCTTCCCTCGATCCATGCTGTTCTTTCGTTGCTCGCGGCTAAAGTCTCGGGGGCAGGACGCATCAACTCCAGCTGATGCAGGCGAGCCTCGATCTTCATACAATGATTAACCCAAGATGCGATGATGCCCTCGTCATGGAAATTCACGAGTATCACCAGCATCGGGTTAACCACTGTAGCAAAGTCCACAGCAGAAGTAGGGGTCTCAACGTCGAGCTCTTCAATGTAGTCGCTCAACATATGCAAGCTGTTCGCGGCGCCTTTCGAAGATGGACATCTCAGGAAAGGACCTACCGGCATTATGATACGAGACTCGAAGGGCGCCGAGACCGGAACGACCGCTGAAAAGAAACAAGATGTGATCAGATAACAGTTCAGGAAGTAAAAAAAAGGGGGGAGTTATTAATGTGATAGTCGCTATACCAGCTGAGGCAGGTGGCAAGGCCGGAAGGGCCGGTGGCCCAGCCGATCTTTTATCCCCTCTTTCAATCTGTAGCGCTGCAGTTGAGATGAGAAAAAAGAGGGTTATAAGTAATTCCGTCAATAAAAAAAATGAAAGACATCGAAATGAAAATATACTCACCGGCACCACTAGAGGGAGAAGCGAGTTCGGATGGGAAGGAGAAGTGTGGGAGCAACACTTGATATAGATGATCAAAGAGCACTCCTAAAAGGACACAGTGGTACGACGTTAGTACATAAGTTACGCGGTTAAAAGATAAACTAATGAGTCGCAAATCCATACCTTCCAACATCCACGATGGCACAAGGGAAGGCTGAGAGGTGACCACCGCCAAGGCAGTAGCTGACGGTGCTCCTTCGAGCAATGGAGCATCGGCGTTGGCCGCACCTGTGTTAAAAACAAAGACAAACTTGTTAGAAAAGATCACAAGATATAAAAAGAGAAGGATAATAACTCAAAATTTACCCGACGAGCTGCCGGCCGAAACTGAGGCAATTGGCTACCGCCCGTGGCCTCATCACCTGACTCCCATGCTCGCAAGCCCTGGAGACGGCGGGGGACCACAGACGGGGAGGGCTATGATTGGAGCATTGCTAGATTCCTGAGAAGGAGCGGTTGGCTCGTCCTCAGGAATCGTGGCCACCTCACCCGCTACTCCCTCGGGTTCAGCGGTCACGGTTGTCTCGCCCACCGTCACCATGAGGTCGCCAGCCTCAAACGCCTCGCCCACCACTACCCTCGGCTCGGTTAGAACGATCATTTCATCTGCCGCCACTTCAGGTTCGACATCAATGACCCTCTCGGCTGAAGATCCCCCAACCTCTGTTTCAGGCCCTGTAGCCCCAACGATGTTGCTCACCGTCAGCTCGGGTTCGGCAGGCACCGCCTCCTCTGTTTCCCTGGGTTCAACGGTCTCGGCCTCCCCCTCGGTCGGACTTGGCCCTGCAAGATGGGATACATAAGAACCGATGGCTTTATAATTCTTACAACAAGGTTCTGAAAGAAATGCTACCTGAAGAGGATTTATCATTTGCACTTCGAACCGCGCGCGCCACTTGCCTGCGAGCAGTAGATAGGGCGACAGGGGCCTCTTCGGAGGGAGTATCAGCGCGAGGGATGGTGCTAGGGCCCGCTCCCATGGCCAAAGCAGCTCTGTGCGCCTTTGTTTCGCGTCTCAACCGCCTCCTCTCCTCCCGAGCCGTTGAGACGGATGCCACTAGAGCCTTTTTAATTGAGGCGTCTTCGTCCGTGAATAGGGATGCCTCCAAATTTTTCAAGGCATCCCTCGTCGTTTTTTCAAGTCGAGGCTCTTGCAGCAGCCCCGACGAGACCGGGACTTCAGTAACAGGCTTGGGGAGGATCCCCGCATCAACTGATATAGCCCCTGCAAAGAAACAAAGGAAGAAGGTTAGGTTGACCATCAGAAGAGATAACAAATTTTTCTTATAAAAGAAAAGGGGGTGAGACGTACCAACGCCTGCTAGAGCACGTTTCTCCTCCTCCTCTTGGAAAGTTTTCAAAGTGGCAGCAATAGCTTCTTCGGTAGAGACACCTGTTGAAAATGGGGAAAATATTAGTAAAAAAAAATATAATGATAAAAAAATGCAATAAAGTGAAGAAGGAAGCGGCTAATGGTTACCTGACTCAACGAGTTTACTTAACATCGCTTCGAGCCTCGCCGATCGCTCCGAAGCTGCAATGGCGGCAGCCAAATTGGTGTCTGCGGGGTCTACCAAGAAGCCCTCGTTGCTGCCATATTCACTTATTCCTTCGTTGAGAGGAGCCTCAGGCTCTAAACTGAGGATCGCATCGAGGGAAAGGATGGACTTCTTCTTCTTTTGCCCGCCAGCTCTAGATGCACCTGGAATTGATTTGCGCTTGGCAGTCACCTTAGGTCGGCGTGTCCCGATGTCCGCTCCTGCGCCGGACTCTGGCGATACTACATTAACCGTCTTCGTGGGAGCACGGGGCGCCGGTGGTGCATTCACCATAGCAGGCAGTGGCAATCCACGCGGGGGGCTCAACACGCGTGGTCGATCGACTTCGGCATCTTTTAACGAAGGAATGACCGGGATCCTTGGCTTCAAGGGGGCCTTGCGATCACTGCCAGGAGGCGCACCCCTACGGTCAACCAGCATGCGCTTTTCCGTTAATATAACTGGGCCCATCGCATGCGCATACCAAGCCACATACGTGTTGAGCATCTTAGGGACACAGCTGGGTTCGCTGATAAAAAAATAGGAACCCGTGTTAAACCGTGTGAAATGGTGCATTGCATTCTTCATCCCCTCTTGGCTGACCACGGGCTTTTCCAAGAAAGCTTCCATCGGGATCCCTTGGTTGTAGCTCGATTGCTGAGCAAACCGGTGCGGGTTGTACCTCATAAAAAGTGCTGTCTCATTCTGCCTAAACACTAGATAGCCCGGCCGAATGGAATAGAGATGGAGGATTTCCCGAGCCTTCAATATGGAAGCCCCATCTTTAAAATCATCGCATAGCGACACTACTGACTTGGTGGTCTCTGAGCCTATTGTTATGACTTTATCCACAAAGGAAACCTTCGCTCCCACCAGATGTGGACGAAGGAGCAGCCCCCTAGACTCCCATGGGGGTGCAGCCACAATTGAAGCGCCAACCAACCGCATGACTCTCGGGAGTCTGCATTTCTCAAAGAACGGAGGAATCTTATGGGCACCGAACACCCCTTGCACGTGCATCTCCATCCAGGAGGTGAAATAGTGCATCGGGAAGTTAGCAGGCTGCACCCCAGGCTCACTAGCGTCCGCCACTATGCTAAGTCCATTATAAAAGTGAGCCAGCCCAGCGATTCCTACCGATAACTGCAGACCAGCCACCATCTGATGCGCTGGGTTAAAGACGGAGGGCCGCATGTGGCGCGGGTGCATAGGGAGCGCAAAGCTGCACAGCCACAAGCCCAAGAATCCTATAAAAAAAAGTCTCCTCATCCAAGCCCGGGACGGCAATTTCTGAGAAAGGGACGACAGCGACACCGGGAAGGTAAAAGTCTTGGTGCTCATCCTCCGATGTGGGTCGGCGATCCAAAACGAATCCAAAAGGGTCGTCGAGCCGGGCGAACTTCTCGCCCTGCTCCGATAAGAACTCCGGGCGAACGAAGCGGGCAATAAAATCTGCAAAACTGACGCCCCGGTCGCCCAATTCCAGATGGAGTCCTTCATAGATCTCCAATACCTTCACCAAGCCTGGGTACTGATGCTGAACGGCGTTCTCCGGAGTTAGGTCGAACACCAGCGGCTTGGTAGAAAATATGTATTCGTCAGGAGGGAGCAACTCCTCATAATGCTCCCCCCTCATCGGCAGACCCGAGAGTTCGGCAAACTCCTCCAAAGAAATAGAGACCTCCCTATCCGTTGTCAAGAAAGTGTGGGTGGGGATATTCCATTGCTCGATAAAAGTTTTAATCCACCATGTTGGAGGGGAAGGATATTCGAAGAGCGAAACGTAGATGGCCGAATACAAACCGATCTTCATCAAATGAGTCCTTTTAGCCGATAAGATGTACCGGGCCCACTGCAAATATCCGACGGGCGGTCGCGGGATCAGTCCAATATTGTAAGCCTGTCCGCAAGGGCGTGCTTCACCCTGACAAATTCGCCTCCCCAGAATGTCTATTGCCGGCGGCGGCTGCACGGGGATGGCACCGATTGCAGGCTGGAGGAGGTCATCAGAATTCCAATTTTTAACCTCCACGGCATACTTCACCGGGGGTTCGTCCGCATAGGGGATCGTAACTATGGGCTCAGACGGCATGGCAAAACTGAAACTGCGGCGACCCTGGATGATCTGGCTGTACCACCTTCCCCACAGGTGGAGATTTTTGCGCTCGGGGTCATGATCTTTAATAAGAGCGAACGCCACCCCGGTCCACTGGCGCATGGGGGAACCCTCCTTCTGAGCGAATGAAGGGGAAAGACAAGTCGTTAGACATGTTTCCTGTAGAAAGACAAAAATAACCGTTAGTGTTCTAACGCTTGGCATTTTAAAATCTTACTCCACACTGTGATGCAGTGGGTAGGGGACCAAAAGGGGACCCACAAAATCTGGATGACGGTGCATCATTTAATAAGACAATCCCATCATTAGATGAGACTGTCAATTCATTAGAAGATCCACAAGAGAATATCCTCATTGGTGGGAAGTCCCTAAAGATAAGGAGAAAATCTCCTCTTTTGGAGCAAAGCTCTGTCACAGAGTGACATTTGTCAAACTCTGGTCTCAAGGGAATAAAATTTCTGTAAGGAGAGCCTAGCCCTATATTAATGATGGAAAATCCATCAAAAAGAAAACTTCAACCCTTAAAGATTAAAATTTGGGATTTTAAAGATCAATGAAAACTTTTAGGAGTTCTCCATTTTCAGATCAAAAAAAGATCTACATTTGATCCATGAGCAAAGCTCTGTTCACGAGTTAAAACCCATGAACAAGATCTCTGTAGATCTATGAACTTTCCAGAGCAAGGCTCTGCTGATGAAACCCCAAAAGGGTTTTAGATCGAAGATCTATGAGAGCAAGGCTCTATTAATCAATTTTAATTTAATTTTATTAATACCTAAGATGTTTTCAAGTTCTGAACTCTGGAGTTCTTGTGAAAAAGCAAGAGCAAGGCTATAAAATTCTTAAACAAGAGCAAGGCTCTGAAAACTCAAGATTCTTGAAAATGGTAAAACATTTACTAAAGACCAACGGTCCTATTTATAGGCGCCTGCGCCCCTTCAACTTGTCAGTTGATCCAAAGGCTGGGATCTTGCCACCGCTGCACTCACGTGCGCGCCACGTGAGCGCAACGGTGGGGGGGGCATTTGTTTCCCGCAATTAGAGCAAGCCTCTGTTTGAATTTCAAAAATTCAAAATTTTGAAGCAACGCTTCAAATCCCGTGCGCTGCGCGCAATGCGCCACGTGTCAAAAGCTGATACGGCAGCACAGCGCCCAAAGCAGCGCACCCAATCAGAGCAAAGCTCTATTTTAAGCAAAATTAAAGGAAGCAACGCTTCAGTTGCGCTGCGCTGTGCGCTGCGCGACACGCGTTAGCGCAGATGCGCTAGCGCGGTTGCGCTGCGCTGTGCGCTGCGCGACCCGCGTCAGCGCAGATGTCGCGCGCTGGGGCATCTGCGCCAAATAGAATTAAAATTCTAAAGAAATCTTTTCTGTTCTTGTTAAAACAAGAAGATTTTCTTCTGTAAAACAGAAGCCCTTAGATCAAAGATCCAACGGTGGGGAAAATTCCCCAAATCACTCAGAGAAAGATCTCTTTAATAAATTTAACTAATTTATGGGCACTATAAAAAGGACCCCAGACCTCAATTCAAAGGCATCAATATCTTTCTAAAAAAAAAGGAAGAGAACTCTCGAGAACTTCTCAAGAACAACAGAAGGTAAAAACCTTTGAAAGAAGAGAAAATTCTCTTATGAACAGATCAGTGATCTAAAAACAAGATCATTGATCTTTAAACATAACTAAATAAATGAATAAATAAAATAAAAATAGTGCTTTGCACTTTTTCATGAACCTTTGGTTCTTTAAGATAAGAAAAAACTTATCTTTTTCTTTGATCTAAATTAGATCAAAAAAAAATCTAACAGTGCTTTGCACTTCTGTTCATTGAATCTAAAAGATTCTTTAATCATAGTGCCTTACACTTGCGAAACTGCACTGTTGCGCTCTTGGATTGGCGCAAGCCACCAGAGAGCGCCACGTGTCAGCATCTGAACCAATTGCGCTATGCGCTTTTAAAACAGAGCCTTTCTATCTAAAACTGGCGCAATTCACCACAGCGCGCCACGTGTCAGCAGCGCAAGCACAGTGCACTAGAACAGCGCTGTTGCGCTTGCGCTCGCCAGAGCATGACACGTGTCATCACCATATGAGCTTGCACCCATTACTTGGCACAAAGCGCCAGACAAATGCACTGCATTGTTTACAAAAGGGCCAAGCCCAATTAAAGAAGGCCTAACAGGCCTAATAAAATGCAATGCATTGTTTAAAAAAAAAGGGGCAGAGCCCAAACCAAAACAGATGCTCTGCATCATAAATAAAGGGACAGAGCCCAAATCAAAGAGGCCTAGCAGGCCAGAATAAAATGCAGTGCATTATTAAATATGGGCAAAGCCCTAGCACAGGCCTAATAAGCCAAAGATCAAGAAAAATGTTGAATACGCTCAACGGGACTTAGCCCAATCATGGCCGTAAGTCCTCAAATTAAATTGACTGAGCAAGATTGCTCCTTTAAATCAATTTATATCCGGTTCGAGGGTACATCTCCGAGCTCCTCTGACACCTGTCGTTGTAATCCTTCAACGACGTCAGATAGGCGACAGGTCTCAACGACTACACATGAATATGGACTGCGGGGTCCTTAAACTCGTGGACCGAAACGTCCTTAAACTAATATTGGACTGAAACGTCCCTAAACTAATATCGGACCGAAACGTCCCTAAACTAATATCGGACCGAAACGTCCCTAAACTAATATCGGACCGGAAAATCCCTAAACTAATATCGGACCACCACGTCACTAAACTGGAATATAGACCACCACGTCCCTAAACTGGAATGCGGACCGAAACGTCCCTAAACTAATATCGGACCGAAACGTCCCTAAACTAATATCGGACCACCATGTCCCTAAACTGGAATATGGACCACCACGTCCCTAAACTGGAGCATGGACCGCAACGTCCCTAAACTACCTATGGACGTAGTGTCCCTAAACTGGAGCATGGACCGCAACGTCCTTAAACTACCTATGGACCACTACGTCCCTAAACTGGAACAATAGAGCCTCCAAACGCTCTT
This sequence comes from Agapanthus africanus, assembly GCA_030015575.1. Classification (NCBI taxonomy): domain Eukaryota; kingdom Viridiplantae; phylum Streptophyta; class Magnoliopsida; order Asparagales; family Amaryllidaceae; genus Agapanthus; species Agapanthus africanus. Next base: position 984,127,742 of record CM057338.1, read on the forward strand.
TTGCCGGATCTAAACGATCCCGTTTAAGTTGATCTTAACCCCCAAACACGGCTAACGTATCCTTAAACATTCAAACGGACTATAAAACTCTAAATCAATTTTGGTTCAAGGGTACATTTCTGAACTCCTCTGACATCTGCCGTTGTAATCCTTCAACGACGTTAGAGAGGTGACGAGTCCCGATGGCCAGATATTAAATGGATTATCACGTTAAGTTGATCTTAGTCCCAAACAGGACTAATGTATCCTTAACGAATGTTTAAGTTGATCTTAGCCGCAACGCGACTAATGCATCCTTAAACTAAAAACACCAAACCCAAATCTAAGTAAATACGGATTTGGACTAATCCACGTCCTACGGGCGACGACATTACTCAGTCTCCGTATACAATCCACGGGCAACCATAAACAAAACAAACACACACGACACGAAGTGAAATTCTGGAGAAGGAGAAAGTTGTTACCGCGATGCGGTAGCGTAATTAACTGCAGGGGCTTGCGTCTGCAGGGAAGAGCGTCCCCACAATCAAAAACCCCTCAAGCGAGTGGGAATTTGACGAAGTCTGCTACATCGGCCGCATCCGTCTAAAACTCCGATACACGGTGCCATAAATCAACTTGGCATCTTCAGAGAGGTGGACGGATAAAACCAAATAGCATCTGCCCCGAATCTCAGCGTCAGGACATCGCGGTCCTGTGCGCCGCCTTTCGGAGGGGAACAGAGGTTATGTGGAATATTGAGTTGGGTTAGTGATAACAAGCCTTATTGGTGACCTAAACCCCCATAGATGGTAGGAAACCCAGACCAACCCAACTGAAACCCAAAATACGGAATTTCAGAACTTTCATGTCGGTTTGTGAGGAAGTGGAGCGTGCAGGTGAATCTGGAATGAACTGGAACATTTACGAGAAAAATAAACAACTTCATAGACCTAGATAGACCACCACGAGACCACCCTGTGAAGACGACACCCCAAATCCCCAGGAAAATCGAGGAGGCCGGTTTTGGCAAGGGAGTGGCCGGCCACTTGGTGGTGGGATGTGTCCAGGTTGTTCCAGTAGCTCATATGTACCCTATATATCACCCCAGTGTTGTTTGCTTGCCTTGTTTTGGCCTGAGTCAAAATCTGGGACCACTTTCTCTAGTTGCTGCTTTGATTCGAGCAATGGTTTTCCGTATTTTAAATTCAGTATTTTTGTATTTGTGCTTTATCTCGATCACGTGACATTTGTACGTCTATATCGAGTGATATCGGGTTGATTTGCGGGAGTAGACCATAGGTTTTGATCTATGTGAGTTCCGCGTGTCGTTTTGGTTTCGATTTGGTTTTAATATGATACGATGCGTGTGATATGTAGGTACCCCCATGATGATTCGAGACGATGAAGAAGATGATGGCGACATCGACATCGGCACACAAGAAGTAAAGTGAGTAGATTATACCTACGGGGAAAGTCCGGTGGATGGTGTATAGCACCCCCGCAGTTCGATATTTAGTATGCTATATATATATGATATCTTTTATGTGTGACATGGATTTTCAGGATTTGATTAGGTGTTCAATGGTTAGATTAGGGTTTTTAGAAGTAAACTAGTATAGCTTCTTAGTTGCGAACCCTAGAATAAGTTTACACCCACACGCACATACATTCTTACTTGGTTATACTTGTGCGTACATAGGGATGCATATATATATATACACACACAGGTATGGGACTAGGTATATATATACACATACTTATACTTGGATGATGAGGATAGTGGATGATATTTGGAGATGAGTCGATGAGATTGGGCATGATACCATGAGATCGGTGATATGATGTGGTTCGTATTTTGAGATACGACATGAGATTTTAGCGGGCCTTTGGACGTGTGCTTTCATACACGCACATATATATATAGATGGTATCCGTTTGTACTAGACTTAGATCAGTACCCCTGTTCATGAGATATGATGATAAGGATACCAGATAATTGATGAGATAAATGTGATATTTCACGCGTACCCAGATTTGGGGATGCCGTACGACGGATTTACGTACGAGCTATATATTGACGATTGATCCGCACTCTTGACTCGAGGATGTCATATTGTATACCGTATCGTATGTGATACTATTGAGGCGGGATCACCGATTATTATATTTATATATATATATCGACTCAGATTTAGGTGGTTTCCATACCCTTCGATTAGCTTGTTAGTTAGATCTGTAGTTACTTGTAGATGTTAGACTAGACCGAGTCCTACCTATTTTCAAAACTAACGAATCGTGAGTATTTTAAAGACAGGCTAAGAGATTCTACGGATATTTTCAAAAGACACATCTTTTCTTAAAAACACCGTAGCCCTTATTTTTCTAAAAACCCCGATTCGTCTTATTTCAAATGGCAAAACTGTAGGACATTTACATATTGACGTAGATTCTTCACTGTTGCGTTTATTGTTCGATTTCCGCATATTCTTGCTATTCGCATCGCATTGCATGTGTAAATGTGTTTATTGTTATATTAAACCCATGCTGTCAGGACACCAACACTATTATCGATGATGCATATGTTCCACGTACACCTGCTTGCCGGCTTACACACTTCATCATCGATAATTGCCATGTCACTACACAGTAGGATTGTTGCATCAGGATATGACATACATATTGTACACTCATACTTGCGTACATATATAGTGTACACCCATACTTGCATACATACGTATTTGCACATACATAGACGATTCTGGCTTGATTTGGAGATTTGGGGAACCGTAAGATATATTTTAAAACTGGATTCATTTAAAAAGAGCGGTTTTCCCCTCGATGTGTGCATACTACTGTTTTATATTTCATGATATACGGATATGCTTACATTTCTATCATATGTCGCATACATCATGCTTTATGATTTTACGTATTGAGATATGCTGTTTTCATGAGATTTCTGGATTTGAGAACCGTGGCGATTTCAAAAGAAATTATGTACTGTTTTAAAAACCCGGTTTCTCTTGATATGATATTTCAGTGCGTCCACCATATGTTTTCTCGGTTCTGAGAGCGACATGTGAAACCCGATTCGAGGAGCTGGATGGGGCCGATTGCGGGTACATGGTGGACCCGGTATGGTACCCCGGGGCGAGAACGGATTGCTGTATGTGAGTTTTTCTATTTTGACTTGCTCCCCCGCAGTGATCGAACGAGAATGGCTGCAGACGGTGAGCCTGGCAGTGGGACTACTACCTACCGGTGATAGTATTTGGGCTCGGCGGATATCCGGAGGATACCGACCGGAGTCGAGAGATGATATGGGCCGATCCGGACCGACGGAGCCCGTGGGCCGATTCGGACTGACAGAGCCCGATATATGAGGATTTACGTGCCGATGCTAGGCACGGGTTTCATGATGTTTTCAAGTGTCGATGCTGGACACTCAGGTTCCATGATTTTGATGTGTCGCGAGGGACACACGTTGATTTACATCCTCATACTCCCATGCATATGCTTTATGATATTTACCTGCATGATGTTTTGTGTCATTGGGTGACACGTGGATGAGATCCACATACATACGGACATTGATTACATAGTTGGATGATATCCACATACTCATAGACTTCATGATATAGTTGATACTGATTATATTGATTATACCTCATATTTATGATATGTTGCTACCTGAGGCACTTGCACGAGCACTTGATACTACACTTATGTATAGATGTTTACCCTTGCCATCTTAGCATGCTTCAGACTTATTCATATTGAGGATATATTAGTACTGATCGTATTGACCTAGGATTGAGTCATACATACAATTTCTGCTCTGTGATTTTTCTGTTTACGAGTTGGCAACTCACCCCCGTTGTACCACAGTTCTTGCAGGTTTTTGCCGTACATGTTTCACTGCGGCTTTTCTGGCACACTGCTTCCTTTCTGGGTGATTGCTTTGGTAGGTGGGTTCACTCGCATCATGACCACCATTGTACTTATTTATTTTCAGTTGTATCTAGTAAATTCCATCAACCAAACTTGTATATTTATTCAGACTTAGAAAACCAGTTGTGTATTATTTCGATCTTAGAGTCGCGCGTTATAGTATTATGGTTTTCTTGTTGATTTTGAGTTTCCTTTTGAGTTTTGATCCTCGCCCTTTGGCGTTGTATATTATATTTCTTGCGTGGTTATGACCGTCGATTGACGAAGAGCTAGCTCCCGCTTGGGGATGCCTTTTATCATTATGCATATACTATTCATGTTGTACCCTATTCGGGGCCAGTATTTATAAAGGAAACTCTGCCGAAATTTTCAGAAAAGTCTTGAGGATTTTTAAATTGCATATTCGGCTTACTTATTTAAAAACCTTGTTTTTAAAACATGTTTTCTTCACTTCTTTAAACCTAGTTTTTCTTCATTTATTATTTAAAATGGTTTTAGATTTATGGGCTTTTGGCTTACTTGAATTAGATGGGGTCCTATAGACTTCATATGATTTAAGGGCCAGTGACGTGCTATTTCGGGTCGTGACAGGATTGTATACGGAGACTAGTTTATGTCGTCGCCTATAGGGCGTGGATTAGTCCAAATCCGTATATTTTAGATTTGGTATTTTAAAACTTAAATTATATTTTTCTTTAGTTCAAAAATATTTTGTTTGGTTCAAGGATCGTTAATCTAGTTTGAGATTAAGATCAACTTAAACATATGAGCATTTGGGCCCAATTTATTTTAACTAAGAAAACATTAGTCTTATTTGAGACTAATGTCAACTTAGCGATATTTTTAGGATCATTAAATTTTATTAAGATCCAACAATAGAGCATTTGGGCTCAGCTGCAAGAGACTTAGCTAATTTGGGCTTAGTCTGCTCAGTCTTCTCAAATCTGCTAAGCACTTATTTGAGCTCTGTTTGTTCAGCCCCTCCTTTTTTAATGCAAAAGTACTAAGCACTTGTTTGAAGCTCCAGCGCTCACATGGGTATCATGTGGAGCATTCAGTTGTGGACGCTGCCCAATCAGTGCTAAGCACTCAGTTATTTTGACTGAATATATATATATATATATATATATATATATATATATATATATATAGTGCTAAGCACATTTTTATATGGCGTCCACGTGAGGAGCACATGCGGCGCTATCCCATTTATTTTGTTGAGCACCCACGTGTATTTCATGTGAGGCGCTGGGCGCTGCCCAATCAGTGCTAAGCACATAGCCGTTTTGGCTGTATATGAAGTGCTAAGCACTTAGCCGTTTTGGCTGTATATGAAGTGCTAAGCACTTTTTATTTAGTGCTCGCGTGTATTTCACGTGAGGCGCTGGGCGCTGTTGGGGGCTCTCACGTGGGAAGTATGTGAGGTGCTAAGTTCTTTTCCTTTTTTTTTAGAGATTGAATCTCTGTTAATGGCATTTTGACCACTAATGCTCACCAAGATTTTTTTTGAAGATCTAGGATTAATTTTTCTTCAAGAACTAAGTTCTTATGTTTTTTTTATAAGAACTAAATATCTTTTTAGGGTTAAACCCTATTTTCAGGAAAATTGAATTCCTATAGGATAGGCCCTTTTCCTTTTTTCTAGTTCTTTTCTGAATCTTTTGATTCTCAAGAACAAGATCTTTCCGATGAGAATTAAATTCTCAACTTGTGGAAGACTTGTCCTGTGGATCTCAGATCCAGAGAAAGAACTAAGTTTTTGAAAAGGGTTAAACCCTTAGATATACCATGATAAGTAAATGAGATGTTTTGATCTCTGTGGTTTCTTTACCTAGGATTTAAGAGGAAAAATATTTTCTTCTCTATTGAGAATTAAATTCTCTGTTGTCTTTAAGAGCCTTCTGTATTTCTTGCAGAAGCTTAGGGGGGTTCCCTCTATATGAGACTTGAAGTCTTGAGTCATTTATATAGGAGAGGCAAGTTTGTTAATTAATTTGAGAAAATCTCTCATTGAGAGATTCCAATTGATTTTATTGGTCTCAAAAGATTACTTGGGGAATTTTATCCACCGTTGGATCTTTGATCCAAGGATTTCTGTTTTACATAATATGTTTTCTTGTTATTAACAAGACTTGGGAAATATTTTCCCATATACAGAAGAAATATTTTACCATGTACAATATTTTATTCTCTAAAATGATGATTTTTAATTACCATTGGATTTTTAATCCAAGAGCTCTCTATTTTACAGAGAACAATCTTTTTTGTTTGTAAAGATTGAGGAAATATATTTCCAAAATAGAATTTTATTCTATCATTGGATCTTTGATTTCACTTAGAAAGATTTGGGAGATATTTTCTCCTAATAGAATTTAATTCTATATTTTGATGATTTATCATCTCCATTGGATTTTTGATCCAACGGCTCTGTTTAACAGAGAGTATCCCAGTTTTTAGGAAAATATCCCCCTGTAGAATTTAATTCTGCTGATTTTAACTTGGGCGCCGGCGCTCACATGTCATGCACATAGGCGCCACTTAAAAATTTAATTCTTATACAAGATTGGCGCTCCTGTGCTTTGCACATTGGCGCCCACGTGAGCTTTACGTGCGGCGCCACCATAGGATTTAATCCTACAGGGTTAGCGCTGGTGCTGGCGCCCTCATAGGTAACACGTGAGGCGCTGCTTCATTATAATTTAACAGAGCTTAGATCTTTATTATGTTTAAATATTAGGGGACCAAATGCCCCTTACCGTTGTTCTCATGTGGTTTACACGTGAGTCCAACGGTGTCACTTTTACCACTGTTTGATCTTCTAGGGAGTTGAACCGTCCCCTCACGTCCTATAAATAGAGCATTTGGCCCTTGAGATGACCGCCATCTCATCATCTCTCTTAAGTTTCTTTATTCCTTGAGAATTTAATTCTCATATCAGAGGTTAGATCTCTGCCCACAGAACTCCTTCTGATCAGAGTTATACTCTGCCAAAAAAATTTTGGTAAGGATTATGAACAGAGTTTAACTCTTAAAAGACCCTCCCTTTTTTTTTTTGGATTTTTAACCCATTAACAGATCTTGACTCTTTTCTTGAAATGATCTCTTAGAGATCTTAAAAAGAACTTTCCCCCCTTTTTGAGTAGACCATGGGTCTTAAATCAATTGGCATTCCTGAGAATCGTTAGTTCTCCTCTTAGGGTTTTATCCTATCATTGATCCTGATCTTTGAGGGTCTCTGGAATTCGATTCCATTATATTTCTCATTTGTCTCCCAACATAGGGATTTCTGGGATTTAATCCCATTATTGGAGTAATTTAATTCCATTTTGTCTTACAAAGCTTAGCTCTGAGAAATTTTGGAACCTTTTGGAATTTTATTCCCCTTCCTATTCATTTTTTATGGTTTTAATACCCTTTTCACAGATTTGAATCTGTTGTTATTTTTAACAGAACTTGCTTTTCAAGGACACTGGGAGTTTTTTTAACTCCACTGCTTAATGGGACTATTCATTTAATGAGAATCATTTTGGATTCTCATAATGGGCGCATGTCTCATCATTGATGAGCCGTCACCTTGATTTTGTGGGGCCCACTGATTTTCCTTTAGAATGTACTGATTTTAATATGCTAATCGCTATCTCTTCACTGGTTTTTCTTTTCAGGTACTATGGCTTTCAGTTCCTTTTTTCCCTATGTTCGTTCGGAGAGTTCTTTTTCCGACGCTTCTACAGATCGTGAAGTTCTTGCTTTAATCTGGGATTACAATCCGAAACATAAATCTCTTCATCTATAGGGATCGTGGTATAGCTATATTATCCGGGGTCGGTGCAGCTTTACTTGTGCGGTGCCATTAGAACCGATCCCGTCAAATCATTATGTTGACCCTCCGCCGGTTGCTTATGCTGTGGAAGAGGTCAATTGGATCGCGGAAGGTTTTCTCCAATCTTTCATGGTGTCGACACCAGTCCAGCCGCTGATGGCCCTAGATATTTTAGGGCGTTGCATGTGTCAAGGGGAAGCGCGTCCTTGGGGTCAGGTTTACACAATAGGAGTGACCTCTCAACATCCGGTTGGTTACCTCCAATGGGCCCGTTATATTTTATCGGCCAATAAATCGCTACTGCTGAAAACCGGGTTATACCCAGCGGTCTACGCGTCTCTCTTTTATTACCACACTACTCATGTGTGGTGGGTTAAATCCTTTCTGGAGCAGTGGAATATTTCGACCCACACATTTCTTTTGTCAGACCGTGAGGTATCGATTTCGCTGGAAGAATTTGCAGAAATTTCCGGGTTACCCGTCAAAGGAGGGCATTATGAGGAAATACTTCATGCCGACGAGTATATCTTCGCCACCGAATCGGTAGTCATGGGCCTTGCCTCGGAAATGCTATCCGCTACAAGTTCCCGAGTTTGGTCAAAATGTTAAATATTTATGAGAGCTTGTTTTTGGAGTCCGGGGGTATGGAGTCAGCTGTACGGACTTTGTCGCCCGTTTCCTTCGTCCGGAAGTTTTATCGAAGAAGGCTGCAAAGTTTTCTAAGCTTAATGATTCGTTCAGATTTGGTTTGGACAAATTGCCGACTGCTGAGGAGGATTTAAAGTAGTTCTTTATTACGGATACCCCCATCGTCCCTTTTGCAGAGATTGCAGCTCCAGATACTGACGAGAAAACATTTTTCATGGGCTTCATTGGTTTGTGGCTGAGCTGGTTTGCACTCCTAATGCACCCTCGCTACATGAGATCGTCTGTTTTCTATTCGGCTCATTGCGTTGCGGCAGGGACGCGTATGGCTGTTGGGGTTGTAGGACTAGCCCACTTGTATCATGGTCTAAGTATAGAGGCCGACACCACCCAGCCGGGTTTGAAGCTCTTAAATCCCCCTTTGCATTACTTTACCTCATGGATCGAGATGCATGTGTTGGGTGCCTTTGGTGTGCATAAAAGACCTAGATTTTATGAAGGGTACAATTTCCCCCGGGTCATGCAATTGGTTGACGTTTCTTCTCCGGACCTAACACAGCGAGAGGCTCGGCGATTGCTCTTGCGTCCGCGCATGGTTGGGGATATCATGACCTTTGTTTATAGGGTTCTGACCATTGGTAAAGAACCCTCCAAAGTGGTCTAGCCGCTCCATGATGTCTTTAAGGATGAAGTTTCTGCTTTGAGGGCCCGGGAGATCGCGCATTTATATTCCATCAGGCCGAGTTTCCTAGTATTCAGGAAAAATGCATTGGTATAATTCATGAGGTATAACCCGCATCGTTTTGCTCAACAATCAGGCTATAACTAAGGCGTTCCTCTTGAAGCATTTCTCGTTGATCCGATTGCTATAGTGGAGAGCGTTCGCAATGTGGCGCACTATTTTATACGGCTAAATACGAGGTCTCATTTCCTGATTGCTGAGCCGAGTCATATCCCGAAAGCCTCAAATGCTTACATTGCCTGGTATCAGCATGCGACGAGAGCCGTTATTAAAGAAGAAAGACGGATGCTTCTCGATCATAAGGATTCTATCCCGGGCAGTAATCCCGCTGTTCCGCTGAAGCGACGGCCAGTGGTCCGCCCTTCCTTGAGAGAGAGAAACTCGGTTGTAGTTCTACGAGCCTTTCCAATAGTGTTGATGGCTAAGCCACGACCGGACGTAAGTACTCCTAGTGATGTGATGGTTGCGGTGTCTCCTGAGTCAGGTATTGGCTCGAAAATTGGGACTCGCCGTCCTAAGAAGGCTGTAAAGCGCAAGTTTCTACCGTCAAGTGTTGCTGCCAGCTCTCAGAAGAAGAAGAAAAATCCATGTTTTCGGCTGACGTTGTATTTGGTCAGGAATCTCACACTCTCTATAGCGAAGGCTTGTCCAAATATGGCATCAACGACAGTCTATTTGAAGTTTCTACTGATAAGAATGCCGCAGCTAATTTTCAAGCTACTATTGAGGCTTCTGAGCTATTAGCCCGTGAGCAAGCAGCGTTTGCTTCTCTTGCGGCGTCAGGTCTATCTCATTTATGCTCTTTTGCATATTTTAGAGTTTATCTCGTTTTATTAACACTCTTTTCTTAACAGACATCTCCACTGAAGAGGCTCTTTTGGCGTCCTTCAAAACATTCGAGGAAGAGGAGAGGCATTGCGCTTCTATGGGCCTTGGTATGATTCGTTTTGTGACGCTTTTGAATACACATATTTAGCTCATTTTTTTCACACCCTGACTTCCCTCATTTTTTATTACAGGAACCACCACAACTTGTGTTATTTTGAGTGCGATGACGTCTTTAGGTGGTGGTGCGGAGAATATCCCTCCCTCGATGGAACCTACGGAGCCTTCAGAGCTACCAGCTACCGTTGAGGTCACCCTAGGACCGCCACGAGAAGCGTCACTAAAGCAGCCGATGACAGACATTGTAGCCGATCCGGAGGCTGAGCCTGATTCGGATAAAGACGTTCCTCTATCTATGGTTCTGAAGAGATCTCTCCGTACGGTTAAAGCCGAGAGGAAGCATCGGAAGCACGCAGTGAGAGAGCGTCAGGCTAGCTTGGCCACAGGTGCGGGTTCGAGTGATATACGACCCTCTGATGTTCCCATGAAGGACATTCCTTCTGCCTTGTCAACCGCTCATAGGAAGATTGCGCGCGCAGCTCGTGAAGAGGCTGAGCAGTTACTTCAAGATAAGACAGTTCACGATATCTTAATGAAACCTAGTAGGACTTATTTACTTTTCCAGATTTCTTTCTGTTGGGTTATGCTAGCGCCCTGGCAATCTACCATGACCGTTTGCAGAACAAAATTTTTCAAAACTAGCGCTAGAACAACCCTATAACCCGGATCTACCATAAACCTAAAGCTAGCAAACTAAAGAGGAGTTTAGAATGGTTATATCGAATGATCCAAGTCCTTCGGTCTTCTACCATCTTCCTAAGCTCCTAGAGACCACCATGATCAAGCTTGATCATCGGTCTCCCTCCATCGAAGATGATCCACCTGAGGATTTGTAGTTCGAGCTCCAACCTCATAGCCGAGGTAACTAGGGTACCTAGTTTGCTAAACTAGATAACCTAGAGGATGTATAGTCTAATGATGGATTAATTTGTCTCCAAACACTCTAGGTTTCTCAATACATGAGACTTTTAGGGTGGAGGTAGAAGAAGAAGCTTGAGGAGATGAGAGTGTTGTGAACATGAAGCAACCATAGAAAAATGGCTAAGTGTTGTGAAGCCAAGCAAACTCAAGCATAACAAAAAATCTCACAACACCAAATAAATATCAAGCATGTCACAATAGTGAACCATGAGTCACCCCATGAGTCACTACAAAGCCATGCTTCCATAAATGCAAAGAACACCTCATCCTCCACCTCATTTAACCATTTAACAAAATGGTTAAAACAAAAATGAGGTGGCATCTTCTAGAAGTAATCTTGTAATAAATTACAAGAATACCCCTCATCCGTATATACATACCCGTATCCGTATTCCAAAAAATACGAATACAAAGAGACGAAAATAATCCAAAAATAAAATACTAGGATCCGGCTTAAACCAAAGCCCACTAGTATAATCCGTCCGAATCATGATACGTGCACAAGTGCACGTATATGATTGAACCCTGCCGTAAAACCATACGGCCTCTACATCGTTTCGCCCGAAGCAGTGCAACCCTCTGTGTGGGACTCTGAAGACTCGTCAATACGTTGGCAGTGAGTTTAACCACAAGCACGTCAGTTTAACCACAAGCACGTCAGTGTCGGCACGTGGGCGCTTTGCGCTCGAGCGCAGTGCGCCTGAGCGCAGCACACCACGTGTCGGTATGTGGGCGCTTTGCGCTCGAGCGCAGTGCGCCTGAGCGCGAGCGCGCCACGTGTCGGTACGTGGGCGCTTTGCGCTCGAGCGCAGTGCGCCTGAGCGCGAGCGCGCCACGTGTCGGCACGTGGGCGCTTTGCGCTCGAGCGCAGTGCGCCTGAGCGCGAGCGCGCCACGTGTCGGCACGTGGGCGTTTTGCGCTCGAGCGCTGGGCACTGGCGAGACAAAGGGACTTTTAGTCCCAGAACCAGAAGCTATGCTTCAGAAAGGAAATATTTATTATATATATATATCTATGTAAATATATAGAGTTAAACTCCTAAAATGTTTTGGTTGATGAAAGGGGTTCTTCCTCTTCCTCCTCTATTGGCTGGATCTTGATGATCAAGAGATGTGGGATCTAAAAATCTCTCCTTTCTGAGATCTAATGGTAGATCCAAGTTCCCCCTTGTGGGTTTTATGGTGGAAGACTTCTTAGTTTTTGAAAAGAAAGAGTAAAACTCTTGATTTAATTCAAAAGAAATGAGAAGGTTTAGAACCTTGGAGAAGGAGCAGGAGGCACAAAAGATCTCAGATCTAAAATTTTTGTGGAGAGAATGAAAAAAGTCCCCTTTTATTCATCATCATGTTGCCTTTTATAGGCTTACATATTTACATATAGCCCTTTGGGCTTCACAAAAATGGCATTTTGCCTATCCCATGGCTCATGTGCCATTTCATTTTTGCACATAAGCTATGGGCTTACAAAATATTGGCTTTATGCTCATTTTGCATACATTCATGTATAAAAAATTACATAAAAATTATTTATTACATGATTTTGTTGTTGGCATGGGGAGGCTGGCCGCGGGCTCGACTTGGGCATGGGCCCGCTTGACCTGGGCTTCAGCCCACCTAGCTTGGGGGTTGACCTTGACTTTGACTCGGTCAACCGGGGTGTAAATTTTTACCCCAACAAAGTGCCCCCCATCAATAAATGTACACCGCACATTTGAGTTGTGTGCATGAAATTGATGGATCTTGAAGTTGGACTTCGAGGTAGAACATCATTCCAGGGGAGGAGCATCATCCCGGAGTTCGGAGCATCTTTCCGTAGAGCGGAGCATGATTCCAGAGTTCGGAGCATCTTTCTGAAGAGCGGAGCATAATTCCAAGGATCGGAGCATCATTCCGATGAACGGAGCATGATTCCAGGGGATCGGAGCATCATTCCGAAGGGCGGAGCATGATTCCAGGGATCGGAGCATCATTCCGATGAGCGGAGCATCATTCCAAGGATCGGAGCATCATTCCGATGAGCGGAGCATGGTTCCAGGGATCGGAGCATCATTCCGAAGGGCGGAGCATGATTCCAGGGATCAGAGCATCATTCCGATGAGCGGAGCATCATTCCAGGATTCGGAGCATCATTCCGAAGAGCGGAGCATGATTCCAGGGGTTCGGAGCATCATTCCGAAGGGTGGAGCATGATTCCAGGGGTTCGGAGCATCATTCCGAAGGGCGGAGCATGATTCCAAGGGTCGGAGCATCATTCCGAAGAGCGGAGCATGATTCCAGAGGTTCGGAGCATCATTCCAAAGGGTGGAGCATGATTCCAAGGGTCGGAGCATCATTCCGAAGAGCGGAGCATGATTCCAAGGGTCGGAGCATCATTCCGATGAGCGGAGCATAATTCCAGGATCGGAGCATCATTCCAATTTGCGGAGCATGATTCCAAGGATCGGAGCATCATTCCAATTTGCGGAGAATGATTCCAAGGATCGGAGCATCATTCCGATGAGCGGAGCATAATTCCAGGATTCGGAGCATCATTCCGAAGGGTGACAGACATTCTAACCGAAGCATAATTTCGATGCGGAGGTTGATTCCCAGGCGAAGCATAATTCCGAAAGAGAAGGCAAATACTCCGAGGCGAAGCATGATTTCGACATGGGGTACATTCTGAGACGGAGCATGATTCCGGTGCAGAGCTTGTCGGTTGACTTGATTCCGAGGCGAAGCATAATTTCGATAGGGAAGGAAGGTACACCGAGGCGAAGCATCATTTCGACACGGGGTGCACATTCTGAGACGAAGCTTGATTCCGACGCAGAGCTGGTTGGTTGATTTGATTCCGAGGCGGAGCATAATTCCGGCAGGGAAGGTAGATATCCCGAGGCGAAGCATGATTTCGACACGGGGTACACTCTGAGACGAAGTATGGTTCCGACGCAGAGCTGGTTGGTTGATTTGATTCCGATGCGGAGCATAATTCTGGCAGGGAAGGTAGATATCCCGAGGCGAAGCATGATTTCGACACGGGGTACACTCTGAGACGAAGTATGGTTCCGACGCAGAGCTGGTTGGTTGATTTGATTCCGGGTTGACATCAGCATCGCTACACTGGAATATAGTACCAGGAGCGAATCATCATTTGTCATGAGAGGATTTGGGGATTGGTTTTTTTTTTTGGTTTTTTATTTGTTTGGCATCAGCATCGCTACACTGGAATATGGTTCCAGGAGCGAATCATCATTTGCGTTTGCTTATGAGGAAACGATGTCTTAGGAGACAGGTTTTAGGTCCCTATCGCCTAAGACTTTTCAACTTTGTGAGCTGTAAGGGTCTCACAAAGCATTTTCTCCCTACAGGTCATAAGGATCCCGTAAGTGCATTTTCTCCTTGGGAGTCGTGGGGACTTCCAAGTGTGTTGCTCCTTTCTGAGTCGTAAAGATCTCACGCGGGAATTTTCTCCTCACAAAGTCGAGAGGACCTTGTGAGTGCATTTCATCTCTTTCTCACGAGTTTGCGCCCTTTCGGGTTTTCACAAACTCGCCGGCAGTCCTGCTGTTTTTACTCACGGAGCCCTTTCGGGTTTTCATCCGTGCCCATCTTGCTTGTGGACATACCTTTTTTTTTATTTTATTTTATTATATTTTTTTTGGAGAGATTGGGATTGTTTTATGCCCGTGGATTGTATACGGTTTTGCAGGATGTATGATCCAGACCGTAGGGCCGGAAAAATTTCGAGATTTTGTTGGCGTCTGCATTGCTGCACTGGAATATGGTACCAGGAGCGACTCATCATTCGCTATTGGGGTACGGGATTTGGAATTTGGTTGGCGTCTGCATCGCTGCACTGGAATATGGCACCAGGAGCGACTCATCATTCGCCATTGGGGTATGGGATTTGGAATTTGGTTGGCGTCTGCATTGCTGCACTGGAATATGGTACCAGGAGCGACTCATCATTCGCCACTTGGGAATTGGGGAGTGACGGCTTAGGAGAAAGGTTTGGATCCCTATCGCTTAAGGCTTTTCAATTTTATGGGCCGTAAGGGTCCCATAAAGTATTTTCTCCCTACGAGTCGTAAGGATCCCGTAGGTGCATTTTCTCCTTAGGAGTCGTGAGGACCCCTAAGTGTGTTTTTCCTTTGTGAGTCGTAAGGATCCCACAAAGGTTTTTTCTCCTCATGTATCGTGAGGACACATGAGTGGGTCTTCTCAATGGAGCATAATTCCAAAGGCGGAGACCAGCCGCGTAACTGGTGATTACGGTGGGGCATGAGGGTGATGAGAATTATTTGAGCCCGTGGATTGAATACGGTAGTCAATTTATGTCACGTCCCGAAAGTACGGAACATAACCGGCACTTAAACTACGAAACGCCTCGAGGCGTACGTAATCTAAGTAAACCGAACACCCAGAAATCCAAACCAAGAAAAGAAGTAGAGTGAAGGAAAACCAATTTAAAACAAGTAGTTTTAATAGCATAAGCCGAATTATGCGGTTTTTAAGAACATCAAAATTTACTGAAAATTTCGGCAGAGTCTCCTTTGTAAATACTGGCTCCCAAACGGAATACAACATGAATAGTATACGAAATCAATAAAAAGGCATCCCCAAGCGGGAGCTAGCTCTTCGTCAATCGACGGTCACAACCACACAAGCAATATAATATACAACGCCAACGGCGAGGATCAAACTCAAAAGGAAACTCAAAACCACCAGAAATATAACGAGCGACTCTAAGGTCCAAAGAATAAACAACACTGGTCTCTATCTCAATAAATACATGTTTGGTTGATGGAATTTACTAGATACAACGGAATAATATTATACAAGGTAATATGATGGGTACGATACAAGAAAAACCCACCTACTAGCAAGTCACCCGAATGAAACTGAGCCCGCAAAGCCGTAATTAAACCTGTACGGCAAAACCTGCAAGAAACTGGGGCACAACGGGGGTGAGTTGCCAACTCGTGAATAGAAAAACATCTACGCACAGAAATCGCATAAATAACGCAATCCTAGGTCAATGATCATAATATATCCTCAAAAATGTATATAACATGCAGCCTATAACAAGGCTAGGGTAAATATCTAACCCGAGTGTAATCTCATGTGGCCGTGTCTGTGCCTCAGGTAGCAATATATCATATGAATGAGGTATGCATGCATGACACAGAATACATGTAAATGAAGAAACTGTTTTCATAATTTAGTGAGATTTCCTTCGTATTTTTAAACTGAGGTATCATAAATGAAATCAGTATCAACAGTGTCTAGCATCGACACAAAACATAAATCTCACTGTCTCGAAATATCAATGTCTCAATCTCAATATCTAGGGCACCGTCAGTCCAGACCGACCCCTACCATCCATCTCAAGACCACGACGGTATCCTCCGGATATCCGACGTGTCGGGTAATATCACCGGTAGGTAATCTGTCCCCTGCCAGGCTCAACGTCAACACCACATTCATCTTGCCCCGGGGTACCATACCGGGCCCACCATGTACCCGTGACGGTTCCTCCACTCCTCGACACGGATCTCGAAAACCACAGCAAACTCATGGTGGACGACACTTACATCACTAGAAAACCGCAATTTACATATTTTAAAAGGTTAATAAGTTTAGAAATTTTGCGGCTTTCCCCCGAAATCCAGAAATATCATAAATCTCAAGAAGTCATCACAAGTGCATATGTCAATGCTAATGAATGTATATGGTGTCAATAACCAAGTTGCAATGTATGATTAATAACTAGGCATGAACAATGGAATAACAGTATGCATGAAGTGACAAGTAATAACTACAATGTCTAAACTGGCATATAACCCAGGTACACTAATATCGTATCAACTACTAACTAACAAGCTAAGCCAAGCAATAGTATTTTCTAAGTGTACGTGACATGGCAATTACCGATGAAGATGTGTGTGAGCCGGCAAGTAAGTGTATGTAGTACATACGCATCATCGGTAATGGTGCTGTTGTCCTAACAGCATGATATCAATAATGGAGTATGCAGCAAAATAAGTATGCGGGGCAGAGCGAACAACAATAATGTGCGGAAGCAGAATACTAGACACAACGATAACTAATCAGTATTAAACTAATATAAGTCCTACAAATGGTGCCTTTTGAAATAACACGAATCATGGGGTTTTGAAAATAGGGGCTACGGTGTTTTTTATGAAAAGATACGTCTTTTGAAATATCCGTAGGATCCCTTGGGCTGTCTTTTAAAATACCCACGATTCGTTAGTTTTTGAAATAGGTAAGAATCGAATCTAATCTAACAACTAAACTAAACTAAAGGGCTAAGCTAACCAGCTGGACTACAGGTAAGGAAACCGCCTAACATCTGAGTCGATGTATATACATACCTGTATATATATATTAGTCGGTGATCCCGCCTCAATAATATCATATCCGATACCATATCTATAATCAGACATCCCAAGTCAAGAGTGCGGATCAATCATCAATATATAGCTCGTACGTAAATCCGTCGTACGGCATCCCCAAATCTGGGTACGGGTCAAAGTCACATCAATCACACTATTCATTTGGTATCTTCTTTATCAAATATCATGATCCGGAATAATGTCCTACGTCTAATACAATATTGATGCCATCTATGTATGCATGCGGGTGTAAGAATTACTACGTCAGAAGACCCGCTAAAACATCAGGTCGTATCTCAATACGAACCAAATCACATCACCGATCTCCTGGCCTCAAGCCCAATCTCATCGACTCATCTCAAATTCTAAATACTATCCTCAAATCCAGTATATGAACACATAGTCCCATACCCATGTGAACACATAAATATATATTCCCATACACGCACATATGAAATAAGGAATGTATGCAAGTATGTATATGTGTGTATGTGTAAGTGTAGTGCACCCACTACCTAAGGTTTCGTAACCATGCACCAATCCAACACCAATATCCATCTAAAATCATCAATAATAAATCCTAACAACATATCATAAATTGTTGGTGTGTATACGCATCCGTATACATCACCACGGACTGCGGGGGTGCTATACGCCATCCACCCGACTTCTCCCCGTAGATATAAATCTACTCACCTGGTCCTCGCTCGCTGGTGCCGACGTCGCCACACGCTTGCTTGTCATCTCGAAGTCCGCATGGGGTACCTACATATCATAACGCACCGTATCGCATTAAAACTAAATTCGAAATCGAAACGGCATACGAAAATCAAATCGGCACGCGTATCACGCATAGGTCCAAACCTATCGCCTACGCATGCAAGAATAGTCAAACCAACCCTCGATGTCGATGTACAAACGTCAAACCATCGAGAAAAATCCAATCACACTCATTTGCACATTCACGAACACTAATTTTAATATAAACTAGGTTAAAACTCATAAAAACCCCAACTTTACTTAAAAAGTCACTTTTCCGAAAATCTAGCAAGCACAATTCGCCGTTTTTGTACAAAACAGGATGTTTAAATGAATGTAACGGCCAATATATTTATTAAATATCTTAAATAAGTCATAGAAACAATTTCCGGAATTTAATCTCATTAAATTCCAAAAACCCTAATATTCTAGTTTACAAAATACCCTTTTTTTAACAATTTCATAGCAAAAAAATGCGCAAACTACAATTTAGGTTGGATTTCCATGAACTAAAGTGTTAAACTACACTTAATAAAGTTAATAATATGATAAAAACCCTAACCATATTTTTAATCTCACATATAAATGCATTTCATAAAACCCTAGTTTGCACAAAAGCTTAATTTGGACATTTTTCAAGTAACAACTTGTAATATGCAACTAGATAAATTTTAACAATTTTTC
The DNA here is from genome assembly GCA_030015575.1 of Agapanthus africanus. NCBI lineage: Eukaryota > Viridiplantae > Streptophyta > Magnoliopsida > Asparagales > Amaryllidaceae > Agapanthus > Agapanthus africanus. The sequence continues at coordinate 984,146,588 of CM057338.1, forward strand.
AAGATGTTAGCTCACATCACAAACCATGCACAAGTGATCACAACCCAATTTCAAAACAAAACCCTAACTAGAATTCCTTAATCATACAATTGAACCCACATAAAGCCAAATTAACACTTAATTAAGCTAACTACAAGCAATTAACAACAATTTAAGCAAAAGGGTTAGAATTTACCCAAACAAATTGAAGATCCCACAAGCACACATAGCCCTCCAAAATGCTCCCTTGTCACCAAAATCCATGCTATACGGGCTAAGCTAAAATGGGTAGGAGTCGGATTTTGATTTGGATTTTTGCTTGATTTTTTATGGATTTTTCTTTGGATTTTCTTTGATGGAACAAAGAGAGGAGAAGAGGAAAATGGGGCTGTTGGGGGGGTTGCTGGTTTCGGCCAGGTTGTGGGGGGGTTGGGTGAGGGAGGAGAGAGAGTGAGGTGGAGAAAATAACAAGTAAGGAAGTCCAAGTCAACACAAAGTCAAAAGTCCAACTCATTTATCCATTTTCTTTTCTTTTCTTTCATTTCTTTTCCTTGAAATCCAAGTGGGGACAAAAGAGGGGGCTGCTGAATTCTTTAAGGGGATAAGTGAATGGGTGTGTGTGGGTGTGGGTACGGGTGTGGGGTGATGAAAAATGATAAATACAATACCCCAAACATCCATTTACGCTAAAAAAAAGCCTTTTTTCTTTAATAATTTCTAAACCGTTTTGGCAAATGATTTCGTTCCAAAAACCACATGATAAAATTTTATTTAATTTTTTATGATGCACAAAATTTGTTTCAACTCATTCCAATTTGTAATTTTCCCTAATTAAATGTATTAGTGACGGCTTAAATAATAATAAAATAATATTTTTTTCAGAAAATTTGAAATTTCACCAGTGGCTCAATAAACACCAAATAATAGCAATTACATAGCTAGAATATGTATATTTAATTTTTATAATAAGATATTTGCATTTTGACTTTTTACAGAAAAACCCCTTATTTTACCGATTTTTCGAAATTTCACCGAAACGATTTTCAAAGCGTTACAATCTTCCCCCCTTAAAGAAATTCGGTCCCCGAATTTAAATTCAAACTCCCCCAAATACTAAAACATCTAAGAAAACCCATCAAGTCGTCGGGGCTCCGAAATTGTAAATACATAAAACAAATCGTAGCGCAGCGCATGCGCTTGAAAAATGAGCATATAACTCAAATCAAAACTCCGTCAAGCATCCCGCAATCATCGGAGTCATGGAGAAGACATCAATGCCAAATCCAAATCAAAACCAATATGACATAACTCGAAACTATACATATAAATATCGAATCTATATCTGTAAGTATCTGAAGGAAATGCATGCCAAATCTCTTTAAGTCGCTGTGCAACGCGTATAACACTGCACAGTGGCGGACGTCTACCATAAGAAAATAACTATATACATATATACCTTTGTTTGAAATGTACGTTCCGCCGTTTTGGAAACAATTTAGAAGGGTCTCCTTGTTTTAAACATTTCGTGTCATATCAGACACGTAGGTAAATACTGAGGCTATAGCTCGCTTTTTGGAAATCCCTTCAATAACTATCAAGGCATGCAAAAATATATTCAGGTACTGTCCTCTGACTAGTCCTGCTCAGTACGAAAACACATAGCAATATCATAAAAACGTACTGCTCTATACGAAATCAATCCCAAAATATTCACATGAATGCTACGTGCGTCTGGTGCGCATGGAAATCAAAATCCATGAATGTGCCATACATGCGCACAGAAACAACATCTAAGTGCATCGGGTGTGCACGAAACATCTGTCGTAGGCAACATGTGTGCCTGACAGCAAAATCAGGTGCACCTGACATGCACGAAAAATTCTCAATTTAGTGCCTCTGGTGTGCACCAAAATCACCCTTCAAAACATGCGCCCAACATGCGCGAAAATCCAAATCAGGTGCATCCATCGTGCACGAAATCATGAAATCCAATATCAAGCGCCGAACGTGCGCAAAATCAATCAGGTGCACAAGGTGCACAAAATAAATATCGAGTATCACAATCGAAATCGAAGTCCAGTGCACACTGCAAGCATATAATAACTATACAGAGTGCATGAACCAATTCGTGTGCATGCATACGCACAAAACCAACTCAACTGTTTAAAACCGTAAAATCACAAACATGTGAAACTAAAGCACGAAAACGATATCAAGTGCAACACTGTGCAAAGATCGTAAATCCTCAATCATCAAAATCAAATCATACGAATAAATCACCCAAAACATCGAAATCAATAATGGCGGAACAGTACCGCTCAAGTGCATCCTCTAAGAATCTCGGGCCAACTGTCGCGGTCACTAGTGGGACGTCTCGTCGATGATCATGAACTCTGGCCTGCTGGTGTACGTAACATGACCACTCCTGGGTCCAAGTCTTCTCCGTGGATTACCAATCTCACAATCCATCGGCTCATCGGCCCTGTCAAGGCAGCATATCACTGGCGTCGGCCTCTGGCTCTCTGAATGCACATGACACATCTGATCCTGGGTGCAAATATCATTGCATCAGTGGCCTGGAAGGAATCCTGCTCACGGTCTATTCCATGCCTCGTCTCTGCCAACTGTCCGGAAGTCGTTGTCCTTTCCTATATCTGCATCTTGCTCTGGAACGACTGCATACTCATCGCGACTCCTTCTGGAAGGTAAGTCCAAGTACCATGCCTCGGCATGCGCATCGCATCTCTGATGTTGGCGGAGTGGAACGTCATCTCATCTAGATCTGGTACGAACCTCTTACTCCACTTTTCTCTAATGTCGTCTGCTTCGGACTCATTTCGTCGTGGCTGCATGGACTGAGCTCCAACGGCTATCCTCGTATCTGGAGTCTCCCAAGAATGCATCTCACCACCTAGCATCCGAATTAAGTCGAGCCATCCAATCGATTCGTCAAAACCTCATAATCCCCCAAGAGCTCAACATCTTGGGTACAGTTTAATAGTATCGAGTACATACCACAGCATCGGTGGTCCAGCCGTAGAAGGGCAAACCCAAGCCTCACTAATGGCGCCGCAGAACTGCCGCAAACCCTAAGGTTCAAAGGCTTTCACACGGTCATTAAGTCGAGTTAGGGTTTCATTCTTCTAGAGGGACCATAGAATTGCCTGCATGTCTTTCCGACTACCTTAAACTTGGAATAATAGATTTCTGACATTCGATCGTCTCTGTCGACTCCCAACGTCTCCGCGTGAAGTCGTCTCTAGCTGGAACCAATCTATCTGATGACCTCGCATCGGGGTAGGCGAACGATCCACATGTCTTAGTCATTCATCCTCGATGACTAGCGACCTTCTCTCATCTCTTAGTACAACTTATACTGCAATAGCTCCAACATCTGGGGCGATATCTCGTCGTTCGCAACAATAACTGGCTCACTCGTCTGCATGCTGAACCGTGCCTCAATCATCAGGAGTAAGCAACACACCAATGGTCATCAAAATCTGGCTGGCCTCCATCATTGGCTCAATTCTCTAGTGTCGATCAGCACCTCCGAGTAACCTCATAAAGGCGATCCGCCAAACGCTCGTGGCGCGGAAACACAGTAAAAAGACACATCTCTGCAATCGTGTGTCGCCGGAATTTCGCCCTGCTCAGTCCTCGTTCGTGACGAGCTTGTGCTGACCGCAACTCTAGCCGTAGCTCTCCCTGCCCGTAACCGTAGCAGCAAAACCAAACTGGTACCGATGAGGCTAGATCAGGAAGGAATATAATACTGAACAAGGAAATGTACATCCTAAGGCTTCTTAAGTGGAGTGGCGTGTCGTAAATATGCCGCGGAACATACCAACGGTACGTCACTCTACTTTAGTCACCTATTCCATCAACCAAGGGTCATCCTATGCTCCGAAGGTTAAAACCTAACACTCTGATACCAATTTTGTCACGTCCCGAAAGTACGGAACATGACCGGCACTTAAACTACGAAACGCCTCGAGGCGTACGTAATCTAAGTAAACCGAACACCCAGAAATCCAAACCAAGAAAAGAAGTTGAGTGAAGGAAAACCAATTTAAAACAAGTAGTTTTAATAGCATAAGCCGAATTATGCGGTTTTTAAGAACATCAAAATTTACTGAAAATTTCGGCAGAGTCTCCTTTGTAAATACTGGCTCCCAAACGGGATACAACATGAATAGTATACGAAATCAATAAAAAGGCATCCCCAAGCGGGAGCTAGCTCTTCGTCAATCGACGGTCACAACCACACAAGAAATATAATATACAACGCCAACGGCGAGGATCAAACTCAAAAGGAAACTCAAAACCACCAGAAATATAACGAGCGATTCTAAGGTCCAAAGAATAAACAACACTGGTCTCTATCTTAATAAATACATGTTTGGTTGATGGAATTTACTAGATACAACGGAATAATATTATACAAGGTAATATGATGGGTACGATACAAGAAAAACCCACCTACTAGCAAGTCACCCGAATGAAACTGAGCCCGCAAAGCCATAATTAAACCTGTACGGCAAAACCTGCAAGAAACTGGGGCACAACGGGGGTGAGTTGCCAACTCGTGAATAGAAAAACATCTACGCACAGAAATCGCATAAATAACGCAATCCTAGGTCAATGATCATAATATATCCTCAAAAATGTATATAACATGCAGCCTATAACAAGGCTAGGGTAAATATCTAACCCGAGTATAATCTCATGTGGCCGTCTCTGTGCCTCAGGTAGCAATATATCATATGAATGAGGTATGCATGCATGACACAGAATACATGTAAATGAAGAAACTGTTTTCATAATTTAGTGAGATTTCCTTCGTATTTTTAAACTGAGGTATCATAAATGAAATCAGTATCAACAGTGTCTAGCATCGACACAAAACATAAATCTCACTGTCTCGAAATATCAATGTCTCAATCTCAATATCTAGGGCGCCGTCAGTCCAGACCGGCCCCTACCATCCATCTCAAGACCACGATGGTATCCTCCGGATATCCGACGTGTCGGGTAATATCACCGGTAGGTAATCTGTCCCCTGCCAGGCTCAACGTCAACACCACATTCATCTTGCCCCAGGATACCATACCGGGCCCACCATGTACCCGTGACGGTTCCTCCACTCCTCGACACGGATCTCGAAAACCACAGCAAACTCATGGTGGACGACACTTACATCACTAGAAAACCGCAATTTACATATTTTAAAAGGTTAATAAGTTTAGAAATTTTGCGGCTTTCCCTCGAAATCCAGAAATATCATAAATCTCAAGAAGTCATCACAAGTGCATATGTCAATGCTAATGAATGTATATGGTGTCAATAACCAAGTTGCAATGTATGATTAATAACTAGGCATGAACAATGGAATAACAGTATGCATGAAGTGACAAGTAATAACTACAATGTCTAAACTGGCATATAACCCAGGTACACTAATATCGTATCAACTACTAACTAACAAGCTAAGCCAAGCAATAGTATTTTCTAAGTGTACGTGACATGGCAATTACCGATGAAGATGTGTGTGAGCCGACAAGTAAGTGTATGTGGTATATACGCATTATCGGTAATGGTGCTGGTGTCCTAACAGCATGATATCAATAATGGAGTATGCAGCAAAATAAGTATGCGGGGCAGAGCGAACAGCAATAATGTGCGGAAGCAGAATACTAGACACAACGATAACTAATCAGTATTAAACTAATATAAGTCCTACAAATGGTGCCTTTTGAAATAACACGAATCATGGGGTTTTGAAAATAGGGGCTACGGTGTTTTTATGAAAAGATACGTCTTTTGAAATATCCGTAGGATCCCTTGGGCTGTCTTTTAAAATACCCACGATTCTTTAGTTTTTGAAATAGGTAAGAATCGAATCTAATCTAACAACTAAACTAAACTAAAGGGCTAAGCTAACCAGCTGGACTACAGGTAAGGAAACCGCCTAACATCTGAGTCGATGTATATACATACCTGTATATATATATTAGTCGGTGATCCCGCCTCAATAATATCATATCCGATACCATATCTATAATCAGGCATCCCAAGTCAAGAGTGCGGATCAATCATCAATATATAGCTCGTACGTAAATCCGTCGTACGGCATCCCCAAATCTGGGTACGGGTCAAAGTCACATCAATCACACTATTCATTTGGTATCTTCTTTATCAAATATCATGATCCGGAATAATGTCCTACGTCTAATACAATATTGATGCCATCTATGTATGCATGCGGGTGTAAGAATTACTACGTCAGAAGACCCGCTAAAACATCAGGTCGTATCTCAATACGAACCAAATCACATCACCGATCTCCTGGCCTCAAGCCCAATCTCATCGACTCATCTCAAATTCTAAATACTATCCTCAAATCCAGCATATGAACACATAGTCCCATACCCATGTGAACACATAAATATATATTCCCATACACGCACATATGAAATAAGGAATGTATGCAAGTATGTATATGTGTGTATGTGTAAGTGTAGTGCACCCACTACCTAAGGTTTCGTAACCATGCACCAATCCAACACCAATATCCATCTAAAATCATCAATAATAAATCCTAACAACATATCATAAATTGTTGGTGTGTATACGCATCCGTATACATCACCACGGACTGCGGGGGTGCTATACGCCATCCACCCGACTTCTCCCCGTAGATATAAATCTACTCACCTGGTCCTCGCTCGCTGGTGCCGACGTCGCCACGCGCTTGCTTGTCATATCAAAGTCCGCATGGGGTACCTACATATCATAACGCACCGTATCGCATTAAAACTAAATTCGAAATCGAAACGGCATACGAAAATCAAATCGGCACGCGTATCACGCATAGGTCCAAACCTATCGCCTACGCATGCAAGAATAGTCAAACCAACCCTCGATGTCGATGTACAAACGTCAAACCATCGAGAAAAATCCAATCACACTCATTTGCACATTCACGAATACTAATTTTAATATAAACTAGGTTAAAACTCACAAAAACCCCAACTTTACTTAAAAAGTCACTTTTCCGAAAATCTAGCAAGCACAATTCGCCGTTTTTGTACAAAACAGGATGTTTAAATGAATGTAACGGCCAATATATTTATTAAATATCTTAAATAATTCATAGAAACAATTTCCGGAATTTAATCTCATTAAATTCCAAAAACCTTAATATTCTAGTTTACAAAATACCCTTTTTTTAACAATTTCATAGCAAAAAAATGCGCAAACTACAATTTAGGTTGGATTTCCATGAACTAAAGTGTTAAACTACACTTAATAAAGTTAATAATATGATAAAAACCCTAACCATATTTTTAATCTCACATATAAATGCATTTCATAAAACCCTAGTTTGCACAAAAGCTTAATTTGGACATTTTTCAAGTAACAACTTGTAATATGCAACTAGATAAATTTTAACAATTTTTCAAGATGTTAGCTCACATCACAAACCATGCACAAGTGATCACAACCCAATTTCAAAACAAAACCCTAACTAGAATTCCTTAATCATACAATTGAACCCACATAAAGCCAAATTAACACTTAATTAAGCTAACTACAAGCAATTAACAACAATTTAAGCAAAAGGGTTAGAATTTACCCAAACAAATTGAAGATCCCATAAGCACATATAGCCCTCCAAAATGCTCCCTTGTCACTAAAATCCATGCTATACGGGCTAAGCTAAAATGGGTAGGAGTCGGATTTTGATTTTGATTTTTGCTTGATTTTTTATGGATTTTTCTTTGGATTTTCTTTGATGGAACAAAGAGAGGAGAAGAGGAAAACGGGGCTGTTGGGGGGTTGCTGGTTTCGGCCAGGTTGTGGGGGGGTTGGGTGAGGGAGGAGAGAGAGTGAGGTGGAGAAAATAACAAGTAAGGAAGTCCAAGTCAACACAAAGTCAAAAGTCCAACTCATTTATCCATTTTCTTTTCTTTTCTTTCATTTCTTTTCCTTGAAATCCAAGTGGGGACAAAAGAGGGGGCTGCTGAATTCTTCAAGGGGATAAGTGAATGGGGGTGTGTGGGTGTGGGTACGGGTGTGGGGTGATGAAAAATGATAAATACAATACCCCAAACATCCATTTACGCTAAAAAAAAGCCTTTTTTCTTCAATAATTTCTAAACCGTTTTGGCAAATGATTTCGTTCCAAAAACCACATGATAAAATTTTATTTAATGTTTTATGATGCACAAAATTTGTTTCAACTCATTCCAATTTGTAATTTTCCCTAATTAAATGTATTAGTGACGGCTTAAATAATAATAAAATAATATTTTTTTCAGAAAATTTGAAATTTCACCAGTGGCTCAATAAACACCAAATAATAGCAATTACATAGCTAGAATATGTATATTTAATTTTTATAATAAGATATTTGCATTTTGACTTTTTACAGAAAAACCCCTTATTTTACCGATTTTTCGAAATTTCACCGAAACGATTTTCAAAGCGTTACAATTTAGGGACTAACCGTAGGGCCGGAAGAATTTTGGAAAACTGGATTTTGGTTGGCGTCTGCGTTGCTGCACTGGAATATGGTACCAGGAGCGACTCATCATTCGCCGTTTTTTTTGTTTTTGCATTTTTTTTTTACCGCGATTGCTCTATCATTTCAGCTTTTCTTATCGCGAAGGTCGCGATTACCCCATCATTTCGGCTTTTCTTCGCGGTTGCCCCATCATTTCGGCTTTATTTTCATCTTTATTTTACTCGCTGATTTTTATTGCGAGTTGCCCCATCATTTCGGCTTTTTCTTATTTTTCTTTTATTTACACATTTTTTTTATTTACATTTTTTTTACATTCCCAGTTTAACGACTTAGAGGTCGACTGTTCCCAGTTTAATGACGTGGTGGTCGACTGTTCCCAGTTTAATGACGTGGTGGTCGACTGTTTTCAGAGAAAGGCAGATGTCTGAGAGAATCGGTTTCACGAAGAACTTCGGTCTCCATTTGTATGAAATTGGCGGTTGCAGCTTGACTGTTTGTTAACACGCCTTTGGACTGTTCTATCTCTCCTGCCTTGTATTGCTTTTCGACCCAATCTTTGAAGACGAAGCAGTCCTCAATGGAATGACCTATCACTCTGTGATAGGGGCAGTATTTGGGGTCGTCGGTCCTATTCGCTTCCTGCGGTCTTTTTGACTCTGGCAGTTGTAGACCGTTCTTCAGGGCGTCTTTGAATATTTTATGGATTTTGTCCCTTCTGAAGGAATAGACCTTGTCTAGCTTCTCTTTCAGTGGAGATTCTCCTCCCTCTCCGAACATTGGCTTCCGAGGCTGGTTGGCGCTAGGTTCGCTCATCCTTTGCTTATTTCGGTTAGCCGAAGTGTTGAAAGATTCAGAATCATCGGAGTTTCCGCCTTTGCGATTATCGTCCTTCCGGTTTCTCCAGGACCTATTGTTATTTTGAGAATCCGAGGAGGACTCCTGTTTTGAGCGCTCCAGCATCTGGACTTTCCTGGTCAGCTCTTGGAATGTTTTGAGACCCGCGGTACATAAAAACGGGGCCATCCAATTGTTGAGATTTCCGACGAGGAGACTGACAGATTGGTCCTGCTCTATTGGCGGTTTGCATTTGACGGAGAGATGCCATCGGGTTATAAAATCCGTGCTGCTTTCGTCGCTCTTGGGCTTGGTCCTTACGAGCTCGGCAATGGTAATCTTATCGCTGACGCTCATGAACCTCTGCCGAAACAGAGACTCCATTTGGACAAAAGTTGTGACGGAGCCATCCGGTATGCTCGTGTACCAGTCGAAAGCAACATCGGTCAAGCTATTAACGAACTGACGGAGGAGAAGCGCATCATTGCCCCCAGTATTTCCGCATGAGGCTTTGAAGTGGGCGATATGCTGATTTGCATTTCCCGTCCCATCGAATCTTCCGAATTTGGGGATGACATAGCCGCTAGGAAATTCTACCAGATCATACTGAGCAGGATATGGTCTCCTACTACTGCTGATATCTTTTTGCGCTTCGGCTTCGGCCACCAATGTTTTGACTTTGCTGGTAACCAAATCCATGATTTGATCTTGAGTTAGCGGGCTACTGTCATCGGTAGCCAAGACATTTCCCAAGATAGGATGCGACTGGTTTTCATGTAGTTCGCCCACTTTTGGATTTGAGGGAATAGGCGTCGTCTGCTTTGGGACACCATTTCCCGGTTCACGAGCAGAGCCCTCCGCTTGATTGGGCGGCTGAGAGGCAAGTCGGGCCGTGAGCTGCATCACGACATTCGTCAAGTCATCGATTTTGGAGTAGAGTTTGTCCATCTCCTTGTCTTTGTTTCTGAGCTGCTTTCGGAGCTCTTGAAGCAGCTCTTGTTCCGCGGTCCTGGGGCGGAAAGTCGGCTCTTCTTCGCTTTCCGACCCCGACTCCTCATAGACCGAAGGGTCTTTCCGCCTATCATCCTTATCAAGAGGGTTTTCATTACCCAGCAGAGGCGGCTGTTCTTGGGAAGCGGCCATCACATTCAAGACAAATTGGGTTTGAGATGTGGTAGCCCCGTCCTTGCTCTTGCTGCGCATGCCCACCGTATAGACAGTGTGGACCACATACCCAGCCATTTCCTCATCTTCGGCGGGGTAACCCTGTTCTTCGAACCTCATGAGGTTCAGCCTGGCAGGAGCCCTAGCCCTTTTGTTGGCTCTATATCTGAGCCTTTTCTCCCTCAGCTTCTCGATTTTGAAGGCTTGGCGGGCATCCGTTATCTGGGAAGCCATTGTGAGTTGATCAGCGGGGAGCTTAGAGAAGACACCCGATCGAGCATTTGACAGGGGCGCCGCTGGAGCTTGCTCGGGACGTGTTGTAGCTTTGTTGGTGTTGATGGCCTTGCCCCCAGCTGGGGCCAAGGAAAGTCGTTCAGATACCGACTTGTGTTTGGGTTGGGGCGCCCTTGAGATCACCACATTTGGTCTCCTGCCTTTCGAGACCGGTTTGTCTGCCACCGGGGCTTGAGGAGCTGGGATGGCGCCAACTAGCATGAACATAATAGAGCCGAATGGTACCAGCGGCTCCTCCCATTGTCGCCCGAGACTGGCCGGAAGGATCGTCCTAGAGTCTATCCTCATCGTGTAGGAGACGGGAGCTGAGTTCATCATCAATGACATCGTCGGAAGGTGATTGCTTGAAAATCTGCATGAAAAAGCATTATTTTTAGTATAAATACAGGTATGCATATTGATTGAGTTCGCATGAACGCTTAACCCGAAATATGGGAGGAGAGATTGGTCCCACCGGGCGTGCCAGAATCTATAGCGTGTTTTTCGTCACCCCATTAAGATGGGAATACGCGCGCGCTTGTCAGGCGTATACTACAGATTCCCCATGCCTACGGTAGGCCGGGGTTTATTGATTGTGGGGATCCAAATCTCCGGCAGCCGCGGACTAAGCTGCCGTTAATTACCCCTCGCCTTTGGGGCGAGGGAACCTCCGATTAACGGGTTAAAATGGTCATGCGAACTCAATGTGCAGTGTACGTGTATTGTGTTTTGAAAGGGGGGTTTGGATATATCGGGAGCCACGCAGATTTTTTACGGGGTATGTGTGTGTGTAAATATGTATACATATGTGTGTATATATATATATGTATATATGTATATATATATAAAAGAAAAGGGGGAAAAGGCATCCAAAGGATGCGTGGGGCCAGCGCCTTGAGCGCTGTGCGCTTAGGTGCTGTGCGCTCAGGTGTAAGCGCGCCACGTGTCGGCACGTGGGCATTTTGCGCTTGAGCGCAGTGCGCTTGAGCGTAAGCGCGCCACGTGTCGGCACGTGGGCGCTTTGCGCTCGAGCGCAGCGCGCCTGAGCGCAGCGCGCCACGTGTCGGCATGTGGGCGCTTTGCGCTCGAGCGCAGTGCGCCTGAGCGCAAGTGTCGGCACGTGGCGCACTTGCGCTCAGGCGCACTGCGCCTGAGCGCGAGCGCGCCACGTGTCGGTACGTGGGCGCACTGCGCTCGAGCGCAGTGCGCCTGAGCGCAAGGCGCTTTGCGCTCGAGCGCAGTGCGCCTGAGCGCAAGGCGCTTTGCGTGTCGGCACGTGGGCGCTTTGCGCTCGAGCGCACTGTGCCTGAGCGCGAGCGCGCCACGTGTCGGCACGTGGGCGTTTTGCGCTCGAGCGCTGGGCGCTGGCGAGACAAAGGGACTTTTAGTCCCAGAACCAGAAGCTATGCTTCAGAAAGGAAATATTTATTATATATATCTATGTAAATATATAGAGTTAAACTCCTAAAATGTTTTGGTTGATGAAAGGGGTTCTTCCTCTTCCTCCTCTGTTGGCTGGATCTTGATGATCAAGAGATGTGAGATCTAAAAATCTCTCCTTTCTGAGATCTAATGGTAGATCCAAGTTCCCCTTTGTGGGTTTTGTGGTGGAAGACTTCTTAGTTTTTGAAAAGAAAGAGTAAAACTCTTGATTTAATTCAAAAGAAATGAGAAGGTTTAGAACCTTGGAGAAGGAGCAGGAGGCACAAAAGATCTCAGATCTAAAATTTTTGTGGAGAGAATGATAAAAGTCCCCTTTTATTCATCATCATGTTGCCTTTTATAGGCTTACATATTTACATATAGCCCCCTGGGCTTCACAAAATGGCATTTTGCCTATCCCATGGCTCATGTGCCATTTCATTTTTGCACATAAGCCATGGGCTTACAAAATATTGGCTTTATGCTCATTTTGCATACATTCATGTATAAAAAATTACATAAAAATTATTTATTACATGATTTTATTGTTGGCATGGGGAGGCTGGCCGCGGGCTCGACTTGGGCATGGGCCCGCTTGACCTGGGCTTCGGCCCACCTAGCTCGGGGGTTGACCTTGACTTTGACTCGGTCAACCGAGGTGTAAATTTTTACCCCAACAGATACAAATGACGATCTCAGGTCGACAGACTAACCTGTACACATGTCACCTGAGAACTGCTATCTGACAATAGGTATAATACCAACTAGCATGTTCCCGGCGAGTCCGTCCAGTGTACTCATAACCCAATGAGCACCTGTATACTATCTTAGGTGACTAACTGACACCAGTGGATCATGAGACCGGCTACTACCCTTCGTCGGGGTCTCGATAAGTACACACTGGTTTACTTTGGAGTATCAATGCCCAGTCTCGATACTCCCTCGACTAGGGACATTTAAGGATGTGCTTATAGACCACCCAGCTCCCACGTATATGATCGCCTTCATAATGCTGGTAGTCAAGCAAGAATCCTATGGGCTCTATCAACATGTAATAGTGATCTGTAATACCACATAATGCATGTACATGATGATAAAGACAAACTAGATAGCATACTATCATTTTGAGTACGACTGTTCTATCCGTATACGTCCCCCTTCAATCATCATAATCACCTGCCTGTGATTACAATACTTTCCTTGAGGGCACTATAGCCAATAATCTCCCACTTGCACTTAAGGCTAATTATTGCGGTGTCGCATACTCACAGCCCGTGTGATACCGAACACCCAACTTCTCTACTAATCAGTCTCGCAAAGCACGTTTGTTAAACTATTGTGTTCGAGAAATAGCCTCAGTGAGTGGATCAGCTCCAGTGTTTCTATCTTTATCTCTCTTTATATCTCCACTTCGCGGAGAAAGACTATCTCCCGAAATGAGCAATACCTATCTTAGAATTTGTCTGGATATCTGATGGGACCTAGTTTACAAATGAACTCAAAATCCAACAAACTTCTTAGACTGTATCATGCACTGAATTTAATCAGTATCCTGCGCCATGCTTTCCACAATATCCGCTTGGACAACCTGTCCAACATACTGCCCCTCAAAAGAGGGAAAATAATAATTCTGACAGTCACTCTGTCATCCAGGTCACCTTGGAAGACAGAAATGATAACCGCCTCCTGAAGAAGGCTGCTGTTACCATATACCAAGAACAACCACTTATGTTCATAACCGCTTCCCAATGTTTCTCCCGGATTGGATTAATATATACTTATTGCAGCCTTTGCAAAATCAATATCTGGTGTTGTACTTGACATCTCATGATTGAATCAATTGCCTAAGCAAGTGATATGCCAATCATGCAAATCCCTCTCCTCATTAGTCTAAAAAACATCTCTTTAGAGAGGGTGACTCCATCACCTGCGGGTACACCACCACGCCAGGAGTCGTCCATTCTAAAACACTTTAGAATAGTGTCAAAGTACCCAAATTAGGACACTTCCCAAATCTAGATCTAAAACCATAGATCTAGTCACCAGAATCCCTGATATTTTATTCATATCCTATGTGGAGAAACCACCTTGTGACAAGCACAGTATAACCGATCGTAGTATAGGAAGATCTCTTCCTATCAAGTGCATTTCATCCAAATACCAGGACATCACCCCTTACTACCTTCTTACCAGATCCATCTCTTATTCTGATAAAGTCAAACTCTATGACTGTCACATCAAAACTAGATGATCTATCTCCGCTATACCATCTTTAGTCTATAAATAGACATAAGCTACTTGCCCACTATGCTTCCGCTGCTCCCATTGACTATAACAACCCTCTGGCAGAATCATATATACGTGCACTTCTAAATCTAATTTAGAACGACGTTATATTCATCCTCGTGCCAGACCTTATAGTCTAGAATAGCAATAGTGGTAAGTTTGGGTAATCAAAAACCTCCCTGTCACCGTCTTTGAGGAGACCGAAGTACCTCTCGGGTACCTGAGGTTACCCACCAAATCTGCGGAGTGGCTAATGGATCATCGAAACCATTTGAATCTTTAGTTTCTTCTAAATTTTTAGCAATCGTTTGTGGTTCTGGAATCACTTCCAGTTCTACCATACTCCCACTAATATTTTCTGAAAAGAATTCATTTTACTAAAATTGGTGGCGAGTCAAGAACAATATAACTATTGATTTTCCAGATGGTAGAATGTTATCCCCCGTCAAAGCCTGGGATAACCCACAAACTGCCATTACTGAAACGTGTCTTGAGTTTGTCCAGATTCTGGTTTTAAGCATCAGTCGGACAACTCCATATACCTTAACATCGTTAAGATATGAATCCATTCTATATATCCAATATAGAAACCAAGGCACTAATTTAATTTGAACCAGATTCAAAAAATATGCAGCCGTTTCCAGTGCATATCAACCAAATGGAAGAAGGCCATACATCATTACTCATTTAGGAATACATCCACATATGAGTAACCTGAAAGAGAAGCAAGTTCTTAAAAATATTACTTACAACGGAATACCAAACACAAGTATCTACATTTTCGATCACCTTGAAAAATCCTGAAACTTACAATACATGGTTCTCTACTTTATTCTTATACTTATATTTTCTCAAAATCTGGATCTTGTATTTCAACGAAATACTTGTCTAAAACTAGAGAAGTCATGAGTAAATAGAATATAGTACGAGTATCAATCCCTTTGTCCCGACGGACATCTGACAACATACAATACTTTGTATAAGTCCACTGAGTTTAACAACTCAAACCCTGTGTGTCGAAGGTTAAAAACCGTGCTATGGTTAAGAAGAATTACACCGTTCTTGAATGCTCCTTACCTAACCATCAACTGATATAGGTAAATTTCATACACATAATTTCAAAAAGTTATATCTCACTTTATAAAATAAACGTACAGATATATCAGTTTGAAATTGGTGCATAACAACGGATATTCAAAACCAAATATTTTCCGTCAGGCAAAACCCAGATGATTTCCTCAAATATCACCAATTACAAAGAATTTTGATATATATATATATATATATATATATATATATATATATAGGATCTAATTACCTAATTCCCAATATCTTACTCTCACTCACCATCTATAACGTCATACAGATGTGAGAATCAAATATGGTAAATACATACCCTGGAGTTAGAATCTAATTGGGAAAACAGTTTTTAATTAACATCGCACAGTAAAACTGAAACATGAAAATATTTCGATGGGGTAAGCGGGTATTCCTAGTAATACCTCTTCCACTATTCAGATTCATGACTGTAACCGTATATTTTTTTGCCCTTACTCCAATCCCTTTATTATGTCTTTACTTATTACCTTCTGTACACCACACTCAGGCTAATTGATTTTCTTCCTTCCCTATCCTTCGGCACCAGCCTAAGGTTTGGAAGAAGACTATCAAATAAGAGCATTAGGTGTACTCTCCTAATACTAGGAGCTCTCGTAACCCGAGAGAAGGTAAAGGGAAAGGACAACTGAATAATCCTTATTCAATTTCTCCCGAACCAGAAACCATCCTCGAACTGGAACAAGTTCCTTCGAGTTCATATGTAACTATACGATGGTATACCCAAGCAATATGGATCTTCGTAGTGATATGGTGTGTTCCGGAGAAATTTAAAGGTGATATAGAAGTGGCAGGGGTATACGCTGTTTCGTCGTGAATGATAGCAGTCGCAATTTTCTTTGCCCTTTATTTAATCCCTTTATATGTCTTTACTTATTACCTTCTGTACACCACACTTAGGCTAATTGGTTTTCTTCCTTCCCTACCTTTCGGCACCTGCCTATGGTTTAGAAGAAGACTATCTAATAAGCGCAATAGGTGTACTCTCCTAATACCAGGAGCCATCGCAACCCGAGAGAAGGTAAAGATAAAAGACAACCGAATAATCCTATTCAATTTCTCCAGACCCGGAAACCATCCTCGAACTGGAACAAGTTCCTTCGAGTTCGTATGTAACTGTACGATGTCATATCCAAGAAATATGGATCTTAGTAGTGATACAGAGTGTACTAGAGAAATACAAAGGGGATGTAGGAGCGGCAATGATATATGCGACTAAATGACAGTCCATAAGCCAAAGTGTTTTAAGAAGGTTCGGTTAACTTGGTTCATGAGTTTTTAAGGTCAGGCCATGGTCGCTGCCAAAGAGAGAGAGAGAGAGAGAGAAAAGAAACACTCAGCGTGCACTCTAACCTAGATTAGATTGGTTAATCACTTTATCTAATCAGGATGGCTCCCACTGTTCCCTCGAATTTTTCTTCAAACCCTAAAAAGAGAATTAGTCGGGATCATCTGAAATCACCCGAGGAGTAACACCTACTTATCAGTGGGAATCGGGATCCAACTATCATCGCATGATAACTTGATAGAAGCCACTTAAGTCACTACACTCCAGAAGGTATGTTAGTTGTATGTATGCCCTAGAGGCCAGTATTGTACAGATGTTGTATATTATATTGGATGCTTGGACATATATAGAGATGACTTTCTTGCTCGATATGATAGTATGCTATCTGGTTACTCTTTATCTTAACATGTACACTAGTCTCTTTATACTGTCTTATAGTTACATGTTGGTAAAGCCCTTAGGATGTGTACTTGACTACCTGGACTATGATGCGGATCATACTAGTGGGGACATGGTAGTCCATAAGTACATCCTTCAAGGTCCCTAGTCGTGGGTGTATCGAGACGGGGCATCGATATACCAGTGTAGACTAGCGTATACGCTTCTCGACCCATGTGATGGGCGATGGATGATCCCATATCCATTGGTGTTTGACATCAGAGATGGTATACGGGTGCTCAGTGGAGACTGGGTACACTGGACGGACTCGTCGAGAACTCCCAGATGGTATTATACCTCACGTCAGATGGCAGTTCTCAGGTGACACTTGTACAGGTTAGTCTGTAGACCCGAGATCGTCATAGAGTCTTGTGTGATTCCCACTGTACTTTGATCTCTACCTTACCACGTCCATGAGGGCGTGCAAAACGGTGGTCTTTGGGTACAGTCCCGAGTCACATGGAGACAATGAGCGATAGGAGGGGTTTCGTCTCTCCCGGTATTGGGGGTTGATGTTGCGCTGTGCTCGATTGGCCGTAACAGGGAAGTCCCTAGCCAGGGCTGATCAGAGATTTGCTGGTAAGTGTTACCAGTAGTTTCTCGACCCGTTATGAGCCTCACATCGGCACGACTTATCGGGTTATTGGGGTCTGACGTTTACCACCCCTAGACTTGATATGCGACATATCAGACGAAGAGACCGGACTGTACGGTAAGTGTTACTGGTCGGATTCGCAGGAGTGTGAGCAGGCTAGCTCGTCGATCTTCTGATCGCTCAATACCCGGGTGACCGTTACGTTTAGCAGACCGCTTGCGGCTTGTGGGTGCTTGATATGATCATCATCTGCTACCGGCGTATTGACGAGTCTTTAGAGTCCTACACAGAGGTTTCCTGGCTTAAGCGAAACGAAATAGGAGCGCATATGAGATATGTGCAGGACCGAGAATAATGCGTGTATGTGATACCGCATTTCATTCTCGCGATATATGTTTCGATTGGTTATATTCGATATGACCTAGTTATCGAATCATTGATTCGATAAATCGATACATTGGATTCTAGTCGGTTATGTGCGACATGACCGGATCATTGAATCAAATGTTGATTTAATGATTTAATGCATAATTATATATTTGATATATTGCATTGCATTAACTAGTATTGGTTCACTTTAAACGGATTTTTCTCACTTGATGCACATTGTATATGTGATATGCTTTAGTGCACTACTTTGTATCATGTTTGATGATACTTGATAATGTGGTTAAGTATAAAAGGTTAAACCATGGTTAAGTGATGATTAGGGTTTGGGTTTTTCATTTATTTATTTGTTTATTTATTTGGAAAGGATTAAGTTGAGAATGGTGGCTTATTTTGGAGCTATGTTGAAGCTTCTTGAAGCTTTGACAAAGTCCACCATCCTTATCTCATCCTTAACCCTAACCACTCTAACTAACCTTGGTTTAATCTCTACACTTGACCATGGTCAAGATATGATAAGTATTCATATTAGTTTTATTTTTAAAAATAGAAGACTTATCATTCTTGCTTTATCTTCATCTTCTTCTTCTTCTTCAAGCTTGCTACTTTAATGGCAACTTGAGATCTAGTGAGATAAATCCAATTCTAAAGTGAACCCACCTCCTATTTCTTCACCCTCTACCTCTTGCCAAGTTGTTTTGGGTGTTTTCTTCACAAGTTTCACAACTTTGTGAAGTCGGAGCTTGAGTTTGTGCAACCTCGACGTAGATCGTCTTTGACACGAAGCCGACGACCTATTCCGCACGTTTCTCCGATGAAGCCGTTACGAGAGTCCAAGGTTCAAGATGGACAGCGAGAGGACGCCCTCGTGGAGCTAAGGAAGTGGGTATCCGGATCTACAAAGGTTGTAGCATCTTAACTTTAGTTAAATTGTTAACTAGATTTATATTTCGCCTAGACATCTAGTAAACGATCCGTGTTAGGGTTTCTCGGCACCAATAATTTTTGAAATTGGCATGTTCGATGCCTTGTGAGACTTCCTTAGGATGCCTAGGAACCCTACAGTGGTATCAGAGACTAGCTAGAGCCTTAGGCGAAGTCTAGACGGAGTTTGAAGTCCGGACGAACCCGAAACCCATATACCCATGAGCTCTCTGGAAATTTTCTAAAATCTGGGATTTTTTAATATTAAAAATGTCTAAAAAATTCAGTAAAGAATTATAAGAATTACGATGCAAAATATTTCACATGAACAGTTCCTTAAGCCGCGGAACCGCGGCAGAAGCATGGCTTCTGCCGCTGTTCCGCGCTCAAAAGGTGACGTCAGCCATACTTAATTGCACAGTAATTCCTGATAAATTCTACTGAGTTTTCTGGGTATTTTTAAATTGACTCTAAGATTGAGTGCTCTGGGGTTAAATTGGGAATCGACGATTCGATCGGAATATCAAACTTTGTCTAAGTGTTTTTCCAGATAACTGTAGAATATGTTAAAGAGTTCGACCGGATATAAATACCCAAGTTTTCCCCTGCCGGAATAATTCCAAGTGTTGGATTTTTCTGTGGTTAAAAGACGTTCTGAGTAGTGCAAGTAACGCGATGGTCCCTCTAGAAGACAACAAACCTTAACTCGATTATGTGACCGTCTTGAACTGCCCTTTGAACCTTCGGGTTTGGGGCAGTACGGCGTGCCACATGTGAGGCGTTGGCTTGACCCTTCTACGGCTGGACCGTTGATACTGAGGTATGAAGTGAATGTCTTTGAACCTATTTCATGTGTTGATCGGTGTCGGGAAAACTTGGGTGTTCGAATGTTCGATCGGAAAGTTTGATATATTCTATTTATCCGGAATTGGATACAATAATTGGAATTCACAAACAGTTATGAGATAACTGGATGAATGTTAAAAATCTAGAAGTTTAGTCCCATACGATATTGAAAAGAGTTTTCGATAATGAGACTAAAATGCGGGGTTTGTAACTGTTAGGCATGTGATGTCTAAAGAGGTTGCGGATTCCAACTGTTGTAGTTTTACACTTTCTTTTCTGTGACCGTAAGTGTAGTATGTTCATATCGCCGGTTTCGTTGCTATACGTCAACGACAATTGGGGTATGCATACTTACTTACATTGATGACATGTGATGTTATGTGTTGCTGGATATGTTATATTGGATCGTCGTGTTTGAATAGCCGGGTTTTTTTTATGTGAGATGAGTGTTTTTCATTTTCATTCATGAAAAAACTTGTATGTAATATTCTTTTATTTGGGGCACTTCCAGGTAGCAGAAGCTGTCACCCTTTGTATATTATTTACTTTTCCGCATTAGGATAGACCCAAGGAGGGGAGCATAAGTAACCGGGTTCTGGGGTCCAGTGGGAGACCAACTCGAGAAGTCGAGTCCGGGTCTCCTAACCCTAGAATTGGCAGGGTTGCTTGCCGCTCTCGTAGGGGTCTAGGGGTGTGGGATTGGCTATTCATCACGACCGTGGAATCCGTGTTTTGTACTGGCTCGTATTGAAAACACGGACGTCCTAGTATATCCAATATTTCATATGTTGATTCTGCTGCGATATCTGTGTTGTGACTCTGTGATGGATATAGTATATAGTATATATGATATATTATATAGACGTTACTTATGTTTTACACCCGCGCTAGCCCTGCCCTGCTCTGTCGTTAGTTACCTAACCTAACGGTGCATGAGGGGACATCGAGGCGAATGCGGATGGCATAAGCGTATGTCATATCTATCTGTGATGTTTAGGTATTTAAATGATGGGACTTCATTAATGTGATTAATGAAAGAAAAGAAACCTAAGATGTTGTAGAATCAAATTTTAAAACAAAATAGGTAGCTACAGTTCTTGCTTTGCATAGCGGTATATATGATATACCCTGCACCTTATTCGATGAGGAAATGACCGAGATCCCTTCACCGGGAGTGACTCCTTTAGCAATAACTGGCAGATGCTACACACTCGGTTTGTTTTTGATTGCTTCTATAGTTTCTGCTTTGCACAGTGATATATATGATATATCCCGCACCTCATTCGACGAGGAAAGGGCCGACGATCCCTTCACCGGGAGTGACCCCTTTAGCAAAACTAGAAAAGCCTCAAAATCACTCCATTTTAAAACTTCATTTGATTCTACAACGATATCAAGTTCATTACGCAATAGGTTTTCAGAAAAACCTGTCGTAGCCCTCCGTCATTTCGGATAAGAACTGTTTAGTATTCATGCTGCGTTTGTTGGCCTTTGTCAAGGCGTAGTGTGCGGTAGCTGAATAGTGATTATCTGCTTATGCATATGATGCAGATTGTTTCAGGGTAGTCGTGCGACCTTGTTGGCCTTTGTCAAGGGCCGTGCGGGTGGGTTTGATTCAATCAAGAAATGACGGGTTGAACTTGACTAGCATGCTATGATTTGTTGGCCTTTGTCAAGGTCATAGGACGCTAGGGGCAAAAGATTATCGGGAATTTCAAGTGTTGAAATTTGCAATGAGATTGCATACCTTCTATGAGATAGTTGGATCCCGATACCCACTGCGAGTAAGAGTTACTCCTGGGAGAGTTTTACACATTGCAATTAGCCGATCAAGTAGGTGTCTAGAAAGGTGTCAACGGGGTTACGCCTCTGGGAAAACGAGGTTTACAGTAATTAGGTTCGTGCGAAAGCACGGGGGACCTCCCTCAAAGTACCGACACTGGCCTGGCTGAAAGATTGGCGAACTTGTAGTGTGTAATTAATCCCGGCTAGTCTTTCCTTTTAGGGTTTGAAGGAAGATTTGATAAAAACAGTGGGAGCCATCCTGATTAGATAAGATAATAACCAATCTGATCTTGCACGAGCATACACTAAAGTGTTTTTTTCTCTCTCTCTCCAGGTAGCGACCATTTCATGCCTTAATAAAGATAATAATATGGATGTATTGACCGAACCCGCATGTTATACTGTGCTGAGGAACGTTGGTTCCGTTCTTTCCTATAAGAGTTATAGGAATGAACAGGATATAGGGGAATACCAGGATTCCCATGCCACCCGAATGAAGAAAGTACATGATGATGCATTTTCTTCGGGTGTGTTCGTTACTGAGAACTGTTTCTCCATTTGCTCTACGTCCTGGGTATTGGATACCGGGTCAGGATCCCATATATGTAATCAGTTACATGGGCTTAGGAAAGGTAGAGAACTTGGAGAAGGTGATAAAGACATTAGAGTTGGAAATGGTGCAATTGTTGCAGCTAAGACTGTCGGGGAATATCACCTTGTATTACCAACTGGTAATACATTGGTTCTGAACGAATGCTATTACATGCCGAACCTGATATGCAACATTATATCGGTTTCTTTGCTAAGTAAAGAAGGATATAATTTTGTATTACAGGACAATGTTATGAACATTTTCCATAACCAAAAGTTGGTTGGATCAGGCACGTTATGCAATGGCATTTATGTTCTAAATCAATCAACAGTTCTGAGCATAACAAACACACACAAGAGGAAGAGTTCTGAACTCAACGAATCCTTCTTGTGGTATTGTAGACTGGGTCACATCAATGCGACACGACTAGCTAAGTTGCATAAAGATGGATATTTAAATCCGTTTGAATTTTCATCTTATGACACTTGCCAGTCATGTCTCAAAGGCAAGATGACCAAAACTCCGTTTACGGGACACGGAGAAAGAGTTACCGAACTCTTAGGACTGATACATAGTGATGTATGCGGTCCTATGTCTACACATGCCAGGGATGGTTCTTCGTACTTCATTACATTCACTGACGATCTCTCTAGATTCGGATATGTGTTCCTGATGAAACACAAATCAGAAGCTTTTGAGAAATTTAGAGAATATAAACAAGATGTCGAGAACCAAACCGGAAAAAGTATTAAAATCCTACGATCTGATCGAGGAGGGGAATACTTGAGCAATGAATTCCTGGACTTCCTAAAAGAGAATGGGATTCTCTCTCAGCTAACTCCTCCATATACACCACAGCACAACGGTGTATCAGAACGGAGGAACCGCACCCTATTAGATATGGTGCGCTCTATGATGAGCACAGCTGAGTTACCTATTTCCTTCTGGGGATATGCGCTGGAAACAGCAGCATACCTATTGAATCAAGTTCCATCTAAATCTGTACCTACCACACCATATGAGATATGGAGTGGGAAGAGACCATGTCTTAAACGAGTTAAGATATGGGGTTGCCCGGCCTATGTCAAAAGGCAAAATCCGGACAAACTCGAGGCACGGTCAGTTCTATGCAAGTTTGTGGGATATCCCAAACATTCACATGGATATCTTTTCTACCATACAGAGGAACAAAAAGTGTTTGTTTCTCGACATGCCACCTTTTTGGAAAAGGAATTTCTTGCAAAAGAAATTAGTGGCAAGCAGGTAGAACTGGAAGAAATTCCGGCTACACAAACTCAAACTGAAGATTTAGTGGAACAAGAGGATTCAGTAGCTCCCAATGAACCCCAGCCTCTCCGCCGATCTAGTAGGGTTCCTCGTCAACCTGAGAGATACTAAGGTTTTCTCATGGATGGTGGGAGCGAGGATTGCATCATGGAGGATGATGACCCAACTAGCTTCGAGCAGGCCATCACGAGTAGGGACTCAGTGAAATGGCTGGATGCTATGCGGTCCGAGATGGAATCCATGTACACCAACAAAGTATGGACTTTGGAAGTTGCTCCTGAAGGGGTAAAACCCATTGGGAGCAAGTGGATCTTCAAAAAGAAACTTGGTGTAGATAGGAAAGTGGAGACTTTCAAAGCTAGACTTGTAGCAAAGGGTTTTCGTCAAAGACCAGGTGTGGACTATGACGAAACCTTTTCTCCAGTGGCTATGCTTAAATCCATCCGAATCATGCTTGCCATTGCTGCCTTTCATGACTAAGAAATCTGGCAAATGGATGTTAAGACCGCCTTTCTAAATGGTGATTTAGATGAGTGCGTGTACATGACTCAGCCAGAGGGCTTCGTAGACAGTGGGAGCAGCGGAAAGGTGTGCAAGCTGCTTAAATCCATTTATGGATTAAAGCAAGCATCGCGGAGTTGGAACATCTGCTTTGACGTCGTTATCAAAGAGTTTGATTTCGTCAAAAATCCAGATGAACCTTGTATCTACAAGAAGGTGGCAGAGAGTAAGGTTGTCTTCCTCGTATTGTACGTGGACGACATACTCTTGATAGAAAATGATATTCCTATGCTGCAAGCGGTCAAGCTCTTCTTATCACAAAGATTCTCAATGAAAGATCTTGGTGATGCCTCCTGCATATTGGGAATTAGGATCTATAGAGATAGATCCAAACGGTTTTTGGGATTGTCCCAATCCAGGTACATTGACACCATACTAAAGAGGTTTAGTATGGAAGAGTCCAAGCGTGGGAACTTGCCCACGATCTCTGGAGTCACTCTCTCCAAAGAGATGTCTCCCAAGACTGATTTGGAGAGAGCTCGCATGCAAGGGATACCCTATGCTTCGGCAGTAGGCTCTATCATGTATGCGATGCTATGTACCAGACCCGATGTAGCATACTCACTAAGTGTAGTGAGCAGGTATCAAGCTGATCCTGGAGAGAGTCACTGGACAGCTGTGAAGAGCATTCTCAAGTACTTGCGAAGGGGCTAGAGATATGTTCTTGGTGTATGGTAACGGAGAACTCCAAGTGGAGTCCTTTACCGATTCGAGCTTCCAGAGTGATAAGGACGACTCTAAGTCGCAGTCGGGCTTTGTCTTTACCCTTTACGGAGGGGCGGTTAGCTGGAAGAGTTCCAAGCAGGAAACCGTGGCAGACTCGACGATGGAGGCTGAATACATCGCTGCCAACGATGCTGCCAAAGAGGCTGTCTGGATCAAGAAGTTCATTACTGAACTTGGAGTGGTTCCATCCATTGAGCGTCCAATACCTTTGTATTGCGATAACAATGGAGCGGTGGCTTTGGCCAAGGAACCCAGGTCCCATCAGCGGTCCAGGCATATTCTGAGGCGGTATCACCTGATCCGGGAGATAGTTGATCGCCGGGAGATCGAGGTCAGGAGAGTTGACACGAAGAACAACACGGCGGATCCACTCACGAAGGCCATTCCCCAGACACAGTTTGAGAGACTCTTCGGGATGCTTGGTATGCGATACTACAGCAGCTGGCCCTAGTGCAAGTGGGAGATTGTTAGTTGTATGTATGCCCTAGAGGCCAGTATTGTACAGATGTTGTATATTATATTGGATGCTTGGACATATATAGAGATGACTTTCTTGCTCGATATGATAGTATGCTATCTGGTTACTCTTTATCTTAACATGTACACTAGTCTCTTTATACTGTCTTATAGTTACATGTTGGTAAAGCCCTTAGGATGTGTACTTGACTACCTGGACTATGATGCGGATCATACTAGTGGGGACATGGTAGTCCATAAGTACATCCTTCAAGGTCCCTAGTCGTGGGTGTATCGAGATGGGGCATCGATATACCAGTGTAGACTAGCGTATACGCTTCTCGACCCATGTGATGGGCGATGGATGATCCCATATCCATTGGTGTTTGACATCAGAGATGGTATATGGGTGCTCAGTGGAGACTGGGTACACTGGACGGACTCGCCGAGAACTCCCAGATGGTATTATACCTCACGTCAGATGGCAGTTCTCAGGTGACACTTGTACAGGTTAGTCTGTAGACCCGAGATCGTCATAGAGTCTTGTGTGATTCCCACTGTACTTTGATCTCCACCTTACCACGTCCATGAGGGCGTGCAAAACGGTGGTCTTTGGGTACAGTCCCGAGTCACATGGAGGCAATGTGCGATAGGAGGGGTTTCGTCTCTCCCGGTATTGGGGGTTGATGTTGCGCTGTGCTCGATTGGCCGTAACAGGGAAGTCCCTGGCCAGGGCTGATCAGAGATTTGCTGGTAAGTGTTACCAGTAGTTTCTCGACCCGTTATGAGCCTCACATCGGCACGACTTATCGGGTTATTGGGGTCTGACGTTTACCACCCCTAGACTTGATATGCGACATATCAGACGAAGAGACCGGACTGTACGGTAAGTGTTACTGGTCGGATTCGCAGGAGTGTGAGCGGGCTAGCTCGTCGATCTTCTGATCGCTCAATACCCGGGTGGCCGTTACGTTTAGAAGACCGCTTGCGGCTTGTGAGTGCTTGATATGATCATCATCTGCTACCGGCGTATTGACGAGTCTTTAGAGTCCTACACAGAGGTTTCCTGGCTCAAGCGAAACGAAATAGGAGCGCATATGAGATATGTGCAGGACCGAGAATAATGCGTGTATGTGATACCGCATTTCATTCTCGTGATATATGTTTCGATTGGTTATATTCGATATGACCTAGTTATCGAATCATTGATTCGATAAATCGATACATTGGATTCTAGTCGGTTATGTGCGACATGACCGGATCATTGAATCAAATGTTGATTTAATGATTTAATGCATAATTATATATTTGATATATTGCATTGCATTAACTAGTATTGGTTCACTTTAAACGGATTTTTCTCACTTGATGCACATTGTATATGTGATATGCTTTAGTGCACTACTTTGTATCATGTTTGATGATACTTGATAATGTGGTTAAGTATAAAAGGTTAAACCATGGTTAAGTGATGATTAGGGTTTGGGTTTTTCATTTATTTATTTGTTTATTTATTTGGAAAGGATTAAGTTGAGAATGGTGGCTTATTTTGGAGCTATGTTGAAGCTTCTTGAAGCTTTGACAAAGTCCACCATCCTTATCTCATCCTTAACCCTAACCATTCTAACTAACCTTGGTTTAATCTCTACACTTGACCATGGTCAAGATATGATAAGTATTCATATTAGTTTTATTTTTAAAAATAGAAGACTTATCATTCTTGCTTTATCTTCATCTTCTTCTTCTTCTTCAAGCTTGCTACTTTAATGGCAACTTGAGATCTAGTGAGATAAATCCAATTCTAAAGTGAACCCACCTCCTATTTCTTCACCCTCTACCTCTTGCCAAGTTGTTTTGGGTGTTTTCTTCACAAGTTTCACAACTTTGTGAAGTCGGAGCTTGAGTTTGTGCAACCTCGACGTAGATCGTCTTTGACACGAAGCCGACGACCTATTCCGCACGTTTCTCCGATGAAGCCGTCACGAGAGTCCAAGGTTCAAGATGGACAGCGAGAGGACGCCCTCGTGGAGCTAAGGAAGTGGGTATCCGGATCTACAAAGGTTGTAGCATCTTAACTTTAGTTAAATTGTTAACTAGATTTATATTTCGCCTAGACATCTAGTAAACGATCCGTGTTAGGGTTTCTCGGCACCAATAATTTTTGAAATTGGCATGTTCGATGCCTTGTGAGACTTCCTTAGGATGCCTAGGAACCCTACAAGGTATGCGCATGCCTGGCAAGTTTCCTTTATGTTTGAAACTCCCGATATGGTTTTTACCCCTAACGGTTTATGACCTTGACAAAGGCCAACAAATCATAAACCACTAGTCAAGTTCAACCCGTCATTATCCTAGATTAATTTAGACCCACCCGTACAAGCCCTTGACAAAGGCCAACAAGGTTATACGACTTTCCTAGATAATCTCAACTCTATGCAATAGATAAGCAATATCTAGCTACCGTACACTACGTCTTGACAAAGGCTAACAAATGCAGCACGAATACTAGGTAATACTCATCCGAAATGACGGAGAGCTACGACTGGTTTTTGGCGAAAAACCTTTAATGTAATGAACTTGATATCGTTGAAGGAACCGGGTGGTTTTACAAATATATAGCAGCGCAAACTTTTGCTAAAGAGGTCACTCCCTGTGAAGGGATCTCGGCTCTTTCCTGATCGAATGAGATGCATGATATTCCAAACTGAATACCACGATGCAAAACAAAAGAATCGACTATAATAAAATTATTACACTGACGCAAGCTTTTTCCCAAGAGGCCACTCCCTATGAAGGGATCTCGGCTCTTGCCTCATCGAATGAGGTGCTGGATATTCATAACCGAATATCACTGTGAAAAGCAAAAGGAAACGCCTGTAATGTCGGTTCTTAAAAACTTGGTTCCAACAACATCATATAGGTTTATTTTCCTTGCATTAATCATAATTAATGCAATCCCATCAATTAAACCATATCACACCAGAAAAGAATGAAAATACAATGTACGTATATGCCATCCGCATTCGCTACGGGGTCCTATCATGCACTGTTAGGTTACTTAACTAACGGCAGAGCGGGGGCTGGACTAGCGCGGATGCAAAACATATAAAACATCTACTAGTATATATATAAATACATATAACATTCGTCCCAGGCATAATATAAGCAACATCACAGAATCTCAGCAAGCAACACATAATGGTGGATAATCTTGGAGCCTCAGGTTTTATTTGAGCCGCAAATGAGACCCGACGTTCCCTGTCGTGTAGATAGCCTGTGCAATGAAAACCTGGACCCCTACGAGCGTGGCAAGTTACCCGCCAATCCCAGAAGTGAGGCAACCCCAATCAACAAAGTGAATGGGCCACCCAGCACTTCACGGAATCTGGTAACTTGAGCATCCCTCCGTGGGTCAACCTGTACCCCCTACGAATACGTTGAATAGCCTGCCAATTCTAGAGTGAGGCCCCCTCAGTCTCAAAGCCATGAGATGTGGGCCCGTTGCCCTCTTGAACCTGGCTATTCGAGCACTCCACCGCGGGGTAATCTTTGTACAGAAAATGAAAATACATGTACAAGGGTGATATCGACCTCAACTCGATCGTGCCCCAAACAAATAATATACAAACTGGCAGAGACGGCAGTCTACATGTCGAATGCTCACCCCGCAATATCAAATGTACAAATTAATCTCAGCTGTACAACTATCATTGCACCACTGGCTATCCACCATGACAATCCAACCACAACTTCAGCACAACACAGAACATCAACGTGGATGTTATGTTCACAAACCCGTCTAAAGGAACATATAACATTTAGATGAGTTATACCGCTCTAATGACATTCACGGTCGCAGATAGTAATGTATGCACTGAAACTTATAAACGGTGTTAAAATAGCGATTTCGAAATACTACGTATTGCCCCAAACCATGAGATAACAGAATATGTAATCTGGGCAAAAACAAACAACACTTGAAACCCAATATTCAAGAGCCCAGAACACCCAAAAAATTTCAAGTCCCAAATCCATTACTGGACCGGCCGGGCAGGTTTTTCTTCCATTCTCGCTGGTCAAAACTTGATATTTGAGGCTCGTGTTTTGAGGGTGTTCTAGATAAAACACGAGTAGCCTTCTGCAATTGTTTAAAATTTTTTTAGAAGACTCTAAAAAATCGACAGCAACTTGAATATTGTTTCGGTTGTTTTGGAGTTGTTTCTGTTTCGTTACTTTAAACATCATTTAAACTGCTAGTTTAGGGTTTATGGGTTGGCTTTGATACTATGTTGGGTTATGCCAGCGCCCTGGCCATCTACCGTGACTGTTTTCGGAACAAAATTTTTCAAAACTGGCACTGGAACAACCCTATAACCCGGATCTACCATAAACCTAAAGCTAGCAAACTAAAGAGGAGTTTAAAATGGTTATATCGAATGATCTGAGTCCTTCGGTCTTCTACCATCTTCCTAAGCTCCTAGAGACCACCATGATCAAGTTTGATCGCCGGTCTTCCTCCATCGAAGATGATCCACCTGAGGATTTGTAGTTCGAGCTCCAACCACATAGCCGAGGTAAGTAAGGTACCTAGTTCGCTAAACTAGATAGCCTAGAGGATGTAGAGTCTAATGATGGATTAATTTGTCTCCAAACACCCTAGGTTTCTCAACACATGAGACTTTTAGGGTGGAGGTAGAAGAAGAAGCTTGAGGAGATGAGAGTGTTGTGAAAATGAAGCAACTATAGAAAAATGACTAAGTGTTGTGAAGCCAAGCAAACTCAAGCATAACAAAAAATCTCACAACACCAAATAAATATCAAGCATGCCACAATAGTGAACCATGAGTCACCCCATGAGTCACCATAAAGCCATGCTTCCATAAATGCAAAGAACACCCCATCCTCCACCTCATTTAACCATTTAACAAAATGGTTAAAACAAAAATGAGGTGGCATCTTCTAGAAGTAATCTTGTAATAAATTACACGAATACCCCTCATCCGTATATACATACCCGTATTCGTATTCCGAAAAGTAAGAATACAAAGAGAAGAAAATAATCCAATAATATAATATTAGGATCCGGCTTAAACCAAAGCCCACTAGTATAATCCGTCCGAATCATCATACGTCCATAAGTGTACGTATATGATCGAACCCTGCCGTAAAACCATACGGTCTCTACATCGTTTCGCCCGAAGCAGTGAAACCCTCTGTGTGGGACTCTAAAGACTCGTCAATACACTGGCAGTGAGTTTAACCACAAGCACGTCAGCGGCACTAGCTGTACATAACAGCTACCCAGGTATTGAGCGAAAAGAAGGCCGACGAGCAAACTCATACGAACCCCTACTGAGCCTGTCCGTGACAATCTCCGTACACTTGAAAATTGGTATCTACAATAAAGAAACTAAATGAGAAACCTTTACCTTCCAAAATTCGAGGAGGCATAGAAGGAACCGTGACAGTCAAGGCATCAGCCGGCGGTAATTTTTCAGCCATTACAGCTTCAGGGTTTATTGCGCCTATGCTCAAGACAAAGGAAATATCATCAAAGACGCTTAGCAGGATTAAAAACTCAAAGATAATAATCCAAGGAATACCTGACAAGTCAGAAACCGAAACCATGCCCGAAGTGTCACCAGTTGTGACGGCTTCTTCGGTTTCCATTGGGAGAGCATATTCAATACCCACAGCTTCATCCCCTAATTCGACAAGGGCTATCGTAACGCTTGCGTCACCCGCCGATATCAAGGATCCACAGGGGGAAAGAGCGACAGTTGAAACGGTCCAAGATTCCAGAGAAAGATTGGACACTTCAGGCTCTTTAGTTGCCGGCACTTCACCTGTCACGCCGTCACCCAAATTTTGCCCTGTAAATAAAAATGCGTATGTTAAATAAATAGAAAGGGGGGAGGAGCTGTTATTAAGGACCGCGCGTTTTTCTACTTTGAAGTAGCCGTTCACTCTCTTCACGAGCTATACGTGCAACCTGTCTATAGGCAGTAGACTGGGCAGAAGAAACATCCACCGGAGGAATGTCAGCAGGCAGAATATTACTCAAAGCTGCACCCACGGCTAAGACATCTTCGCGTTCCCTCGTAGCGTGTTTTCTACGCTTCCTCTCAGCCTGGGCCGTGTGAAACGACCTCCTTAAAAATTTCGACAGGGGAACTGTTCTTCACCGAAAGACGCGACCGGGACGTTGGGACGTCCGGGCCTGAATTCCGAGGGCAGATGCTAATTGGTGCTATCCGTCCACCTCTCCGAAGATGCCAAGTTGATTTATGGCACCATGTATCGAAGGTTTAAACGGATGCGGCCGATGTAGCAGACTTCGTCAGATTCCCCCTAGTTGAGGGGTTTTTGATTGTGGGGACGCTCTTCCCTGTAGGCGCAAGCCATTACGCTACCGCATAGCGGTAACAACTTTCTCCTTCTCCAGATGGTTACTTCGTGTCATGAGTGTTTGCTTTGTGTTTGGTTGCCCGTGGATTGTATACGGAGACTAACTTATGTTGTCGCCCGTAGGGCGTGGACTAGTCCAAATCCGTATCTTTCTTAGATTTGGGTTTGGGGGTTTGGGTTTAAGGATAAGTTAGCCTCATTTGAGACTAAGATCAACTTAAATGTTTGTTAAGGATAAGTTAGCCTCTTTTTAGACTAAGATCAACTTAACGGGATCGTTTAGATCCAACAAGAGAGCAATTGGGCTCTATTATTTAGTTTAGTGACATTGCGGTCGATAGTTAGTTGAAGGACATTACGGTCCAATGTTAGTTTTAAGACATTGCGGTCAAGGTTAAGGACATCATAGTCTTTGAGTTTAAGGATCTCACAGTCCGGTATTAGTTTTAAGACATCACGGTCGAGGTTAAGGACGTTATAGTCCATTAGCTTAAGGACCTCACAGTCCGATGTTAGTTTTAAGACATCACGGTCAAGGTTAAGGACATCATAGTCCATGAGTTTAAGGACCCCACAGTCCGGTATTAGTTTTAAGACATCACGGTCGAGGTTAAGGACGTCATAGTCCATGAGTTTAAGGACCCCACAGTCCGTAGCAATGTGTGGTCGTCGGGACCCGTCACCTCTCTGACGACGTTGAAGAATTACAACGACAGATATCAGAGGAGTAAAGAGATGTACCCTTGAACCGGATATAAATTGATTGGAAGAGCAGTTGTGCTCAGTTCAATTTATATTGAGGACTTATTGCCAGAATTGGGCTAAAGTCCAGTTAAAAATGTTTAACATTTTATTCATGTTTGGCCTGTTAGGCCTTTGTTTGGGCTCTGCCCTTTTAATAATGCATAGCATTGGGCTCTGTAATTAAATCCATAGCATTTATCAGGGGCAAAATAGTGGTCTGATAGTGCGCCACGTGGCTTGTTAGGCGCTTTGCGCCAATCAAAGAGCGCAATGCGCTAGCGCATGTGAAGGTGACACGTGTCACGCTCTGCGCTTTCTGAGTGCGCTGCGCCAGTGCGCTGCGCCAGTCCAAGAGCGCAATGCGCTATTTTTAGAAGCGCAAAGCGCAAACCGTTCTGTGGTTGACACGTGGCGCGTTCTGGCGCAGTGCGCCAGTTCAACAAGCGCAAATGCATATTTCAAGAGTGCAAGGCACTGTCCAATAGCGCAGAGCGCATTTTGATCAAATTCAGATCAAAGAACAAGTTTTTTGTTCTTCAAGGGAGGCATTGCCTCAAGATCCAAGAACTGAGTTTCTTGTTCCCATCAAAAGGCTGTGCCTTTATAGATCAAAAGATCTACGAATGAAGTAAATTACTTCTTTAAATCTTTTATGATTAGATCTTTCTTTGATCTTTTTTCTTTTTTATTGAAGATCTTGATCTTGTTCTTAGATCTTTGATCTTTTTAGAAGATGATTCTTCTTTTTTAATGAGATGATTTCATCTCTGTTCTTCAAGAATATGATTCTTTACCTTTAAAGATGAAGAAGATGATCTTATTTTTTCAATGGCTTGCCTTTCTTTCTCTTTGAGTTTTTTCTCAAAGTTTGCAGAGGGTTCTCTCTATATGAGACTTGAAGTCTTGGGGCTTTTATATAGGGCCAATTGGTTTGTTAAGTTAGTTGAAGAGATTTTTCTCTGATTGATTTAGGAATATTTCCCACCGTTGGATCTTTGATTCTAAGGCTTCTGTTTTACAGAAGATAATCTTCTTATTTTAATAAGATTGGAAAGATCTTTCTAAAATAGAATTTTAATTCTGATTAATTAATAATTTATTATTATTATTTAGATCTTTTGATCCAACGGTGGGGAATTCTTTAAATTCCAGCGCTGGCGCAATTGGCGCTAGCGCAGCCGCGCTTGGCACGTGGCGCGCAGCGCAACAACGCTAATGCAACTGTGTTTGACACGTGGCGCGCAGCGCAGAGCGCAGCGCAACTGCGCTAGCGCGCCCGCATTTGACACGTGGCGCGCAGCGCAGAGCGCAAGGGATCTGAAGCGTTGCTTCAATTTTTTTTAAAATTTGAATTTTGAAACAGAGCCTTGCTCTGATTGGGGGTGCGCTGTCTAGGGCGCAGCGCTTCTGGCGCTGGCGTGTCTGCTTTTGACACGTGGCGCTCAGCGCGCAACGCAAGAGATCTGAAGCGTTGCTTCAATTTTTGAATTTTGAAATTCAAACAGAGATTTGCTCTGATTGGGAAAACAAATGCCCCCCACCATTGCGCTCACGTGACGCACACGTGAGTGCAGCGGTGGCAACATCTGAGCCATTGGATCAACTCAGAAGTTGAGGAGGCGCTTCAACGCCTATAAATAGGACCCTCAGTCCTCAGATGATTATCATCTTCAAGAATTTTTTATCTCAGAGCCTTGCTCTTATTTCCAAGAACTTCAAGAGTTAAAACACTAGAAAATTTTACGTAAAAATTAAATTATATTAAATTAATTTTAATAACTTAAGGGTTTTACCTATTAACAGAGCCTTGCTCTTATAGATCTTTAGATCTAAAGAAAAACCCCTTTAGGGTTTTATAAACAGAGCCCTGCTCTCAAGAACCCATAGATCTAAATAGATCTTTCCTTAGGGTTTCTTAGCCCATGGGTCAGAGCTCTGCTCTTTTGACAGTATAGATCTTTTGATCTTTTGATGAAGAACTCTTAAGAGTTTTTTCATGGATCTTTAAGATCCCAGAATTTTAATTCTTAGGAATTAATTTTCATTAATTTTTTTATGGATTTTTCCATTATTATTACAGAGCTAGGCTCTTTAAGGAATTATATTCCCTCGTGACCAGCGTTTGACAAGTGTCACTCTGTTACAGAGCTTTGCTCTGAAAGGGAGATTCTCTCCTTGTCTCGAGGGATTTCTCATTCAATGAGAACATTCTTTAAGGATTTCCTCATTAATTGACAGTCTCTTCCAATGATGAGGCTGTCTTATTAATTGATGCGTTGTCGTCTGGAGTTTGTGGGTCCACCTTTGGTCCCCTTTCCACTGCATTGCAGTGTAGTACAAATTTTAAAGTGTCGCTAAGAATTTTAAGATTAAATTATAGTACTGATAATTGAATTCTTTTCTTTTTTCGCAGGCGACATGCCTTCTGATCTTTCATTCCCATTTTTCCGCTCAGAGGGAGGATTCCTTGAGGCACCGGTGGACCGGGAGGTTCTTGCTCTCATTAAAGACTACGACCCCGAGTACAAAAACCTTCACTTGTGGGGTAGGTGGTACAACGAAATTATCAAAGGTCGTCGAAGCTTCTCTTGTGCGACACCGTCAGAGCCGATCTCATCGATCTCATATGCAGATGTACCCCCGG
Source organism: Agapanthus africanus (assembly GCA_030015575.1). Classification (NCBI taxonomy): domain Eukaryota; kingdom Viridiplantae; phylum Streptophyta; class Magnoliopsida; order Asparagales; family Amaryllidaceae; genus Agapanthus; species Agapanthus africanus. The sequence goes on from CM057338.1 coordinate 984,181,870, forward strand.
TGAACTATGTCGTGGAGGTCGTTAACTGGACTTCGGAGGGACTTCTTTAACCCTCGATTGCTGCCATACCCATGCAGTTGCCGGTAGCCTTGGATATTTTGGGACGGCGCATATGCCAGGGCGAGCCGCGCCCTTAGGGACAACCCTACAACATCGGGTTGACCCCTCGATACTCGGCAGGGTATCTGCAGTGGGCCAGGTACATTTTGTCAGCGAAGAAGGCGCATCTGCTAAAGATCGGTCTATACCCTGCAGTTTACACCTCGCTGTTCGAGTATTCCGCTCCTCCGATATGGTGGACTAAGGCGTTCGTGGAGCAATGGAACATCCCCACCCATACTTTTCTTTTAATGGACAGGGAAGTTTCCATCCTTCTAGAAGAATTTGCTGAGATTTCCGGTTTGCCGGTGAGGGAGGAGCACTATGAAGAGCTGCTTCCTCCTGATGAATATGTTTTTGCCACCAAGCCGTTGGTGATGGGCTTGACGCCGGAGAATGCTATTCAGCACCAGTTTCCGAGTCTGGTAAAGGTGCTGAATATGTATGAAAGTCTTTATTTGGAATTGGGAGGCCGGGGAGTTAGTTTCGCAGACTTCATCGCCCGCTTTCTTCGACCGGAGATTCTATCGCAACGGGGCGAAAAATTTGCCAAGCTTGACGACCCCTTCGGCCTTGGCTTAGATCGTCGACCAGCACTGGAAGCCAATCAAAAGGGTTTTTACCTCCCCGATACTGCAATCATCCCCTTATCGGAAATCGCCGCTCTGGGCATCGACGATGAGACTTTCTTTCTCGGGTTTCTGGGGGTATGGTTGTGCTGGTTCGCGCTCCCCATGCACCCTCGCTATATGAGGCCGTCCGTGTTCTACCCAGCACATCGGATGGTGGCTGGCATACAATTGGCCATCGGGATTGCCGGGTTGGCCCATCTATACCATGGTCTTAGCGTGGCGGTGGACGCAACTGAACCGGGGGTGCAACCCGCTAACTTCCCGATGCACTACTTTACTTCGTGGATGGAAATGCACGTGCTCAGGGTGTTTGGTACTCATAAAAGACCCTCGTTTTACAAGAAGTACAGATTCCCGAGAGTTATGCGGCTGATCGGCGCTTCTATCGTGAATCCGCCTCCGCGGGAGGCTAGGGGGTTACTTCTTCGTCCGCGCACGGTCGGAGCGGGTATTTCTTTCATGGACAAGGTTCTGACGATCGGCCCGGAGACCTCCAAGGCGGTGTTGGCGTTGCGCGATAACTTCAAGGACGGGGCCTCCGTATTGAAAACCCGGGAGATTCTACATCTATACTCCATCAGGCCGGGCTTCCTCGTGTTCAGGCAGAACGAGGCATCACTTTTTATGAGGTACAACCCCCATCGGTTCGCCCAACAACTAAGCTATAACCAGGGGGTCCTACTGGAGGCGTTTTTGGAAGAGCCTGCGGCCACCAAGGAGGGAATACGGAGCGCACTGCATCACTTTATGCGGTTAAACACGGGCTCCCACTTCTTCATTAGCGATCCGAGTTGCATTCCAAAGGCCCTCAATGTATACGGGGCTTGGTATCAGCACGCGACGGGCGCTGTTATCCTGGAAGAGAAACGGCTGCTGCTTGATCGCAAGGGTGTGCCTCCCGCCAGCGATCGCAACGTCCCTCTAAAGCGAAGGACCCCTATCCCTCCTCCAATAAGAGGAGATGCTGGAGATGAGCCTCCATGTGTGCTAAGCCCCTCGCGTGGATTGCCCCGTGATCTTGTGGACATTCCTTCAGCGCCCTGTGCTCCCGTGGAGACGGTGAACGTGGTTTCGCCCGAATCCGGCTTGGGCTCGGACATCGGGACCCGCCGTCCCAAGGTGCCCATGAAGCGTAAGCTGATTTTGGGTGCGACCGGGGTTCACGCGTAGAAGAGAAAGAAGAAGTCGATCCTCTCTGCTGACGTTGCATTTGGTCAGGAACCTCATGCTCCTTATAGCGAGGGCTTAGGTGAGTACGGGATCAACGGGGGCTTATTTATGCCGCCAGACGACACTGATCTGGCGGCCGCCATCGCAGCTTCTGAGCGATTGGCAAGGTGCAACGCGTGGTTAGCTAAACTTGCGCAATCAGGTAATCACTAGTTGTATTTTTCGTCATTGCATCGTACCTCTATCATTGTTTTTGACTAACGCTTTTCCTTCTTTAATAGGCATTTCTACCGAAGAATCCATCGCTGCTTCCCTCAAAACTTTCGAGGAGGAGGAACGACTCAGAACATCCTTAGGCCTTGGTACATTTTGGCTTACTATGTCTCTCCTTCCATTTCTTATGAGTAATCTGACCCTCTCTTTGTCTTATCGTAGGGACCATAAGACTTACCTCGCAAACCGATGCGGGAATTCTCTCCGGGCCAGCTACCGAAGTCCTGGCCTCTTCGGGATTGCCGCAGGAGGCCCTATTTAAAAAGCCGATGATGGAAGCCTTGACGGCTCTGGAGGCAACCCTGGACGCGGACGACGACGCCTTGCTGAAGGAGGCTTCCAAAAGGTCTGTCGCGACGGCCCGGGAGGAAAGGAAACGCCTGAGGCGCGCAGCGAGGGAGCGTAGTGCTGCTTTGGCTACGGGAGCAGGCTCAAGCGTCGTTACTCCCACCGCTACTCCTTTAGATGAGCTTCCGGTTGCCTTGTCTACTGTTCATAGACGGGCGTCACGTGCAGCTCGGGAGGCCAATGGTGAATCCGTCTCAGGTAATGTGTTTTTGAGGCTTTGTTGTCAAAGTTTTAAGCTATCAGTTCTTATATATCTTGTCCTGCAGGGCCGAGTCTTACTGGAGGAGCGGTGGCGAACGTCGAGCCTGAGGGGACGGTAGAGGAGGTAGCCGCTGAACCCGAGGCGACGGTAGGCGATATAACCATAGTTGCCGGGCCCGAGATAGTAGCTGACGAGATAGTCATGACTGCCAGGCCCGAAATGACTACCAATGTCGAGCCCGAGGTGGCGGCAGGTGAGACGGCTGCTATGGCGGCGGGTGAGACAGCAGTGGATGAAACGGCTGCTACGGGCAAGCCTACGGCGGCGGTGGACGAGACGGCTGCAACTGCTGAGCCCGAAGTGGTAGCGGGTGAGACGGCTGCTATGGTCGCTGAGCAAGAGATGGCCGCTCTTTCTCAAGAGTCGGGCGCCGCTCCGATCATCGCTCTCCCTGCTTATGGTTCCTTGTCATCTTCCGGCGTCACGAGCATGACGACGACTCCTGTAGAGTCGAGCAATGAGGCAACGGGAGGTGAGACCGTCCCAATGGAGGAGGAAGACGCTACCGTTGCATCAAGTAACGCCCTCGTTAGGGCTCTGGCCGGTGAATCTTCAGGTAAATCTTGGGTCACCGCCCTTCTTTTATTCTGCAATCTTTCCTAATAAAGTTTATCTTGTTTCTAATGCAGGTGTGGCTAGTGCTGAAATCGAGCTGCTCGAGACAGCGCCGCCAGTTACCGCCCTGACGGTGACCACCCCTCTGCCTTCTCTCGCACCGTCGCAAATGCTGGAAGGTATGGATTTGTAACCCATCAGTATTATCTTTAGAATGCATAATTTATGTACTGACGTTGCTTTATCGCGTTTTTGCAGGAGTCCTTTTTGACCACCTGTACCAGGTGCTGCACCCCCACTTCTCCTTCCCGTCGGAGATTGCTTCATCCAGTGGCACTGGTGAATATAGCTTTCAATTAATACTCCTTCTTTTACCGATAATGAAATTATTTCTGATTCTTCTTTGCCTTGATTGCAGTGCTATAGATTGAAGGAGGAGATGTGAGATCAGTTACGCCACCGATCCTCCCGGCTTTGCCACCTGCTGCCGCTGGTATTAGTAAATTCCATTTTTCATGAATCTCCTATATTTCTAGATCCATCATCTGATTATGACTTGTTTTGCAGCGGTTGCTTCGATTCCGGCCTTTTTCGAATCTCGCCTTATGATGCCGGCAGGCCCCTTCTCCAGACGTTAATCCTCAAAGGGTGCTGCGACGAGTTTGCGCATGTTGAGCGAATATATCGAGGAGCTTGACGTGGGAGCTCCTACATCTGCCGCAGATTTCGCTGCCGAGGTCAATCCGATACTGGTGACGCTTGTAAATTTCCATAATGAAGGCGTCGTCGAGTCTTGGGTTAGTCACTGCAGGAAGATCGAGGCCTGTCTGCATCAGCTTGAACTTATGCATCTTGCCCCTGAGACTCAAGCTTTGAACTCCCAGCGGGCCGCATGGGTCGAGCAGAGCGCGTCTTTCCTACGCCATTTCGAACAAGAAGCGACCTTGAGGCGGAAGGAATGCGAGGAGGCTTCCGCTGAGTCTATCCAGTTGCGCGCCCAGGTCGAAGCGAACGTCGCACAATTGAGAGCCGCCTTTGATACCTTGCATCAATGTATCTCGGACGGGCTCGTATTGAGACGGAAGCTCGACTCTATTGAGCGGGTTACGCAGAGTCACGAAGCTGCCCAACGGGAAATTGATGAGAAGATTTCATCATGCGTGCAGCAAAGGACTCGAATCGAAGCGGAGCTGGCCGCGGCGGCTGATCATGAGAAGGCACTGAAAGAAGTGCGAGAGCAGCTCACGGACTTGTTAAAAACGCATCCTTCTCAATGAAAATTTTGTATCATTTGTAATTGCAAATAAAATGTATTTGTTTCTTTTATTCTTTATCACGATGTATTTTGTACTCAATCGAATTCATGAATAAAAGATACACGTTCTTCATAATGTCTTGTGTCATTTCTCTGCTTTCTTCTTTCTTGCTGTGTTGTTTGCCATGCGACTTTAAAAAGTGCGGTCTGTAGATAGCATATAGCTGTCAGTCTTAGGCTCTTTGTAGAGTGGCGATGGCTTAGAAAACAGGGTTAGGATCTGTCACCTTAGACTTTTCAACTTTATGAGCCGTGAGGGTCTCATAAAGAATTTTCTCCCTACCGGACGAGAGGGTCCCGTAGGTGTAATTTCTCCTTAAGAATCGTGAGGATTCCCAAGTGCGTTTTCTCTTGAAAGTCGTAAGGATCTCACGAGAGAATTTACTCACTTACGAGTCGTGAGGACCCGCAAGTGACGGGTGAAGTTGCCCTTATCCGCATTTCACGGAGTCAGGGTTTGCTCTGGATGCTTCCCACGGGTTCACTGCTCTGTTTGGCGAGGACCAGGCTCCGCTCTGGACATTTTCCAGGATACCGTAGTTTAAAGACATCGCGGTCGAGGTTAAGGACATTATAGTCCGTGGATTTAAGGACTTCACAGTCCGTTGTTAGTTTTAAGACATTACGGTCGAGGTTAAGGACATCATAGTCCGTGGGTTTAAGGACTCCACAGTCCGATGTTAGTTTTAAGACATTACGGTCAAGGTTAAGGACATCATAGTCCGTGGATTTAAGGACTCCACAGTCCGTTGTTAGTTTTAAGATATTACGGTCAAGGTTAAGGACATCATAGTCCGTGGATTTAAGGACTCCACAGTCCAATGTTAGCTTTAAGACATTACGGTCGAGGTTAAGGACATCATAGTCCGTGGATTTAAGGACTCCACGGTCCGTGAAATGTGTGGTTGTTGGGACCCGTCACCTCTTTGAAGACGTTGAGGAATCACAACGACAAATATCAAAGGAGTGACGAGATGTTCACTTCAAGCAAGGTAAAATTAATTTGAAATCATTATGGTTGATTGTTAGTTTTAAGACATCACGGTTGAGGTTAAGGACATCATAGTCAGTGAGTTTAAGGACCTCACGGTCCGACGTTAGTTTTAAGACATCGCGGTCAAGGTTAAGGACATCACAGTCCGATGTTTGCTCTGGATGCTTCCCACGGGTTCACTGCCGTGTTTGGCGAGGACCAGGCTCCGCTTTGGATGCTTCACATGGGTTCATTGCCGTGCTCTGCGAGGACCAGGATCCGCTCTGGAAGTTTTCCACGGGGTCAGAAGTGACGTTATCCGCGTTCTACGTAGCCAGGAATTTTGCTCTAGATGCTTCTCACGGGTTCACTGCCGTGTTCGGCGAGGACTAGGCTCCGCTCTGGATGCTTCACACGGGTTCACTGCCGTGCTCTGCGAGGACCAAGATCCGCTCTGGACGTTATCCACGGGGTCATAAGTGACGTTATCCGTGTTCCGCGTAACCAGGTATTTTGCTCTAGATGCTTCCCACGGGTTCACTGCCGTGTTCGGCGAGGACTAGGCTCCGCTCTGGATGCTTCACACGGGTTCACTGCTGTGCTCTGCGAGGACCAGGATCCGCTCTAGACGTTTTCCACAGGGTCAGAAGTGACGTTATCCGCGTTCCACGTGACCAGGAATTTTGCTCTAGATGCTTCCCATGGGTTCACTGCCGTGTTCGGCGAGGACTAGGCTCCGCTCTGAATGCTTCACACGGGTTCACTGCCGTGCTCTGCGAGGACCAGGATCCGCTCTGGACGTTTTCCACGGGGTCAGAAGTGACGTTATCCGCGTTCCACGTAGCCAGGAATTTTGCTCTAGATGCTTCCCACGGGTTCACTGCCGTGTTCGGCGAGGACTAGGCTACGCTCTGGACGTTTTCCACGGGGTCAGAAGTGACGTTATCCGCGTTCCACGTAGCCAGGAATTTTGCTCTAGATGCTTCCCACGGGTTCACTGCCATGTTCGGCGAGGACTAGGCTCCTCTCTGGACATTTTCCACGGGGTCAGAAGTGACGTTATCCACATTCCACGTAGCCAGGTATTTTTGTTGATTATATCCGCATTTCACGGAGTTGGGATTTGACTCTCGGTCATCTGTACACCGCCGAGTCATGGAACTGGGAGTTGTCGCTGTTCCGCTTTGCTTGCTGTTGTGTCTGTTGAGACGAATGTTGAGATGCTCTCCAGGCTATCTGTGACCCATCGAGATTTGGCTTCTTCTTCTGATGAAACCTGGGGGAGGAGGAGTGTGATTCGCTCTTTGTTTGCACCCCTGGATTGTATACAGGGATTGATGTAATATCACCTGTAGGGAATAAATTTCATTTTTATTTTTATTTTATTTCTTTCCGCGATGCTCTATCATTTTAGCTTTTATATCGCGAAGGTCGCGATTGCCCAATCATTTCGGCTATTTTTCGTGGTGCCCAATCATTTCGGCTATTTGTTTTATTTTTACTCGCTGCTTTTTATTGCGAGTTGTCCAATCATTTCGGCTATTTCGCATGCATATATTTTTACTTGCTAATTTTGTTTGCAAGTTGCCCCATCATTTCGGCTATTTCGTATGCATGTATGGCCTGCCGGCTTTTCGCTGCAAGTTTGGGATTAGACACCGATTTCGGTATCAGCACCGCTACAACTGGAATATTGCCAGGAGCGAATAATCATTTGCCTCTGTCGATATCGAACAAAGGTGGCTTAGCGAACAGGGTTAGGATCTTGTCGACTAAGACTTTTGACTTCATGAGCCGTAAGGGTCTCACAAAGGTATTTCTCTTTACGAGTCGTGAGGATCTCATAGGTGTGTTTTCTCCTTAGGAATCGTGAGGACTCCTAAGTGTATGGCTTCTTGTAAGTCGTAAGGATCTTACAAGAGAGTTTTCTCCTTATAAGTCGAGGGGACTCACAAGGGTTGTTCACCGTGCGAACATATCCCCAGTCACGGGTGGGACTTGGTTAGGGAAATGTTTATTCGCGCCCGTGGATTGTATACAAGGGTCAGCGTTGAGCCGCTTGTAGGGCAATATCGGAGGTTGTGGGGGTTGCTTAAGAACAAGTTCCAGTCTCTGTAACTTAAAACATTCAAATCTTATGAGTCGTGAGGTCCCATAAGAGAGTTCTCCTTACGAGTCGTGAGGATCTCGCAAGTGCAATTTCTCCTTAGGAATCGTGGGGATCCCTAAGTGTGTTGCTCCATTGTGAGTCGTAAGGATCTCATGCGGGTGATTTCTCTTCACAAGGTCGAGAGGACCCTGCAAGTGTCTTTTAATGAGGTTGCGCCCTTTCGGGTTTTCACAAACACCCGCCGGTAGCCCTGCTGTTTTTACTCACGGAGCTCTTTCGGGTTTTCATCCGTGCCCATTTTGCTTATGGACATACCGTTTTCTTCTTCTTTTTTTTCTTCTTTTCTTTTTTCTAACGAGGTTGCGCCCTTTTGGATTTTCACAAGACTCGCCGGTAGCCCTGCTGTTTTTACTCATGGAGCCCTTTCGGGTTTTCATCCGTGCCCATTTTGCTTATGGACATACCATTTTCTTTTCTCTTTCTTTTTTTTATTCTCTTTTTTTTATCAGCTTTGGGATGCTGCAATCCACCGTAGTTTATAGACATCTCGGTCAGCAGCTAGTTTTAGGACATAGTGGTCTGTTGTTAGTTTAAGGACGTTTCGGTCCGTTGTTAGTTTAAGGACGTTTCGGTCCGTTGTAAAGGAAGCCGGTTACTACCTATAGAGTTTGGGCTTAGGAAGATAGCGAACGGACATAGTCGTCGTCATCTATCATTGACCTAGGCCGTGACTCGTCAAGCGTAGTACTTCTTTAGGAAGCGACCGTTTATTGGCCTGAAAGGTCTTTCACCATGCATGTCCATGAATAGATAAGCTCCACCCTGATAGACCTTGTCTATGATGTACGGGCCTTCATAATTCGGCTCAAATTTCCCTCGTTTAGCACGATTGGGGATCATAGGTCTTCTGACCACTAGCACGAGTTCGCCTTGGCGGAATGTCCTCGGCCTGGTCAATTTTTCATATGAGCGCGTCATCTTTGCTTTATAAGCTTCCAGATTTTGTTGCGCTATGAGCCAGTTTCATCAAGGGCATCAAGCTCCTCAAGCCGAAGGTGAGCATTCTCTTCGTCCGTTAGCTCGTAATGAACTGCCACTCGTAGAAAGGGTAACTCTATCTCGAGGGGGAGTACCGCTTCTGTACCGAATACCAACGCGTACGGCGTTGTGTTCGTGGCCGTCTTGAACGTAGTTCGATATGTCCAGAGAGCTTCTTGCAGTCTCTCATGCCAGTCCTTCTTATTTCGGGACACCGTCTTCTTCACGATCTTCGTCAAGGTCTTGTTGAAGGCCTCAGCTAGACTGTTAGCTCAGGGATTATAAACTGAGGAGTATCTCCAGTCTATGTTGTGCTATTGTGCGAAGCGGCTGATCTTGTGGCTTCTGTAGGCTGGCCCATTATCGGAGATAATCCGTCGCGGAGTTCCAAACCGATAAATGACGTGCGTCTTGAAGAAATGGAGTATATTCTCGGTCTTTACTTCCCTCAGCGGTACTGCTTCTGCCCATTTGGAGAAGTAATCAGCTGTCGCCAAGATGAAACGATGCCCTCTGGACGATGCTGGTTCGATGGGGCCGATTATGTCGGTTCCCCATATTTCGAATGGTCAGCTAGCCACTGTTGGATGTAGTGGATTTGGATGCTGGTGGATGAAGTCCCCATGGATCTGGCATGAGTGGCATTGCTTCGCATATTCGAGGCAGTCATGGATCATCGTGGGCCAATAATAATCCATCCGTTTGATCTTCAACTTCATCTTCGGGCCTGCTTGGTGAGAACCGCAGAGTTCGTCGTGAACTTCTTGGACGACTCTTTTCGCCTCTTCAGGTCCTAGGCTTCTCAGCCATAAAGAATCAAATGACCTCTTCTACAGGGTATCATTGACGAAAGCGAAAGACAGAGCTCGTTTCATGAGCTGATGTCTTGAGGACGCATCTTCAGGTGTTCGACGGGATTTGAAGTAGTCTATAAAGACTTCTCTCCAATCCTCAACCGTTTCTTGGTCTTTTATTTACAAGGCCGTCTGTTCAATCGCTTCCTTTTCCTCGGATGATTCCGAAGATATTTTTGCCAGTGCGAGGACCCGACGGCTTTGTACCACGATTCTGACTTCATCGAGGTTCTCATTAGCCAGTTCTTTAGCGATCTTGGCTAACGCGTCCGCCTTACTATTTTCTGCACGCGGTATGCTTTCCAGCATGTAGGTGGGAATTTGAGTCAGCAGTTGCTGTACTCTCTCGCCATACTTCACCAGCTCTGGCTTGCACGTCTGGTAGTCGCCGTTTACTTGACTAACGACCAGTTAGGAGTCTCCATATATGAGGAGGTTTTCAATTCCCATGTCGATGGCGATCTCGAGGCCTGCTATCAAAGCTTCGTATTCGGCTTCATTGTTTGTCCTCGGCTCTGTCAAGGAGAAGGCAAAGTGCATTATCCCTTCTCGTGGGGTCACGAAGATAAGGCCTATCCCTAATTTGATTATAGGCGTGTTCTGTTTGCGCTTCTTCATGGAAGACGCTCCATCAAAATAAAGTTCCCATCGGGTATCACCACCATCGATCGCGTCAAACGCATATTCGTCTGCCAGTTCGCAATTCAAGGGAGAATCGGCCGGTATCGGATGTTCAGCGAGGAAGTCGGCGATGGCCTGGCCTTTCACTGCCTTAAGAGGCTGATAAGTTATTGAGAACTCCATCAAGAGCAGGGCCCATTTAGCGAGTTTCCCTGTCAATATGGCTTTTGACATCAAATATTTGGGAGGATCCACCTTCGATATGAGACGGACTTCATGTGCCAATGCGTAGTGTCTGAGCTTCGTTATCGCGAAGATCAACGCCAGGCAGTGTTTTTTGATGGGAGAATAATTGCTTTCTGCCCCCAGAAGAACTCGACTCAAGTAATAGAGAGCTCTTTCTTTCCTTTGGTCGTTCTCTTATGCCCATAATGCGCCTAAAGAACCTTCGAGGGCTGTTGTATAAAGAATGAGGGGCTTTCCCTTGACCAGAGCGGCCAGCACTGGCGGGTTCTGCAGATACTGCTTGATTTCGTCCAGCGCACCTTGGCATTTGTGATCACAGACGAATGGGGTTCCCTTCTTCATCAGGTGGCTGTATGGGCGGCACTTGCCTGAGAGATTGGCTATAAATCGCCGGATATACGCGAGCTTCCCTTAGAGAGATCGCAATTGCTTGAGAGTCCTTGGCGGAGGCATTTCCATGATCGCTTTGATCTTTTACGGATATATCTCGATACCTCGGTGTCGGACGATGAATCCTAGGAATTTACCTGAGGACACCCCGAACGCGCATTTGAGTGGGTTCATCTTCAAGTTATATTGCCGAAGGCGTTGGAATACCATCTTCAGATGTTCAAGATGTTCCTCGTATGATTTGTTTTTAACCACGAGGTCGTCGATATAACATTCGACGATTTCATGTATCAGGTCATCGAAGATCTTCGTCATGGCCCTCTGATAGGTGGCTCCGGCGTTCTTTAGACCGAAAGGCATCACCTTGTAGCAGAATATACCCAAAGGGGTCCGGAAAGCGGTGTGCTTCTGGTCTTCGGGATGCATCTTTATTTGATTGTATCCCGACGATCTGTCCATGAAGGAGAAAACTTCGTTAGTCGACGTGTTATCTATTATCAGCTCAGTGACCGGTACTGGGAAATCGTCCTTCGGGCAAGCTTTATTGAGATCCCGAAAGTCCACACATATGCGCACTGTCCCGTTCTTCTTCATCACTGGGAGGATGTTGGCGATCCAGTCAGGATACTGAACTTCTTGGATGAAGCCGGAGTCGATTAGCTTCTTGACCTCGGCGTTGATGCTCATCTCAAGCTCGAGCCGCATTCTTCTTGGTGCTTGTTTGACTGGCTTGACGTCCGGGGATATTGCCAATTTGTGGACAGCAATCTCTGGATCTAATCCTGGCATTTCGGAATAGTTCCATGCGAAGCAATCTCTATGCTGCATAAGCACGTCTTTTAACGCAGCCACCCTTTCTTCAGATAGCAGCTCACTGACGAATGTAGGTCGCGGGTCATTTGCCGTCCCCAAATCAATTTTCTTGAGATTATCTGCAGTGGTGTGTATTCCGTCTTCCAGCTCTTTTGGCGCTGGTGGAAATTCTGAGATCACCTCGTCGTCATTATTTTCGAAGTACCAGGGGAGGTCATCCTTATTCTCGGGTTCTTCTTTTGATATCGTTATCATATGACAAGTACGAGAACGCTTCCAAGACCGATGTTGATCTGGTTCTACTCTTGCGGACTTGGGTTCATGCTTCTGCGGCGGAGTTATCCTCCAACTGTCGGATAGAGCGAACTTGTCGAGCTGATATTGGTCTTCAACCCAGTTCTTGAAGGTGAAGCAGTCTTCGAGAGGATGTCCTATTGCCCTATGATAGGAGCAATAGTTCGGGTGAGAGACTTCTCCTATTTGCTCGGGGTGCTTGGACTCCGAGAGGATAATCATTTGATGTCTTATGGCAAGCTCAAGTACCTTTTTTGTCTTGTCTTGAGGAAAAGAGTATGCTCGACTCATCTTCTTCATAAGGGACAAATCCGGACTGCTCGATTCCCGCTCGCGTGACTTCTTGGTCCCGCTTTGTCGTTGCTGAATGCCTTTTCCGCTTTTTGACTTGTTTCTGCCTCTGCGTCGGGCCTTTTTTACAACAGATTGGCAGGGAGGGGCATTTTCATTTTTCGCAGCCTGTTGAAGAAGGCGTTGCGTCCTGGCTTTCTCGTAAATGGTCATTTCGCGATTATGGTCGTCTCGAACTTTTTGACCAGCTTCCTTTATAAGCTTTTCCATTTGTTCTTCGAACGACGGACTGGGCATTTTCATGTCGGGGGCTTTTTCTGGTTCAGGGTTAGCATTCTCCCATTGAGCATCTCCTTCTTCATCAAAGTCATGTACGACATAGCAGTGGCGGAGTAGCTCCCGTTTCTTGGACGGAACATATCCAAGCCCGATCGCTTCCATTCTCCCGTTGGGCAACTTGAGCTGAGTTCCGGGAACGTTCCAGATCCTGTCATAGAACTTAGCTTTTCGAGCGGTCTGTTTAAAGGGTATCCCTTGGCGCTTCAACAGCTTTTTCAAGCCTTCTGTATAATATCTAGGCAGACGGATCGGCTAGAGCCTGTCAAGTATAGAATCCGCGCCGTGCCAGATTTCTTTTTCCACTTTGGTTTCCCCGGAGCGGTAGAATAGGATTGCCTTCTCGCCTCTTCGCCTGGGAGGGATATAGAACGTCTGCAGCTCTTCCACACTGTAGGTATCAAGCGCGTCTAGTTCTTTATGATGTTTGGGCGGAACCACGGCAATTTGCAAACTCTGCTCTTCATCAGCGAATGTTTGTATTGAAGGCCGAGCGGAGAATATAGCATGGACCTCATCTTTCGAGTCGCTGCCAAAGATCAACATAGGAGCGGACGGTTCTGGCTTGTTGTGCTGGGGTGGGCCTGAATAAACTATCACTTCCTCTTTTTCAGTATCACTCCCGAAGACTGGAATGGTGGTGATAGCTTTGTTCTCCGGTTTGTGACATCTCTCCGTGTCCTCGAAATCTGGCAAAGAATATTTTGCGTCTTTGTACTTACGGACTTCGTTCATGGAGAATGGGTTCAGCTCTCCTGTTACAGTATACTCGAGGCCATCCTTAAAGTATTTCATACACTGATGTTGTGTAGAAGGGATGATGTTGTACTCGTGTAACCAAGGCCGGCCGAGTAAAGCGTTGTAGCATGTCTTGGCGTCAATGACATGAAATTTAATATTCATGACAAGTAGCCCGAATCGTAACGTCAGTATCACAGACTCGAGAGTTCGTGATGACTGGGAGTCAAAACCGGAGATGGTAATTTTATCACGAGCGAGATACTGGACGCTCATGCAGATTTCTTTTAACACCCGCATGTTAAGGAGATTAACGGAAGAACCATTGTCGACCAGGATTTTGCCAATCTTTATATCATGGCAGTATCCTGAAACATAGAGGGGACGGTTGTGCTCGCACGTCCCAAGGAAGAGGACTTCATCGCCGAAGGTGATATCGGCCGTGTGTACTTCCTACAGCTCGTCCTTCATCTTTTCTTCGGCGAGAAAGGCTTGGAATTGCTCTGGCTCTTGTAGCGTCTTGATCAATGAATCTCTCGCTTCTTTAGACAGTAAAAGGGCGTCAAGAATACTGAGCTGCGAGGGTAGCTTCCTCAAGTGCGTCAGAACGTTGTAGTCCACTTTACTCTTCTTTGGCGGGTCTTTGGCGGTCAGCTCTTTCATGACTTGGTCATCCAGGGCGATATCCTCAGAGACCTTTTCTTTTCCCTTATCTTTTTTGCTCGTGGATCCGAGATTCTTTTCCGGAAGCGTGCGATTGCGCAGCTGGATGTTTTCAAAGGCCTTCGGTTCTTCTTCCTTCCCCAATGCGGATTCTTTAAAGAGGGGGCCAAGAGCCATTTCTTCGTCAGAGTCGCTTCCGAAAGTGAGAATTTGCGATCCCCCGGTGTTGACCATGCGACAGTTACCAGTATCTCTTTTATGTTCCCCGGTCGCACTTCTTTTCTCCCGACGAGCTTTGCGTTTCATCCGCTTAAAATGTTGCCGGTGAGCAACGTACCCTTGCCACCATCTTTTAAAAGCGTCGCATTCCTCGGTGGGGTGCGAAATCTTTCGATGATATGAGCAGTAGCTAGGATGCATCTCTGCTTCACCGGGAGTGTTTCCTTCAGAGGGTGGTAGCTTCATTCCCATTGATATGGCTTTAGCAAACCTTTTCCTCGTCTTGAACTTGTTTTTATCCGTGACGGATGTTCCTTGATTCGGCGAGAGTGTTCTGACTCTTTCATCTAGTCGCCGGCGTTTGGCTCTTTCAAATATGGCCGTCTCATGCTCCCGATCAGCTTTACTTTTTCAAAAGAGCCGTGTTCAGGAATGCATTAATTATTTCATCTGACAGCTCCAGAAGTTCCGGTTTAAGATTTGCCCTCAGCTTCTCGGTGCAAGGAGTTTCTTCATCGTCTATCGACGAGTGAGAGATCACATGACAACTTGCCACGTACTCCTCAGATCCATCCGACTAGTCTTCTCCATCATCTTTGTCCTTAAGGACGTGGCTGAGGAACTCTTGGAGCGTGATGGGAGTCCGCGCCTTCGGATTGAACTCCTCCAGCGCGTCGATCTGTTTCTGCAGGTCCGTGCGCTTGTCACCAGGCTTCACGGGCTTTTTGGATTTCTTTTTCTTCTTCTTTGAAGAATTTGACGGCTGGGTGTGAGCACTTTGGCTATCACCACCAATCTTTGGAGTTGGGCGCGGCTTCAGCATCCCTTCGATGATCCGGGGTTCTAGCGGGTTCTTCCACCTGATCGCCGGGCATGTCTGAAGGTCATTCAGCATCCTTTTGGTTTTGGTTGAAAGCACGACCTCCCATGGAGCTTCTTCAACAACAGAACACGTTGCCCCCGGTGTGTCCGTCTTCTTAGGAGTGTGCGGTTGTGGTGGGTTTACTTTCCACTTTTCAGACAGCACAAACTTGCCTTGTAGGTACTGATCTTCGATCCATCCCTTAAAGACGAAGCAATTCTCGATCGGATGGCTTACCGTTTGGTGGTAAGGGCAATAATTGGGATTATTCACTTCGCTGGGTTGCGGTGGTCGCCTTGGATTTGGTAAGTTGATGAGCCTGTTGCGTACCGCCAGCTCGAACAGCCTCTTCGTTTTGTCCCGTGGGAATGAGTAAGGACGCTTCATTTTCTCATTGTAATAGCGCCGTCTCTCCTCCAGTTGATCCGCTAGCTTTGGGGCACTGGGCTGCTGTTGGGTGTTCGTAACGAAGATTGCCTTCCTTTTACCCTTATCGTTCCGCAGTTCCGGCTTCGGGGGAGACGGTCTATGACCCATTTGATCCATCTGGACTAGCTTATCGATTAAAGCCTGGAACGTGGTCGGTTTGAAGAACATCATGAACTGTGAAATAGTTGCATGAGGGTCTAGGGTGCCCATGGACATGCCCACTGCTGGTGCTTCTTCGATGCGCTGTTCGCACTTCGACCACAGGTTCTGCCATTGGATTGCGTATTGAACCCAAGTTTCGCCCGGCTTCACTCTTGCATTAATCAACGCCGTTATTGGGGTACGTTCGCTGGAGCTTGCGAATCGCTGGGTGAACAATAACTCCATCTCTGTGAAAGTTTTGACGGAGTCGTTTGGAAGCTCGGAGTACCACTTAAACGCCGTTTCCGATAAGCTGCCGACGCATTGGCGAAGCAAGAGCTTATCATCGCCGCCGGCGTTGCTGCAAAGAGCCCTGAACTGGGCAACATGTTGATGGGGATTGCCTGTCCCCTTGTAGACATGGAATTTCGGGATCGTGTAGCCCAGCGGGTATTTTATCCGATCATACCAGCCCGGATATGGTCACCCCGTTTTGACGACTTGGCCGGCCGCTTCATTTGCCTGGTGAAATCTTATTTGCTGAGCAATATAGTCATCCATGGCAGCTTTAGAGATTGTTTCCTCTTTGGCTACTGAAAGAGCCGGAGGTGGATTCGACGTTTCTCCTCTGTCGTCTTCGAGGATAATCGGAGGATCTTCAGCTGGGGGATCCGGCTGGATCATCATGCCCACCATGTCTTGGAACAGAAGAGCCATCTGCTTTATATTGGCCGCTTGTTCCACAGCCTCCTTGTCCTTCTTTTCAAGCATTCTAGGAAGGAACTCAGCATCAGTCTCGTGTTCGCGACGTTGTTCTGATGACGCCTCCGGGCTTTCTTTTGGCCCGGTGAGTGCGGCCATCGCAGTTAGCATCTCTTGAAGCTTCTGCTGCTGTTGTTCCTGGGCTTTTGTGATGGATCGAGTGAGTGGTCGGTGGCCGTAGAAGCGCGGCTATCCTCCTTCCCAGATGCCATGTAAACGGTATGGACCGTTATGCCCCCATACTAAGGGCGTTTGGGTTCAGTGCCTTTGACATTTGTCGCAGGCATGGGGATCTTCTCCGGCCTTCTTTTCTTATGAGCGGTCGAAGTTGAGGGGGTCGTCGCGGTGGGCACCCGATAGCTTTTCGTGGCTCGGCAGGATGGCTTTCTTCATGTTGGACCTTCAGCTTCTTGTGCTGGCGGGAGAAATTTGGATCGATCACCGAGTCCTGGACCTGCCGCCAGACTTTGTAGACTTTGGAGGACAGCCGCTGCGGGGACTGTTCTGGATTTGCTTCCGCAACCTTCTCCAGTGGAGGAGGAGACCTTTTCAGTACGGCGGCAGGAGAATTCCTACGCACCTTATTGAGCAGCTCAAAGCTGTTCCCAGTTGGAACAGCAGCATTAATTTCCGCCGTCGGGGCTAGTGGAGTTAGCTCAGAAGGGAAGTTGCCTCCGGCCTTCCTCACTCGATGCCAGTAGCGACGTCGAGCATGTCGAGCTGATGGAGTTGACTCGGTAATGGGGGTGGCCTTGTCTTGCCCCCTGTTCAGGTGAGGGGCCGTTGCCGATGTCAGCCTCTTAAAGACTGATGTTCTTTGAGTAGCAGGAGCGGGAGTTGGGGCAGTCAGCCTTGTAAAGACCGACCCGTTGGCAGGAGAAGCCGCCTTGACGACTTCAGGAGCAGGGTTGGTTACTCTCTTTGGAATAACCTTCTCTAGGATTGCAGGCTTCATTGTGAGCCCACGGGAATTTTGGCCCAATCTGGAGAAGACCGAGGCGCTGGTGTTGGACGACCCGTTGGGAGGGGCCGCAGTAGCTGTAAGTCGATCGAAGACCGACTTCTTAGGAGCTTATGGTATGAGCACGGGAGCAGTGAAGCTTGTTGGCGGGAGCATGGTCCCGAAAAATAGTCCAGTAGTAGCCTGGGTGACCTGTTCTACCAGCATCGTGAACATGGACGCCGCTTGAGGTCCATAGGTTATGCCCCCAGTTGAGGTGGAGCGTAGGTTGCAGTTGCAGTTGGAACATTTTGCACAAGTGGACGCCATTGATTCTTTGCTTTCTGCAGCAAGAAAAACGCCAAATCTTAGTATCTTGAAACCCAAGGGCAACCATTAGCAAACCCCGATTGGTTCGCGAACACGACACACGAAGTGTGGAGTGGAAAGAGGAAAAGGTCCCACCGGGCGTGCCAGAATCTGTTCTCCGCCGAAAGACGCGACCGGGACGTTGGGACGTCCGGGCCTGAATTCCGAGGGCAGATGCTAATTGGTGCTATCCGTCCACCTCTCCGAAGATGCCAAGTTGATTTATGGCACCATCTATCGAAGGTTTAAACGGATGCGGCCAATGTAGCAGACTTCGTCAGATTCCCCCTCGTTGAGGGGTTTTTGATTGTGGGGACGCTCTTCCCTGCAGGCGCAAGCCCCTGCAGTTAATTACGCTACCGCATCGCGGTAACAACTTTCTCCTTCTCCAGATGGTTACTTCATGTCGTGAGTGTTTGTTTTGTATTTGGTTTCCCGTGGATTGTATACGGAGACTAATTTATGTTGTCGCCCGTAGGGCGTGGACTAGTCCAAATCCGTATCTTTCTTAGATTTAGGTTTGGGGGGTTTGGGTTTAAGGATACATTAGCCTCATTTGAGACTAAGATCAACTTAAACGTTTGTTAAGGATACGTTAGCCTCTCTTTAGACTAAGATCAACTTAACGAGATTGTTTAGATCCAACAAGAGAGCAATTGGGCTCTATTGTTTAGTTTAGTGGCATTGCGGTCGATAGTTAGTTTAAGAACATTATGGTCCAATGTTAGTTTTAAGACATTGCGGTCAAGGTTAAGGACGTCATAGTCTGTGAGTATAAGGACTCCACAGTCCGGTATTAGTTTTAAGACATCACGGTCGAGGTTAAGGACGTCATAGTCTATGAGCTTAAGGACCTCACAGTCCGATATTAGTTTTAAGACATCACGGTCAAGGTTAAGGAAATCATAGTCCATGAGTTTAAGGACCCCACAGTCCGGTATTAGTTTTAAGACATCACGGTCGAGTTTAAGGACGTCATAGTCCATGAGTTTAAGGACCCCACAGTTCGTAGCAATGTGTGGTCATCGGGACTCGTCACCTCTCTGACGACGTTGAAGAATTACAACGACAGATATCAGAGGAGTAAAGAGATGTACCCTTGAACCGGATGTAAATTGATTGGAAGAGCAGTTGTGCTCAGTTCAATTTATATTGAGGACTTATGGCCAGAATTGGGCTATGTCCAGTTAAAAATGTTTAACATTTTATTCAGGTTTGGCCTGTTAGGCCTTTGTTTGGGCTCTACCCTTTTAATAATGCATAGCATTGGGCTCTGTAATTAAATGCATAGCATTTATCAGGGGTAAAATAGTGGTCTGATAGTGAGCCACGTGGCTTGTTAGGCGCTTTGCGCCAATCAAAGAGCGTAATGCGCTAGCGCATGTGAAGGTGATACGTGTCACGCTTTGCGCTAAGCGCAAGTCTGTTAGCGTACTGCCCTTTCTGAGTGCGTTGCGCCAGTGAATGACACGTGGCGCGTTCTGGCGCAGTGCGCCAATCCAAGAGCGCAGTGCGCTATTTTTAGAAGCGCAAAGTGCAAACCGTTCTGTGGTTGACACGTGGCGCGTTCTGGCGCAGTGCGTCAGTCCAACAAGCGCAAAGGCACATTTCAAGAGTGCAAGGCACTGTCCAATAGCGCAGAGCGCATTTTGATCAAATTCAGATCAAAGAACAAGTTTTTTGTTCTTCAAGGGAGGCATTGCCTCAAGATCCAAGAACTGAGTTCCTTGTTCCCATCAAAAGGCTGTGCCTTTATAGATCAAAAGATCTACGAATGAAGTAAATTACTTCTTTAAATCTTTTATGATTAGATCTTTCTTTGATCTTTTTTCTTTTTTATTGAAGATCTTGATCTTGTTCTTAGATCTTTGATCTTTTTAGAAGATGATTCTTCTTTTTTAATGAGATGATTTCATCTCTGTTCTTCAAGAATATGATTCTTTACCTTTAAAGATGAAGAATATGCTCTTCTTTCTTCAAAGGCTTGCCTTTCTTTCTCTTTGAGTTTTTTCTCAAAGTTTGCAGAGGGTTCTCTCTATATGTGACTTGAAGTCTTGGGGCCTTTATATAGGGCCAATTGGTTTGTTAAGTTAGTTGAAGAGATCTTTCTCTGATTGATTTGTGAATATTTCTCACCGTTGGATCTTTGATCCTAAGGCTTCTGTTTTACAGAAGATAATCTTCTTATTTTAATAAGATTGGAAAGATCTTTCTAGAACAGAATTTTAATTCTGATTAATTAATAATTTATTATTATTATTTAGATCTTTTGATCCAACGGTGGGGAATTCTTTAAATTCCAGCGCTGGCGCAATTGGCGCGAGCGCACCTGCGCTTGACACGTGGCGCACAGCGCAAAGCGCAGCGCAACAGCGCTAGCGCCCCTGTGTTTGACACGTGGCGCGCAGCGCAGAGCACAGAGCGTAGCGCAACTGTGCTAGCGTGCCTGTGTTTGACATGTGGCGTGCAGCGCAACTGCGTTAGTGCGCCTGTGTTTGACACGTGGCGCGCAGCGCAGAGCGCAAGAGATCTGAAGCGTTGCTTCAATTTTTTTTAAAATTTGAATTTTGAAACAGAGCTTTGCTCTAATTGGGGGTGCGCTGCCTAGGGCGCAGCGCTTCTGGCGTTGGCGTGTCTACTTTTGACACGTGGCGCTCAGCGCGCAGCGCAAGGGATCTGAAGCGTTGCTTCAATTTTTGAATTTTGAAATTCAAACAGAGCTTTTCTCTGATTGGGGTAACAGTAACGTCATCGTCCGAACCGAGTTCGGCCTCCGGAGCCACTATGGTGTCCATTATCGGCTGCTTCAGCAACGCCTCCTGTGGTGGCCTTGGGATGGCCTCGGCCGTAGTCGGTGGCTCTGGAAGCTTTTCTGCATCACCGCCTGGGATTGGAACTACACTTAGAACAACCTGGGCTTTGGTAGTCCCTGCAGCAGGTTAAAGAAAAGAGTCAGACCATGAATAGAAGGAACTAAAAGAGAAAAGGTGTAGTGAAGCGAATTATACCAAGACCCAAGGTGGCGCGAAGCCTCTCTTCCTCCTCAAACGTCTTGAGGGAAGCCGTGAGAGTCTCTTCGGCAGAAATATCTGTTAAAGAAGAGAGCATTAATAAAGCATAATAAGGGGAGAAGGGATAGATGCAGAAGAATGTAAATGAAGTATACCCGACTCCGCAATAGAGACCAACGTTGCTTCCTCGCGGGCCAGTCGCTTGGAAGCTACGAGGGCAACCTGAAGATCAGTATCAGTTGCAGGCATGTCAAACAAACCCTCATTGGTGCTATATTCGCACAAGCCCTCACTGTAGGGAGCATGTGGATCCTGGCCAAATACGACGTCAACAGAGAATAGAGATTTCTTTTTCTTTTGCGAACTGACACTAATAGCCGACTAAAAGCTTTCACTGGACAGGCCTCTTCGGACGGCGGGTCCCGATCTCTGAACCAATGCCCGATTCTGGGGACGCCATAGCTACCGCAGTTGCAGGAACATCCGGCCGAAGCTTATCAGGAAAAGCTCGTGGGACTATAGCCGTAGTGATTTCTCTTAAAGAAGGGTGAATGGCTGCTCGTCGCTTCAAAGGGACCACTGGATTACCGGATGGGACGGCATCCTTATGGTCGAGTAACAGCCGCTTCTCCTCCCTGATAACAGCACTCGTCGCATGCTGGTACCACGCCATGTGAGCATTCGTAGCTTTCGGCACATAGCTCTGCTCACTGACAAGGAAATGGGACCCCGTATTTAATAGAATAAAATGATGTATCGCGCTACGAATACCCTCCTCCGTAGCTACCAGCTCAACTAAGAACGCCTCAAGAAGAACACCTTGATTATAACCCAACTGTTGAGCGAAGCGGTGCGGGTTGTACCTCATGAACAGCATCTAGGCATTCTGTCTAAACACTAGGAAGCCCGGCCTGATAGAGTACATGTGCATAACCTCCCGGGCCCTCAACGTAGAATCCCTATCCTTAAAAGTATCGTGCAACGGTTGAACCACCTTGGTGGTTCTTTGCCGATAGTCAAGACTTTATCGACAAAGGTCATACTGTCTTCAACCATGCTTGGTCGAAGGAGCAATCACCGAGCCTCTCGCTGTGACGGGTCTAGAGCGGAAGAGTCAACTAGGTATATGACCCGAGGGAAGTTGTAGCTTTCGTAGAATCGGGGTCGTTTATGAAGACCAAAGGCACCAGCACGTGCATCTCGACCCATGATGTGAAGTAATGCAATGGAGATACACGGGCTTTACCCCTGGCTGAGTAGTGTCAGCTGCTAAACTCAGGCCGTGGTATAGATGAGCTAACCACGCGCATCCCTGTGACGATGCGATGAGCTGGATAAAAAACAGATGGCCTCATGTAGCGGGGGTGCGTCGGAAGCGCAATCCAACTCAGCCATAGGCCAATGAACCCCAAAAAGAACATCTTTTCGTCAACACCCGGGGCAGCGATCTCTGCAAAGGGGACGAATGGAGTGTCCGGAATAAAGAAATTCTTTAAATCTGCCTCCTCCGTCGGCAAGTTATCCAAACCAAATCCGAATAGGTCGTCGAGTTTGGCGAATTTCGCAGCCTGTTTAGTCAAAACTTTCGGATGAAGAAAGCGGGCAATAAAATCCGTGAAGCTAACCCCGTGCCCGCCAGACTCCAGGAATAAATTCTCGTACATGTTCAACACCTTGATCAAGCTGGGGAACTGATGTTGAACGGCGTTATCTGGGATAAGGCCCATTACCACTGATTTAGTGGCAAATATGTACCTATCATGGGGAAGTATCTCCTCATAGTGCTCCCCTCTGACGGATAAGCCGGAGATCTCCGCGAACTCTTCTAATGAAATCGAAACCTCCCGATCTGATTAGAGAAAGGTAAGAGTCAGGATATTCTATTGTTCCAAGAAAGATTTGATCCACCACACATGAGGCGGGGGATAGTGAAAGAGGGACGCGTAGATTGCAGGGTACAACCCGGTCTTTAATAGTAGCGGCTTCTTGGCCGACAGGATAAACCGGGCCTACTGTAGATTGCCGGTCGAATGACGGGGAGTCAATCCAATCATGTAAACTTGCCCCTAAGGGCGTGACTCTACTTGGCATATGCGTCGCCCCAAAATGTCCAAGGCCATCGGTGGTTGTACGGGTATCGATGCTATGGAAGGCCGAAGACGACCTTCCGAGGTCCAGTTGACCTCTTCTGCGGCGTAAGTCACTTGAGGTGGGTCAGCGTAATGAATCGCTGGGATTGGCTCCGAAGGCGCTGCACAAGAAAAACTGCGCCGACCCCGAATAATCTGACTATACCATGACCCCCACATATAAAGAGATTTTTGCTCTGGGTCACGATCCTTAATAAGTGCGAAGACTTCCCGATCTACGGGCGCGTCGACAAAAGCGCTTTCCGAACGTACGAAGAGAAAAGAGAAATCGGAAGCCATAGTACCTGCACAAAAAGGGAGGAGTTAGCTATCGACACAATGATTAAGGCCTTAACATTCTTTGTCACTTAAAATTGTATTGCACCGCAGTTCAAAAAAAAGAAAGGGACAGAGGCCCCACAAAAATAAGGTAACACCCCAGCAATGATGGGGCAGTCACTCACTAAAAATAGAATCCAAAAGAATACTCATTTAATAAGAAAGCATCATTGGACTCGGGAGTTAAACTCCCTCGAGAACTATGTTCTACAAACAGATTTCAAATCTGTTAAGAAAATTAGGAAGGGAATAAAATTCCCAAATTTTTTCCGAGCTAAGCTTTGTAAAACAATGGGATAACATCCCAGAACCCTCATAAGCAAAGCTTTCTAACGGGATAAAACCCTAAAAATCTTCATGATCTGCAAGAAAAAAATCTTAGAACACCAAGAGATCTTTGTACAAGAAGAGCAAAGCTCCATTAATGGGTTAAAACCCTAAAACATGGAGAGATTCCTTCAAGAGTTTGGTCATAATTCTTACCAAATTTTGATAGAGTTTTGACTCTAAAAGAGTTTCCGTGGACAGAGATCTGAGCTCTGGAAAGAGAATTAAATTCTCAGAGAAAGAAGAGGGCTAAGGAAGATGAACAACAGTCATCTCAAGGGCCAAAGGCCCTACTTATACGCATAGAAAGACGGTTCAACTTCCAAGAAGATCAAACGGTGGAAAATATGCCATCGCTGCACTCACGTGCGAGCCACGTGAGCGCAATGGTGGGGGGCATTTGTTTCCCCAATAAAAGAGCAAAACTCTGTGAGGCAGCGCCCAGCGCTCAAGCGCCTTACGTGCCTTCCACGAGGGTGCCAGCGCCAAAATTAAAAACTCTTATATGAGCGACGCCAATATGCAAAGCACACAAAAATCTTAAGTAGCGCCCACGTGCACAATACGTGAGCGCCGACGCCTAGTAGAATTAAATTGCACTCTCTGTTAAATAGAGCTGCTGGATCAAAGATCCAACGGAGATGATAAATTATCAGGATGCAGAATTAAATTCTGTTTAGAGGAAACATTCCTCAAATCTTTCTAAATAAAAAAGATTGCCCTCTGTAAAACAGAGTACCGTTAGATTACAAATCCAATGGTGATTAAAGAATCACCAATTTACAGAATAAATTATGTATGTGAAAATATTTCCCTAATCTTGTTAAAAATAAGAAAATAGTTTCTGTAAAACAGAAGTCCTTGTATCAAAAATCCAACGGTGGGTAAAATCCTCAAATCAATTGGGATCTCTTAATGAGAGATTTCTTTAGAACTAATCAACAAACTTGCCTCTACTATATAAAGGATCCAAGACTTCAAGTCTAAAGAGAGGAACCCCCCATAAGCTTCTGAAAAAAGCAGAAAGCTTCAAAAAGGAAGAAAGAAGAAGATCTCCCTTCTCAGAAAAAACCTTAGGTAAATAAAAAGAAGAGAGATCAAAACATCTCATTTACCTATTGAAGGGTTTAACCCTTTTAAAAGAACTTAGTTCTTTCTCTGGATCTGAGATCCACAAGACAAGTCTCCTACAATTTGAGAATTTAATTCTCATCGGGAAGAACTTGTTCTTGAGAATCAAAAATTCAGAAAAGAACTAGGAAATCGAATTCCTTAAAACAAAGCATATAAGGGAAAAGCTAGCGCCCAGCGCCTCAAGTGCCCCTCACGTGGGCACCACAAAAAAAGAGAGTGCTTAGCACTCAATGAGCGGCTGTCAGCGCCCAGCGCCTCACGTGCCCCTCACGTGGGCGCCACAGAGGAAAGTGCCTAGCACTCATTGAGCGGCGCTCAGCACCTTACGTGTTCCTCACGTGGGCACCACGGAAAGGAGTGCTAGCACTCAGTAAGCGGCGCCCAGCGCCTCACATGACCCTTACGTGGGAGCCACAGAATAAAAAGTGCTTGGCACTCATTAGGCAGCGCCTAGCTCCTTACATGCTTCACATGTGGGCGCCATAAAGAGTGCTTAGCACTCCATATAAAGACAAAAGGGGTAAAGTATTTAACACTTATTGGGCAATTCCCATGACTGAAACCCCACATGATTATATGTGAGCGTCAGAAGTCACATAAGTGCTTAGCACTTTTTGCACAAAAAAAGGGACTGAGCCCAAACAAGTGCTTAGCACTCTTTTTCAAATAAAAAGAAAACTGAGTGGACCAAGCCTAAGTTGGTTAGGTCCCTTGAGAGTAGAAACTCCCTAATTCAGATCAACCGAGCCCATGTACTCACTACTTCCCAAACTGATCTTAGTCCCAAATACGACTATCAATCTTACAACTGATGATATCCCAAAACGATATTCGTCCCACATTCCCCTGAGAAAATCTTAGTCTTAAAATACGACTAATGATTACTGGGTTTACTATTAATTCCTTTTCCTTCAAATACGGGAATTGGTTTAAGGTTATATCTCTCTACACCTCTGATACATGTCGTTGTAATTTCTCAACGTTTTCATAGAGGTGGCGGGTCCCGACAACCAACTGCTTTTTGGTGCACTTACCAAACAGATATGCACATCCTAAATCAAACCACATCCCAAACTGAATGCATCCCATATCCTCGTTGCTCATCCCGTCATGTAACAAATACATGTGCACGCAAAATGGACAATGGACCGAAACGTCATTAAACTAACAACGGACCGTAACGTCCTTAAACTAAAATCTCACCTCCAAAATGGTGATCAACGGACCGAGACGTCCTTAAACTAAAATCTCACCTCCAAAATGGTGATCAACAGACCGAGATGTCCTCAAACTAGAACTTCGTCTCCAAAATGGCGATAATGGACCGAGACGTCCGTAAACTAAAATCTCACCTCCAAAATGGTGATCAACGGACCGAGACGTCCTTAAACTAAAATCTCACCTTCAAAATAGTGATCAACAGACCGAGATGTCCTCAAACTAGAACTTCGCCTCCAAAATGGCGATAACGGACCGAGACGTCCTTAAACTAAAATCTCACCTCCAAAATGGTGATCAACGGACCGAGACGTTCTTAAACTAAAATCTCACCTCCAAAATGGTGATCAATAGACCTAGATGTCCTCAAACTAGAACTTCACCTCCAAAATGGTGATAATGGACTGAAATGTCCCTAAACTAAAACAACAGAGCCCAAATGCTCTCTTGTTGGATCTGAAACAAAAATGATCCTAGAACATTATTAAGTAGATCTTAGTCTTAAATTGGACTAACGTATCCTTAACAAAAGACTAACCGAGCCCCAAATGCTCACATACATTTAAGTCGATCTTAATCTTAAACCTGATTAACGATCCGTAAATAAAACAAACCCAAATCTAAGATATATGGATTTGGACTAATCCACGCCCTACAGGCGACAACATAAATTAGTCTCCGTATACAATCCACGGGCAACCTAAACAAATAAAAACACACACGACACGAAGTGAACTTCTGGAGCAGAAGAAAGTGGTTATCATGATGCGATAACGTAATTAACTGCAGGGGCTTGCGCCTGCAGGGAAGAGCGTCCCCACAATAAAAAAACCCTTCACAAACGAGGGGGAATCCGACGAAGTCTGCTACAACGACCGCATCCGTCCAAACCTCCGATATACGGTGCCATAAATCAACTTGGCATATTCGGAGAGGTGGATGGATAAATCCAAATAGCATCTGCCCCCAAAATTCAGGCCAGACGTCCTAACGTCCCGGTCGCGTCTTTCGGCGGTAAACACCTTTCTCTCATTTATGCCCATGGATTGTATACAAGAGTCAATATGGACATACTTGCAGCGCAGAAAAGTTTCAATTTCATCATCATTTTTTTATTTCTTTCCGCGATGCTCTATCTTTTCAGATTTTATATCGCGAAAGTCACGATTGCCCAATCATTTCGGCTATTTTATCATCATCATTTTTTTAAAATCTGATACCAATCTTGGCATCAGTATCGCTACCACTGGAATATTGTCAGGAGCGAATCATCATTTGCCGTGAGAGGATTAAAATTTGATAACTATTTAGGCATCAACATCACTCTCACTGGGATATTGCCATGAGTGAATCATCATTTACCTTTGTCGATTTGAACAAATATGGGTTAACAAATAGGCTGAGGATCCTGTCGACTAAGGCTTTTTGACTTTATGAGCTGTAAAGGTCTCATAAAGGTATTTCTCCCTACGAATCGTGATGATCTCGTAGGTGTATTTTTTCTTCAGGAGTCATGAGGATTCCTAAGTGTTTTTTTATAAGTCGTAAGGATCTTACAAGAGTATTTTCTCCTTGTAAGTCGAGAGGACTTACAAGTGTTGTTCACCATACGGGGGCATTTCTCGCTATTGGTGAAACTTGGTGGAGAATATATTTATTTATGCCCGTGGATTGTATACAAAGGTCAATAGAGGACCGACTGTAGTGCAACATTAGGGGAATATAACAGCTTAAGAACATGTTTAGATCTCTATAGCTTAAGGTTTTTGAATCCTACGAGCCATGAGGGTCTCATTGGGGGAATTCTCCTTACGAGTCGTGAGGATCTCGCAAGTGTAATTTCTCCATTAGAATCGTGGGGATTCTTAAGTGTGTTGTTCTTTTATGAGTCGTAAGGATATCACGCAGGTATTTTCTCCTCACAAGGTCGAAAGGATCTTGCAAGTGCACATGAATGTTTTATTTTATAAGTTTGCACCCTTTTCGGGTTTTCACAAACTCGCCGGCAGTCCTGCTGTTTTTACTTATGGCGCCCTTTCGGGTTTTCATCCATTCCCATTTTGCTTGTGGACATACCATTTTTTTACGCGGTAAAACTCTCGAGAATAGTTTTGTCATAGGTGGCCCATCTATTTGCCGGTAGGACTTGGGGATGGCTTCATTGCTCGAGTAGCTGTGCAGCTAGTAGGAATTGAGTTGCAACCTTTGCCGCTAGGACTTTGATTGCAATATAGATCTCAAGGGAGCATATCTCCGTATTTGGGGTGATGCGCTAGTTTAGGGACGTTCCGGTCCATTATCACCATGTTTGAGGCGAATTTTTAGTTTAAGGACTTTTTGGTCTATTATCGCCATGCTTGAGGCGGATTTTTAGCTTAGGGACTTCTCGGTCCATCATTGCTATGTTTGAAGCGATGTTTTAGTTTAAGGACTTTTCGGTCCATCATCGCCATGTTTGAGACGAAGTTTTAGTTTAAAGACTTTTCGGTCTAGCATTCCCATCTTGGGGACGAATGTTAGTTTAAGGAAATTTCGGTCCAACATTAGTTTAGGGACGTTTCAGTCCAATATCGCCATGTTTGAGGCGGATTGTTAGTTTAGGGACTTCTCGGTCATTATCGCCATGTTTGAGGTGACATGACTTTTTGGATACTATTCTCAGAGTTCTGACTCAGGAAAATAGCGAGTGGACACAAGTGTCGTCATCTACCATTGGCCTAAGTCATGACTTGTTAGGCATAGTACTTTCTGAGGAATCGGCCGTTTATTGGCCAGAAAGGTCTTACGCCATGCATATCTATGAGCAGGTAGGCTCCACATTGGTAGACTTTGTCTATGATGTATGGGCCTTCATAGTTCGGCTCTAATTTCTTCCGTTTTGTACGATTGGGGATCATTGGTCTTTTGACGATTAGCATGAGTTCGCCTTGGCGGAATGTTCTCGGCCTTGTCAGTTTTTCGTATGACCGTGTCATCATTCCCTTATAAGCCTCTAGATTTTGTTGTGCTATAAGGCGAGTTTCTTCGAGGGCATCGAGCTCCTCAAGCCGAAGATGAGCATTTTCTTCATCTGTCAGCTTATATTGAACCGCTACTCATAGAGAGGGGTGTTCTATCTCCAATAGGAGCACTGCTTCTGTGCCGAACACCAATGCGTACGGTGTTGTATTCATGGCCGTCTTGAATGTTGTTCGGTACGCCCAGAGAGTTTCATACAACCTTTCGTACCAGTCCTTTTTGTTTCTGGACACCGTCTTTTTTTATAATCTTTATCAAGGTCTTGTTGAAAGCTTCAGCTAAACCGTTGGCCTGAGAATTATAAACTGAAGAGTATCTCCAATCTATTTTATGTTGCTGTGCGAAGCAGCTGATTTATGACTTCTATAAGCTGGCCCATTATCATAGATTATCCGTCACGGAGTGCTGAACCGATAGATGACATGGGTTCTGAAGAAATGGAGGATATTCTCCGTCTTCACCTCCCTTAGTGGTACTGCTTCTGCCCATTTAGAGAAATAATTGGTCGTTGCCAATATAAACCGATGTTCTTTAGAGGACGCTGTTTCGATAGGGCCAATTATATCTGTTCCCCACATCTCGAACGACCAACTGGTCACAGTCGGATATAGAGGATTTGGATGTTGATGGATGAAGTCCCCATGAATTTAGCACGAGTGATACTATTTCGCGTATTCGAGGCAGTCCTGAATCATTATGGGCCAATAGTAACCCATTCATTTTATCTTCAGCTTCATCTTTAGTCCAGCTTGGTGAGAACCACAGAGTCCATCGTGTATTTCTTGGATGGCTTTCTTTGCTTCCTATGGCCCCAGGCATCTTAACCATAAACAATCAAACGATCTCTTATATAGAGTATCATTGACGAAGGAGAAAGAAGAGCTCGTTTCATGAGCTGATATCTAGATGACGCTATTTACCGCCGAAAACAGAGACGAAACCACGTAGGTCGTCTTGCCTGAATTTGGGGGCAGATACTATTTGGATTTATCCGTCCATCTCTCCGAAGATACCAAGTTGATTTATGGCACCGGGTATCGGAGGTCTAGACGGATGCGGCCATTGTAGCAGATTTTGTCAGATCCCCCCTCGTTTGCGAGGGGTTTTTGATTATGGGGACGCTCTTCCCTACAGGCGCAAACCCCTGCAGTTAATTACGTTACCGCATCGTGATAACCACTTTCTCCTGCTCCAGAAGTTCACTTCGTGTCGTGTGTATTTATTTTATTTTTAGTTGCCCGTGAATTGTATATGGAGACTAATTTGTGTCGTCGCCCGTAGGGCATGGATTAGTCCAAATCCGTATATTCTTAGATTTGGGTTTGACTTGATCTAAAGATCGTTAATCTCGTCTGAGATTTAGATCAAGTTAAATGTTTGTTAAGGATACGTTAGTCCAATTTTAGACTAAGATCTACTTAACAAGGTTTTAGGATCATTCAAATCCAACAAAAGAGCATTTGGGCTCTATTGTTTTAGTTTAAGGACGTTACGGTCCATTGTTAGTTTAAGGACGTTGCGGTCCGTAGTTGCCATTTTGGGAAGTGCATCCAAAAGCAGTTGGTTGTCGGTACCCGCCACCTTTCTGAAGACGTTGAGGAATTACAACGACATGTATCAGAGGTGTAGAGAGATGTACCCTTGAACCAATTCCATCATTAGTCGTATTTTGAGACTAAGATTTCTTCATTAGTTTGGGAAGTCATGAGCATAGAGGCTCGGTCTATTTGGAGATCGAAGATGTTTTGATCTCATCGGAGATGTTTTAATCTCAAGAAGACTTAGCCAACTTGAGGCTGGAATTGATTTCCCATAGTGTTAAACACTAGTATATGTTCAACACTCACATGTTCCCACGCGAGGCTCTAAAACAATGTTAAACTCTGAATTCCAGGGTCGCTCACATGTGGACATGAGGCACCTCAAAGTTGGTTCTGCACATTGGGTTCAAGTCCCCGTTTATATATAAGTGTTAAACACTTAATTCTTGTAGCACTCCCATGTGGCACGTGAGGCACCTTAAAGTTGGGTACTGCCTTTTTGGGTTTTATTTCCCTTTTCTTTTATAAGTGTTAAGCACTTAATTCATTAATTCTCACGTGCAAACACATGAGGTGCTCTCAAAATGTGAGCGTTGCCTTTGGGTTTATTCCCTATTCTGTATAAATGCTTGGGGGTCACGTGGGAACACGTGACTGCCCTAGGAGACACTTCTTGTTCTTATTTTTAGACGCTTGTATGTGAATCATCAGCCTTTCCCTCTATGTGCATGAAGATCTTGATCTTATATTAATGATGCTGGGATTTGAGTTTAAAGAATTTCAAGTTTCTTGTTTTATAAGAACTCAATTCTTTTACAGGGTTAAATCCTAATGTTATCAGAGGAATTAAATTCCTATATATTTTTGTAAGAATTAAATTCTTTGAACTCAGTTCTTTCCCCAAAGTTTTGAATCTGCATAACAGAATCTCCCTGATGAGAATTAAATTCTCAACTTGTGGGGAGATTTGCTTCTGCAGACCTCAACCGGAGGAAGAACTAAGTTCTTCGATGAAGGGCTAAACCCTTAGAAATGCAAAGAACAGTCTTTTTTTTACCTCTTATTTCAAAGGAACAAGGCTTTTCTTTTGAGAATTAAATTCTCTGATCACTTTATATTCTTTAAGTCTCTGGGTAGTTTTCTCTCTTTGTAGTTATCTCTCTCATTTTTATTTTTACTCAAAGCTTATGTTTTTTTTTTCTTTTTTAAAACTTGAGGTTCTATGTCCTTTATATAGTAGGGAGAAGTTTGTTAATTAGTTTTAGGAAATCTCTCATTGAGAGATCCTAATTGATTTTGGGAGTTTTACCCACTGTTAGATCTTTGATCCAAGGGTTTCTGTCTTACTGAACATATTTTCTTGTTTCTCAAAGAAGATTAGGGAAATATTTTCCCATACAGAATTCATTATGTAGATTGGTGATTTTTTTAATCACCGTTGGATTTTTTTAATCCAAGGGTGCTTAGTTTAACGGAGCACAATCTTTCTTTGTTTAAGAAGATATGAAAAATATTTTCCAACTTATGGGATTTTTGATCCGCCAACTTTCTGCTTAACAGAAAATATCATCTCTCATTTAGAAGTTCGATAGAATTTAATTCTATACTTAATCACCATTGGATTTTTGATCCAACGGTTGCTTGTTGAGTAGAATTTAATTCTACGTAGCGAAGTGCCCTCACGTGTTTAACACATGGGGCTGTTTTGGCCTAGCAATTGGTTTAATTGCTGTGCCTATATGCGTTGCATATAGGCACTCACGTGTTAAACACGTGGGGATGTTTTAGCCTAGCAATTGTTTTAATTGCAGTGCCTATATGCGTTGCATATAAGCAATCACGTGTTAAACACGTAGGGCTATTTTAGCCTAGCAATTGTTTTAATTGCTGTGCCTATATGCATTGCATATAGGCACTCACGTGTTAAACACGTGGGGCTGTTTTAGCTTAGAACTTTCCATCTTCCCCCTTTTTATAGGGAACAAATGCCCCCAGCGTTGCTCCCATGTGGCTTGCACGTGAGTGCAACACTGTATGCCTTCATAGCCGTTGGATTGCCTAGGGAAATGGGAAGATGAACCGCTCCCCATCATGTCTTATAAATGCAAGGCTTTTGTCTTTGGGAAGCCACTGTTCTTTCACCTTCTTTCTTACTTGTTTTCCTTGAGAATTTAATTCTCTTCTTCAGAGCTTAGTTCTTTGTCCGCTGAGATCTCAGAGTTAAACTCTGTTAAAACTTTTCTTTGGTAAGGATCATGAACGGGACCCCCTCCCTTTTTTCTTTTTTTGTTGTGGATTTTAAATCCAGGGACAGAGCATTGCTCTCTTTTTGAACTGACTTCTTAAAGCTCCAAAGCACACATTTTTTTTTTGTAGATTTTGAAGTCTTGAATCAATGGGAATTGTTAATCCTCCCATCAGGGTTTTATCCCGTCACCGATCTTTAAGATCTTTGGAATTTAATTCCACTTTCTTTACCTCCTCTCCATTGTTTTTTTCCTGGGATTTAATCGCTTTATTAAAGGAATTTAATTTCTTATTCACAGAGCTTGGCTCTGAAAGAGATTTAGATATTTCTGGAAATTTTATTCCCTACTGTTCTCGAATATTTGAGGGTTTTAATGCCCCTAAAGCAGATTTGAATCTGTCGTGCTTTTAGCAGAACTTGCTTCAAGAGTTTGTTTAAACTTTACTGTTTCCTTGATGAGAATCCTTTTCGATTCTCGCAATGATTATTTTGCCTCATCATTGGTGAGCCGTCATTTAGATTTTATGGGGTCTATTGATTTTGCAATCAGTGGTCCCATGGAACAAACATCCTGTCATTTTCTTTTGTTATTATATATATATAAAAAGGTTTTATTAATGGTTTTTCATTCCCTTATTTCAGGAACAATGGCTTCACTTCCCTACTTTCCTTATACTCGCTCAGATGCCGCTTTTCCGCAATCGCCGTTGGACGAGGAAGCTATAGCAATGATCAGGGCACATGACAGGGACTGCACAAGTCTACTCTTATGGGGATTTTGGTATGGTCAAATCATTCGGGGCCGCCGTAGCTTTCCTTGTGAAGTGCCAACAGAGCCCCTCCACCCAATATTGCTGATGGAACGCCCGCGGACCACATATGCGATGGAGGCGACTAACTGGACACCTACATGCCGGCTTGAGCCATCAAAAACTGGGATACCGAACCAGCCCCTGCTAGCTATAGATATTCTGCGGTGCCGCATATGTCAGGGCGAAGCCTGACCCTGGGGACAAGTTTATAAGGTAGGCGTTACCCGCCGTCACCCAGTAGGCTACCTTCCCTGGGCTCGATACGTTCTTTCCGCCCATCGTGCACGGTTAGAGAAGGTTGGGCTGTATCAAGTGGTGTTCGCGTCTCTATTTCATTACCAAGCCCCTCACGTCTAGTGGGTTAAAGCTTTTCCAAACTAATGGAATCTTCCCACCAACACCTTCTTGCTAGGGGATCGCGAGGTCTCGATTTCACTGCAAGAGTTCCGCGAGATCTTCGGATTGCCAATCAGGGGAGAGCATTATGAAGAGTTGCTGCCTCCCGATGAGTATGTGTTCACGAACGTGCCTGTTATGCTTGACGGCCTGACGACTGAAAACACCGTCCGCCATAAGTACCCAAGTCTAATTAAAGCTCTGGGTATTTTTAAGAAGCTGTTCGTGACGTCAGAAGGGCAAGACGTCACCTTTGAGACCTTCATTACCTGCTTTCTCCATGGAGACTCTTTATCCAAAGAGGCTCCGAAGTTTGCGAGCATCGACGACCCTCTTGGGTTTGGGTTGAACAAACTGCCGGCCAAAGAGGAAGATTTGCCGTAGTTCTATATTCCGACCTCATCGGCCGTTTCCTTCAATGCGATTGCGGTTCCCGGCATGGACGAAGAAACCTTCTTCGTTGGCTTCATCAGTCTATAGCTCAGTAGGTTCGCCATACCGACGCATCGACGCTTTATGAGAGCCTCTGTCTTCTACTCCGCTCATCGTATAGCTGGAGGGGCGTGATTGGCCATTAGTATTGCAGGCTTGTCGCACCTATATCGTGGATTAAGCGTTGCGGCCAATACTTCGACCCCAGGCACGGATATTGTGAATTTCTCCCTCCACTACTTCATGTCGTGGATCGAGATGCATGTATTGGGAGCATTTGCTGCTCATCGGAGGCCAGATTTTTACGACTCCTATACCTTCTTACGGATTATGAGGTTGGTGGATGCTCCGCTCCCGATCCGACTCAGCTAGGGGCCCTCCGCGTGTTGCTTAACCCATACTCGAACGAGGGAGGGATGGTTTGTAGTGACCGAGTCCTATCTGCTCCCGCGGGGCCCGTCCGGCAATTGTTTGATCTGTCAAAGGGTGGAGCGACATCTCTAAAGCCCAAAGAGATTATGCACCTGTACTCGATTAGGCCGGGCTATTTAGCGTTTCGTCAGAATGACACAGTTCTTTTTATGCGGTATAATCCGCATCGCTTTGCCCAGCAATTGGGTTATAACCAGGGCATCCCTCTTGAGGTGTTTTTAGTTGAGCCTACTCTGTCTTCGGAAGTTATTTGTGACGTTATCCATGTAGGGTTTTGGCTAGCACCATGCCTAGGGTTTGTCTTGCATCAAACATGCTACAATAAAAATTTAGGGGTGCTAAGCAAAACCAACCATGAGTCCAACTAGAAATCCAGGGTAACATAGGCAAGTATTATATACTAGTAATAGTCTAACACTGAGAGGAGAGTAATACAACCTTTGTAGATCTCCTCTTTGTGACTTCTTGGATCAACTTGGTATTTGAACCAGTTCGTTTGAGTTCCTCGAAGTCCACGACGATCCACCACGGAGCCCCTTTGCACAAGCTCCTAGCTTCACTTGATCAAGATGGAAGTGAAGCAAACAATCTACACTAGTGGGCTAAACTAACATAGATTGGTGATGTGGGTTGTGTTCTCACTTAAAAACCTTTTCTTTTTCGTTTCTTCACTCACTTTCTAAAACCTAGAGAGCTTGAAGGAGGAAGAATAAGGAGAAGATGGCTAAGCTTAACTCTTGTGATAATTAACTCAAGAATGAAAGATAATAACCATGATAAGAAAAAGTCTCCTCATCCTTAACCATGGCTACTAAAATATCTAGATATTTTGATATTAAGTTAACAAATACCATAGGCAATAAAACCATGGTTTTGACTTTGGTCAACCAAAGAAGAGTGTAGAAACTCAACCATGATTTTATTCCCAATTTCTTTTTCTCAATAATAAAAAAATATAAATATTTTTCTATGTGAGTCTTGCATTGCCATCTCCAATGTATCATCAACCATGACACATGTATGCATGCATGTGTACATTCATATCAATATATACATACATACATTCATGCATACACATAAAAGAAAAGGGTTTAATAATAAATGAGCTAACGGTCATTAATATTAAATCAACACTTGATGTAATAATCCGGCCATATCACATATGACCCGACCAATAGAAAACGCTCGATTAAAATACGGTATCATATACAAGCATTTAATTGAGCTCCCGCGCATATCCCTATATGCACCCAACATCGTTTCGCCTGAGCTTGGTAACCCCTTTGTAGGACTCTAAGACTCATCAATATGCTAGCAGTAGGCAGTGATCATATCACATACCCACAAATCATCACCGGCACCAGCTGTACTTAACGGCTCCCAGGTATTGAGCGATCAGAAGAAAAACAAGCGAACCCGTCAAAACTCCAGTCGAGCCAACTGGCAAAACTTACCGTATAGTCCGATCTCTTCGTCAGATATGCTGCATATCGAGTCTGGGGATGGTATCGTCGATCCCAATAACTCAATAAGTCATGCCGGTATAAGGCATATAACAGATCGAGAAACTACTGATAACACTTATCAGTAAATCTCATCAGCCCTGGCCAGGGACTTCCTGTTATAGCTAATCGAGCATTGCGCAACATCAACCCCCAATACCGAGAGAGACGAAAACCCTCTTATCGCTCATTACCTCTATGTGACTCAGGACTGTACCCAAAATCTACCTGTTTGCACTACTCAGTAGAGCCGTGGTAGGGTGGAGATCAAAGTACAGTGAGAGCACACACAAGACTCTATGACGATCTCGGGTCTACAGACTAACCTGTACCAGTGTCACCTGAGAACTGCTATCCGACGATAGATATAATACCACATAGGAGTTCTAGACGAGTCCGTTCAGTGTACCCAGTCTCTACTGAGCACCCGTATACAATCTTTGGTGTCACCACACCAATGGATATGGGATCATCCATCGCCCATCATATGGGTCAAGAAACATATACGCTAGTCTACTCTGAAATATCGATGCCCCATCTCGATACACCCACAACTAGGAACATTTTAAGGATATGCTTATAAACTACACATGTCCCACTACTATGATCTGCATCATAATACCAGTAGTTAACCAAATATCCTAAGGGTTTTATCAACATGTACCAAATGAGTAATATGAATGATCAAGTGAACATGTCAAGATAAAGAACCACCAGATAGCATACTATCATGTTGAGCAAGAATGTCCTCTGAATATATATATACACATACCGATACATCCACTATCAAATAATGGCCTCTAGGGCATACATATATCCAACAATCCATCATTTCATGCGGCTGAACACCGACTCCCGTTTCATAATCCCTGAGTTCGACTATCTTCCAAGGTCTGTGGGGTCTTTCACGGGTTGGTATCACCATCGAGTTGGTCATGTCATTACAGAGGAAAGGCGGGTACTATTTGAATGTAGAGTTCCAGCTCTGCCTTAAGTCACTAGCACTCCATTGCGGTCGCGGTCAGTGGTTCGTCCTTAACTGAGGGATAGTGGTCCGATACTTATCTCCAAAGCCGACGAAATAGA
Organism: Agapanthus africanus; assembly: GCA_030015575.1. Lineage (NCBI taxonomy): Eukaryota > Viridiplantae > Streptophyta > Magnoliopsida > Asparagales > Amaryllidaceae > Agapanthus > Agapanthus africanus. The sequence continues at coordinate 984,219,238 of CM057338.1, forward strand.
ACTGACCTCTCGTACTGCCGGTATGCCGGTGCATACTAGAGCCGAAGCAAAGTCTTCTAGTGAAGCGCCAGCGGTAGTGTCGCCAGTGGCGGTGTCACCAGCGGTGGTATCGCCAAAGGGGGATACCGGGAGTGAAGATGGTCAACGTCGTGCCAAAGCTCCGAGGGGAAGGAAGCATTCTTCTGCTAGTGCTAGCACGACTTCTAAGAGGAGTAAGAAATCGGTTGCCGGCTTACTTAACACCCTGCTTGAGTCCGAGCCGTTTATTCAGGACGAACCGATCGCCATGGAGGAGTCGGATGCCGGTCTTATCTATCCTGGCTCGTCTGCTGAGGAGGCCGCACAATTGGCTGAGGCTTTGAGGCGCTCACAAGATGAGACCGAGAACGTGTGCATCCCGAAAAAGCCCTATCATCCTGTTATATTCTATGACGTTGATCCATCATTACGGCGAGTACATATGGGTCCTTTGTTAATGGAGGACGAACGGGCCCTTAAACAGCCCATAACGGTTACTTCCGAAGACGAGCTTGCCTTAAAGACAGGTAGTCATTCATCTGCGCTTGAACCTCGACGAGCGTACTTAGCCAGAAAGGAAAAACGTCTCGAAAAAGCCATACTTCAAGCTCCTTGGCACATTGGTATGCGTCTTTCTCATGTCCTTCTTTTAGCGAATAGTCTGTATGAATTTTATGTCTTCTCATTTTTGTGAAAACTTTGCAGGGACTTCGGCGGCGAAAGAGGATTTGAGTCCAGATCGGGCTATAACTGTGGACTCTAGAAATATCTCTCGTGATGCACCGGCAGGTGTAGAGGAGATTATTAAAGCTGCTACTATTGCCGCGGAGCTTCCGGTGGTAACTTCTGTTCTTTCAGTGTCTATTCTTCCAGCAGAGGTGACTTCACCGGCCACAGATCCCATGGACATCTCTAGTGACGCACCGAAGGGTGTAGAAGAGACTGCTGAAGCTATTAGTCCTGTCTTGGAGCTCCCGGTGGCGACTTCCATCCATTCAGTATCTACACTTTCAGTAGAGGTGACCTCGTTGGTCATAGATCTAATGGATCTCTCTAGTGGCGCTCTGGAGGGCGTGGAAAGGATTGCCGAGACCACTGTCCTCTCCTTGGAGCCTGAAGTGGCGGCTGTTGTTCCTCAATTGGAAGCTGCCACGCCGGCACATATCCCTAGTGATGTACCTGAGGGTGTGGGGGAGTTTGTCGAAGATGCCATCCCTCCAGTTCAAGGAGGGTGAAGTATTGAAGGTAAACTTCTACATTTCGTTTTAACAATCCCTCTGTTATCTGGACCCTTCTTTCCTTCAGAATTGCGGGAATTGGCGGCTTCCATCATGGATCTATATCCTAGGAAAACCTTCCAGCGTTTGCTTGATATGGCCGGCCCACAGGAGATACCCCCGCAAAGCATAGTCCTTCTTCTGGGCAAGGTCGGTGTTCTTTGACCCATTTTGTTTTATTATTATTTTTTATAGTGACGCTAATATGCGCTCCACAGTTCTGGAAGCTGATGACGAAGTCGAGATCCTTGATAGGCCTGGGAATTCTCAAACCCCCCTTGCATGACTGTGGGTAAGTAAGGCTTTACCTTTGGCATTGTTTTGTCTATTCCATGTTCGTAAATCTTACCGACTGTTCATAAATCTTGACAGCTCAGCCAACCCTAACCCCGTTAGAATCTCGGATTCTCATGCCACCAGACCCCTATGCCCGACATGCGTCTGAAAGAATGGCGAAACAAAGCATTTACTCCTTGACGACTCTTATTGAAGACCTTCGCGCTGTTACCTCTGTCACGGCTGAAGAATTTGCTGTCGAAGCCAATACTTCCTTATCCGTTCTCGCCACCTATTATGACGAAGCATTGGTGCGCGTCTGGGTTGAGTACTGTCGCCGAGTGGAGGTCTACCTACATGGGCTCGAGTGCATCCTCCTTCCCTCTGAAATCTTAACTGTAAAATCGAGTCTGTGGGGATGGATTGAACGGTGCACAGCCAATCTGCAGTCATGCGAGAAGAGGCTCAACCGGAAGTTTTCGGAGAGGGAGTTAGCTTCGAATGCTTTGGGGGAATTTCAGGCTCAGCTTACTGCCAAGACTACCCACGCGTACGAAATTTGACGAGTGCATCAAGAATCTATTACAGAGGTGGTGGCTCTTGACAAAGTTGTTATCTTTACCCGCGAGATGGTTGAAGCTCATAAAGTTGCCGAAAGAGAGCTTGAGCGTCGGTTTGCTTCATATCAGACTTCGCAGACTCAGGCGGGTACCCGTCTTGCCGCACTAACGGAGCTTGAAGCCGAGGTCCAGCGGAAGAATGACGAACCTATTACCCTATTGCATCGTCCTCCGGCTTAAACATTTTTCTTTTGCTGTATATTCCCCACCTTCTTCTCTTTTTTTTGTATTCATTCATGAATACGAGTATCTTGTATTCATTTTGACTTATGAATAAAAAACATATTTTTCTTCATACTAGAGCTTTTCTTTCTTTTGCTGTCTTGGCTTAGTAGTTTATATACTCATTTCGGAGTTTATAGTTTATTCACTCATCCCGGAGTCTCTAGTTTATGAACTCATTTCGGAGCTTGTTTAGTTTACCTCCATTGGGCTTGTAGAAAAACTTGTCCTAACGTCACAGTTAACCCCTGCTCTTTACGACAGATGTCCATTAGGGTCTGTGGTACTAGGGTTTTATCTGTCGTACAGTCGCGTTGGCTGATGCATTCCTTGATATGCAATCTTGTTATTCGAGTAGCCCCGCGATTGTCGTTTCTCTGATCCTTTCGGGGGCTGGACAAGACGTCTTCAAGTAATCTTCCAGGTCATATTGTCGTCGGAAGAGAAAGCGTTAGGGATTTTCCATGCCGCTTTTTACTTGAGATTAGGCTTAGTTTGGGAGCCTCGATGAATCATAACCACTCCGCGCTAGTGTGAGATGATCTCCGATAGTCTTTCAGGTTTTATTTGAGTTGCCGTCAAGACCTTGAAGCTAGGGATTTTCCTTTGCTTTGTTTGCTTGCATTGTGTCTGCTGTAACGAGACGAATTTCGAGGTTGTCCCTAGGTTGTATGTGAACCGTCGAGGCTTGGAACTAGGGACTTTGCCATGACTCCGAGGTAGTCTCTAGGTTGTTGGTGAGCCGTCGAGGCTTGGAACTAGGGACTTTGCCATGGCTCCGAGGTAGTCTCTAGGTTGTTGGTGAATCGTCGAGGCTTGGAACTAAGGACTTTTCCATGGCTTCGAGGTTTTGACTGTAACATTTCAGAAAATATAAAATATTATTTTTGGAATTTAATATTAAAATAATATATTTCGCGAAAACTATCCGATTTGCGAAATTAGGGTTTTCGTAAAAGGGTATAAATATATACCAATATTTGTGAAATAATTGAAGATTAAAATGATTTATTCATTTAAAAATATATTTATTGGATTTGGCATTTTTATATTTAATTATATGCAGTTTGGATAAAAACTCGATTAGTGCACTGCTAATCGCGATTAAGACAAATCCGTGTTTCTACAGTTTTCCATGGCTGGTGCACCATGTCATGTTGCATTTTTGTTACTTGTTGTTTCTTGTGTTGTTTTGGAGTATTATGTGGTTTGGTTTTAAAATGAAAAGAAAAGGGAAAAAGGTGGCATGATGACTTGAGGAGAGAGAGAGGGGACACACTCATGGCATGGGAGCATGCTATGAGAGAGAGTGAGAGTGAGAAAGAGTGAGAGAGGGAGAGGGCTGCCCCATTCATTCCCCCCCACCATTTTTCTTCTCCTTCTTCATCTTCAAGCTCTATCTTCTACCCTCATGACCCATCTCAAAATATTCATCAAAACCCTATACTCCCTTCACTAAAAATGATCCCCACCCCATCCTCCACACATTGGACCAATAAAAATTGGATTTTGAAGACTTTGTGAAGCTAGGGTTTCTCTTGATTTGCATCCATGAGGTATAATCCCTTTCATTTAGTTTAGTTTAAGTTAAATAGCACCCTATAGTAGTTTAGAGCTTAATCGATTTGAATTAGTGAGGTTTGAAAGTTTCAAGAGAGGGCTTGGGAGATTTTGTGGGTTAGTGATCTGTAGTGAGTGTGTACAAGACCTTAGAGATCAATTTGTGGACCTAGAATAGAGAATACGAACTTAGAATTGTGTCCATGTCGGTTTTGTGTTAATTAGTGGCCTACAGGGAATCTGGGGCAATCCGGGGAGTTTATGAGAAAAACAAACAATACCAGAGACCTAGTTAGAGCCATAGGAGACTACCCTGCAAGTACGAACACCATCTGAGAAATTTGGGCCGAGCTCGCCGGAATTTTGGGTGATGTGGCCGGCCCCATGGTGGTTTTTGGTGCTGGAATTGGTCCAGTAGCTCACACACTCCATATACTTCCCCATAGTAATGTTTGTTTAATCCCATTTTACCCGAGAGAGAATCTGGGAACATATTGGTGTGTTTTGGCTATGTTTTCCGTATTTCGAAATGATTGGTTTTAATGTTTGGATTTGCATTTGGTTGTTGGGCGTTTGTACGCCAATAAAAAGGGTTGGTTTGGTTGTTTTGCATGCGTAGACTATAGGTTCTAACCTATGAGTGCACTATGTGCCGTGTTGGTTTTCCGTACTTAATTTTAATGCTTTTGCGACTGTGTATGTATTGTAGGCACCTTCGCGTGGATTTCGAGACGACGGAGCAAGGCGTCATCGACTTCGGCAAGTAAGGATCAAGGTGAGTAGATCTATATCTACGGGGGAAGTCGGGTGGATGGCGTATAGCACCCCCGCAACTTTGATGGAAACCGATATATAGGATATGGTTAGAGAAACCATTTTAGAAACTTAGGGATATAGTTAAAGAATTAGTAGGAGATAAGGAACACCATGAATTAAAGTTATAGTTTATGGTTTAAGTGACATGATATGAGAGGAATGATGTCTCGAATTGATATACATAGGATATGAAAAGTGAATGTGAATCACGGCTTATAGGTATGCAGTTATAAGAGAATATGTATAAGGTTTTTAGTAGCATGATATGAGATTGTTATGGATGTGACCCCGGGGATATAGGAATATAGACATATATAATATGGTGAATCATGAGTGATTCGCCGTATGAGACATTAGGTCCGTACCCTCAGTTTCATACAGGTTGATTGGATCCCGATTGGTTTAATGTCTCCGTACGATGATTTACCGTACGTGATGAGTTTTATGATGATTGATCCATAACCTTGACTAAAGGATGCCGTACGATGGATTATACCGTACGTGATGTTGTGAGGCTGGATGCCGATTGATAGATTCAACGACTCGGTCATGTTAGATACGTATACCTTATAGCGTTTAGCTGACGATTTACTTTATGTTACGTTTACGTCATTCTCATTGCATTATGTATACATGTGCTAGTATACCTACACCATTATCGATGATGAATATGTTACACTTACACAGATTGGCCGGCTCACACACTTCATCATCGATAATTGCTATGTCACTACACAGTTGTCACTTTCCGCTTCCAAGATTGCGCTAAGATAGGCACGTGACAGAGCCAACTATGCTACCTGTGGATAGGAAATATCCCTCCACAGTCACTTTACGGTTGTAGAGATATCAAGAACAGTAATAAACTATCTAACATATGTCCATAAGCCAGAATAAACGAGTCATGAAATAAAATAATGCGGAAGCAAAAAGATCCAAGTACAATAATAAACTGGAATGTACGTCTCATAATATTGGCTCATATCAGGAATGAAAATACTGAAAGGAAACTAAACTAAACTAATAACAGGTCCTCACTGCTCGGCCTGTTGATCAAAGTACTCCTGGACAGCCTGCGATAAGGATAAGAGATCTGGGCCATGCAAAACCCAGACGTCAGTGCGTCATACTATCAATAATTCAAGGCAAGCAGGATATAATGAAATATGCAGGCATGAAGTACGAACAGTAACAAGTCCACAGTACCAAGTAAAACGTAACATGAATATAGATCAGTGAACAGGATATAAACAGGTGAAGTGCAGTGAGTAGTCTAAACTGTGCTATAGGGTTATCTACTATAAAGTTATTCGAAATCAACGAATGTAATCCTCATCGTAACCCATCGGTCTATGCCCCGTTCAACCCCACGGGACCACGGTAACACGATATAATAGACTGTGCGTCTATGTCCCGTTCAACCCCACGGGACCACGGTAATAAGATGTAATAGCCCTTTGAGTTACGTTCGGATACATTCTTGATTTCCCTATACCCCCAAGTCATGCGTGTAAGTCATGTATTTATAAATCTGAGACTAATGCCAACACCGGATCAAGCAGGTACAAGTTTGTCTGTATAGACAACATGAAATGTCCGTAGGGACAACATGTCAAGATTGTCGGCATTAGTAACAAAATCAGGTAATATGTCAAGCTGTGGTACATCAGGTCATGTCAAGTGGTATACATGTATCAAGTCATGTCAAGTAGTGCACATGTATCAAGTCATGTCAGTAATAGTGTATCAGGTTATGTCAGGTAGTGCACAAGTGTCGAGTGGGTGCTCATAATCAAACTGTAACAAGTATGGGTGCACAAAATCAAGTATATATAATAATAAAATGAGATAATGTAACATGGTATGCAAATAGATATAAGATCAATGATATGGATGCACAATTATCAATTAGGGTTACATTTATAGTTCTAATACTAATTAGGATGCACTTTATTAAGTATGGGGTGTTAATTTAACAATATTATGTATTAGTGTGATTTATAAATGCAGTTATATATATTTTAAATGAGATGAATGCAAACGGGCATCCGAAAACAGAAAAACTATAAAATGGTAATGTGGGATGTACAACTAAGCAATATGAGATATAAATATTCTATTGGATACAATATATTGTAATATAGTATGTAAAAAGTTAGGTTTGCATGCGCTAGATGTAAAGTAACACATACGGATGCAGACGGATGTCGAAAAACTGTAAAAGTAAACATGGGGTGCATAATTTGAAACACCAGTATTATATTTATTAAAATAGATATATATATATAAAGTAATGTAGCATGTAGAAAGATAAACTTGCCTATACGGATCAAGAAACGGATGTGTACGGTACGTCCGATGTCGGCAAAATGTTGCGACGCGCGCATGATACCCGGAACGGGTCCAAAAACGCACGAGGGTGATCACGCAGTCAAGGTACGTCGTCTGGATCATCGGCGTCGATCCCGGCTCCGGCGAATTGATTAGTAGGTGTTCTGTGGTTTCAGAGAGGAGGTGTGAGGGTGACGACGAGGTCGACGGAGCTCCGGCGAGGCTAGGGTGCTCGGGTTCTCTGGTTTAGGGTTTGGGGTGGTTTTTGTTTGCTGTGGTTTGGTGTGCAGGGTTGGTGAGGAAGAAGAACAGAGAAGTGGGAGAGGAGAGATGAAGGAATGGTGATGGCGACGAGATGAGAAGTGGAGGGGTCGTCGGCGAGGTGAGATGGTGCAGGGTTTTTATGGGTTCTCGGGTGCAGGGTGCTCGTGTAGGGCTCGGGGAAAGAAGAAGATGGTGGAGGAAGAGGAGAGGAGATGAGGTTCTGTTGAGGGAGTTGAGGCAGTGGCTTTTAGGGTTAGGGTTGTGAGTCGCGATGGGTTGAAGGTGAGGGGCTGCTCGGGTTTAAATAAGGAGGAAGACGAGAGAATGAGAGTTTGTTAAGGGAGGTGACGGGATCAAGGAGGGAGGTGACGGGACCTAAACCTACCGCGAGAGGAGAGAGAGGGGGACGCGAGAAGAGAGAGATAGAGAGTAGCGAGAGGAGAGAGAGGGGGGAGGAGAGATGAAGTTATCGTTTGTGGGGGGAGAGAGAAGAGAGATCCTCGCTGAGGGAGAGAGAAAGAGAAAGGAGAGAGGAAAGAAAGAAAAGAGAGAGTGTGGGGGCCACGAGTCAGAGAGAGAGAGAGTTGAGTTGTTAAACTGTTTTGATTTATATTTACAAAGATTTTAGTTAGTTATATCAATTTAAAATGTCGATTAAAATAAAGGTATTAAATTAATTAATTTGAATTTTGGCGGGATACAAAAATATTCCAAAACGCGCCCGGGTCGGGTCTAAAAATTCAGTTTTAAAATATGAAAAATAGATGCGACGGCCAAATTTAAAAATGAAAGCTCGGGTAACGAAAATGCATACCCCTAAGACTGGATGCACGTACGTGCGCGTAGCCATCCAACACGTCCGTTTCACTGAACGAGACGAGAACAAGATGCGCGGATGCTACCACGGGGTTAGTGGTATCATGCAGGCTATGTTATGTATTTTTAAAATATTTTACGCGACTTAAAATGTTATATGGTAAAAGATGCAATGTCAGATAAAATGCCAGTATACAGTATTTATGAAAATATACGTGTCTATGTAACAAGTCAAGATAATTCATAACTATGAATCAAACAAGTTCAAGTAAGCGGGTCGGGTCGAATGCAATATTAATGTGAAATACCATTCGCACCCAAAACATGATAAATCAAGAAAATACCAAAAATAAGCAAATACGATAACTGAAACTGGTATAAATGAACTAGGGTGTTACATTATACCCAACTACAAAAAGAATTTCGTCCTCGAAATTCCAAGAACAAGAAAGGATACACAACCAAGAAACTACAAGAATAGGTGTGGAAATTTCTGTCGGATTTCGTCTTCTCGTTCCCAAGTCGATTCTCCATGCGAGCGATTTCCCCAAGAAACAAGTACGAGAGGGATAACGTTGTTCTTAAGGACCTTTTCCCTTCGATCCACAATCGACATCGGTCGTTCCTCAAAGGTTAAATCTCCTCGTACAGTCAGCTCCGAATGATCCAGCACGTGTGTTTCATATCGAACATATTTACGGAGTTGAGATACATGAAACACGTCATGAACATTCGCCAAAGATTGCGGTAAAGCCAATCGATACGCCACTTCTCCAACACACTCCAAAATCTCGAAAGGCCCAACGAATCGAGGATTAAGCTTGCCTCGACTCCCAAAACGAATCACTCCTCTAGTCAGTGATATCTTCAAGAATACCAGATCACCAACAGCGAACTCTAGAGGTCTTCTCGATATATCGGCCCAACACTTCTGCCGATCTTGTGCTGCTTTCATATGATTCCGGATAGTATTAACTTTCTCCACTGTTTGCACGATCAAATCCGGTCCCAACAAACTTCGTTCTCCAACATCGTCCCAAAAAACAGGTGAACGACACTTGCGACCATATAATCCTTCGAATGGAGCCATCTGAATAGTCGCCTGAAAACTGTTATTGTAAGAAAACTCCACCAAGTGTAGATGATACTCCCATGAACCCTTGAAGTCTAACATGCAAGATCTCTGTTAGTTATATGTATGCCCTAGAGGCCATTACTGTACATAGGATGTATATTGTAGTGGATGCTGGGACATATATAGGGAGGACTTTCTTGCTCAACATGATAGTATGCTATCTGGTTACCCTTTACCTTAACGTGTATGCTGATTGTCTCTCTGTTACATGTTGGTAAAGCCCTTAGGATGTGTACTTGACTACCTGGACTATGATGCGGATCATACTAGTGGGGACAAGGTAGTCCATAAGTACATCCTTGAAAGTCCCTAGTCGTGGGTGTATCGAGACGGGGCATCGATATACCAGAGTAGACTAGCGTATACCTTCTCGACCCATACAGATGGGCGATGGATGATCCCATATCCATTGGTGTTTGACATCAGAGATGATATACGGGTGCTCAGTAGAGACTGGGTACACTGGACGGACTCGCCGAGAACTCCCAGATGGTATTATACCTCACGTCAGATGGCAGTTCTCTGGTGACACTAGTACAGGTTAGTCTGTTGACCCGAGATCGTCATAGAGTCTTGTGTGGTTCCCACTGTGCTTTGATTTCCATCTTACCACGTCCAAGAGGGCGTGCAAAACGGTGGTTTTTGGGTACAGTCCCGAGTCACATGGAGGCAATGAGCGATAGGAGGGGATTCGTCTCTTCCGGTATAGGGAGTTGATGTTGTGCTGTGTTCGATTGGCTATAACAGGAAATCCCTGGCCAGGGTTGCTGAGATTTACTGGTAAGTGTTACCAGTAGTTTCTCGAATTGTTATAGACCTCATATCGACACGACTTATCGAGCTATTGGGGTCTGACGTTTACCACCCCTAGGCGAGATATGCGACATATCAGACGATCAGACCGGACTGTACGGTAGTGTTACTGGTTAGATTCACTGGAGTGTGAGCGGGCTTGCTCGTCGATCTTCTGATCGCTCAATACCCGGGTGGCCGTTACGTTTAGCAGACCGCTTGCGGCTTGTGGATGTTTGATATGATCATCATCCGCTGCCGGCGTATTGACGAGTCTTTAGAGTCCTACACAGAGGTTTCCTGGCTCAAGCGAAACGAAATAGGAGCGCATATGAGATATGTGCGGGACCGAGAATAATGCTTGTATGTGATACCGTATTTTATTCTCGCGTTGAATGTGTCGAATGGTTGTATGCGATATAACCTAGTTATCGAATCAAGGATTGATTCGATAAGCCGATACATTGTATACTAGTCGGTTGTGTGCGACATGACCGGATCATTGAATCAAGTGTTGATCTAATGATTTAATGCATAATTATATATTTGATATATTACTTTGCATTAACTAGTATTGGTTCACTTTAAATGGATTTTCTCACTTGGTTTGTGCACATTGTATATGTGATATATTTTTGTGCACTTGTATGTATCATGTTTGATGATGCATGCTAACTTGTGTTTTGTGTAAAGTTTAAACCATGGTTATGTAATGGTTAGGGTTTTCATTTTCATATCTATTTATTTATTTGTTTATTCATTTTGGAAAATGATAAGCATAATGCAAAATGGTGGCTTTCTTTGGAAGCTTGTTGAAGCTTCATGAAGACTTTGACCAAGTGACCATTTTGTCTCATGCTTAACCCTAACCATTCCATTCAACCATGATTAACTCTCTACACATTACCAAGGTTAATATTATGATAAGTATGATTTGATTATTCATTTTATAAATAACTTATCATAATATTATCTTCATCTTCTTCTTCTTCTTCACATGAAGAAGCTTTTCTTCATCAATGGTGGATTGATGAAACAAGTGAGAAATCCAATTCTAAAGTCTACCCACTTCCTATTTCTTCATCCTCTACCTCTTGCCAAGTAGTAGAGTGTGTTTTCTTCACAAGTTTTCTAGACTTGGTGAAGTTGGAGCTTGATCTAGCGATGCCTCGACGTAGATCATCTTCGGCACATTGTCGATGACCTAGCCCGCTCTTCCTCCGATGAAGCCGACGCTAGAGCCCGGGACTTGCATTTGGACAGCGGAGAGGACTTCATCACGGAGCCGTGGAGGTGGAGGAACGGATCTACAAAGGTTGTATTTCCGTACTCTTAGTTAAGTGTTAACTAGTTTGCTTTTCGCCTAGACATCTAGCCAACGATCCGTATTCTAGGGTTTCTCGGCACCGTAATTTTTGAAATTGGCATGGTTGATGCCTTGTGAGACCTCTTGAGAGTGCCTAGGAACCCTACAGTGGTATCAGAGCCTAGCTAGAGCCTTAGGCGAAGTCTAGACGGAATTTGAAGTCCGAACGAACCGAAAACCCAAAATTTCCATGCTCTCTGTCCTTTTTCTTAAAACGTGGTTTTTTCCAGATTAAAAATATGCAGAAAAACCAGCAGGGATATCTAAGAGTTACGGTGAAGTTTGATGAGCTAATTCCATTGAACAGCCGCGGATCCGCGGCACGAGCATGGCTCGTGCGGCGGTTCCGCGGCCTAATGGTCTCATTACCCCATTTTATTTGCACAGTAACTCCTATTTTGTGGTTCTGGTTTTCCTGGGAATTTTTAATAATTAATTCAAGAGTTGAATTTTCTGGGGTTATTTTGGGGATTCGTATATTCGATCGGATTATCAAATTTTGTCTGTGTGGCTTTCCGGGTAAATTTTAGAATATGTTAAAAAGTTCGACCGGATATAAATACCCACTTTTTCCCCTGTCGGGAAATTTCCAAGTGTTGAATTTTTCCGTAGTTTAACGACGTTCTAAGTAGTGCAAGTAACGCGATGGTCCCTCTAGAAGACAACAAACCTTAACTCGATTATGTGACCGTCTTGAACTGCCCTTTGAACCTTCGGGTTTGGGGCAGTACGGTGTGCCACATGTGAGGCGTTGGCTTGACCCTTCTACGGCTGGACCGTTGGTACTGAGGCACGAACTGAATGTTGTTAGACTTATTTCATGTGTTGATCTATATTGGGAAAACTTGGGTGTTTGACTGTTCGATCGAAAAGTTTAACATTTTCTATTTATCTGGAATGGGATACAATAATTGGAATTCACAAGTAGTTATGAGATAACTGAATGAATGTTATAAACATAGCAGTTTAGTCTCACTTGATCGGTTGCCACGGAATTTTGATGTGATCAAAAGTCCGTCGCAATCACGTAGCGTACGCGGATACTCGCCGGGTAAACTTAATAGACAGCCTCACTCCATAGCCCCGACCAAGTGACTGTAGGAGAACCCCGTCGCCGAAAGCATCCGTTCGGGTGCTCGCGGTAGCGGTGTTCCGCCTTGGTGCACTTCGTCGACGGTATCGGGGGTGCGGCCGTCTACTGAAGTTTGCGACGAGCATTCGATCAGGATGTCAGGAATCTTGTTGAATTACCCGACTTGGTATTGAAAAGAGTTTTCGATTATGAGACTAAAATGCGGGGTTTATAATTGTTAGGCATGCGATGTCTAAAGAAATTCATTTGGTCAGGCATGCGATGTCTGAGGTGGTTGCGGATTCCAACTGTTGTAGTTTATCACTTTCTTTTCTGTGACCGTAAGTGTAATATGTGATATCGCCGGTTTCGTTGCTATATGTCAACGACAATTGGGATGGACATATTTACTTACGTTGATGACATGTGATGTTATGTGTTGCTGGATATGTTATATTGGATCGTCGTGTTTGAATAGCCGGGGGTTTTTATGTGAGATGAGTGTTTTTCATTTTCATTCATGTAAAAATTTGTATGTAATATTCTTTTATTTGGGGCACTTCCAGGCTGCGGAAGTTGTCACCCTTTGTATATTATTTACTTTTCCGCACTAGGATAGACCCAAGGAGGGGAGCACAAGTAACCGGGTTCTAGGGTCCAGTGGGAGACCAACTCGAGGAGTCGAGTCCGGGTCTCCTAACCCTGGAATTGGAAGGGTTGCCTGCCGCTCTCGTAGGGGTCTAGGGGTGTGGGTTTGGCTATTCATCACGACCGTGGAATCCGTGTTTTATACTGGCTCGTATTGAAAACACGGACGTCCTAGTATATCCAATATTTCATATGATTCTTCTGCTGCGATATCTGTGATGTGATCATGTGATGTTCTGTGATAGATACAGCATATAGTATATATGATATATTATATAGACGTTACTTATGTTTTACACCCGCGCTAGCCCTGCCCCGCTCTGCCGTTAGTTACCTAACCTAACGGTGCACGAGGGGACATCGAGGCGAATGCGGATGGCATAAGTGTACGTCGTATTTATCTGTGATGTTTAGGTACTTATATGATGGGACTTCATTAATGTGATTAATGAAATAAAAGAAACCTAAGATGTTGTAGAATCGAATTTCAAAATAAAACAGGTAGCTACAGTTCTTGCTTTGCACAGCGGTATATATGATATATCCTGCACCTTATTCGATGAGGAAAGGACCGAGATCCCTTCACCGGGAGTGACTCCTTTAGCAATAACTGGCAGATGCTACACACTTGGTTTGTCTTTTGATTGCTTTTAAGAGTTTTTGCTTTGCACAGTGATATATATGATATATCCCGCACCTCATTCGACGAGGAAAGGACCGACGATCCCTTCACCGGGAGTGACTCCTTTAGCAAAACTAGAAAAGCTTCAAAAACACTCCATTTTTAAAATCATTTGATTCTACAATGATATCAAGTTCATTACGCAATAGGTTTTCAGAAAAACCTGTCGTAGCCCTCCGTCATTTCAGATAAGTAGTAGTTAGTATTCGTGTTACGTTTGTTGGCCTGCGTCAAGGCGTAGTGTGCGGTAGCTAACTGGTGCTTATCTGCATAAGCATATGATGTGATTGGATTAGGGTAGTCGTGCGACTTTGTTGGCCTGCGTCAAGGGTCGTGCGGGTGGGTTTAATTCAATCAGGAAATGACGGGTTGAACTTGACTAGCGGACTATGGTTTGTTGGCCTGCGTCAAGGTCATAGGACGCTAGGGGCAAAATTATCGGGAATTTCAAGTGTTGAAATTTGCAATGAGATTGCATACCTTCTATGAGATAGTTGGATCCCGATACCCGCTGCGAGTAAGTGTTACTCCTGGGAGAGTTTTATACATTACAATTAGCCGATCAAGTAGGAGTCTAGAAAGGTGTCAACGGGGTTACGCCTCTGGGAAAACGAGGTTTACATTAATTAGGTTCGTGCGAAAGCACGGGGGAGCTTCCTCAAAGTACCGACACTGGCCTGGCTGAAAGATTGGCGAACTTGTAGTGTGTAATTAATCCCGGCTAGTTTTTCCTTTTAGGGTTTGAAGGAAGATTTGATAAAAAGCAGTGGGAGCCATCCTGATTAGATAAAATAATAACCAATCTGATCTTGCAAGAGCGCACGCTGAGTGTTTTCTTCTCTCTCTCTCCTGGTAGCGACCATATCGCGCCTTAATCAAGATAATAAAACGGATTATTGACCGAACCCGCTTGTTATACTGAACTGGGGAACGTTGGTCCCGCTCCAACTTATAATTGTTATAAGACAGAGCAGGAAATTGGGGAATACCAAACTTCCTATGCCGCCCAAACGAAGAGAGTGCATGCTGATGCATCATCTTCGGGTGTGTTCATTACAGAGAACTGTTTCTCAGTATCCTTTACGTCCTGGGTATGTGATACCAGATCAGGATCCCAGATATGTAATCTGTTACATAGGGCTACAGAAAGGTAGAGGACTGAGAACGGGTGATAAGTTTCATGAGGCAGAAAACGGGGCAAGAGTTGCAGCCAAGTCTGTTGGTCACTGTCACCCTGTATTCCAAATACATTGATTCTGAACGAATGTTATTAGATACCGAACCTGATATACAAAATCATATCAGTCTCTTTACTAGTAAAGAAAGGATATAATTTTTTATTGTTGGATTATGTTTTGAACATTTCCTATATCAAAAGTTGATCGGTTCAGGCACGTTATCTAAAAGCGTTGATGTTCTAAATCAAACTACAGTTCTTTAATATACGGAACACACACAAGAGGAAGAGTTCAGAAATGAACGAATCCTTCTTGAGGTATTATAGACTAGGTCATATCAATGTGACCCGACTAGCTAGAGTTACATAAAGATGCATATTTAAATTAGTTTGAATTTACATGTTGTGAAACTCGCCAGTCATGTCACAAAGATAAAATGACCATAGCTCCGTTTATTGGAAACAGAGAAAGAGTTAGTAAACTCTTGGGATGATACATGATGATGTATGCAAGGTCCCCTGTCTACACATGCCAAGACCGGTTCTTTATACTTCATTATATTCTCTGATAATCTCTCAAGATTCAGACATATGTTCCTGATGAAACACAAGTCCGAACCTTTTGAGATATTCACAGAATATAAGTTAGAAGTAGAGAACCAAAATACGGGTATAAGTATTATGTCCTTTGATGAGATCAAGGAGGAGAATACTTGAGCACGGAATTCCTGGACTATTCTAAAGGGGAATGAGATTCTCTCTCGGCATTACTCCTCCGGATACACCATAGCACGATGATATATCGGGGCGGAGCAATCACACCCTATATGATATGGTGTGCTCTATGATGAGTACTACTGAGTTACCTTTTTCCTTTTGGGAGTTATGCACTTGAGAAGCTGCATACCTATTGAATAGGGTTCCAATCAAATCAGTTGCCTACCGTTTCATATTTGATATGATAAGGGAAGAGCCCATCTCTCAAGTTAGTTGAGATTTGGGGTTGTCCAGCCTATGTCTGAAAAGCAAAATCCGGACAAGCTCGAGGCAAGGTCAGTTATGTAGAACTGGAAAGGTTCTAGCTATACAAACTACAGCAGATGATTTGATAGAACCAAAGGATTCAATAGTTACCAACGAACCTCAGCCTCTCCGCCGATCTAGTAGGGTTTTCTCACCCACCTGAGAGATACTTCTATTTCTCTATGACAGTGGGAGCGAGGATTGCATCATGAGATGATGACCCAACTAGTTTCGAGCAGGCCATCGAGAGTAGTGACTCTGTAAGAATGGCTGGATGCTTAGTGATCTGAGATGGAATCCATATACACCAACAAAGTATGGACTTTGGTTGCTATATCTGAAGGGTTAAATCCCCATCAGGAGCAAGTATATCTTGAGAAGATTACTTGGTGTACATGGAAGAGTTGAGACTTTCAAAGCTAGACTTGTTAAAGGTCTACATCATTGACCAGGTATGGATGATGATGAAACCTTTTCTAAGTAGCTATGCTTAAGTCCATCCAGATCCTACTTGCCACGGCTACATACCATGACTACGATATCTGGTGGTTGGGTGTCATGACAGCTTTTCTAAATGATGTTTAGAAGAGAGCGTCTATAAGTACACAGCCAGAGGGCTTCGTAGACAGTGGGAGCAGCGGAAACGTGTGCAAGATGTTTTATAGGATAAAGCAGGCATCGCGGAGTTGGAACATCTGTTTTGATGGATAAGTCAAACAGTTTGACATCATCAAAATGGTATATGAACCCTGTATATACAAAAAGGTAGTAGGGAGTATGGTGATGATCCTCGTAGAGTACGTGGATGACATACTCTTGATAGGGAAAGAGTTTCCTATGCTACGCTCGGTCAATCTCCGCTTATCACAAGGATTCTCCACATAGGATCAAAGTGATACCTACTAAATCCTGGGTTTTGGATCTATGAGATAGATCTAAATGGATGTTAGAATACTCACTAGTTGTAGTGAGATGGTATCAGTTGATCCTGGGGAGAATCACTGGAATGGTTCCAGGGTGATAAAGACGACTGAATGTCAGTCACAGGCATTGTCTTTACCCTCAGTAAAGGGACGGTATGTTGGAAGAGTTCCAAGCTAGATACCGTGACATACTAGACGATAAAGGCTGGATACATCGCTACTTAAGATGCTACCAAAGAGGCAGTCTGGGTGTATATTAGTTCATAAGATGAACTTTGTTCCTCCCATTGTGTGACAATGGAGTTGTGGCTTATGCCAAGGAACGCCGGTCCCATCAGTGATCCAGACATATTCTAAGGCAGTATCACCTGATCATGGAGATGGTTGATCTCCAGGGTGATCGAGGTCAGGAGAGTAGACTCAGAGGACAACACAGCGGATCCACTCACAAAGACCTGTTCCCAGAGAGAGATTTTCATGGGATGGTTGAGTATGAGATACTGCAACCACTGCTACAGATGGCCCTAGTGCAAATGGGAGATTGTTAGTTATTTGTATGCCCTAGAGGCCATTACTGTACATAAAATGTATACTGTAGTGGATGCTGGGACATATATAGGGAGGACTTTCTTGCTCGACATGATAGTATGCTATCTGGTTACCCTTTACCTTAACGTGTATGCTGATTGTCTCTCTGTTACATGTTGGTAAAGCCCTTAGGATGTGTACTTGACTACCTGGACTATGATGCGGATCATACTAGTGGGGACAAGGTAGTCCATAAGTACATCCTTGAAAGTCCCTAGTCGTGGGTGTATCGAGATGGGGCATCGATATACCAGAGTAGACTAGCGTATACCTTCTCGACCCATACAGATGGGCGATGGATGATCCCATATCCATTGGTGTTTGGCATCAGAGATGATATACGGGTGCTCAGTAGAGACTGGGTACACTGGACGGACTCGCCGAGAACTCCCAGATGGTATTATACCTCACGTCAGATGGCAGTTCTCTGGTGACACTGGTACAGGTTTGTCTGTTGACCCGAGATCGTCATAGAGTCTTGTGTGGTTCCCACTGTGCTTTGATTTCCATCTTACCACGTCCAAGAGGGCGTGCAAAACGGTGGTTTTTGGGTACAGTCTCGAGTCACATGGAGGCAATGAGCGATAGGAGGGGATTCGTCTCTTCCGGTATAGGGAGTTGATGTTGTGCTGTGTTCGATTGGCTATAACAGGAAATCCCTGGCCAGGGTTGCTGAGATTTACTGGTAAGTGTTACCAGTAGTTTCTCGAATTGTTATAGATCTCATATCGACACGACTTATCGAGCTATTGGGGTCTGACGTTTACCACCCCTAGGCGAGATATGCGACATATCAGACGATCAGACCGGACTGTACGGTAGTGTTACTGGTTGGATTCACTGGAGTGTGAGCGGGCTTGCTCGTCGATCTTCTGATCGCTCAATACCCGGGTGGCCGTTACGTTTAGCAGACCGCTTGCGGCTTGTGGATGTTTGATATGATCATCATCCGCTGCCGGCGTATTGACGAGTCTTTAGAGTCCTACACAGAGGTTTCCTGGCTCAAGCGAAACGAAATAGGAGCGCATATGAGATATGTGCGGGACCGAGAATAATGCGTGTATGTGATACCGTATTTTATTCTCGCGTTGAATGTGTCGAATGGTTGTATGCGATATAACCTAGTTATCGAATCAAGGATTGATTCGATAAGCCGATACATTGTATACTAGTCGGTTGTGTGCGACATGACCGGATCATTGAATCAAGTGTTGATCTAATGATTTAATGCATAATTATATATTTGATATATTACTTTGCATTAACTAGTATTGGTTCACTTTAAATGGATTTTCTCACTTGGTTTGTGCACATTGTATATGTGATATATTTTTGTGCACTTGTATGTATCATGTTTGATGATGCATGCTAACTTGTGTTTTGTGTAAAGTTTAAACCATGGTTATGTAATGGTTAGGGTTTTCATTTTCATATCTATTTATTTATTTGTTTATTCATTTTGGAAAATGATAAGCATAATGCAAAATGGTGGCTTTCTTTGGAAGCTTGTTGAAGCTTCATGAAGACTTTGACCAAGTGACCATTTTGTCTCATGCTTAACCCTAACCATTCCATTCAATCATGATTAACTCTCTACACATTACCATGGTTAATATTATGATAAGTATGATTTGATTATTCATTTTATAAATAACTTATCATAATATTATCTTCATCTTCTTCTTCTTCTTCACATGAAGAAGCTTTTCTTCATCAATGGTGGATTGATGAAACAAGTGAGAAATCCAATTCTGAAGTCTACCCACTTCCTATTTCTTCATCCTCTACCTCTTGCCAAGTAGTAGAGTGTGTTTTCTTCATAAGTTTTCTAGACTTGGTGAAGTTGGAGCTTGATCTAGCGATGCCTCGACGTAGATCATCTTCGGCACGTTGTCGATGACCTAGCCCGCTCTTCCTCCGATGAAGCCGACGCTAGAGCCCGGGACTTGCATTTGGACAGCGGAGAGGACTTCATCACGGAGCCGTGGAGGTGGAGGAACGGATCTACAAAGGTTGTATTTCCGTACTCTTAGTTAAGTGTTAACTAGTTTGCTTTTCGCCTAGACATCTAGCCAACGATCCGTATTCTAGGGTTTCTCGGCACCGTAATTTTTGAAATTGGCATGGTTGATGCCTTGTGAGACCTCTTGAGAGTGCCTAGGAACCCTACAATCTCAACATGTCTTCAAGACTTTAGATCGTTCTCTCCGACTCACCATCTGTCTGAGGATGATAAGCTGTGCTAAATTTCAATCGAGTCCCCAAACTTTCCTGTAAGCTCCTCCAGAAGTGTGATAAGAAACAGGTGTCACGGTCGGCCACGATGCTCACAGGTACACCATGTAATCTTACAATCTCCTGCATGTACCATTCTGCCAATGCTTCCGTCGACTGAACAACTCGAAATGGTATGAAGTGAGGTGCCTTGGTTAATCGATCAACAATCACCCAAACTGCATTGTTGCCCTTTGGACTCCGCGGTAAAACCGTCACGAAATCCATGGTTATATGTTCCCACTTCCATTGAGGAATCGGAAGTGATTGCCATAAACCAGCAACCCTTTAATGTTCCGCCTTAACTTGCTGACACACCAAGCACTTAGCTACAAAGTGGGCAATCTCCCGTTTCATGCCTCCCCACCAGAAATGCTGTCGTAGATCTTGGTACATCTTCGTGCCTCCTGGATGTACGGAATATGCGAAACTGTGTGCCTCCTTCATAACTTCTTCGCGAATATCTTCTTTTGGCACACACAAACGGCTACCATATCGCAACGAACCATCTTCATGAATCAACAAGTCTGTTCGAAGTCCAGCTTTAATCTGTTCTCGAAACTTTTGCAATCTAGGGTCCTGTAACTGCGCTGCTTTAATATTCTCGATCAACGATGACTGTACTTGCAGCTGCATCAACTGTCCCGAAGAATGCGGTAACATGATCTCTATTTCGAATCTCCGAAAGTCTTCAATAAGTTCTTTCTGTGCAGTTAACATCTGAATTGCTGGCAATCGACTAAGCGCATCCGGCACAACATTAACTTTTCCCGGATGGTACTTAACGTCAAGTTCGTAGTCAGCCATCAGCTCCAACCATCTATGCTGCCTCATATTAAGCTCCTTCTGCGTGAACACATACTTTAGGCTTTTGTGATCGGTGAATACTTCGAAACATTTCGCCCAATAAGTAGTGTCTCCAAATCTTCAAAGTGAAAATCACAGCTGCTAACTCCAAATCATGAGTTGGGTAATTCTTCTCATAGGTCTTCAACTGTCTCGATGCATAAGCTATAACCTTCCCATGCTGCATCAAAACACATCCCAATCCTTTCCCAGATACGTCGCTGTGAATCACTAATCCTCCGGAACTGTCTGGTACGGTTAAAATAGGGGCGGTTATCAATCTCTGCTTCAATGCCTCAAAAGCTGACGCACACTTATCCGTCCACACAAATGGTACTTCCTTGCGCCTAAGCTTGGTCAGAGGCTCAGCCAAACGAGCAAAATTCTCCACGAACCTTCTGTAGTATCCTGCAAGTCCAAGAAAACTTCTGATCTCTGCTACGTTCTTCGGAATCGGCCAATCTCGAACTGCTGTAATCTTTTCGGGATCAACGATGATTCCATCTTCGGATACGACATGCCCTAAAAACTTAACTTCTTCAAGCCAAAACTCGCACTTGCTCATCTTTGCATACAATCTTTCTTGCCTCAATGTCTGCAGTGTGATCTTCAAGTATTTTGCATGCTCCTCTATTCTCCTCGAGTAAACCAGAATATCATCAATGAACACCACTATAACTTGGTCCAAGAATGGTGAAAAGATTCGGTTCATCAAGTTCATAAATATCGCCGGTGCATTCGTTACTCCGAAGGGCATCACTAAATACTCGTAATGTCCATACTGAGTTCGGAACGCCGTCTTGCAAATATCTTCTAATTTAACTCGGATCTGATGATATCCGGATCGCAAATCCAGCTTCGAGAATACCCTCGCGCCACTAGGCTTCTCGAATAATTCGCCAATGCGGGGAGTCGGGTACTTGTTCTTAATAGTCACTCGGTTTAATTCTCGATAATCGATGCACATCCTCCTTGTTCCATCTTTCTTCTTGACTAGAAGAACTGGAGCTCCCCAAGGTGAATTGCTGCTGCGAATCCAACCCTTCTCTAGCAATTCAGTAACCTGCTTCTTGACTTCTTCCAACTCCACTGGTGCCATTGGATAGTACGCCTTAGAGATTGGCATTGCACCAGGAATAAGATCGATCGCGAACTCCACATCTCGTTTTGGTGGTAAACCTGAGATGTCTTCGAACACGTCCATGAACTCTCGAACTATAACTGGCGCTTCTTCCTTATCAACTTCCATAGACAAAAGAACATTATTTGTCGGCCTAGCTCTAAACTCGACTGGCCCAACAGAACTGCTTCCTCCAGTAAAGATAAACTCCGGATGTCCGGGAATCTGGAAAATCACTTTCTTTGCCCTACAATCAATGTGAGCGTGGAATGTGCCGAGAAAATGCATTTCCAAGACAATTTCATAACTGCCGGTATCAATCACCAAGAAATTTACAAACAGCTCCCGTCCGCAAACAACAACCAAACAATCCTTACATTCTCTACTAGCTATGATCTTCCCATTCCCAGTGTGTATGTCCCAAAAACTAGATAAGGTCGTGCAAGGAATCGAGTGTGTAGCAATAAACTTGGATGACATAAAACAATGGGATGCACCAGAATCGAATTATGCTAATGCGGGAAAACCATGAACAAGTAGGATATCTGAAACAACTTCCTCTGAAGCTTTGGCCTCTTCAGCCATCAGGGTAAAGGCTCGATCTTGATTGAGTCCCTGAGTCAACTGCTTCTGCCCCTGAAATTGTTTCTGCGGTGGTCTCTGAACATCATCCTTCAATCGAAGCTTCGACGGACAAGTATCAACGCTATGATCAGTTGATCCACAAACAAGGCAAAGTCCAAGTCTCCTTTTACAATCTTTCCATAAGTGTCCCGATCGTTGGCAGTAGTCGCACATTGTTCTTCCTTTCTGCACGGTTGCGACGGGCTTCTTCATAGGCACAACACCACGCCTATTCACCGGAATACCTCTGCGTGTATGCGCTTGGTTTGGTGTAAACGCTAGCTTCCGTACTGCCACTGCCTGCTGCTGCGTACCTCCATTCTTCATAGATAGGCTCTGCTGCTCTCGGGCTACTGTAAGTACTTGTGAGAAAGTGGTCAAACCCAGAAATATAATATGCCTCTGGATGTCCACATCCAAACCGCGCATAAACCTTCGTGCCCTATCAGCTTCTTTGGCCACCAAAAGTCCAGCGAATCGACTGAGCCGTGTCCACTCAGCTGCATGTGCATCCACGGATCCGTCGTTCTGCTTCAAACTGATAAACCTTTCTTCCATTTCCTCACTTGCAGTTTGCGGGAAGAACTTCTCCAAGAAACTCTTTGAAAAATCTGCCCAACTGATTGTCTTGGGCAAGCGGGTCTTCCACAAGCCACCATTCACGTGCGTAGTCCACCAACTGGATGCGTACCACATCCACTCTCTTGTCCTCCGGAATCTGTGCCGCAACGAGCAAATTCTCTATATCAACCAGTCACTGCTCTGCTGGCAATGGCTCTTCTAGACCAGTGAAAACGGACGAACCAAGTCTCCTGAAATCCGCCAAGGTACCCACACGATCAACTGGTTTGGCCACAACATTGTTTATGGACTGCTGGACAGTCCGCAAACCTTCCTGAAAAGCTTCAGCTTGCCGCTGGTTCAACTCGGTCTGCCGCTTCTGGTTCTCCAGCATGCCACGAATTACTCCCAGTAACGCGGCGTCATCAACACGCCTCTGGTACGCCTTCAGATTTCTGTCTGCCATGTTCCTGAAACCAAAACACCGAAAGGATTAGTATGATAACAAGATTCAAACTATAGATCAAGGAAATGAATCAAGACTAGAACTCCAAGTTACTTAAATAGAGTACCGCATTGTAACCATGCCGCGGTACATAGTTACAATTACATAACTCCACTCAAGTCGCCCAAATCCTAGAGATAAATAATAGGGAACCAAAAGTCTCAAGTCGAGATGCAAAGAGATTTGCATATCGTCAAGGTAAGAATCAGGAGGAAGTTAAGATTCAAAAAAATGGCAAGATGGTAAAGTGGCAGGACATGTTCATAATCACGAGTATTCTGATTCGTGTATTGGGTCTAATACCCAACTACAAAAAAATTAAACCCGATTAACCTAGATCTTATGCCTCTGATACCAAACAAATTGTGTCACGCCCCGCTTCTCAGAGTGCGCTAAGATAGGCACGTGACAGAGCCAACCATGCTACCTGTGGATAGGAAATATCCCTCCACAGTCACATTACGGTTGTAGAGATATCAAGAACAGTAATAAACTATCTAACACATGTCCATAAGCCAGAATAAATGAGTCATGAAATAAAATAATGCGGAAGCAAAAGATCCAAGTACAATAATAAAATGGAATGTACGTCCCATAATGCGGGCTCACATCAGGAATGAAAATACTGAAAGGAAATTAAACTAAACTAATAACAGGTCCTCACTGCTCGGCCTGTTGATCAAAGTACTCCTGGACAGCCTGTGATAAGGATAAGGGATCTGGGCCATGCAAAACCCAGACGTCAGTGCGTCATACTATCAATAATTCAAGGCAAGCAGGATATAATGAAATATGCAGGTATGAAGTATGAACAGTAACAAGTCCACAGTACCAAGTAAAACGTAACATGAATATAGATCAGTGAACAGGATATAAACAGGTGAAGTGCAGTGAGTAGTCTAAACTGTGCTATAGGGTTATCTACTCTAAAGTTATTCGAAATCAACGAATGTAATCCTCATCGTAACCTATCGGTCTTTTCCCCGTTCAACCCCACGGGACTACGGTAACACAATATAATAGACTGTGAGTCTATGTCCCATTCAACCCCACGGGACCACGGTAACAAGATGTAATAGCCCTTTGAGTTACGTTCGGATACATTCTTGATTTCCCCATACCCCCAAGTCATGTGTGTAAGTTAGGTATTTATAAATCTGAGACTAATGCCAACACCGGATCAAGCAGGTACAAGTTTGTCTGTATAGACAACGGGAAATGTCCGTAGGGACAATAGGTCAAGATTGTCGACATTAGTAACAAGATCAGGTAATATGTCAAGCTGTGGTACATCAGGTCATGTCAAGTGGTGTACATGTATCAAGTCATGTCAAGTAGTGCACATGTATCAAGTCATGTCAGTAGTAGTGTATCAGGTCATGTCAGGTAGTGCACAAGTGTCGAGTGGATGCTCATAATCAAACTGTAACAAGTATGGGTGCACAAAATCAAGTATAGAGTACTAATATAACAACAACAACAACAACTAGGCCTTTTATCCCAAGCATATGGGGTAGGCTACATGAACCAACATGAGAATCACGCCGGGTCCAGCACATGAATCCTCCGCCTCCACTCACTCCTATCGAACAATATACTTTCATCGAGTCCTTTGGCACCCATATCGTTTCGTATCACCTCCATCCATGTTTTCTTCGGTCTTCCTTTTGCCTTTTTGCCATTGTCCATATCTAGAGTATCTATTCGTCGAACCGGTGCTTCCATAAGTCTGCGTCGCACATGACCAAACCATCTTAGCCGGTTTTCCCGCATCTTCTCCTCCACAGGTGCTACACCAACTTTTGTACGAATATCCTTCTTTCGCACCTTATCTTTTCTAGTGTTACCCATATCCAACGAAGCATGCGCATCTCCGCTACGTGCATCTTCTATGTATGATGCTTCTCAGGAGCCCAGCATTCTGTACCATATAATAAGGCAGGCCGAATAGCGCTCCGATATAACAATAAAATGAGATAATGTAACATGGTATGCAAATAGATATAAGATCAATGATATGGATGCACAATTATCAATTAGGGTTACATTTATAGTTCTAATACTAATTAGGATGCACTTTATTAAGCATGGGGTGTTAAGTTAACAGTATTACGTATTGGTGTGATCTATAGATGCAGTTATATATATTTTAAATGAGGTGGATGCAAACGGATATCCGAAAACAGTAAAACTATAAAATGGTAATGCGGGATGTACAACTAAGCAATATGAGATGTAAATATTCCATTGGATACAGTATATTGTAATATAGTATGTAACAAGATAGGTTTGCATGCGCTAGATGTAAAGTAACACGTACGGATGCAGACGGATGTCAAAAACTGTAAAAGTAAACATGGGGTGCATAATTTGAAATACCAGTATTATATTTATTAAAATAGATATATATAAAGTAATGTAGCATGTAGCAAGATAAACTTGCCTAGACGGATCAAGTAACGGATGTGTACGGTACGTCCGACGTCGGAAAAATGTCGTGACATGCGCACGATATATGGAACGGGTCCAAAAACGCACGAGGGTGATCACGTAGTCAAGGTACGTCGTCTGGATCGTCGGCGTCGATCCCGGCTCCGGCGAATGAATTAGTAGGTATTCGGTAGTTTCAGAGAGGAGGTGTGAGGGTGACGATGAGGTCGACGGAGCTCCGGCGAGGCTAGGGTGCTGGGGTTCTGTGGTTTAGGGTTTGGGGTGGTTTTTGTTTGCTGTAGCTTGGTGTGTAGGGTTGGTGAGGAAGAAGCACAGAGGAGAGGGAGAGGAGAGATGAAGGAATGGAGATGGAGACGAGATGAGAAGTGGAGGGGTTGTCGGTGAGGTGAGATGGTGCAGGGTTTTTATGGGTTCTCGGGTTTAGGGTGCTCGTGTAGGGCTCAGGGAAAGAAGAAGATGGTGGAGGAAGAGGAGAGGAGATGGGGTTCTGTTGAGGGGGTTGAGGCAGTGGCTTTTAGGGTTAGGGTTGTGAGTCGTGATGGGTTGAAGGTGAGGGGCTTCTCGGGTTTAAATAAGGAGGAAGACGAGAGAATGGGAGTTTATTAAGAGAGGTGACGGGGTCAAGGAGGGAGGTGACGGGACCTAAACCTACCGCGATAGGAGAGAGAGGGACGCGAGAAGAGAGAGATAGAGTGTAGCGAGAGGAGAGAGAGGGGGGAGGAGAGACGAAGTTGTCATTTTTGGGGAGAGAGAGAGAAGAGAGATCTGCGCTGAGGGAGAGAGAAAGAGAAAGGAGAGAGGAAAGAAAGAAGAGAAAGAGTGTGGAGGCCACGAGTCAGAGAGAGAGAGAGAGTTGAGTTGTTAAACTGTTTTGATTTATATTTACAAAGATTTTAGTTAGTTATATCAATTTAAAATGTCGATTAAAATAAAGGTATTAAATTAATTAATTTGAATTTTGGCGGGATACAAAAATATTCCAAAACGCGCCCGGGTCGGGTCTAAAAATTCAGTTTTAAAATATGAAAAATATATGCGACTACCAAATTTAAAAATGAAAGCTCGGGTAACGAAAATGCATACCCCCAAGACTGGATGCACGTACGTGCGCGTAGCCATCCAACACGTCTGTTTCACTGAACGGGACGAGAACAAGATGCGCGGATGCTACCACGGGGTTAGGGGTATCATGCAGGCCATGTTATGTATTTTAAAAATATTTTACGTAACTTAAAATGTTATATGGTAAAAGATGCTATGCCAGATAAAATGCCAGTATGCAGTATTTATGAAAATGTACGTGTCTATGTAACAAGTCAAGATAATTCATAACTATGAATCAAACAAGTTCAAGCAAGCGAGTAGGGTTGAATGCAATACTAATGTGAAATGCCATTCACACCCAAAACATGATAAATCAAGAAAATACCAAAAGTAAGCAAATACGATAATTGGAACTGGTATAAATGAACTAGGGTGTTACAACAATAGAATTGCTGCATCATGATATGACTCCTTGCATGATTTACTTGCTATGTTCACATCGTTACGATATATTGCATGATATACTGTTATTGTCATATCACTGTTCCATGTTGCATGATATACGGATAAGCTTACATTTCTGTCATATGTCGCATACATCATTCTTTATGATTATACGCATTGAGATATGCTGTTTCATGAGATTTCTGGATTTGAGAACCGTGGTCAAATTTCAAAGGAAATTATGTGTTGTTTTAAAAACCCGGTTTCTCTTGATATGATATTTCGAGACGTCCACCATGAGTTTTCTCGGTTCTGAGAATTTGTTTTCAAGACCTAATTCGAGGAGTGGAGGAACTGTCTGCGGGTACATGGTGGACCCGGTAAGGTACCCCGGGGCAAGAGAGAGATTTCGTGAGGATGACGATGAGCCTGGCAGAGGGACCACTACCTATCGGTGATAGCATTTGGACTCGTCGGTTATCTGGAGAATACCGACCGGAGTCATGAGATGGATGTGGGCCGACCAGAGTATGCGGCGCCTGAGATGAGATAGATATGAGGGCCGATCTAAGGATGCGACGCCTGAGATATAAGGATTTACGTGTCGATGCCGGACACGGGTTTCATGATGTTTCGAGTGTCGGTGTTGGACACTCAGGTTCAATGATTTATTGTGTCATTGATGGACACACATTCTTGATATCCTCATATATATACATGCATATGCTTCTATGATGTTTTGAGTGGACGAAATCCACATGCATACAGGCATTGATTATATTATTGTTGACACATATGCAGATACGGTCATCATAGATATCATAGTATTACCTTTATGATATAGTTGACCTAGGAATCTTTGTTTATTCGATTTCTACCTATAGATGTTTTCTACTCATGAGTTGGCAACTCACTCCCGTTGTGCTACAGTTCTTGCATGTTGACCGCATGGATCAGTAGCGGTATCGCTGACACATAGCTGCATTCGGGTGTTTAGCTTTGGTAGGTGGTACATGTTGGATCGTATCCCTTTTGTATTTATTATTCCTGTTGTATCTAGTTAACTCCAACAAATCAGAAACTAGTATTTGTATATGTAGTAAGACTTAGAAAGACTTGTAGTTGCGAGACTTGGGCGATGGGTTTTATGTTCGCTTATTGGGTTGATATCTTGCTTTATTCATTATCTTTTGTGTTGATCTTCGCCATTGGGCGTCGTATACTTGTGTTATGACTTGCGTGGTTATGAATCCGCCGATTGGCGAAGAGCTAGCTCCCGCTTGGGGATGCCTTTTATATTATCATGTGTATGTGGTTTTGGATCAAAATATACAAAGGAGGTGCTGCTCAAATTTTTAAAAGACGAAAAACGTTTTTCAACTAGTAAAATTTACTTGCATTTTTCATGTCCCACTATTTACGCATTTAATAAAATGATTTGATTTTCATCATACCTTTATTTCAAAACTTCATCTCTTCTATTTTCTTTAAAAAGGTTTAGTTTTCTGGGTTTCGGCTTACTTGAATTACGTTACGCCTTTAGACGTTGCGTGATTTAAGTGCCGATCACGAGCTAAATTTTGGGTCGTGACAAAATTGGTATCAGAGCGCTAAGTTTAACCTTGGTTCGAGTCTATGTTTGACTATGCAGAGTCTAGGGCGTATGTATATTTCGGAACCTAGGCTTGACCTTACAGAACTTAGACTTGAACATGGGGGGTATTAGACCCGAACTTTCGTTTCATAGGTTGACCCTGATTGATGGAGTAGGTAGCTTGAGTAGAGTGACGTGCCGTACGTATGTTCCGTGGCATATTTACGATACGATACTCCACTTAAGAAACCTTAGGATGTACATATTTTGAGATCTGTGATTCTCTTCGTACCCTTGATTATACATCCATTTGAGATCCTTGATTCTATCCATTTCCATGATCATACTCTCGCTGATTCTGTTCCTCCTTATGATCATGTATCTATTTTTGGATCTGTTGATTCCTTTCATGCCTTTGATCGGTTTTCATCGATACATGCTTGAGGTTCCTGTCACCATATTTTGAGTGCAGATTGAGCTGCTGCTAGTGCTGCGGTCAGGGCGAGCTCTTCATGGACGAGGACTGACCATCGTGTTTTCTGGTGACATGGGGACGCATCGATTTGGTGGTTGTGTTGTGACCTCTTGTTTGAGGCGAGTGTGCGGTTTTGCATCGGATGATCGGGCCATTGCTAGAGGCTGCAAGTTGTGAGAGGACTGTTGATGTACAACATACATCAGGGATTGTGATGTCGTCTACCGTGCAGACAGATGACCCAGCTGTTACTGAGATTGATAGGATGTCGCCTCCATACTTTGCGAGATGAGATCGCTAGAGCTTTCAGGCAGAGTTGCGACAGATGATAGCTAGTCTATCTTGAGTTGAGAAACGAAGGGTATTAACATGTTGTCTAGGCGAAGTTAAAAGTTTGAATGAATGTCAGAAACCCATTTTTCCAAGTTTAAGGTATTCGGAGGAACATGTAAGTAATTCTGTGGACCCTCTAGAAGAATGAAACCCTAACTCGATATAATGCCCATGGAACCACTTTTGAACCTTAGGGTTTGCGGCAGTTCCGCGGTGCCATTAATAAGGCTTGGGTTTGCCCTTCTACGGCTGGTCCATGGGTACTGTGGCATGTACTGGATATTATTAAACTGTGCTCAAGTGTTGAGCTCTCGGGGAATTATGGGAATTTGATGGATCGATCGAAAAGTTTAACGTCGTCCGGATATCATGTGATAGGAGACCAGTAAGTTAACCAGTTTCGGATAGAGGACCTCACCCAGATGCGTTGTGAGTTGATCGAAGACGGACGAGTACAGAGTACTCTTCCTATAGTTGGGATGAGCTCTCGAGGACATGATCGGCTAGATATCTTCTACAGAGTGATGAAGATACCGAGTTCGTGATTTTGAGTTCGTGTGAGAGACTCCGGATTGACTGTGGTCGAGAACATTTGCAGTACGCAGATAGCATGACGTGACGTCGAAGTGGACGATGATAAAGACGAGTGAAACCAGAGGTTCGTGCGAGATGTTGATGAGCTATTGTTACTCCCTGTTGAGATTAGAGATCGGATATGTCTACAGAAGCATTGGAATACGACCAGTTCCTAAGGAAATGCTGTTCTGAGAACGCAGATGTCCAGAAAGCGAGAAATGATTTTGTAAGAGTACCGGCCTCGTATAGTTCAGCGTAGGCAAGATCGGAAGAGACCCTGAGCAGGTTCCTTCCAGGACACTGCTGCGATAAGATTTTCACCTAGGATCATATGTGTGACGTGTATTCAGAGGCCGACGCCAGTGACGTGCTGCTTTATGAGTGATCATGCTAATTGGCCGAGAGATGACCAGAGAAGTGCCAGAGCGGAATCGTTTCCGTTAGCACGCCGGACCGGACCGATGAGCCGATGGATTGCGAGATTGGTAATCCATATAGAAATGAGGACCCAGAGACAGAGGACGCCAGACTGTGAGCAGGGGGAAAGCGGATGTTCTTGCTCTGCCAGTTTTGGGTGCACCGACATTTTTTCGACATTGTAGGAGGTGTTCCTCGATGTCATTTGTTGCGATTTGCGTTTGTGATCCGAGTATCACGCTTATATCGCTTGGATTTGAGTTTTGATGATGAGTTTCATGATATTTATTTAGTGCACCATGGCTGCACCTACTGAGTATTTATATTTTTGTGCATAGTTATCGCACTTGATATACGTTTTACACACTGTTATGTTGGTTTATGATTTGTGCATATCTATTGCACTTGATATTGGTTTTTGTGCCTTGGCTGCACCTGTTTATGATTTCCTGGATTTCATACAGTTGATTTGATTTTGTGCGTGTGGTACACACTCGATTTGATTTTTCACTCGGTATAGCTTATATGTGCTTGCAGCGCATTGATACGTATTTTGTGCAATTGTTGCACTGTATTTGTATTTCATGCACTAGATGCACTGGAGTTATATTTCGTGCGTCGGATGAACCGGATTCGTATTTCGTGCATTTGTTGCACCAAATTGTTATTTCGAGCATTTTTTGCACCAGCTTGGTATGTGATTTTGTGTACACCGGATGCACTCAATTGGGATTTTCCTTTGTGCATGTTAGTTACACTGGACAGAAGCTGTCGTGCACACCCGTTGCACTGGACAGATGCTTTCGTGCACACCCGTTGCACTTAGTTTTACTTTGGTGCATATTGTGGCACTTGTATTTGGATTTGATTTCCGTGCGCATGTGATGTTGGATATGCCTTTTGAGGCTGATTTTTTGCTCTTGAGCACCTTGTTTTCATGATGGGCACTATATTATGTAATAGCCAAACATGACTGATCTGAGGACAGTACCTGAGTTCTTGGCATGCATAAAAAGTCTAACAAGAGGTTTTCAAAAAGGAGCTATAGTCTCGCTATTTCTTACATGTCCGCGAGCGACACGAATGTTTATAAAGGAAAACCTTTTGAGATATTTTTAAAAGGGCGAAACGTATATTTTAGTAAAACCTATATGAACATATATTTATTACCTTACAATGAGCGTCCGTTACTTGTGCCGTGAGTTACGCATCACACGGCTATTCAGAAAAGATTTTGCATGTGTTTTATTCAGTTTTAAGATTTTTTCCAAGGATGCGTACTATGTATGGATTATAGTATTTTTCTAGTACATATTGGATTTCAGTAGTGGATTTCGAGATATGTATCTCCATTGTAACTCCGAGGATATGCGTGCAAATCCGAAGATTTGCGTGACGCTTGACGGAGTTCGATTTGAGTTTTGTATTTGTTCTCAGGCGCGCGCGATGCGCTGTGGCATTTCTATATCTTCCGTGATTTCGGAGCCCCGTTGATTTGAGTTGATTGTTGAAATATTTTAGTATTTGGGGGTTTAAATTTAAATTCGGGGACCGAATTTATTTAAGGGGGGAAGATTGTAACATTTCATAAAATATAAAATATTATTTTTGGAATTTAATATTAAAATAATATATTTCACGAAAACTATCCGATTTGCGAAATTGGGGTTTTCATAAAAGGGTATAAATATATACCAATATTTATGAAATAATTAGAGATTAAAATGATTTATTCATATAAAAATATATTTATTGGATTTGGCATTTTTATATTTAATTATATGCAGTTTGGATAAAAACCCGATTAGTGCACTGCTAATCGCGATTAGGCCAAATCCGTATTTCTACAGTTTTCCATGGCTAGTGCACCATGTCATATTGCATTTTGGTTACACGTTGGTTCTTGTGCTGTTTTAGGGTATTATGTGGTTTGGTTTTAAAAATAAAAGAAAAGGGAAAAAGGTGGCATGATGACTTGAGGAGAGAGAGAGGGGACACACTCATTGCATGGGAGCATGCCATGAGAGAGAGTGAGAGTGAGAAAGAGTGAGAGAGGGAGAGGGCTGCCTCATTCATTTCCCCCCTCCCCACCATTTTTCTTCTCCTTCTTCATCTTCAAGCTCCATCTTCTACCCTCATGACCCATCTCAAAATATTCATCAAAACCCTATACTCCCTTCACTAAAAATGATCCCCACCTCATCCTCCACACATTGGACTAAGAAATATTGGATTTTGAAGACTTTATGAAGCTAGGATTTCTCTTGAGTTGCATCCATGAGGTATAATCCATTTAATCTAGTTTAGTTTAAGTTAAATAGCACCCTATAGTAGTTTAGAGCTTAATCGATTTGAATTAGTGAGGTTTGAAAATTTCAAGAGAGGGCTTGGGAGATTTTGTGGGTTTGTGATCTGTAGTGAGTGTGTACAAGACCCTAGAGATCAATTTTTGGACCTAGAATAGAGAATACGAACTTAGAATTGTGTCCATGTCGGTTTTGTATTAATTAGTGGCCTACAGGGAATCTGGGGCAATCCGGAGAGTTTATGAGAAAAACAAACAATACCAGTGACCTAGTTAGAGCCA
The DNA here is from genome assembly GCA_030015575.1 of Agapanthus africanus. NCBI lineage: Eukaryota > Viridiplantae > Streptophyta > Magnoliopsida > Asparagales > Amaryllidaceae > Agapanthus > Agapanthus africanus. The sequence goes on from CM057338.1 coordinate 984,252,695, forward strand.
TAGGAGACCACCCTGCAAGTACGAACACCATTTGAGAAATTTGGGCCGAGCTCGCCGGAATTTTGGGTGATGTGGCCGGCCCCATGGTGGTTTTTGGTGCTGGAATTGGTCCAGTAGCTCACACACTCCAAATACTACCCCATAGTACTGTTTGTTTAATCCCATTTTACCCGAGAGAGAATCTGGGAACATATTGGTGTGTTTTTGGCTATGTTTTCCGTATTTCGGAATGATTGGTTTTGATGTTTGGATTTGCATTTGGTTGTTGGGCATTTGTACGCCAATAAAAAGGGTTGGTTTGGTTGTTTTGCATGCGTAGACTATATGTTCTAACCTATGAGCGCACTGTGTGCCGTATTGGTTTTCCGTACTTGATTTTAATGCTTTTGCGACTGTGTATGTATTGTAGGCACCTTCGCTTGGATTTCGAGATGACGGAGCAAGGCGTCATCGACTTCGGCAAGCAAGGATCAAGGTGAGTAGATCTATATCTACGGGGGAAGTCGGGTGGATGGTGTATAGCACCCCCGCAACTTTGATTGAAACCGATATATAGGATATGGTTAGAGAAACCATTTTAGAAACTTAGGGATATAGTTAAAGAATTAGTAGGAGATAAGGAACACCATGAATTAAAGTTATAGCTTATGGTTTAAGTGATATGATATGAGAGGAATGATGTCTCGAATTGATATACATAGGATATGAAAAGTGAATATGAATCACGACTTATAGGTATGTAGTTATAAGAGAATATGTATAAGGTTTTTAGTAGCATGATATGAGATTTTTATGGATGTGACCCCGGGGATATAGGTATATAGATATATATAGTGTGGTGAATCATGAGTGATTTGCCATACGAGACGTTAGGTCCGTACCCTCAGTGTCATATAGGTTGATAGGATCCCGATTGGTTTAATGGCGTCGTACGATGATTTACCGTACGTGATGAGTTTTATGATGATTGATCCATACCCTTGACTAAAAGATGTCGTATGATGGATTATACCGTACGTGATGTTGTGAGGCTGGATGTCGATTGATAGATTCAACGACTCGGTCATGTTAGATACGTATACCTTATAGCGTTTAGCTGACGATTTACTTTATGCTACATTCACGTCATTCTTATTGCATTATGTATACATGTGCTAGTACACCTACACCATTATCGATGATGCGTATGTTACACTTACACAGATTGGCCGGCTCACACACTTCATCATCGATAATTGCTATCTCACTACACAGTACAATTGCTGCATCATGATATGACTCCTTGCATGATTTACTTGCTATGTTCACATCGTTACGATATGTTGAATGATATACTGATATTGTCACATCACTGTTCCATGTTGCATGATATACGGATATGCTTACATTTCTGTCATTTGTCGCATACATCATGCTTTATGATTATACACATTGAGATTTGCTGTTTCATGAGATTTCTGGATTTGAGAACCGTGGTCAAATTTCAAAGGAAATTATGTGTTGTTTTAAAAACCCGGTTTCTCTTGATATGATATTTCGAGACGTCCACCATGAGTTTTCTCGGTTCTGAGAATTTGTTTTCGAGACCCGATTCGAGGAGTGGAGGAACCGTCTGCGGGTACATGGTGGACCCGGTAGGATACCTCAGCGCAAGAGAGAGATTTCATGGGGATGACGATGAGCCTGGCAGAGGGACTACTACCTACCGGTAATAGCATTTGGACTCGTCGGTTATCTGGAGGATACCGACCGGAGTCATGAGATGGATGAGGGCCGACCAGAGTATGCGGCGCCTGAGATGAGATAGATATGAGGGCCGATCTGAGGATGCGGCGCCTGAGATATGAGGATTTACGTGTCGATACCGGACACAGGTTTCATGATGTTTTGAGTGTCGGTGTTGGACACTCAGGTTCCATGATTTATTGTGTCATTGATGGACACACATTCTTGATATCCTCATATATATACATGCATATGCTTCTATGAAGTTTTGAGTGGACGAGATCCACATGCATACTGGCATTGATTATATTATTGTGGACACATATGCAGATACGGTCATCCTAGATATCATAGTATTACCTTTATGATATAGTTGACCTAGAAATCGTTGTTTATTCGATTTCTACCTGTAGATGTTTTCTACTCACGAGTTGGCAACTCACCCCCATTGTGCCACGGTTCTTACAGGTTGACCGCATGAATCAGTAGCGGTATCGCTGGCACATAGCTGCATTCGGGTGTTTTGCTTTGGTAGGTGGTACATGTTGGATCGTACCCCTCTTGTATTTATTATTCCTGTTGTATCTAGATAACTCCAACAAATCAGAAACTAGTATTTGTATATGTAGTAAGACTTAGAAAGACTTGTAGTTTCGAGACTTGAGCGATGGGTTTTATGTTCACTTATTGGGTTGATGTCTTGCTTTATTCATTATCTTTTGTGTTGATCTTCGCCGTTGAGCGTCGTATACTTGTGTTATGACTTGCGTGGTTATGAATCCGCCGATTGGCGAAGAGCTAGCTCCCGCTTGAGGATGCCTTTTATATTATCATGTGTATGTGGTTTTGAATCAAAATATACAAAGGAGGTGCTGCCCAAATTTTTAAAGGACGAAACACGTTTTTCAACTAGTAAAATTTACTTGAATTTTTCATGTCCCACTATTTATGCATTTAATAAAATAATTTGATTTTCATCATACCTTTATTTCAAAACTTCACCTCTTCTATTTTCTTTAAAAAGGTTTAGATTTCTGGGTTTCGGCTTACTTGAATTATGTTACGCCTTTAGACGTTGCGTGATTTATGTTCCGGTCACGAGCTAAATTTTGTGTCGTGACATTGACCCTGGGTCAGTTGTTGACGTCACGTCTGCATCCTGCTGGAGTGAGAAGGAACGCCGTTGTTGATCTCTAGGCTGTCTGTGACCGTTGAGATTTGGAACTAGGGATTTTACCATGGCTCCGAGGTAGTCTCTAGGTTGTCGGTGAACCGTCGAGGCTTGGAACTAGGAATTTTTCCATGGATCCATTGTTTTGACCCTGGGGTCAGTTGTTGACGTCGCGTCTGCATCCTGTTGGAGTGAGGAGGAATGCCGTTGTTGAACTCTAGGCTGTTTGTGAACCGTCGAGATTTAGAACTAGAGACTTTGTCATGGCTCCAAGGTTTTGACCCTGGGGTCAGTTGTTGACGTCGCGTCTGCATCTTGTTGGAGTGAGGAGGAACACCATTGTTGATCTCTAGGTTGTTTGTGAACCGTCGAGATTTGGAACTATGGACTTTGGCATAGCTCCGAGGTGGTCTCTAGGTTGTTGGTGAACCGTCGAGGATTGGAACTAGGGACTTTAGCATGGCTTCGAGGTAGTCTCTAGGTTGTTGGTGAACCGTCGAGGCTTGGAACTAGGGACTTTGCCATGGCTCTGAGGTTTTGACCCTGGGGTTGGTTGTTGACGTCGCGTCTGCATCCTGTTGGAGTAAGGAGGAACGCCGTTGTTGATCTCTAGGCTGTTTGTGAACCGTCGAGATTTGGAACCAGGGACTTTGCCATGGCTCCAAGGTTTTGACCCTAGGATCATTTGTTGACGTCGCGTCTACATCTTGCTGGAGTGAGAAGGAACGCCGTGTTGATCTTCTAGGCTGTCTGTGAACCGTCGAGATCCGACTCTCCCTTTGACAGAGCCCTGTGGGGAAATATGGTTCCCTTTTCGTTTATGACCATGGATTGTATACAGGGGTTGATGTGGACTCACCTGCAAGGTAAAATATTCATCATTTTTTTCCACGATGCTCTATCATTTCAGCTTTTTATATCGCGAGGTCGCGATTGCCAAATCATTTCGGCTGTTTTATCACGGTGCCCAATCATTTCGGCTTTTTTTTCCTTTTCTTTTTACTCGCTGCTTTTTATTGTGAGTTGCCCAAACATTTCGGCTGTTTTTGTATGCATATTTTTTTGCTCGCTGATTTTTATTGCGAGTTGCCTCATCATTTCGGCTATTTCATATGCATATATTTTGCTCGCTGATTTTTATTGCGAGTATGGAACTTGAAATCTGATACAAATCTTGGCATCAGCACCGCTGCAACTAGAATGTTTCCAGGAACGAATCATCATTTTCCGTGAAAGGAATTGGAATTTTATACCGATTGAGGCATCAGTATCGCTACAACTGTGATATTGCCAGGAGCGAATCATCATTTGCCTTTGTCGATTTGAACAAAGGTGGATTAGTAAACAGGGTTAGGATACTATTGACTAAGTCTTTTTGACTTTATGAGTCGTAAGGATCTCATAAAAGTATTTCTTCCTACGAGTCGTGAGGATCTCGTAGGTGTATTTTCTCCTTAGGAATCGTGGGGATCCCCAAGTGTTATCTTCTCTCGTAAGTCGTAAGAATCTCACAAGAGTGTTTTCTCCTTGCAAGTCGAGAGGACCTACAAGTGTTGTTCACCAAATGGGGGAATTTCGCGCCATTGGTGGAATTGGGCCAGGGAAAGTTTATTTATGCCCGTGGATTGTATACAAGGATCAATATTGACCGCCTGTAGGACAATTTGAGGAATGTGATGGCTTAAGAACAGGTTCAGGTCCCTGTATCTTAAGACTTTGAATCCTATGAGCCGTGAGGGTCTCACAGGGGGAGTTCTCCTTACGAGTTGAGAGGATCTCGTAAGTGAAAATTTTATGAGATTGCGCCCTTTCAGGTTTTCACAAGCTCACCGGTAGCCCTGCTGTTTTTACTCACGGCGCCCTTTCGGGTTTTCATCTGTGCCCATTTTGCTTGTGGACGTACCGTTTTTTTTCCACGAGATTGTGCCCTTTCAGGTTTTCACAATCTCGCCGGTATCCCTGTTGTTTTTACTCATGGCGCCCTTTCGGGTTTTCATCCGTGCCCATTTTACTTGTGGACGTACCATTTTTTTACAGCCCTCTGTTTGCCAATGGAACTTATGGAGGACTTCGTCACCAGGGCAGCCATGCAGCCAACGGGAATTGAGTTGCAGTCTCTGCCGCTGGGACTTATGGACTTGAATCCTACTATCGCCGTGTTTGAGGTGACTTACTTAGTTTAAGGACATTACGGTCCATTGTTAGTTTAGGGACATCTCGGTCTAGGGCCAACTTTGGGGCGAAGTTTTGCCGGACACTACTTATAGAGTTTGTACTCAGGGAAACAGCGAGCAGACACGAGCGTCGTTATTTATCATTAACCTGAGTTGTGACTTGTGTAAGTGCACGGCAGCGCACCGGCCGTCAATCCGAAGCCAAAATGTGGAAACGAAACTTTTTCAAAAACTAGAAAACCGGCGATACCGCGCACTATAAACCCGGATTGGGCCATTAACCTACTCCTAGCAAACTAGAAGATGGGAAGAAAGCTATACCGAGCGATCCGTGTCCTTCGGTCTTCGGCCTCCACTCCGATCTCCTCGCGGAATCTCCGGTCTTCATCTCCTCTTCGGAACGGGCACCACATCGCCGGGTTCTTTTACGGGCTCCCACCTCTGGACCGAGCCAATTCGAACACGAAGTTGGCGAGTTGACATGTCTAAGAATGCTGTAGGCTAAGTGTAGAATGGTTTGTCTCATGGGGTTATGAAGTTGCCATATATGATGGAGGAATGAACAATGGAAAATGAGCTTAGGAATTTTGGTGTAAGCAAAGAAATGAGAACAAGAATTTTCCCACACCAAAAAATCATCCTCTCCTCACCAAGAAGTGGCCGGCCAAAATATGAGAGAGTCAATCAATGAAGGGAGGTGGGTGTAGGAAAAAGAAATGGTGACCATAATTCAAAAAGCAAGCCTCACATCAATATCCAAATCAACTCTCATCACATTCCCATCTCATTAATGCAAAAACCATGATGAAAGAAAAGCATCAAAAGATGCTAGAATTATCATGATGAACCATATGCCACAAAGAACCCTCCACATATGCTAATTTTCACACTTGCAAATAAGCCCCTCTCAACACAAAAGTTCGGCCATGAAGAACAAAGGAAAACTGGCCGAAACGGAATGCAAACTGGCAACTTCCAAAAACCGATCCCATAATAAATTACAGGAAAACCCCGTGACCATATATACATACCTGTATTTGTATTCCGACCGAATACAAATGTAATGAGACAAAATCTACACCGTACAATACTAGGATCCGGCTTAAACCAAAGCCCGCTAGTATTAACCGTCAGATCATGATCCGTGCAATACCGCACGCACATAATCGAACCCTGCCATATCTCCATACGGCCTCTACAACGTTTCGTCCGAAACTTGAGCAACTGTCTGTGGGGAACTCTAAAGACTCGTCAATACTTTGGCTGTGGATTTAACCACTAGCACGTCAGAGGTATTAGCCATACGTAACGGGCTACCAGGTATTGACCAAAAGGGACGTCGAAGAGCGAACTCATCCCGACACCTTACTGAGCCTGTCAGTGACAATATCCGTACAGTCCGGTCCGTTCGTCTATGAGCATCGCATGGCGGGCCTAAAAGGTTGGTAAAAGTCAGACCCCCAAAAGCGGTACAAGTCGTGTCGGAGTGTAGCCCAGAACACCCTGAGATACTACTGGAATACCTACTAGTAAATCTCCTGCCTTGGCCAAGGACTTCGTGTAATGGCTCTCCTAGACACAGCGCGACCTCACCCCCAATACCGGGAGAGACGAACCCCTGAAAATCCGCTCACTGCCTCCATGTGGCTCGGGACTGTACCCAACTAAAACCTATTTGCACGACTCCTTTGAGCCGTGGTAGGGTAGTAATCAAAGTACAGTGGGAACTCACACGAGACAAATGACGATCCCAGGTCGATAAACTAACCTGTACACATTTCACCAGGGAACTGCTATGTGACGTCAGGTATAAGACCAACTAGCATGTTCCCGGCGAGTCTTGTCCGGTGTACTCATAACCCAATGAGCACCTGTATACATCTTAGGTGAAACAACTGATACCAGTGGCTTGTGAGACCGGCCACCGCCCCTCGTCGGGGTCTCGACTGTATACACTAGTCTACTCTGGAGTATCGATGCCCTTTCTCGAAAACTCCCACGACTAGGGACCTTTTAATGATGTGCTTATAGACTCCATCTCCCACGTATATGATCGCCATCATACTGCTAGCCTTCAAGCAAGAATCCTAAGGGCTCTATCAACGCGTAATAGTGACTTGTAAGGTCACCTAAAGCAATACATGATGATAAAAATAAACCAGATAGCATACTATCATCTTGAGTAAGACTGTTCTAACGGCATAGGTCCTCCCTCAATCATTGCAATCACGTACCTGTGATCCAATAATTGACTCTGAGGGCACTATCTCCAACAATCTCCCACTTGCACTCAAGGCTAATTATTGCAATGTCGCATACTCACAGCCTGTGTGATACCGAACACCCAACTCCTCTACTAATCAGTCTCACAAAACCTGTTTGCGAAACTAATGCGTTCGAGGAATAGCCTCAGTGAGTGGATCCGCTCAGATGTTTCTTTCAATATCACTCTTTATCTCAAGTTCGCGGAGAAAGCCATCTCCAGAAATGAGCAATACCTGTCTTAGAATATGTCTGGATATCTGATGGGACCTAGCTCATAAATGAACTCCAAATCCAAACTTCTTAGACTGTATCGTCAACTGAACTTAATCAGTATCCTGCACCATGCCTCTCTCAGTATCCGTTTGGACCTCCTGTCCACAATACTGCCCCTCATCAGAAGGAAAACTATAACTCTGACAGCTACTCTGTCATCCAGGTCACCTTGAAAGCCTAGAATGATAACCGTCTCCTAAAAGAGGCTGCCGTTTATCAAATCCCTAGAACATCCACTTATGTTCTTAAACTGCTTCCGATCATTTCTCCAGGATAGGATTAATATCAACTTATTGCAGCTCGTGCAAAAACAACATCTGGTGTGGTACTTGACATCTCATGATTGACTCAATTGCCTAAGCAAGTGATCTGCCAATCATGCACATCCCTCTCCCCTTTAGTCAGTAAGACACCTTTAGAGATGGTGACTCCATCACCAGCAGGTACACTACCGTACCAGGAGTCGTCCATTCTAAATACTCTTAGAATGCTGTCTATGTACCCAGATTGGAACACCTCCCAAATCTAGATCTAAAACCATAGATCTAGTAACCAGAATGTCTGATATGAAATCCAAGTCCTATGTGGAGAAACTACTGTGATACAACCAAAGTATAACCGACCGTAGTATAGGAATTTCACTTCCTACACTGTGTATGTCATCCAAATACCAGGACATCACACCCTACTACCTTCTTAACAGATCCATCCCCTATTCTGATGAAGTCAAACCTATGACTGTCACATCAGGAATAGATGATCTATCTCCGCTATATCTGCTTTAGTCTATAAATAGACATAAGACACTTGTCCACTATGCTTCCGCTGCTCCCACTGACTACGACAACCCTCTGGCAGAGTCATATAAACGTACACTTCTGAAGCTAGTTTAGAACGACGCTATACTCATCCTCCTGCCAGGTCTCACAGTCTGGAACAACAGCAATGGAAAGTCTGGGTAAACAAGAACCTCCCTGCCACCGTCCTTAAGCATACCGAAGTACCTCTCGAGTGCCTGAGGTTACCCACCATATCTGCGGAGTGGCCTATGGAATGTCAAATCAGATTGAATCTTTAGGTTCTTATCAAATTTTCAGTAATCGTTTGCGGTTCTGGAATCACTTCCAGTTCTACCATACTCCCACTACTGTTTTCTGAAAAAATCAATTTTTATTAAAACTGTGGCGAGTCAAGAACAATATCACTATTGATCTTCCAGATGGTAGAAAGTCAACCCTCATCATAGCCCGGGTCAACCCACAAACAGCCATTACAGAAACGTGCCTTGAGTTATCCAGAGTCTGGTTTTAAGCATAAGCCGGACAACTCCCCGTACCTTAACATCGTTAAGATATGAACTGTTCTATATCCAATACAGAAACAGAGGCACTGATTTAATTGAACCAGATTCAAATCATGCAGCTGTCTCCAGTGCATGTCAACTAAATGGAGAGAGGCTGATCAGTATTACTCAACTTAGGAGTACTTCCAATTATGAGCAACCTGAAAGAGAAGCAAGTTCTCTTAATCTATACTATCAACTGAATACCATACACAATCATCTACATCTTCGATCACCTTGAAGAATCCCGATACTTGCAACACCTGGTTCTCTACTTTATTCTTATACCTATAACTTCTCAAAACTTGGACCTTGTGTTTCTACGAAACACATGTCTAAGAACCAGATAAGTCATAAGTAAACAAAATATAGTACGAGTACCATCCCCTATGTCCTCATGGACACTGGACAACATACAATACTCTGTATAAGTCCCCTGAGTCTAATAACTCATTCCTTGTGTATCGTAGGTTGAAAACTGTACTTTGGTTATGAAGAATTACACCGCTGTTTAATGCTCCTTATCTAACCATCCACTGATATAGGTAAATGTCATAGACATAATTTCAAAAAGTTATATCTCACTTCATAAAAATCAACGTACAGATATATCAATTTGAAATTGGTGCATAACAACGGATATTCAAAACCAAATATTTGCCGTCCGGCAAACAACCCAGGTGACTTACTCAAATATCACCAATTACAACGAATTCCGATATAATAAGGATGATCACCCAATTCCTAATAACTTACTCCCACTCATCATCTGTAAAACCATACAAATGTGAGAATCATACCTGGTAAATACATACCCTGGAGCAAGGGCTAATTGGGAAATCAGTTTTCTTTTAACAGTACACAGTGAAACTGAAACATTGAAATGTTTCGTAGGGGTATCCGGGTATTCCTAGTAATGCCTCTTCCATTATCCAGATTCACAACTGTAACCGTATATTTCTTTTCCATCTCTCCAGATCCCTTTATATGTCTTTAGTCGTTACCTTCTGTACACCGTCTTAGGCTAAATGGTTTTCTTCCTTCCCTACCTTTCGGCACCAGCCTATGATTTGGAAGAAGACTATCCAATAAGCATAATGGGTGTACTGTCCTAATCTTAGGAGCACTCGCAACGCGAGAGAAGGTAAGGATAAAAGACAACTGAATAAAACCTTATTCCTATTTCTCCTGAACCAGAATCCATCCCCGAACTGGAACAAGTTCCTTTCGAGTTCGTATATAACCATACGATGGAGTATCCAAATAACTGTGGATCTTCGTAGTGATACGGAGTGTTCTGGAGAAATACAAAGGTGATGTAGGATTGGCGAAGAAATACTTGGTTTGGTCGTGAATAGCAGTCGCAGTTTACTTTGCCCTCTTACTAATCCCTTTATTTGTCTTAACTTAATACCTTATGCACACCACAATTAGGCTAATAGGATTTCTTCATTCCTTACCGGTCGGCACCTGCCTATGGTTTGGAAGAAGACTATCCAATTTGCGTAATAGGTGTACTGTCCCCTAATCCAAGGAGCACTCGCAACCTGAGAGAAGGTAAAAGGAAAATACAACTGAATAGTCCTATTCGTTTTCTCCAGAAGCGGAAACCATCCTCGAATAAATTCCTTCGAGTTCGTATATAACCATACGATGGTTTTATCCAATGGAAGTGGACGTTCGTAGTAATAGGGGTGTCCTGGAGAAAAGGGTAAAAGTAAGAGTGGCAATGAGGTTTGCAACTCTGACAATCCAAAAGCCAGTGTTTTAAGAAGGTTCGGTTAATATTGGTCACTGAGTCATAGTCAAGGGTCGGTCCATGGTCGCTGCCAAAGAGAGAGAGAAAAGAAACACTCAGCGTGCACTCTAGCCTAGATCAGAATGGTTATCACTTTATCTAATCAGGAAACCTCCCACTGTAACGTCAAATTCTTCCCCAAACCTGAAAGAAGAATTAGTCGGGATCACCCGAGGAGTAAACCAACTCATCAGTGGGAATCGGGATCCAACTATCATCGCATGATAACGTGACAGAATCCGCTCAAGTTATCACACTCCAGAAGGTATGCGCATATCTGGCAAGTTTCAGTTTCTTTAGAAACTCCCGATGTGATTTTTACCCCATGCTCTTATGACCTTGACTTTGGCCAACAAATTATAAGTCACATGTCAAGTTCTACCCGTCATTCTCCAGGTTGATTTGAACCCACCCGTACCTACCCTTGACTTTGGCCAACAAGGCAGTACGACTGTCCCAAATCAACGTAACTATCTATGCTGCAGAAGAGTAACAAATAGCTACAATACACTATGCCTTGACTTTGGCCAACAAACATAGCATGAATACTACGTGCTACCCGTCTGAAATGACGGAGGGCTACGAATGGTTTTTGGCGAAAAACCTTTAACGTAATGAACTTGATATCGTTGAAGGAACCGGATAGCTTTTATAAAAATATAGTGGCGAAAACCTTTGCTAAAGAGGTCACTCCCGGTGAAAGGATCTCGGCTCTTTCCCCGTAGAATGAGGTGCAGGATATTCCAACTGAATACCATGATGCAAAACAAAAGTAAACGACTATAGTGAAGTAATTTCCCTGACGCAAACTTCTGTTCAAGGGGTCACTCCCGGTGAAAGGATCTCGGCTCTTGCCTCGTCGACTGAGGTGCTGGATATTCATAACCGAATACCACTATGCAAAACAAAAGAGAACGCCCTTGCAATAACAGCTTTTTGAAAAATTGTTCCAACAACATCAAAATAGGTTTGTTTAGCTTGCATTGATCCGAATCAACGCAGTCCCATCAATTGATCACGCCAATAAAGAACGAAAATAATGATGTAAGTATATGCCATCCGCATTCGCCACTGGGTCCCGTCATCACCCGTTAGGTTACTTAACTAAAAACAGAGCGGGGACTGGACTAGCGCAGATGCAAAACATATGCAACATCTACTAGTATATATATCAATATATAATATTCGCTCAAGGCGTGATAAAATGCAACATCACAGAAATGTAATAAGCATCACAGAACAATACAGATATCTGGGATCCCCGGGTTTCATAGAGCCGCTACTGAAACCCGACGTTCTCCTGGTCGTGTGGATAGCATGTGCAATGAAATCCTAGACCCCTACGGGCGCGGCAAGTTACCCACCAAAACCTGAAGCGAGGCAGCCCCTTCAGCTACGTGAATGGACCACCCAGCACTTCACGGAATCCGGTAACTTGGGCACCCCTCCTTGGGTCAACCTGTACCCCTTACGAGTGCGGCGAATAGCCCGCCAATTCTAGAGCAAAGCCCCCTCCGTCTCAACGCCATGAGATGCGGGCCCGTTGCGCTCTAGAACCCGGCTATCCGTGCACCCCTCCGCGGGGTAATCCTAGTACAGAAAGTAAAATATACATACAACGGGTACATCGACCTTAGCCCGGTCGTGCCCCAAAAGAATAATATACAAACAGGTAGTGACGGCAGTCCACATGTCGGACGCTCGTCCCGCAATATCAAATGTACATAATAAACCAAACTGTACTACCATTGCATCCAGGCTATCCACCACGACAATCCGCAACATCACAGCACAACACAGAACATCAACGTGAATGTCACGTTCGCAAATCCGTCTAAAAGGGCTATAGCAGATAGACTGGATTTACCGATCGAGTGACATTCACGGTCGCAGATATAATGTAAATACTGTGAACTAACATGTTTAAAATTTCCGATCGACTAAAATTCCCGAAGTGGGCCCCAAGTACAACTGTAGCACTCAAAGAAAATCTGGACCCAAACAGAATATACCAAAACCCCAATTTCCAAGTCCAAGACCCTCTGTAAAAATTTGGTGCTACAAGGAGTCACTATGGTCGCAGAACCGCGGCCAATTCATGGGTTTGGCCGCGGTTCCGCGGTGGAACAGCAAAGTCACGCCACCAAATTTTTGCAGAACTCTTAGAATTGCCTGCACGTATTTCTGCAATGCTCCAAATAAATTTTCGAGCCAAAAAAAATTCGACAGAAAAATGATGCACTTGAAATCGCGGTTTTGGAATATTTGTTCGATCGATGCTTTAAACATGCTAGAGCAAGCTAGACTAGGTTAATGGCGTGGCTCTGATACCAATGTAAGTGCACGGCAGCGTCCCGGTCGTCAATTCGAGGCGAAAATGCGGAAACGAAACTTTTTCAAAAACTAGAAAACCGGCGCTACCGCGCACTATAAACTCGGATCGGGCCATTAACCTACTCCTAGCAAACTAGAAGATAGGAAGAAAGCTATACCGAGCGATCCGTGTCTTTCGGTCTTCGGCCTCCACTCCGATCTCCTCACGGAATCTCCGGTCTTCATCTCCTCGTCGGAACGGGCACCACATCGCCGGGTTCTTTTACGGGCTCCCACCTCTAGACCGAGGCAACTCGGACACGAAGTTGGCGAGCCGACGTGTCCAAGAATGCTGTAGGCTAAGTGTAGAATGGTTTGTCTCATGGGGTTATGATGTTGCTATATATGATGGAGGAATGAACAATGGAAAATGAGCTTAGGATTTTTGGTGTACGCAAAGAAATGAGAACAAGAATTTTCCCACACCAAAAATTCATCCTCTCCTCACTAAGAAGTGGCCGGCTAAAATATGAGAGAGTCAATCAATGAAAGGAGGTGAGTGTAGGGAAAAGAAATAGTGACCATAATTCAAAAAGCAAGCCTCACATCAATATCCAAATCAACTCTCATCACATTCCCATCTCATTAATGCAAAAACCATGATGAAAGAAAAGCATCAAAAGATGCTAGAATTATCATGATGAACCATATGCCACAAAGAACCCTCCACATATGCTAATTTGCACACTTGCAAATAAGCCCCTCTCATCACAAAAGTTCGTCCATGAAGGAACAAAGGAAAACTGGCCGAAACGGAATGCAAACTGGCAACTTCCAAAAACTGATCCCGTAATAAATTATAGGAAAACCCCGTGACCGTATATACATACCCGCATTTGTATTCCGACCGAATACAAATGCAATGAGACAAAATCTACACTGTACAATACTAGGATCCGCCTTAAACCAAAGCCCGCTAGTATTAACCGTCCGATCATGATCCGTTCTATACTGCACGTATATGATCGAACCCTGCCATATCTCCATACGGCCTCTACAGCGTTTCGCCCGAAACTTGAGCAACTGTATGTGGGGAACTCTAAAGACTCCTCAATATTTTGGCTGTGGATTTAACCACTAGCACGTCAGAGGTATTAGCCATACGTAACGGGCTACCAGGTATTGACCAAAAGGGACGTCGATGAGCGAACTCATCCTGACACCCTACTGAGCCTGTCAGTGACAATATTCGTACAGTCCGGTCCGTTCGTCTATGAGCATCGCATGGCGGTCCTAGGGCGTTGGTAAAAGTCAGACCCCCAAAAGCGGTACAAGTCGTGTCGGAGTGTAGCCCAGAACACCCTGAGATACTACTGGAATACCTACCAGTAAATCTCCTGCCTTGGCCAAGGACTTCGTGTAATGGCTCTCCTAGACACAGCGCGACCTCACCCCCAATACCGGGAGAGACGAACCCCTGAAGATCCGCTCACTGCCTCCATGTGGCTCGGGACTATACCCAACTAAAACCTGTTTGCATGACTCCTTTGAGCCGTGGTAGGGTAGTAATCAAAGTACAGTGGGAACTCACAAGAGACAAATGACGATCCCAGGTCGATGAACTAACCTGTACACATGTCACCAGGGAACTGCTATCTGACGTCAGGTATAAGACCAACTAGCATGTTCCCGGCGAGTCTTGTCCGGTGTACTCATAACCCAATGAGCACCTGTATACATCTTAGGTGAACCAACTGATACCAGTGGCTTGTGAGACCGGCCACCGCCCCTCGTCGGGGTCTCGACTATATACACTAGTCTATTCTGGAGTATCGATGCCCTGTCTCGAAAACTCCCACGACTAGGGACCTTTTAATGATGTGCTTATAGACTCCAGCTCCCACGTATATGATCGCCATCATACTGCTGGCCGTCAAGCAAGAATCCTAAGGGCTCTATCAACGCGCAATAATGACTTATAAGGTTACCTAAAGCAGTACACGATGATAAAGATAAACCAGATAGCATACTATCATCTTGAGTAAGACTATTCTAACGGCATAGGTCCTCCCTCAATCATTGCAATCACGTACCTGTGATCCAATAATTGACTTTGAGGGCACTATCTCCAACAACTTGTCAAGTGCAGTATTTCTTAAGGAACCGGCCGTTTATTGGCCGGAAGGGTCTTTCGCCATGTATATCCATGAGAAAATAAGCTCCGCCTTGGTAGACCTTGTCCATGATGTACGGACCCTCATAGTTCGGCTCGAATTTCCCCCGCTTTGCATGGATGAGGATCATAGGTCTTTTTACGACTATCATGAGTTCGCCTTAGCGGAATATTCTCGGCCTAGTCTTCGTATGAGCGCGTCATCCTTGCTTTGTAAGCTTTCAGGTTTTGCTGCGCTATGAGACGAGTTTCATCGAGGGCATCGAGCTCCTCAAGCCGAAGATGGGCATTTTCTTCATCCGTCAGCTCGTATCGAATTGCCACTCGTAGAGAGGAAAACTTTATCTCCAAGGGGAGTACCGCTTCCGTGCCGAATACCAACGCGAATGGCATTGTATTCGTGGCCGTTTTGAACGTGGTTCGATATGCCCAAAGGGCTTCATGCAGTATCTCGTGCCAATCATTTTTGTTCCTGGTCACCGTTTTCTTTATGATCTTTGTGAAGGACTTGTTGAAAGTATCAGGTAGACCATTAGCTCGGGGATTATAAAATGAAGAGTATCTCCAATCTATATTATACTGCTGTGCGAAGCGGCTTATCTTATGGCTCCTGCAGGCCGGCTCATTATCCGAGATGATCCGTCGCGGAGTGCCGAACTGGTAGATGACGTGAGTTCTGAAGAAATGGAGGATGTTCTCCATCTTCACATCCCTTAGCGGTATTGCTTCTGCCCACTTAGAGAAGTAATCAGTAGTTGCCAATATGAACTGATGTCCTTTAGATGGCGCTGGTTCGATGGGCCCAATTATATCGGTTCTCCATATTGACCAACTAGCCAGTGTTGGGTGTAGCGGATTCGGATGCTGGTGGATGAAGTCCCCGTGAATTTGGAACGAGTGACACTGCTTCACATATTCGAGGTAGTCCTGAATCATCGAGGGCCAATAGTAACCCATTCTTTTGATCTTCAGCTTCATCTTTGGCCCGGCTTGATGAGAACCGCAGAGCCGGTCGTGATTTTCTTGGACGACTCTCCTTGCTTCTTTCGGTCTCAGGCACTTTAGCCACAAACTGTCGAATGATCTCTTATATAGAGTATCATTGACGAAAGCAAAAGACAGAGCTCGTTTCATGAGTTGATGTCTCGAAGATGCGTTTTCGGGTGTTCGTAGTCCATGAAGACCTCTCTCCAATCCTTAGCCTTTTTTTCGTCCTCTATTTGGATGGCTGCTTGTTTGGTCGCTTCCTTTTCTTCAGACGAATCCGGAGATACTTTTGCTGGTGCAAGAATCCGGCGGCTTTGCACAATGATCCTTACGTCATCGAGGTTTTCGTCAGCCAGTTCCTTAGCAAGCTTGGCTAATGCATCCGCCTTGTTATTTTCTGCACGCGGCATGCTTTCCAGGATGTAGGAGGGGATCTGAGTCGACAATTGCTGCACTCTTTCGCCATATTTTACCAACTCCGGCTTGCATGTCTGATAGTCGCCATTTACTTGGCTAACGACCGGCTGGGAGTCTCCATATATGAGGAGGTTTTCGATCCCCATGTCGAAAGCGATCTCAAGACCTACTATCAAAGCTTCATATTCCACTTCGTTGTTTGTTCTTGGTTTCGTTAAAGAAAGGGAAAAATGCATTATCCTTTTTTGAGGAGTTATGAAGATAAGGCCTCCCCCATCTTTGATTATGGGGGTGTTGTACTTTCGCTTCTTCAAGGAAGATGCTCCGTCAAAGTATAGTTCCCATCGGGCATCACTCCCTTCTTTGTCCCCGTCGATTGAGTCAAACGCGTGTTCATTTGGCAATTTGCAATTTAAGGGAGAATCGGCTGGTACTGGATGTTCAGCGAGAAAGTCGGCGATGTCCTGGCCTTTCACCGCCTTGAGGGGACGATACGTTAGGAGGGTCCATTTGGCAAGACTTCCCGTTAGTATGGCTCTTGACATCAAATATTTGAGAGGATCTACCTTTGATATGAGATGGACCAAATGCGCCAAGGCATAATGTCGAAGCTTCGTTATCGCGAAGATCAGTGCCAGGCAATGCTTTTCGATGGGGGAGTAGTTGTTTTCTGCCCCCAGGAGAACTCGACTCAAATAATAAAGAGCTCTCTCCTTCCCCTGGTCATTCTCATGTGCCCATAGCGCGCCTAGAGAACATCAAGGGCTGTTGTATACAGGATGAAGGGCTTTCCCTTGACCGGAGTGGTCAATACCGGTGGATTCTGCAGATATTGCTTGATTTCGTCCAGTGCACTTTGGCATTTACGATACCAAACGAACGGGGTCCCTTTCTTCATTAGATGGCTGTAGGGGCGGCATTTGCCGGAGAGGTTAGCTATGAACCGTCGGATATACGCTTGCTTTCCTTGGAGAGACCGCAATTGTTTGAGAGTTCTTGGTGAGGGCATTTCCATAATTGCCTTGATCTTTGATGGGTCTATTTCGATGCCTCGGTATCGTACGATGAATCCTAGGAATTTTCCTGAGGAGACTCCAAACGCACATTTCAGAGGGTTCATCTTCAGATTATATTTCCGAAGACGCTGGAACACTATTTTCAAATGCTCTTAGTGCTCCTCGTACGATTTGCTTTTCACCACGAGGTCGTCGATATAACATTCGACAATCTCGTGTATGAGGTCATCGAAGATCTTCATCATGGCCCTCTGGTAGGTAGCACCAGTGTTCTTCAGACCGAATGGCATCACTTTATAGCGGAATATGCCTAGAGGAGTTCGGAAGGCGGTGTGCTTTTGGTCTTCAGGATGCATCATTATTTGATTGTAACCCGAAGATCCATCCATGAAGGAGAAGACCTCATGAGTGGACGTGATATCGATCATCATCTCGGTAACAGGCACTGGGAAGTCATCTTTCGGACAAGCTTTGTTGAGATCCCGAAAGTCCACGCAGATGCGTACTGTTCCATTTTTCTTCATTATCGGAACGATATTGGCGATCCAGTCAGGATATTGAACTTCTTGGATGAAGCCAGAGTCAATTAGCTTCTTGACTTCGGCGTTGATACTCATCTCAAGTTCGAGCCGCATTCTTCTAGGCACCTGTTTGACTGGCTTAATGTCTGGCGATATAGCCAGTTTATGCACCGCTATTTCTGGATCTAGTCCTGGCATCTCGGAATAATTCCATGCGAAGCAATCTTTATATTGTATAATCACGTCCTTTAGTGTGTCCACCTGCTTTTTAGAAAGCAACTCACTGACGAACGTTGGCCTTGGATCGTTTTCCGCCCCTAAGTCAATTTTCCTCAGATTGTCTGCCGTGGTATGTATCCCATCTTCTGGCTCTTTTGGAGATGGTGGAAATTCCAAGATCACCTCGTCCTCATCCTTGTCTATAAAACAGTGGGAAAGGTCGTCCATATTCACGTGCTTACCCTCCTTTGAGAATGTTATCATGCGGCAGGTACGAATTCGTTTCCAAGCTTGATGTTGATCTGGTTCTACTCTTGCTATATAGGTTGCTTTTGGCTCATGCTTTTGTGGTGGGGTTACCCTCCAATTGTCGGATAGAGCAAACCTGCCTTGCTGATACTGGTCTTCGACCCAGTCTTTGAATGTGAAGCAGTCTTCAAGAGGATGTCCTATTACTCGGTGGTAGGAGCAATAATCCGGGTGTTGGACCCCGTTTTTCTGTTCGAGGTACCGAGACTCCGGGAGCGTCATCATTTGATGCTTCATGACAAGGTTGAATATCTTCCTCGTCTTGTCTTGAGGGAACGAGTATTCCCGACCTATTTTCTTCATAAAAGACGGATTCCAACTGACTTTTTCTCGATCGCGTGGTTTCTTGAATCCGCTTCGCTGTTTTTGAACGTCATTCCCGTTCTTCACCTTGTAGTTGCCTCTGCGTCGGACTTTTTCCTTGCCACGAGAGCGCACAACAGGGTGAGGGTGAAGGGCGTCATATTCTTCTCTTTTCATAGACTACTGAGTAAGACGCTGCGTCCTGGCTTTCTCGTAAATGGCCATTTCATGGCTGTGGTCATCCCGAACCTTTTGACCCGCTTCCCTTAGTAGCTTGTCAATCTGTTCTTCGAATGATGGACTTAGTATTCGTATGGCGGGATTTCGCTCTGTTTCAATATCAGCGCTATCTGGAAGGGCATTTCCTTCTCCACCAAAGTTATTTATGACACGACAGCCATAGAATCGCTCTCGTTTTTTGGACCGAACGTATCCAAGCCCAGTTGTCTCCATCCTTCCGTTGGGCATCTTTCGCTGAGTCCCGGGAACGTCCTAAATCTTATTGTAGAACTGGGATTGTCGAGCGGTTTGTTTGAAGGGTACGCCTTGGCATCTTAATAGCCTTTTCAATCCCTCCGCGTAATATCTGGGCAGACGAATCAGCTGAAGCCTGTCAAGCGCAAGTTCGACACCATGTCAGACTTCTTTCTCTACTTTGGTCTCGGTAGATCGATAGAAGAGGATCGCCTTTTCACTTCTTCGCCTAGGAGGGACATAGAAAGTCTGCAACTCTTATATGCTGTATTTATCAAGCGCATCAAGTTCTTTGTAATGCCGCTGAGGAACTATGGTGATTTGCAAGCTCTGATCAGCTCTCGTGATGGTTTATACTAACGGACGGACGGAGAACATTGCGTCGGACTCGTTCTCAGAGTCACTGCCAAATACCAAAATAGGAGTAGATGGTCCTGGTCTGTTGCTTTGGGGTTTCCCCGAGTAGACTATCTCTTCATCCTCCTCAGTATCGCTCCCAAAGATCGAGATAGTGGTGACGACTTTTTGTTTATTCTCCGGTTTGCGACATCTTTCCGTGTCTTCGAAGTCTGGTAAGAAGTACTTGGCGTCTTCATATTTGCGGACTTCATTTACGGAGAATGGGTTTAGCTCCCCTGTAACTGTGTACTCGAGGCCGTTTTTGAAGTACTTCATACTGATGCTGTGTAGAAGGGATGATATTGTACTCATGTAACCAAGGCCTGCCGAGCAAAGCGTTGTAGTAAGTCATGGCCTCGATGACATGAAATTTGATGTCAGCGACGAGCATCCCGAAGCGTAATATTAGTATTATAGACCCAAGCGTTCGTGATGACTGCGAGTTGAACCCAAAGATAGTAATTTTGTCCCGGGCCAGGTGCTGAACGTTCATGCAGATCTCCTTTAGCACCTTCACGTTGAGAAGGTTGACGGAGGACCTGTTGTCAACCAGGATTTTGCCTATCTTGATGTCATGGTAATACCCGGTGAAGTATAAAGGACGGTTGTGATCGCACGTTCCGAGGAGGAGATCTTCATCACCGAATGTGATGTCAGCTGTATGAACATCTGCCAGCTCTTCCTTTATCTTTTCTTCCACAAAGAAATCTTGGAACTGGCTCTTGCAGCACCTTGATCAAAGAATCTTGTGCCTCTTTAGACAGAAGGAGAGCATCCAATATACTCAGTTGCAAGGGTATCTTCCTCAGGTATGCCAGGACATTGTAATCCACCTTGTTTTCCTTAGACGAGTCCTTGGCTGCGAGCTCTTTGATGAATCTATCATCGAGGGTGATTTCCTCAGGGAATTTTTCCTTTCCCTGGTCTCTTTTGTTTGAACCCTTGTTTGTAGGCCCGATGTTCTTTCTAGGCAACGTACGGTTATGCTGCTGAATGTTCTCGCAGTTCTTCACCTCTTCTTCTTTTCCCTAGGTGGATTCTTTGAAGAGAGGGCCGAGGGTTATTTCTTCATCAGAATCGCTCTCGAAGGTAAGAACTTGAGATTTCCCTTTTGTCGAAATGGCATCAACCATATGACAGTTACCAGCTATTCCTTCACGCTTATCTGTCGTGCTTCCCTACTCCCGACGGGCTTTGCGCTTCATCCGCTGAAGTGTTGTCGGTGGGCAACATATCCCTACCACCACTTCTTGAAGGCATTACACTCCCCGGTAGGGTGTGTGACCCTCCGATGTTATAAGCAGTAGTTCGGATGTACATCTGCTTCGTCAAGGCATGTACTCCCGGGAGTATTTCCTTTGAAATGTGGTAGCTTCATTCCCATTGAAAGGGCTTTGGCAAACCGTTTCTGTCACGACCCATAATTTAGCACGTGACCGGCACTTAAATCACGCAACTTCCAAAAACGTAACGTAATTCAAGTAAGCTGAAGCCCAGAAAATCTAAACCTTTTTGCGGAAAATAGTGGGGGTGCAGTTTTGAAATAAAGGTATAATGAAATAAAGTTTATCTACAAATGCATAATTAATGATATAAGAAAATGCAAGTAGAATGTACTAAAGTTGAGAACATTTTTTTCGTCTTTAAAATTTTGGGCAGCACCTCCCTTGTATATTTTGAACCGAAACCACATATACATAACAATATAAAACGCATCCCCAAGCGGGAACTAGCTCTTCGCCAAATGGCGGAATCATAACCACGCAAGCAATGTATACGACGCCCAACGAAGAAAATCAACCCAGAAAGAATAATATGAATAATGCAAGACATTAAATCCACACATAGCGAACATATACCCATCGCTCTAAGTTTCGCAACCACAAGTCCGTCTAAGTCCACTAAATATACAAAGTCTAGTTTCTGATTGATGGTGTTATCTAGATACAATATAATGTAAAAGTACGAGAGTGGGTATGATCCAATGTGTCCCACCTACCATAGCAAAACACTCGAATGCAAGCTGTGTGCCAGCGATACCGCTACTGATCCCAATCAGTCAAACCTGCAAGAACTGTGGCACAATGGGGATGAGTTGCCAACTCGTGAGTAGAAAACATCAGCAGGTAGAAATCGAATAAAACAACGATTTCCTAGGTCACTATATCAAGAAGATAATACTATGATATCTAGGGTGACCATGTATGCATATATGTCAACAATATAATCAATGCCAATGACATATACAAATAAACATCTGAATCATATGCCTATATGCAGGTGGATATCATTCACGTGTCCACCAATGACACAATCAACATCATGGAACCTGAGTGTCCAATATCGACACTCGCAACATCATGAAAGCATATGCATGTATGTATGAGGATATCAACCAACGTGTATCCATCAACGACACATCAAAATTATGGAACCTGAGTGCCCAACACCGACACTCGAAACATCATAAAACCCGTGTCTAACATCGACACGTAAATCCTCATATCTCAGGCTCCGTCAGTCTGGATCGGCCCATATTCATCTCACGACTCCAGTCGGTATCCTCCGGATAACCGCCGGGTCAAAACTATCACCGGTAGGTAGTAGTCCCTCTACCAGGCTCATCGTCTACTGCACAACATACCTTTCTTGTCTCGGGATACCATACCGGGTCCACCATGTACCCGCAAACGGATCATCCATATCCTCGAATCGGGTTTCTAAAACCAATCTCAGAACTGAGAAAACTCATGGTGGACGTCTCGAAATATCATATCAAGAGAAACCGGGTTTTTAAAACAAAACATAATTTCCTTTGAAATATAACCACGGTTCTCAAATCCAGAATCTCATGAAAACAGCATCTCAATGCGTATAATCATAAAGCATGATGTATGCAAACATAGAACATAAATGTGAGCATATCAGTATATCAAGCAACATAGAATAGTGATGTGAGCATATCAGTATATCATGCAACATAGAATAATGATGTGAGTATATCAGTATGTCATGCCAATGCTGTTAGTTATGTATATGCCCTAGAGGCCATTGTTGTACATTTGATGTATATTATAATGGATGCTTGGTTATATACAGAGATGACTTTCTTGCTCGTCATGATAGTATGCTATTTGGTTTCACTTTATCTTAACATGTTGACTTGTATTGGTTTACTGTCTTTTCTCTCACATGTTGATAAAGCCCTTAGGATCTGTACTGAACTACTGGGATTGTGATGAGATCATACTAGTGGGGCCACGGTAGTCGATGAGTACATCCTATAAATGTTCCTAGTCGAGGGTGTATCAAGACAGGGCATCGATACACCAGAGTAGACTAGCGTATACGCATCTTAACCCATATGATGGGCGATGGATGATCCCATATCCATCGGTGTTTGACATCAAGGATGGTGTACGGGTGCTCAGTGGAGACTGGGTACACTGGACGGACTCGCCGAGAACTCCCAGATGGTTATATACCACACGTCAGATGGCAGTTCTTCGGTGACACTGGTACAGGGTAGTCTGTAGACCCAAGATCGTCATAGAGTCTTGTGTGATTCCCACTGTGCTTTGATTTCCACCTTACCACGTCTAAGAGGGCATGCAAAACGGTGACTTTTGGGTACAGTCCCGAATCACATGGAGGCAATGAGCGATAGGAGGGGATTCGTCTCTCCCGGTATAGGGAGTTGATGTTGTGCTGTGTTCGATTGGCTATAACTGGAAGTCCCTGGCCATGGATGATATAGAGATATACTGGTAAGTGTTACTAGTAGTTTCTCGACCTGTTATGAGCCTCACATCGACACGACTTATCGTTTACTGGGGTCTGACCTATACCACCCCTAGACTTGATATACGACATATCAGACGAACAGACCGGACTGTACGGGAGTGTTACTGATTGGATTCACAGGAGAACGGACAGGCTAGCTTGTTGATCTTCTGATTGCTCAATACCTGGGTGGCTGTTACGTTTAGCTGACCGCTTGCAGCTTGTGGGTGTTTGATATGATCATCACCTGCTACCGGCGTATTGACGATTCTTTAGAGTCCTACACAGAGGTTTCTTGGCTCAGGCAAAACGGAGTAGAGGCACATATGTGATATGTGCAGGACCGAGGATAATGCGATATGAGATACCGTATTATATTCTCGAGATATTTAGATATGAATCGGGACATCAGATCAAGTGTTGATTCGATGAATCGGTACATGATATATTAGTCGGTTATATTCGATATAGCTGGATCGTTGAATCAAGTGTTGATTCGATGATTTAATGTATAATGATATATATGATATATTGTATTACATTATCTAATATTGGCTCACTTTATTATTTCATTTTCTCACCGGATTAATACATTGATATATATGCGATATATGTTAATTGTATTATTTTCTTTTGTTGCAAATATATAATATATATGTAATATATATTATTGTGACATGATATGATTTATTATAAAAACATGTTTAAGGATGATAATGAGGGATTAGGGTTTGATTAGGGTTAGCTCTTTCAAGTTCATTCTAGAAGGATTCTATTTTGTCTTGGTTAAGATATTATGGTTGATACTTATCCTTAACCTAACTAAACCCTAACTCTAGTTTATTCTCTACAAGTTTTAACCTATCATCCTTGACCATGATTTAATAATCAATCATATATTCTTGAATACTATTCATCACAAAAGGATTATCATTTTTTCATTCTTCATCTTCTTCTCTCTTGAGTTCTAAATGAAAATGCTTACTAGTTAATTCTTTTGTGATGATTTCTTGTGAGAAAGTGAATAAAAAAGAAAGCATAATTACTACTCCCTCATCCTCATCTAATCTAGCCCATTAGATTAAGGTGTTCATCTCTTTAGAGTGAGAAAGCTTGGGTTAAAGCAACTTCGACGTAGATCATCGGAGAATCGGAACACTTCAAGCTAGCATGGATCGTTCGAGTTGTGGAGCCTCTCTTGAGTCCGGGAGATCATGGATCGCGGCGAAGGGACTTCTACTCGGAGCTTGTGAAGCGAAGGAGCGGACTACAAAGGTTGTAATCCCTCAGACTTAGATAAAAAGATGTTATCTTGCATGCTAAACCCTAATAATCTAGCAAAGATCCCGTCTTTGGGTTGTTCGGCACATGTAAAATTTTATTCGGGTATGTTTGATGCTTTATGAACCTTCACAAGTGTGCCTAGGAATCTTACAGTGGTATCAGTGCCTAGCTAGAGTATTACGCGACGTGTTTACGAAGTTAAAACTCCGATCGAACCCGAACCGACGAAAATGAACCCCTTTCTGTACATTTTTTAAAATCTGGATTTTTTCTGAATTAAAAATACCTGAAAAATACAGCAGGAAAAAATAAGAACATCTGTGAAAAACGAGCCCCTGATCCGTACAAACCTCCGCGGAACCGCGGCCGTACCTCGCTTGGGCCGCGGAACCGAGACAGTATTAAGGGATCAAGGACTCATTTTGGCACAGTAATTCATAATTCTGTGATATATATTTTATGAGTATTTTTATTCTGACTCAAGTGTTGAGTATTCTGGGGTTTGTTTTGTAATCGTAGATTCGATCGGAATATTTAAATTCTTTTTTATTTCCGGATATTTAGAAACTGTTAAACTGTTTGAACGGATATCATTAACTCACTTTTTCCCGGCACGACAAACTTTCAAGTGTTGAATTTTTATAGGGTTTAAATCTTTCGGAAAAATTGTACAAGTAACACTGTGGACCCTCTAGAAGACAACAAACCTTAACTCGATTATGTAACCGTCTTGAACTGCCTTTTGAACCTTCGGGTTTGGGGCAGTACGGCGTGCCACATGTGAGGCGTTGGCTTGACCCTTCTACGGCTGGATCACTGGTACTGTGACATATTCTGGGATTATTTAAACTCCGCTCAAGTGTTGAGCACTTTAGAAAATTTTGGGTATTTGATTATCTGTTCGAAAAGTTTAATACTGTCTATTTATCTAGAATGTGATACAGTATGTGGAATTCATTGTGTTAGGCATGAAATGCGAAGTATGTGATATTTTGGATTTACGATATCTAAAGTGTTTGTGGATTTCAAATATTGTAGTTTTACAATTTCTTTTCTGTGACCGTAAGTGTAGTATGTAGTTGTATTGCCGATTGTCGTTTCTATACATCGACGATGATCGGTGTATGCATACTTACTTACGTTGATGATATGAGATATTATGTGTTGCTGAGATATGATGTGCAGGATTGTCGCGATTGAATAGCCGGGGGTTTTATGTGAGATGAGAGTTTTATATTTTCATTCATGTAAATTCAAAATTAATGTAATATTCTTTTATTTGGGGCACTTCCAGGTTGAGGTTGATGCCACCAGTGTTGTATATTATTTACTTTTCCGCAATAGGATAAACCCAAGGAGGGGAGCACATGTGACCGGGTTCTGGGGTTCAGTGGGAGGCCATCTCGAGGAGTCGAGACCGGGTCTCCTAAACTCCAGAATTGGTAGGGTCGCTTGCCGCTCTCGTAGGGGTCCAGGGTGTGGGCTTGGCTATTCATCGCGACTGTGGAATCTGTATTTTCTATTGTTGGCTAAATACTAAATACGACGTCCTAGAATATCCCACATTATATCTATGTTTCTGCTGCGATATCTGTGATGTGATCATTTGATATGTTGTGATGGATACAGTATATAGTATATATGATATATTATATAGACGTTACTTATGTTTTACTCCCGCACTAGCCCTGCCCTGCTCTGTCGTTAGTTACCTAACCTAACGGTGCACGAGGGGACATCGAGGCGAATGCGGATGGCATAAGTGTACGTCGTATTTATCTGTGATGCTTAGGAAGCATAAACTGATGGGATTTTTTATTAATGAGATTAATAAAAAGAAAAGAAACCTAAAAGATGTTGTAGAATCAAAACTTTATAAAAAGGGTAGCTACAGTTTTGCTTTGCATAGCGGTATATATGATATACCCTGCACCTTATTCGATGAGGAAAGAGCCGAGATCCCTTCACCGGGAGTGACCTCTTTAGCGAAACTGGCAGATGCTACAAAACTCGGTTTGCTTTTTGATTGCTTTTAGGGTTTTTCTTTGCACAAAGATATATATGATATGTCCTGCACCTTATTCGATGAGGAAAGAGCCGAGATCCCTTCACCGGGAGTGACCTCTTTAGCAAAACTAATGAAAGCCTCAAAAACACTCCATTTCAAAATTTCACTTGATTCTACGACGATATCAAGTTCATTACGCAATGGGTTTTCAGAAAAACCTGTCGTAGCCCTCCGTCATTTCAGATAAAGACTATTTAGTATTCGTGTTGCGTTTGTTAACCTCTGTCAGGGCGTAGTGTGCGGTAGCTAACTAGTAATTATCTGTAAAGCATGTGATTTGATTGAATTAGGGTAGTCGTACGAACTTGTTGACCTCTGTCAAGGGTCGTGCGAGTGGGTTTGATTCAATCAAGAAATGACGGGTTGAACTTGACTAGTGCACTATGGTTTGTTGACCTCTGTCAAGGTCTTGGCACACTAGGGGCAAAATATTATCGGGAATTTCAAGTATTGAAATTTGCAATGAGATTGCATACCTTCTATGAGATAGTTGGATCCCGATACCCACTGCGAGTAAGAGTTACTCCTGGGAGAGTTTTACACAGGACAATTAGTCGATCAAGTAGGTGTCTAGAAAAGTGTTAACGGGGTTACGCCTCTGGGAAAACGAGGTTTACTTTAATTAGGTCCGTGCGAAAGCACGGGGAACCTCCCTCAAAGTACCGACACTGATCTGGCTAAAATATTGACGAAATTGTAGGGTGTAATTAATCCCGGCTAATCTTACCTTTTAGGGTTTGAAGGAAGATTTGATAAAAACAGTGGGAGACATCTTGATTAGATAAGATAATAACCAATCTAATCTTGCAAGAGCATACGCTAAAGTGTTTTCTTCTCTCTCTCTCCAGGTAGCGACCATGTCAGGCCATAATCAAGATAATAATATGGATGTATTGACTGAACCTGCTTATTATACTGAGCAAGGGAACGTTGGACCCGTTCTTTCTTATAAGAGTTATAAGACTGAACATGGAATAGGAGAATATCTGGATTCTCACGCCACCCAAAAGAACATGCATGTTGATGCATCTTCTTCAGGTGTGTTAGTTATTGAGAACTGTTTCTCAGTTCACCCAACGTCCTGGGTATTGGATACCGGATCAGGATCCCACATATGTAAATTGTTACATGGGCTACGTAAAGGTAGAGAACTGGGAAAAGGTGATCATTCCGTTCAAGTAGGGAACGGAGCAAGTATTGCAGCCAAAGCAGTTGGCGAATATCACCTTGTATTGCCAAGTCGTAATATACTGATTCTAAATGAGTGCTATTATATACCGAACATGATGTGCAACATTATATCAGTTTCTTTATTAAGTAAAGAAGGATATAATTTTGTAGTAAAGGATAATGTTATGAACATATTCCTAGATCAAAAGTTGATTGCATCAGGCTCGTTACATAATGGCATATTCATTCTAAATCAGAATACAGTCCTCAATATACAAAACACACACAAGAGGAAAAGTTCAGAAATGAACGAATCCTACTTGTGGCATTGTAGACTTGGTCATATCAATGTGACACGACTGGCTAAGTTACATAAGGATGGTTATTTGAATTCATTCGAATTATCATCTTATGATACTTGCCATTCATGTCTCAAAGGAAAAATGACCAAAGCTCCGTTTAGTGGACACGGAGAAAGAGTTACGGAACTCTTAGGACTGATACATAGTGATGTATGCGGTCTCATGTCTACGCATGCCAGGAACGGTTCTTCCTACTTCATTACATTCACTGACGATCTCTCTAGATTCGGACATGTGTTCCTGATGAAACACAAGTCTGAAGCTTTTGAGAAATTCAGAGAATATAAGCACGAAGTAGAAAAAAAACGGGCAAAAGTATTAAGATCCTTCGATCTGATCGAGGAGGAGAATACTTAAGCAATGAGTTCCTAGAATATCTAAAAAAGAATGGAATTCTCTCTCAGCTTACTCCTCCTTATACACCACAGCACAACGGTGTATCGGAGCGGAGGAATCGCACCCTATTAGATATGGTGCGCTCTATGATGAGTACAGCTGAGTTACCTATTTCCTTCTGGGGGTATGCGCTTGAAACAGCAGCATACCTATTGAATCAAGTTCCAACTAAATCTGTACCTACCACACCATATGAGATATGGAGTGGGAAGAGACCATGTCTTAAACGAGTTAACATATGGGGTTGTCTGGCATATGTCAAAAGGCAAAATCCAGACAAACTCGAGGCACGTTCAGTTCTATGTAAGTTTGTGGGATATCCTAAACATTCAAATGGATATTTTTTCTATCACAGTGAACAACAAAAGGTGTTTATTGCTCAACATGCCACCTTTTTAGAAAAGGAATTTCTTGCAAAAGAGATTAGTGGCTCTGAGGTAGAACTGGAAGAAGTTCCAGAAACACAAACTGTAACTGAAGATTTAGTGGAACCAGAGGATTCGGTAGTACCCGACGAACCCCAGCCTCTCCGCCGATCTAGTAGGGTTTCTCATCCACCTGAGAGATACTACGGTTTTCTCATTGATGGTGGAAGCGAGGATTGCATCATGGAAGATGATGACCCGACTAGTTTCGAACAGGCCATCACGAGTGGTGACTCTGTGAAATGGCTGGATGCAATGCGATCTGAGATGGAATCCATGTACACCAATAAAGTATGGATTTTGGAAAATGCTCCTGAAGGGGTAAAACCCATTGGGAGCAAGTGGATTTTTAAAAAGAAACTTGGTGTAGATGGAAAAGTTGAGACTTTCAAAGCTAGACTTGTAGCAAAGGGTTTTCGTGACGACCAGGTGTGGATTATGACGAAACCTTTTCTCCAGTGGCTATGGTTAAGTCCATCCGGATCTTACTTGCCATTGCTGCATACCATGACTATGAAATCTGGCAAATGGATGTTAAGACCGCCTTTCTAAATGGTGATTTAGAAGAGTGCATGTACATGACTCAGCCAGAGGGCTTCGTAGATAGTGGGAGCAGCGGAAAGGTGTGCAAACTGCTTAAATCCATTTATGGGTTAAAGCAAGCATCGCGGAGTTGGAACATCTGTTTTGATGTTGTAGTCAAAGAGTTTGACTTCATCAAAAATATATATAAACCTTGTATCTATAAGAAGATGACAGAGAGTAAGGTTGTCTTCCTCGTATTGTACGTAGATGACATACTCTTGATAGGAAATGATATTCCTATGCTGCAATCAGTCAAGCTCTTCTTATCACAAAGATTCTCAATGAAAGATCTAGGTGATGCATCATGCATATTGGGGATTAGGATCTATAGAGATAGATCCAAACGGATACTGGGATTGTCCCAATCCAGGTACATTGCCACCATACTAAAGAGGTTTAGTATGGAAGAATCCAAGCGTGGGAACGAACCCATGATCTCTGGACTCACTCTCTCCAAAGAGATGTCTCCCAAGACAGATTTGGAGAGAGCTCGCATGCAAGGGATACCCTATACTTCAGCAGTAGGCTCTATCATGTATGCGATGCAATGTACCAGACCCGATGTAGCATACTCACTAAGTGTAGTGAGTCGGTATCAAGAAGATCCTGGAGAGAGTCACTGGACAGCCGTGAAGAACATTCTCAAGTACTTGCGAAGGATTAGAGACATGTTCTTGGTATATGGTAACGGAGAACTCCGGGTGGAGTCCTCTACCGATTCTAACTTCCAAAGTGATAAGGACGACTCAAATTCGCACTCGGGATTTGTCTTTACCCTCAATGGAGAGGCGGTATGTTGGAAGAGTTCCAAACAGGATACCGTTGCAGACTCGACGATGGAGGCTGAATACATCGCTGCCAACGATGCTGCCAAAGAGGCTGTCTTGATGAAAAAGTTCATCACTGAACTTGGTGTGGTTCCATCCATTGAACATCCAATACCTTTGTATTGCGATAACAATGGAGCTGTGGCTTTGGCCAAGGAACCCAGATCTCATCAGAAATCCTGACATATTCTGAGGCGGTATCACCTGATCAGGGAGATAGTTGATCGCCGGTAGATCGAGGTCAGGAGAGTAGATACGAAGGACAACACTGCGGATCCACTCACGAAGGCCATTCCCCAGATACAGTTTGAGAGATTATTCGGGATGCTAGGTATGAGATACAACAGCAGCTGGCCTTAGTGCAAGTGGGAGATTGTTAGTTATGTATATGCCCTAGAGGCCATTGTTGTACATTTGATGTATATTATAATGGATGCTTGGTTATATACAGAGAGGACTTTCTTGCTCGTCATGATAGTATGCTATTTGGTTTCACTTTATCTTAATATGTTGACTTGTATTGGTTTATTGTCTTTTCTCTCACATGTTGATAAAGCCCTTAGGATCTGTACTGGACTACTGGGATTGTGATGAGATCATACTAGTGGGGCCACGGTAGTCGATGAGTACATCCTATAAATGTTCCTAGTCGAGGGTGTATCGAGACAGGGCATCGATACACCAGAGTAGACTAGCGTATACGCATCTTGACCCATATGATGGGCGATGGATGATCCCATATCCATCGGTGTTTGACATCAAGGATGGTGTACGGGTGCTCAGTGGAGACTGGGTACACTGGACGGACTCGCCGAGAACTCCCAGATGGTTATATACCACACGTCAGATGGCAGTTCTCCGGTGACACTGGTACAGGGTAGTCTGTAGACCCAAGATCGTCATAGAGTCTTGTATGATTCCCACTGTGCTTTGATTTCCACCTTACCACGTCTAAGAGGGCGTGGAAAATGGTGGCTTTTGGGTACAGTCCCGAATCACATGGAAGCAATGAGCGATAGGAGGGGATTCGTCTCTCCTGGTATAGGGAGTTGATGTTGTGCTGTGTTCGATTGGCTATAACTGGAAGTCCCTGGCCAGGGCTGATATAGAGATATACTGGTAAGTGTTACTAGTAGTTTCTTGACCTGTTATGAGCCTCACATCGACACGACTTATCGGTTACTGGGGTCTGACGTATACCACCCCTAGACTTGATATACGACATATCAGACGAACAGACCGGACTGTACGTGAGTGTTACTGATTGGATTCACAGGAGAACGGACAGGCTAGCTTGTTGATCTTCTGATCGCTCAATACCTGGGTGGCTGTTACGTTTAGCTGACCGCTTGCAGCTTGTGGGTGTTTGATATGATCTTCACCTGCTACCGGCGTATTGACGATTCTTTAGAGCCCTACACAGAGGTTTCTTGGCTCAGGCAAAACGGAGTAGAGGCACATATGTGATATGTGCAGGACCGAGGATAATGCGATATGAGATACCATATTATATTCTCGAGATATTTAGATATGAATCGGGACATCGGATCAAGTGTTGATTCGATGAATCGGTACATGATATATTAGTCGGTTATATTCGATATAGCCGGATCGTTGGATCAAGTGTTGATTCGATGATTTAATGTATAATGATATATATGATATATTGTATTACATTATCTAATATTGGCTCACTTTATTATTTCATTTTCTCACCGGATTAATACATTGATATATATGCGATATATGTTAATTGTATTATTTTCTTTTGTTGCAAATATATAATATATATGTGATATATATTATTGTGACATGATATGATTTATTATAAAAACATGTTTAAGGATGATAATGAGGGATTAGGGTTTGATTAGGGTTAGCTCTTTCAAGTTCATTCTAGAAGGATTCTATTTTGTCTTGGTTAAGATATTATGGTTGATACTTATCCTTAACCTAACTAAACCCTAACTCTAGTTTATTCTCTACAAGTTTTAACCTATCATCCTTGACCATGGTTTAATAATCAATCATATATTCTTGAATACTATTCATCACAAAAGGATTATCATTTTTTCATTCTTCATCTTCTTCTCTCTTGAGTTCTAAAAGAAAATGCTTACTAGTTAATTCTTTTGTGATGATTTCTTGGGAGAAAGTGAATAAAAAAGAAAGCATAATTACTACTCCCTCATCCTCATCTAATCTAGCCCATTAGATTAGGGTGTTCATCTCTTTAGAGTGAGAAAGCTTGGGTTAAAGCAACTTCGACGTAGATCATCGGAGAATCGGAACACTTCAAGCTAGCATGGATCGTTCGAGTCGTGGAGCCTCTCTTGAGTCCGGGAGATCATGGATCGCGGCGAAGGGACTTCTACTAGGAGCTTGTGAAGCGAAGGAGCATACTACAAAGGTTGTAATCCCTCACACTTAGATAAAAAGATGTTATCTTGCATGCTAAACCCTAATAATCTAGCAAAGATCCCGTCTTTGGGTTGTTCGGCACATGTAAAATTTTATTCGGGCATGTTTGATGCTTTATGAACCTTCACAAGTGTGCCTAGGAACCTTACAAATGAGTCATGTAATAATACTAAACAATTAAGGGTAATAGCATGATATAGCAATTTGACTGTGTAAGTGACATAGCAATTACCGATGATGATTGTGTGTGAGCCGGCAAATCGGTGTAAGTGTAACATACGCATCATCATTAATTGTGCAGGTGTACTAGCAGACGATATCATAACAAATAATGGAAGAACATGTATATGTAATGCAATGAGAATATCGTAAACGTTGCAGAAAGTAAATCGTAAGCGCACTATTATAAGGTATACGTATCTAATCTAACACCTACATAAGGGCTAAACAAAGTAGTGTAGAAAGGGATTAACAATATCTATAATATATCCGAGTCGATAAATCTATCAATCGGCAGTCCCGCCTCACAGCATCATGTACGGTATAATCCATCGTACGGTATCCTTGATCAAGGGTATGAATCAATCGTCGGGTAAAACTCATCGCGTACGGTAACCCATCGTACGGCGACATTAAACAAATAGGGATTCTATCAACCTATACAACAATGAGGGTACGGATCTAACGTCTCGTATGGTATATCACTCATTATTCTCATAAATATATATTTATCTTATTTTACCGATCTCATAACACATCTATCGCAATCTTATCATATTCATCGATCTCATGTCATATCCTTATAGACCTCATCTCATATCTTGGTATATGTAGTCAATCATTCATATCATCTCCAACTAACATTTTGATCATATCCATAGTTTCCTAGTATAGGTTTCTCCGACTATTTTCTATATATCGGTCTCCATTTTATAATTGCGGGGATACTATACGCCATCCACCTGACTTCCCCCGTAGATATAAATCTACTCACCTGAAAAACACCTCGCTAAGCCGAAGTCGATGTGCTTCGTCGTCTCGGAAGTCCACGTGAGGTACCTACAAATCAACACATATCACATCTTTATGACAAAGTCCGAAAACCGATACAGCACACGAATTTCTTATAGGTTAGAACCTATAGCTTACGCATGCAAAAAAAACCAAACAACCCTCGTCGTTGACGTACAAAGGTCTAACGACCAAATCTCATTAAGAATTTCATAAATCCAAGTTTCAAATATCGGAAAACATAGCCACAACCAACTCAAAATGATCCCAGATTTTAGCTCAGGTAGACTAAGAAAAAACAACCAATACAGTATCTAGATTATAGGGAGTATGAGCTATAGGCAAAAACCCAACACCAGACTCCAAAAGTTGGCCGGCGAGAAGTGCTACAGTAACGGGTGTCGCCGGCCCAATTTTGAGATTTTGGTCTCGTTCTTCTGTGGTGGTCTCCTAGTGGTCCTA
Organism: Agapanthus africanus; assembly: GCA_030015575.1. Taxonomy (NCBI): domain Eukaryota; kingdom Viridiplantae; phylum Streptophyta; class Magnoliopsida; order Asparagales; family Amaryllidaceae; genus Agapanthus; species Agapanthus africanus. The sequence goes on from CM057338.1 coordinate 984,287,368, forward strand.
TTAGGTCAATATACTTGTTTTATTTTCTTATAAACATCCCTAGTTGCTCTAGATTCCCTGTAAGTCCTCAAAAACGACATCGGAAAGTTTCAGTTTTCGTGTATAGGTTTATATCTCAAGTCCAGACCAGAATTCTAGCATTAAAAGGGTATGTAAACACTCACTATACTTCAATAAACACTTACAAGACCATACAACTACTAAGCATCAACCTAGAACTTTCCAAGATCACAATCATGCACAGGTTTAGCTCTAAATCACTAATAGGATATACTAAAAACAAAAAACTAAACTAGAAGTGTAGGATATATCTCATTTGGCAACTCCAAAAAAAACCTAGCTTCCTAAAGTCTCCAAAATCCAAAATTGAAAGGTCCAAAGGGTTTAGGAAGAGGTATCATTTTTAATGAAGGTGGCATGAGGTTGTGATGAAGATTTGTAGATGATTTCATAGGGTAGAGGAGGTGGAGGAAGCATGAAGATGAAGATGAAGGAGATGAGGTGATGAAGGAAAATAATGGATGAAGGAAAATGAATGAGGGAGAAAAGGTCAAGGGTAGGAGCCTCTCTCTCTCTCTTTCTCATACCCTCACATGGCATGCCATGCCTCATCATGGGACCCCCCCTCTCTCCAATTATTCTCTTTTTTTCTTTTCTTTCTCTCTTTTCCCAAATAAATCACAAGTCACAAATATAATTGAACAACATGCAACCAAAATGCAACATGTCATGGTGCACTAGCCATGACTAATTAAAAATACGGATTTGGCATAATCGTGATTAGTAGTGCACTAATCGAGTTTAATTTAAACTTACATATAATTAATTATAAAAATGCCCAAATCCGATAAATCTATTTTTAAACGAATAAATCATTTTAGTATCCAATTATTTCCCAAATATTGTTATATATTTATACCATTTTACGAAAACCCTTAAATTTGCAAATCGAATAGTTTTCGCAAAATATGTTATTTTAATATTTAAATTCCAAAAATAATATTTCATATTTCTAAAATGTTACAATTTTCCCCCCTTAAATAAATTCGATCCCCGAATTTAAATTTAAACCCACAAATACTAAAACATTTCAATAATCTTGTTCAGATCAATGGGGCTCCGAAATCACGAAATACACAGAAATACCACAGCGCATCATGTGCGCATGAAAACGAGTGTGAAACTCAAAATCGAACTCTGTCAAGCATAACACAATCACTGGAGTTATAAAGGAGATGCAAATCTCGAAATCCAATGCCATTCTCAAATATGCTATACTCCAAAATCATAATACGTAAATAGTACGCATCGTGGTAAAACCCTTCTTAAATCTGAATAAAACATACGCAAATATTTTCCGAATCGTCGTGCGATGCATAGCTCACGGCACAAGTGGCGGACACTCAATTGTAAAATAGTAAATATATCAATATATGTTTTGCTCAAAATATACGTTCCGCCTTTCCGAAATATCCCAGAAGGTTTTCCTTGTAAATATTCGTGTCACTCACGGACACTTAAGAAATAGCGAGGCTATAGCTCATTTTTTTTTTGAAAACCTCTTGGTAAATTTTTGATGCAAGCAAAAGTACTCAGGCACTGTCCTCAGATCAGCCCTGCTCGGTTACTATATATATAGTACCCAACATCCAAATATAATACCCAAGAGCAAAAATCAGCCTCAAAAGGCGTATCCAATCATCACGTACGGCGGGTGCGCACGGAAATCAAGGCCCAATACAAGTGACACGAATGTGCACAAAAGCCAAACTAAGTGCAACGGGTGTGCACGAGAGCATCTGTCAAATGCAACAGGTGTATACGACAACAGTATCAAGTGCATCTATAGTGCACGAAAATCTCAATCAAGCGCAACAACCATGCACAAATAAAGTCTCCATCAAGTGCATCCAACATGCGTGAATAAAAATCTTAATCGAGTGCGCCCGGTGTGCACAAAACCGCATCTCATGCGCCCGGTATGCACAAAAATCTAAATCAAATACATTAGGTCCGTATAAAGCATCTAGTGCAGTAGCATGCACGATAACGAACGTCAAGTGCAGACGCGCACGAAAACATAAATCTGGTGCAACAAATGCTCGAAGACATAAATCGGGTGCAACAAATGTACGGAGTATAAATCTAGTGCAACCAATGCACGAAATATAAATCTAGTGCAACAAATACACGAAATACCAATCTGGTGCAACAAATGCACGAAATACCAATCTGGTGCAACAAATGCACGGAATACCAATCTGGTGCAACCAATGCACGAAATACCAATCTGGTGCAACAAATACACGAAATACCAATCTGGTGCAATAAATGCACGAAATACAAATCTGGTGCAACAAATGCACGAAATACCAATCCGGTGCAACAAATGCACGAAATACCATCAATATCTCAAATGCGTATTAAAACAACACCGAGTGCACCAAGGTGTATAAAATCATAAACGTGTGCAACTGCGTGCACAAAACACGTATCAATGCACTGCAAGCACAAGTGAGCTATACCGAGTGCAAAAATCAAATCGAGTACGTACCACATGCACCAAATAAAATCGACCGTATGAAATCCATGAAATTATAACCACATGCAGCCAAGACGCATGTTCATATCAGATTTTTGCATTTTTATACCGCCCATTCTTAATCACATTGCATATAGGTAGGTACTCTTGATCCGTATTTTCTAAATAATTGCAGGTTACAGGTTCTCAGCTCTAAGCAATGAAATTCATGAAAAAAACGCAACAAATTTAGGACTTCCGCCAACCACAGATAAATACGGGTCTCCGCGCACTATCCGTATAATGCCGCCTACCAGTTCAAGGGAAAAAATGGCAAATCATTGGTCACTTTCATGCACAAAGCACAAGGGCAGCACAAGATCCAAAACTTCTACACGGAGCTCAAGAAATCAAGGCAAAAAGTCCACATCAATTCACCTTTTTGAACTGCTGCAAATCTGGAAGAAAACTGAAGAGCTTTTGAGTAACCAAGTGTACCAAACAGAAGATAAAAGCAACATGGAAAAACACAGAAAAAAATGAGCCTCCAATTCCACCAAAGGGCCGCGGATCCATGGCCAACATGGCACTTAGGCCGTGAATCCGCGGCCGAGTTGACTCAGTAGTGGATCGTTTTTTATGAGTAGTTTTGTAATTGTATTTTGGGCCAGATTGTATCCCTAGGGTTTCGGTTTCCTTCCTATAAATAGCCGAGTGCAAAACCAAGTGAAAGGTGCTTTTCTTTGTATTATATTTTAGGATTAGATTTTGTAGTTCTTCTTCCTCTTTTCATCTTTCTCCATTAAAACTTGTAGTGAGCTTCATGAGTGATGATGAATAAAAGAAGAGTTTCTTTTTATGTCTTGTAATTGTGTTATTTTACTTGCTTGTAATTTTCATTTGCTAATCTAGTTGTTGTTATTTGTTACTTGCTTTCTTTCTTCTTCTATATTTCTTTATTCTTACAACAATGATGCTTAAGAATGATTCGTGCCAATGTGAGGTCTCAAATAGCTAGTTGTGATTTTCTAATCCCTTTCTTTCTATCTTCCTCCTTTGTTTTATTTTCTTTTTATTTTGTAATGGGTGAATAGTTTCTCACTTGTTAGGGTAGGATAAGAAAAGTTTGAGAGAAGGAAATCTCTCTCACTCTTTTCTTTGCCCAACATCTTGAATCGGACTCCCGTTAATTGAACCACAATCCGCTCCCTACGGCACCATATCCTACATGATAGCGGTGATTCCTTAGCGAGACCGGTTGTGGTCGAATTAACTGGAGGTTAAGGCTAAGAGCCAAGAACATACGGACAAGGACCAAAAGGAAGAAACTAAACGTTGGAAAGTCTAGCTTATACTCGCAAGTTTCCTTCCTAGTCGTGCTAATCCCCGTTGTTGCCGATTACCGTAACACCGATATTAAGAGTGGCAACGAAAGAAGTGAGCGACTCCTAACTCAAACTAACCTAATCCCAACCCTAACAAGCTCTCTTTATACATATTTCAGCACATAGTTAATCTCAAACAAACCCGGACATTTGGACTTAACTCGCTAAAACACATAGAAAAAGATTCCCATCTCCCTACGGACGACCCGTACTCAACCGGCTAGCTACCAAACGAAACCGTCTTGTGCAAGTGTGCAGGTTAGGAAGAATGTCAAGTTCAATGCCAAAGTCGTGGGGAGTTGGACCCATATCTCGCGGTTACACCGGGGCAGATCAAGACGGAACCACGGCTTGCTGTAAAATTCTGGAGCAAATTCAGTGACCAAGCCAAGGTTCAGGAGCTCTAAACAGGAAGAGGAGACCAAAAGAAGCACATGGAAGAAATTTGAAGTCCCAACCCTACTGTCAAGCAGCAGAACCGCGGCAGAATCACAGGTTTGACCGCGGAACCGCGGTCAAACAGTGACGTCAGCACCCCAAATTCTCTGTGGGTATTTCAACCCTCTTCTCCACTCCTCTGAACTCGACTGAACTATTCTTTCTGCAGTATTCTTTGCATAAACTCTCTTCCCCTCTCCAATAAAATTGTTTTTGTGCAAGATTCTTTGCGCCGCCGCCAAATAAATTTTTTGCAAGTGTTTAGATTTTTGTTTGTTACTGTTTTGCATAAATAATACGGACTTTAAGGGGCTATAATACCAATTCAGATTGGGTGGGGATTTCATCACCCTTCTTAAGATCCCAAAAATCACTAAAAGCATACGCATTACCCTTGAGCTTAATAAAAATATCTAGATTCAGCTAACTAAGGACTGCCGTGCTCAATAGAATAGAGGAAGGTTGTGGGCATTCGATCGTTTATCTAAACTTGACTTTTTGGTGCCTAGGTTAGACAAGTGAGAAAGGTAATTTTAAAAGGCCCGTATCACGATGATTCATGAGCGGAACCCTCATTTCCTCATTTGTGCTTACCTGGCCACAATTGGCAATGAAGAGACGGTTTGAGGGTTATCTCACAACTTGTCACTTTGGAACAGTTAAGAGCAGTCTAGTGGACTTTGAAGACCATAGCTCTAGGTATGATTGTGCATGTTTTGACTGTGATTGTTTGAAGTTGTGCCATAATTCCGTACGTATTTTTGCTAAAACTCTTTCTAAAAAAAAACAACAAAATAAAAACTTTTATAAAAACTTGCCCTTTGTCGCCAAAATCCCATTTCACCCACCTTTCATCCGCATTTCTCCATTGACGTTTTCTTACCCCCACTTTCTACGCTTTGACTATACTAAACTCGGTTAGTGTATGCCCGATTGGACTCGGGACACTAGTGCTCGCTTAGTCCACGTTTCGTTAGTCGCTACCGACTACGCGATCGACTCCGACGTCGAAACTCCCTCTACATCTCTTTCACCTTTACCTTTGCCGGCCAACTCCGACGTTGACCGGGATTCTGTTCATACATCCTCACCTTCACCATTATCATCACCAAATTCTTCCTCTGAGATGTCTAGATTTCCCCCTAACATCCTTTTACCTCCCCGGGACTGATTCCACCTCATCTGGGTGCGAATAACCCGCAACCACCTCTTTTTGAAGCGCCACGGCGAATTGCGCTCCAGGATCGTTTCTATCCTACCCGCTCTGTACTTCCTACTCGTCTTTCACTTCCGCCGGCCAATAGGGATAATTTCGAAATTAAGCCCCACTTCATCAACATGTTTCCTAAATTTCACGGGCTGGAATCCGAAGATACTTACATCTTCATCAACAAATTCCAGAACGTCTGTGCAATGATGAAGACAACCCAACTGTCCGATGATGCTATACAGCTATGAGTCATTCCTTTCACTCTGTGTGACCTTGCTGAGAAGTGGCTGTATAGCACCGCATAGCATTCCATAACCAGTTGGGATGAGTTTGTAAAAGTGTTTCTTAAAAAGTTCTATCCGAACCACAAGACCGCGAGAATCCGAAACGAAATTAACCAATTTTCCCAGCTTCTTACCGAACCCTTTTGGAAGTGCTTTGACCGATACAAAGACCTTCTTGTTCAGTGCACTCATCATGGTATTGAGAGATGGAAACTTTACCAGACCTTATATGAGGACCTGAATCCAGCAACTAAGCAGTTGCCGGAGACCATTTGTCAAGGACACTTTCTATCCAAATATGATGAGGAAGCTTGGCAATTCTTCGACGATCTTGCTGAACAGACGCTTCAGTGGGAAAGCACCAGACCGAACACTTCGTCTACTTCTTCTACTTCTTCCGGTCTCTCCAGGGGAGGAGTTCATCAACTCGATATCTCAATTGCAATGAAGGCCGAGATGGAAGCAATCACGCGTAAACTAGAAGCAATTGAGAGGAAATTCTCATCTCCTTCTCCTGCCCCTGCTCCTCCCCCACGTACCATCTGCGCTTGTTGTTCTGATCCATCCCATTTGACCGAAGAGTGTCCTTAAAACCCACCTTCTCAAGGACAGGATCAGGTCAATGCTGCATTTCAGCAAAGACCAAGAAATTATCCATACTCTTCCACTTACAATCCCGGTTCGAGGAACCACCCCAATTTCGCCTGGAATCAGAACCAGCATCAATTCCAAGGCCATAACAAATTCCAGAGACCTCCTCCTCTGCAACAACAAGCTCAACATCGGTATCAGCAGCCCTTCCAACCCCAACCTTTTCAAAATCCGACGAACAATTTTGCACCCAACAATTCTTTTCCTCAAAACAACTGTGTTCCGTAAAACAACGATAAGGTTTCCTCCCTAGAACGAAGTCTGGAGGTGTTCGTAAAGAAATCGACTCAATCCACCGCCAACATCCAGTCTTCCATTCATTCTCTGGTGCAACACACCGCTGCTCACGGGCAAAGCATAAAGACCATCGAAGCCCAGATTGCACAACTGAATGCAGCGTTAAGCAAGTGAGAAAAAGGGAAGCTTCCATCTCAACCACTCCCGAATCCTGGTCACCCACATAATGTACATGTTGCTCTTGAACAACAGAACCATAATGTGAGTGTCGTGACTACGCTGAGATCTGGAAGGATGCTGCACAACAACGTCGGCACAGATGATGACACCCCGTCCGTTTCTTCTTCTTTTTCTTCTTCTTCTTCTGAGCCTGTTCTCTATTCTTTAAAAGGCTCTTCTTCTTCTGCTGCTCCGAACGGACCCACATCTCACCCTATGAAAACTCTAGCTCTGGGATCCGTTCCAACTCTACAATCTTCTCCACAAGCATTGGACTCAACCAATTTCAAAAACGTTCCATTTTCAAACCGGTTGAGGTCCAATAAACAAAATCCACAAATGGAGAAGATTCTGGAGTTGTTTAATCAGGTTAGCATTAACATTCCCCTCTTAGATGCAGTCTAACAAGTCCCTTCCTACGCAAAAATCTTGAAAGACTTGTGCACTAAGAAGAGGAAATCTCAGGTACCCAAGAACGTTTTCTTAGCTAGTGTCGTGAGTGATGCTCTTACCCAATCTTTACCTCAAAAACGGAACGACCCTGGCTGTCCTACGATTTCAATCACCATTGGGGATAAAAACATCAACCGCGCACTTTTGGATATTGGTGCCAGTGTTAACCTGCTTCCGTACTCAGTATATGATCAACTAGGTGTAGGAGAGCTGAAACCCACACGCTGTACTCTCCAAATGGCCGACCGATCTATCACCCATACTAGGGGTGAGCTAGAGGATATATTAATAAAGGTAGGGGACTTCATATTCCCCGTAGACTTAATTGTTTTAGACACACAGCCTGTAGCTAACCCCCGGAATCAAATTCCGGTGATACTCGGTCGCCCATTCCTTGCAACCTTAAATGCTGTGATCAATTGTCAAAATGGTTCGATGAACCTATCTTTTGGAAACATGACAATTGAACTCAACATTTTTAGGTTAGGGAATCAGCCCTCAGAACCTAATGCTCATATACTAGACGTTTATTCGATCCAGGAGATCACCCCAGAGGACTGTGAATTCGAGGAGTTTTTGTTCGATCACAGCAATTTTGACGCCACTAGTGTGTTCCTCTTTGAACCTGTTGCTGCTTCTGCTCCCGACAATGATTACGAATGTTTCACTTTTTCGAACGATCTTGGCCAGTCGCCACCCGAGTTTGAATCTTTTGAATTTCCGGATGTGTTAGCTGAACCATCCAACTCGGTCGCTTACACTCGTTTTGAACCTCTGCTGGAATCCTTTGAGTTCAAGACATTTTCGACGATCTTGCCCTCAATCATTTCACCTCCAACGCTCGAACTCAAGCCGTTGCTGTCTCACCTCAAGTACGCTTACTTAGGTGAGAACGAGATCCTCCCTGTCATCATCTTTAGCTCCAGAGCAGGAGAAAGCCCTTCTTACAGTCTTGCAAAGCAATCGGCAAACTTTTGGCTGGTCAATGGCGGACATCAAGGGGATTAGTCCCCTAATCGTTGAACATCACATTCATATGATGAATGATGCCAAACCAGCCCGGGATCCACAAAGACAACTTAATCCAGTCATGAAGGAGGCTGTGAAAAAAGAGATTGTCAAATATCTTGATAGTGGTATCATTTACCCTATTTATGATAGCCAGTGGGTCAGCCCCATTCACGTTGTCCCTAAGAAGTCGGGCATAACGGTCATCACCAACGAGGCGAACGAGTTAATCCCTACTCGCACCCAAACCGGATGGCGAGTATGCATTGATTATAGAAAACTTAACGCCGCAACACGGAAGGACCACTTTCCGCTACCATTCATTGACCAAATGCTAGAACGATTGGCTGGACATGAGTACTACTGCTTTCTGGATGGATACTCCGGCTATAACCAGATTCCCATCGCCGAGAAGGACCAGGACAAAACCACGTTCACCTGTCCTTTCGGCACGTTTGCAGATCGCCGCATGCCCTTTGGGTTATGCAATGCGCCCGCTACCGTCCAGCGGTGTATGATGGGAATCTTCTTAGACATGGTGGAGAAATTCTTAGAGATATTCATGAACGATTTCTCCATTTTTTGCGATTCCTTTGACGAGTGTTTGCAGCATCTCGACGCTGTCCTTACTCGGTGTAACGACAAAAACCTCACTTTGAACTGGGAGAAGTGCCACTTCATGGTGCGCGAAGTATTGTCTTAGGGCATATCATCTCGGAAAATGATATTGAGGTGGATAAAGGTCATTTCCAATCTCCCTCCTCCCAGATGCGTCAGAGACATCCGAGATTTTCTTGGCCACGCCGGTTTCTATAGAAGGTTTATCAAGGATTTTAGCAAGATTGCTAGACCCTTGACTCTTCTGCTGGTCACGGAAACCACATTCGACTTCAACTCAAGCTGTGTGACTGCGTTCGAATCACTAAAAAGCTCACTCACTTCTGCTCCTGTACTTTCTTCTCCTGACTGGACACATCCTTTTGAGATTATGTGCGATGCATCCGACTTTGCCATCGGTGCGATCCTAGGACAGCACATCGATAAGATGCCGCATGTAATCTACTATGCTAGCCAAACCCTGAATGATGCCCAACTGAATTACACAACAACCGAGAAGGAATTCTTGGTTGTTGTGTTTGCACTAGAAAAATCCAGGCTTGCTTGATCGGCTCTCCAGTCATTGTCTACATAGACTATTCTGCTCTATGCCATTTTTTTGCAAAGAAGGACGCAAAATCTCGGTTGATACGTTGGATCCTATTACTTCAAGGGTTTGACCTTGTCATCAAGGACAAAAGAGGATGTGAAAACGTAGTGGCCGACCATCTTTCACGACTCCTTTCTTCGTCGACGCTTCCACTTCCCATCAACGACGTTTTTCTGGATGAACAACTCTTGACAGTATCGTGCGAACCCTGGTTCGCCGATATTGTGAACTATTTGGCAACATGATTACTACCGAACGAATGGTCAAGTCAGGACAGACTTCGATTCTTATCCTAAATAAAACACTTTTACTGGAACGAACCCTATCTGTTCAAGTATTGTCCCAACCAGATTATTCGTCGGTGTGTTTCTGATAATGAGTTTAAGAGTGTGCTTTCATTTTGCCACGATCAAGCATGTGGCGGGAATTTTGGCCCAAAAAGACAGCCGAGAAGATCTTGCAGTGTGGCTTTTACTGGACACAACTCTTCAAAGATGCTCATGATTATTGCAAGATTTGCTCCCGGTGCCAACACTTGGGCCGGATATTCAGGAGAAACGAGATGCCGCTCCAACCAATCTTGGTTGTCGAGATTTTCGATGTTTGGGGAATTGATTTCATGGAGCCGTTTCCCAGCTCTTTTGGGAACCTGTATATTCTTCTCGCTGTCGATTATGTCTCTAAGTGGGTCGAGGCTGTACCCAGCAGGACTAACGACAACAAGGTTGTCATTAGATTCCTTAAGGAAAACATCTTTTCCCGGTTTGGGCACCCCCGCGCGATCATTAGCGACAATGGAACGCATTTCTGTAATAGGACTTTCGAGGCCTTGATGTGAAAATATTCCATTAATCATAAGCTATCCACGCCCTACCACCCCCAAACATATGGTCAAGCCGAAGTTTCAAATCGGAAAATCAAGCAGATATTGGAGAAGAAGGTTTCCAAAAACCGTAAGGATTGGTCTTTGAAACTCACTGATGCCCTTTGGGCATTTCGAACTGCTTATAAGACTGATCTTGGCATGTCTCCTTATTGGCTTATTTACGGAAATGCTTACCACCTTCCAGTGGAAATCGAGCACCGTGTATTTTGGGCGATCAAGAAGTTGAATCTATCTCTTAAAGATGCGGGCCATCGGAAGCTACAGATCAACGAACTGAACGAGCTTCGGGATGAAGCTTACGAAAACGCGGCTGTCGTTAAGAACCGAACGAAGGTGTTTCATGATAAACACCTTACGCGAAAAAATTTCACACCTGGTCAACAGGTGCTTCTTTACGACACCCAACTACATTTCCATCCTGGGAAGCTCAGATCTCGCTGAAAAGGACCATTCTTTGTGCGGACTGTATATCCGCACGGCGCGGTGGATTTGGAAAATCCAGAGGACGGTTCACTATTCAAAGTGAACGGACACAGGTTAAAACCGTTCCTCACCGCAGACCCATCGGAGGAGCTCCTGATGTTGCAGGAGCCGGTTTACATTTGACCCATCTTCCTCCACCTACCCCAAATTTCGGTTATCCAGCCATAAACAGTGGAAACACCGTTTCAAATAAGTATGGGGGTATGTATATACCATTTTCCCACTTTTAATTATTTATAGAATAAAATAAAAAATATATAATAAAAAAATTTCAAATTTTCGGGAGGTATTTTTGTAAATATTCAGAACCATAAATAAAATAAAGGAAAGGAATTTTTTTTTATTCTTTTATTTAATTATTCTTTTTGGAGGGTCTTTTGTACAAATTACCAACACCCCCTATAAATACCCTTTTTTCTTTTCTCTGCAACACCCGAGCCTCCATTCATCCCTCAGAAAAACCCTAGCCGCCGCAGAAGACGACACCAAGAGATCCCCTCCTCCTGCCGCGGAACCGCCGCCCACCGCTCCTTCTGCCGCGCAACCGCCGCCGTATACTGTCGTCACCCTCTGAAAATTTCAGAGGAGGTTTGCACAATTTTTCTCCTCTCTGTCAAATTTTTAACTTTCTGCAATTTATTTCCATGGCCCTTACCCTGCAATTTGAAAGGGATTTCTCCTAATTGTTTGTGCATAATATTTACGGTAGTTATTTTGGTGACGAGATCCGAAAGCGTTGTTATTTAACCATCCGAACGCATTCGTGCTTCCGGATCTTGTTGCCTGTTTTTATGAATGTATGGAGGAGGGGTGTTTAGCACAACATGGGTACATTCGATTACTATGGGGGAATCGGGAAATTTTAATCGATAGGGACTTCATTCACGAAATCACCTTAATACCACGACTCCCCATTCACGACCAACCCCTCCGATTTGAGGACTACCTACCCTAAATGGGAAATGACTGTTCTAGGGAGCCCAGAAAGGGCATTCAGGCTCGCACGCTTTTTGCGAACATTTTAACTGTGTGTTGTTGGGCAAAAAACAATATTTTCGGAAGTTCGCACAACACAAATTTTTTTACACCATCCCTTCACATAGTGCACACTTTGATGACCAAAAATCATAGTTACGACATGTGCACTGTGTTGCTTCACTCGATTGGCGCCGGCAAACAGACGGCCAATTATCCATATCCTATGTTGGTGACACAACTGTGTTGCCATTTCCGACCTGTTGAGGAATTTGAATTTTACCTGCATGATGGGGTTCCCGTTCAACCCCTTCTTGAGGGTGTCTCCACATCCTACACACGACTTCATGATTTATGGTCGCGCACCGAGCCGGCCGAGGATATGATGACCAAGACCCCTAACTCGAGCTCCACAGCGAGCGATGAAGAGCTCGCCCCCGCTGCGCAAGCGCGCTTAATTCGATGAACCCATAGGGGAGTAGAACGAGTGATAGGGATGCTGGCTAATTTTGATCAGGGACTGACGAGTCTGGAGCAGGGAAAGTCTACCCTGCTGGCAAGAGAAGAACGATCACTCTCACGATCGAGGGGACGGGGGGCTGATAGGGATGAGGCAGGAACAAGTGAGGCCGCGTCTAGTTGACACCGCAGGGAGCAGTGAGGACACTGCTATCAATAAGTTTGGGGGTGAGGGTTGACTGTAAATAGTTATCTTTGCATTGCATCTGCACAGTTTTTTTTAATTTCTGTAAATATTTGTTTTTCTTTGCATATTTAATTCCGTATCTTATTTTTCTGCATTGCATCTTTAAAAAAAAGAATAAAATTTAAAAAATATATAATTTTTTTTATTGGCCATATTTGACTCGAGTTTGACATGACGGTTGACTAGTTAGAAAAACTAGATCATAAACTTAGTAAATTAAAAACCCTAAAAATAACCTTTCTTGAAATCTAACTGTAGAAAATATACGTCCTTACAGTTTATTTAGAAATAAGCAAATTTTGAGTTCAGTTCTTGGGCTTAGTCGAAATAAGGCAAGAGTATTGAAAGCTCTATTTGAAGTATAAGTCTGAAAAATAATTCTGAACCTTAAGTCCAAATTCTGAAAATATATACCTACAAATCGCACATACACACACCTTGAAACTTGGGATAGTAGAAGATACCTAGAAATACTCTTTCCTGAAAGCCTAGTATGAAAGAAAAAAACGGATATTAAAGCTAACCACCAAAAGAGCATCATCGAAAATATATCCGGTCTTGAAATGAAATAAAGAGAGAGAGAGAGAGAGAGAGAGAGAGAGAGAAGAATAAAATACAAGACCTGGAGAATGCTATTTACGCTTTAAACTCATACATTCAGTAATCGGATGTTAGTACCTCAAGAAGCATTAATAGTCGCATGAAAGGTGTATGAGCAAAACCGTCTATCATTAATAAAAAGAAGTAGTACTAGGTATTAAGGCAAGGGTTTCATAGCTTGAATTGAATTTCCAAGTGTAGGTATGAAAATTACACACATGTAGGGGTATATGATTGGAGTTTGGAGGAGAGATATAAATAAAAGATAGGGTTTATATCTTCAGTAGAGATGATAAAAATTCCTGAGTTAAGATTACGCCTTAGAAGGAAAACTCAAGAAATGTTGAGAGCTTTATAAACTTGCAAAACGTATAGGACCTTAAGTTAAATGGATATGAAGAGTGAAAAATACGGGTTGATGATTTCTAAGTTGAAAATGATAGAATTTCTTGCTAGAATACTGAATTGTAGAATTAGAGTCAACGGCCAATTTGATCGGATTTTGTAGGTAGTATCCGCTGAAAACCCTCAGGAGACAACACTCCTCCTACTAGGGACACCTAGAGGTTTAACGACTTGTTGCACATGCTCAGTACAATCGCGTTCCCTGCGAAAGTGAGATTAGGATTTTTGTGAATAAAATGGCTTTACTCGGGACGAGCAAAAGATAAGTTTGGGGGTATTTGTTCATATCAGATTTTTGCATTGTTATACTGCCCATTCTTAATCACATTGCATATAGGTAGGTACTCTTAATCCGTGTCTGCTAAATAATTTCAGGTTACAGGTTCTCAGCTCTAAGCAGTGAAATTCATGAAAAAAACGCAACAAATTCAGGACTTCCGCCAACCACAGATAAATACGGGTTTCCGTGCACTATCCGTATAATGCCGCCTACCAGTTCAAGGGACAAAATAGCAAATCATTGGTCACTTTCATGCACAAAGCACAAGGGCAACACAAGATCCAAGACTTCTACGCGGAGCTCAAGAAATCAAGACAAAAAGTCCACATCAATTCACCTTTTTGAACTGCTGGAAATCTGGAAGAAAACTGAAGAGCTTTTGAGTAACCAAGTGTACCAAACAGAAGATAAAAGCAACATGGAAAAACACTGGAAAAAAAAACGAGCCTCCAATTCCACCAAAGGACCGCGGATCCGCGGCCAACATGGCACTTAGGCCGTAAATCCACGGCCGAGTCAACTCAGTAGTGGATCGGTTTTTAGGGGTAGTTTTGTAATTGTATTTTGGGCCAGATTGTATCCCTAGGGTTTCAGTTTCCTGCCTATAAATAGCCCAGTGCAAAGCCAAGTGAAGGGTGCTTTTCTTTGTATTAGATTTTAGGATTAGATTTTGTAGTTCTTCTTCCTCTTTTCATCTTTCTCCATTAAAACTTGTAGTGAGCTTCATGAGTGATGATGGATAAAAGAAGAGTTTCTTTTTATGTCTTGTAATTGTATTATTTTACTTGCTTGTAATTTTCATTTGCTAATCTAGTTGTTGTTATTTGTTACTTGCTTTCTTTCTTCCTATTTTTCTTTATCCTTACAACAATGATGCTTAAGTATGATCCTTGCCAAAGTGAGGTCTCAAATAGCTAGTTATGATTTTCTAACCCCTTTCTTTCTATCTTCCTCCTTTGTTTTATTTTCTTTTTCTTTTGTAATGGGTGAGTAGTTTCTCACTTGTTAGGATAGGATAAGGAAAGTTTGAGAGAAGGAAATCTTTCTCACTCTTTTCTTTACCCAACATCTTGAATCGGACTCCCGTTAATTGAACCACAATCCACTCCCTACGACACCCTATCCTACTTGATAGCGGTGATTCTTTAGCGAGAACGGTTGTGGTTGAATTAACCGGAGGTTAAGGCTAAGAGCCAAGAACGGACGGACAAGGACCAAAAGGAAGAAACTAAGCGTTGGAAAGTCTAGCTTATACTCGCAAGTTTCCTTCCTAGTCGTGCTAATCCCCGTTGTTGCCGATTACCGTAACACCGATATTAAGAGTGGCAACGAAAGAAGTGAGCGACTCCTAACTCAAACTAACCTAATCCCAACCCTAACAAGCTCTCTTTATACATATTTCAGCACATAGTTAATCTCAAACAAACCCGGACATTTGGACTTAACTCGTTAAAGCACATAGAAAAAGATTCCCATCTCCCCGCGGACGACCCGTACTCAACCGGTTAGCTACCAAGCGAAACCGTCTTGATTGCGGTAATTAAAACTAAGCACGCAAAAATTCTAACAATCAACGCAAAACTGATATCAAGTGCAATAGATATGCACAAATCATAAACTAATATAGCGATGTATAAACATAAATCGAGTGCAACAACTGTACACAAAAATGTAACCTCTAGTAAGTGCAGCCATGGTGCACGAAAACATAAATCACAAAACCCAATCATCGAACTCAAGTCCAAGCGATAAAAGTGTGATACCCGGATTGCAAAAATTCAAATCGCAATAAATGACATTGAGGTGCACCTCTTTCAATGTCGAAAGATGCTGGTGCGCCCAAGGCTGGCGGAGCAAGAACATCCGCTTGCCTCCTGCTCACGGTCTGGCGTCCTCGATCTCTGGGTCCTCGTTTTCTCTTTGGATTACCAATCTCGCAATCCTTCTGCTCGTCGGCCCGGTCGGGTGTGATAACGGAACAGTTCTGTTCTGGCACTCCGCTGATCCTTTCTTGGCCAATTAACGCGACCATTCGCAAAACAACACCTTACTGACGGTGGCATCTGGCCCTCTAAATTTGCGTGAAACGACTGACTCTAGGTGCAAATCTTTATCGCTGCGGTGTCCTGGAAAGAACCTGATCATGCTTTCTTCTGATCTCACTTATGCCGAACTATTCGGAGGTTGGCACTCTTGCTTAACTCTTTTCTCATAACCGGACAGTTGTGTCCTCGGCACGGCTTTCATCTGAAATTTGGCTGTATCTAACGCCTCTGTACACATATCAACCCTCTGGCATCAACGGAGCGTAACAACCGCTCGCTAACATCTCGCACGATCCTCTTGTCCACTCGTCTTTATTATCGTCCACATCGACGTCACGTCTCGCTGTTTGCGTACTGCAATTTGTTCTCGGTTATAGTCAATCCGGAGTCTCTCATAAGGACTCAAAATTTCGAACTCGGGTATCTTCACCACTCTGTGGAAGATATCAAGCCGAAACGTCCTCGAGAACTCGTCCAATTTATCGAAGGAAAATACGCTTCATTTTCCCGTTCTTGATCAACTCACAATACATCTGGGTGAGGTCCTCTATCCGAAACTGGTCAACTTACTGATCTCCTATCGGATCATCAAATGAACAACATCCTCTCATGATCGATCTACTCTAGATCTGAGTAAGATTCTCTACACTGGAAATCTTCAGCTCACTGAGCCTGCGTCGACGCATCAAATCAGACGACTCATATCAGTCGCTCAACTCGAGATAGACTAGCTATCTCCTATCACATCTCTGCCTAAAAGCTCCAGCGGTTTCAGCTCATAAACTCTGGAAATGACATCCTATCAATCTAAGCAATAGCTGTGTTATCTATCTGCACGGTAGACAAGATCACGATCTCTAAGGTTGGCTGTACATTAACAGTCCTCCCGATCTGGCAGCCTCTATCAATAGTCCGATCATCCGGTGCAAAACCAAACACTCGCCTTAAACGAGAGGTCACAACCCAAACACTAAACTGATACGTTCCCATGTCACCTGAAAAAACGATGGTCGGTCCTCGTCCATGACGAGCTCGCCCTGACCGCATCACTAGCAGCAACTCAATCTGCGCTCAAACCATGATGATAGGAACTTCAAGCATGTATCAATGAAGATAGGTCAAAGGAACGAAAGGAATCAACAGATCCAAAATGGATACATGATCATAAGGAGGAACAAAATCAATGAAAGTATGATCATTGGAACGAATAGAAGCACGGATCTCAACAATATACATCCTAAGGTCACTTAAGCGGAGTATTGTATCGTAAGTATGCCGCGAAATATACGCACGGTACGTTACTCTACTTGAGTTACCTACTCCATCAATCAGGGTCAACCTAAGTAACGAAAGTTCAGGTGTAATACCCCCCGTCAAGTCTATGTTCCGTAAGGTCAAGACTAGGTTCTGAAATATATACGCCCTAGACTCCGCATAGTCAAACCCAGACTCAAACCAAGGTTAAAACTAACGCTCTGATACCAACTTTGTCACGACCCATAATTTATCACGCGACCGACACTTAAATCACGCAACGTCCAAAGGCGTAACGTAATTCAAGTAAGCCGAAGCCCAGAAAATCTAAACCTTTTTGCGGAAAATAGTGGGAGTGCAGTTTTGAAATAAAGATATAATGAAATAAAGTTTATCAACAAATGCATAATTAATGATAAGAAAATGCAAGTAGAATGTACTAAAGTTGAGAACAATTTTTTCGTCTTTAAAATTTTAAGTTGCACCTCCCATGTATATTTTGAACCGAAACTACATATACATAACAATATAAAAGGCATCCCCAAGCGGGAGCTAGCTCTTCGCCAAATGGCGGAATCAGAACCATGCAAGCAATGTATACGACACCCAACGGCGAAGATCAATCCAGAAAGAATAATATGAATAAAGCAAGACATTAAATCCACACATAGAGAACATATACCCATCGCTCTAAGTCTCGCAACCACAAGTCCGTCTAAGTCCACTAAATATACAAAGTCTAGTTTCTGAATGATGGAGTTATCTAGATACAATAGAATGTAAATTACGAGAGTGGGAACGATCCAATGTGTCCCACCTACCATAGAAAAACACCCGAATGCGAGCTGTGTGTCAGCGATACCTCTACTGATCCCAATCGGTCAAACCTGTAAGAACTGTGGCACAACGGGGGTGAGTTGCCAACTCGTGAGTAGAAAACATCAGCAGGTAGAAATCGAATAAAACAACGATTTCCTAGGTCACTATATCAAGAAGGTAATATTATTATATCTAGGGTGACCATGTATGCATATATGTCAACAATATAATTAATGCCAATGACATATACAAATAAATATCTGAATCATATGCCTATATCCAGGTGGATATCATGCACCTGTCCACCAATGACACAATCAACATCATGGAACCTGAGTATCCAATATCGACACTCACAACATCATGAAAGCATATGCATGTATGTATGAGGATATCAACCAACGTGTGTCCATCAACAACACATCAAAATCATGGAACCTGAGTGCCCAACACCGATACTTGAAACATCATGAAACCCGTGTCCAGCATCGACACGTAAATCCTCATATCTCGGGCTCCGTCCGTCCGTATCGGCCCATGGGCTCCATCAGTACAGATCGGCCCATATTCATCTCACGACTCCATTCGGTATCCTCCGGATAACCACCGGGTCCAAACTATCACCGGTAAGTAGTAGTCCCTCTGCCAGGCTCATCGTCTACTGCACAACATTCCTTTCTTACCCCGGGATACCATACCGGGTCCACCATGTACCAGCAAACGGATCGTCCCTCTTCTCGAATCGGGTTTCTAAAACCAATCTCAGAACCGAGAAAACTCATGGTGGAAGTCTCGAAATATCATATCAAAAGAAATCGGTTTTTAAAACAATACATAATTTCCTTTGAAATATAACTACGGTTCTCAAATACAGAATCTCATGAAAACAACATTTCAATATGTATAATCATAAAGCATGATGTATGCAAACATAGAACAGAAATGTGAGCATATCAGTATATCAGTATATTATGCAACATAGAATAGTGATGTGAGCATATCAGTATATCATGCAACATAGAATAGTGATGTGAGCATATCAGTATATCAAGCCAACGAGTCATGTGATAATACTAAACAATTAAGAGTAATAGCATGATATAGCAATTTGACTGTGTAAGTGACATAGCAATTAACGATGATGATTGTGTGTGAGCCGGCAAATCGGTGTAAGTGTAACATACGCATTATCGATAATTGTGCAGGTGTACTAACAGACGATATCATAACAAATAATGGAAGCATAGGTATATGTAATGTAATGAGAATATCGTAAACGTAGCAGAAAATAAATCGTAAGCGCACTATTATAAGGTATACGTATGTAATCTAACACCAACATAAAGGCTAAACTAAGTAGTGTAGACAGGGATTAACAATAACTATAACATATCCGAGTCGATGAATCTATCAATCGGCAGTCCAGCCACACAGCATCACGTACGGTATAATCCATCGAACGGCATCCTCGAGTCAAGGGTATGGATTAATCATCAGGTAAAACTCATCGCGTACGGTAATCTATCGTACGGCGGCATTAAACAAATAGGGATTTTATCAACCTATACAGCAATGAGGGTACGGATCTAACATTTCGTACGGTATATCACTCATTATTCTCATAAATATATATTTATCTTATTTTACCGATCTCATAACACATCTATTGCAATCTTATCATATTCACCGATCTCATGTCATATCCTTATAGATCTCGTCTCATATCATGGTATCTTTAGTCAATCATTGATATCATCTCCAACTAACATTTTGATCATATCCATAGTTTCTTAGTATAGGTTTCTCTGACCATTTTCTATGTATCAGCCTTCATTTTATAATTGCGAGGGTGCTATATGCCATCCACCCGACTTCTCCCGTAGTTATAAATCTACTCACCTGAAAAACACCTCGCTAAGCCAAAGTCGATGTGCTTCGTCGTCTCGGAAGTCCATGCGAGGTACCTACAAATCAACACATATCGCATCGTTATGAAAATCAAGTCCGAAAACCGATACGGCACACGAATTTCTTATAGGTTAGAACCTATAGCTTACGCATGCAAAAACAACCAAACAACCCTCGTCGTTGACATACAAACGTCCAACGACCAAATCTCATTAAGAATTTCATAAATCCAAGTTTCAAATATCGGAAAACATAGCTACAACCAACTTAAAATGCTCCCAGATTTTAGCTCAGGTAGACTAAGACAAAACAACCAATACAGTATCTAAATTATAGGGAGTACGAGCTATAGGCAAAAACCCAACACCAGACTCCAAAATTTGGCCGACAAGAAGTGCTACAGCAACGGGTGTCGCCGGCCCAATTTTGATATTTTGTTCTCGTTTTTCTGTAGTGGTCTCCTAGTGGTCCTATTAGGTCAATGTACTTGTTTGATTTTCTTAGAAACATCCCTAGTTGCTCCAGATTCCCTGTAAGTCCTCAAAACTCCATAAAACCAACATCGAAAAGTTTCAGTTTTCGTGTATGGGTTTCTATCTCAAGTCCAGACCAGAATTCTAGCATTAAAAGGGTTTGTAAACACTCACTATACTTCAATAAACACTTACAAGTCCATACAACTACTAAGCATCAACCTAGAACTTTCCAAGATCACAATCATGCACAAGTTTAGCTCTTAACCACTAATAGGATATACTAAACACAAAAAACTAAACTAGAAGTGTAGGATATATCTCATTTGGCAACTCAAGAAAAACCCAAGCTTCCCAAAGTCTCCAAAATCCAAACTTGAAAGGTCCAAAGGGTTTAGGAAGATGTGGGGATCATTTTTAATGAAGGTGGCATGAGGTTTGATGAAGATTTGTAGATGTTTTCGTGGAGTGGAGGAGGTGGAGGAAGCATGAAGATGAAGATGAAGGAGATGAGGTGATGAAGGAAAATAATGGATGTAGGAAAATGAATGAAGGAGAAAAGGTCAAGGGTAGGAGCCCCTCTCTCTCTCTTTCATACGCTCACATGGCATGGCATGCCTCATCATGGGTCCCCCCGCTCTCTCCAATTATTCTTTTTTTTCCTTTCTCTCTTTTCCTAAATAAATCACAAGTCACAAATACAAATGAACAACATGCAATCGAAATGCAAGATGTCATGGTGCACTAGCCATGACTAATTAAAAATACGGATTTGGCATAATCGTGATTAGTAGCGCACTAATCGAATTTAATTTAAACTTGCATATAATTAATTATAAAAATACCCAAATCCGATAAATATATTTTTAAATGAATAAATCATTTTAATCTTCAATTATTTCCCAAATATTGGTATATATTTATACCATATTACGAAAACCCAAAATTTGCAAATCGAATAGTTTTCGCGAAATATGCTATTTTAATATTTAAATTCCAAAATAATATATTATATTTCTGAAATGTTACAGTTTCCCCGTCTTAAACTTGCTTTTGTCTGCCGCAGGTGTGCTTCGATCTGGTTGGAGTAATTTTTTACTTTTCCTTGCCGGAGCTTCTTCATCCTGGCGTCGACGCTTGGCCTTTTCGTATACGCCTGTTTCACATTCTAGGTCAGCTTTACTCTTTTGAAGGGCTTCGTTTAGCATCCTGTCAATTAGGTTTTTTGACGGCTCCAGGGGTTCTGGCGCCGGTCTTGCCCCCAGTTCCCCTGCGTCGCTTTCCGACGCCGAGGGAGCTTTTTCATCTTTTGACGACAAGTGAGAGACCATGTGACAACTTGCTATATAATCTTCGGCTTCTCCCGACGAGCCATTTCCCTCATCATCGTCACTGTCTCCGTTCTCAAGTATATAGTTGAGAAAATCTTCGAGGGTGACTGGGGTCCGTGTGTTCTGGTTGTATTCCTCCAGCGCGTCAATGTATTTTGTAGGTCTGTGCGCTTGTCGTCGAGTTGCACGGGTTTCTTGGCCTTCTTTTTTTTCTTCGAAGATTTCGAAGGCTTGGCCTGGAGGTCTTGCCCCTCGTTAGTAGTTTGCAGTGTTGGGCACGGTTTAAGCATTCCTTCAATGATCTCGGGCTCTAGCGGGCTTTTCCATATGATCGCCGGATATGTTTGAAGATCCTTCAGCATTCTTTTAGTTTTAGCTGACAGGACTACTTCCCAAGAAGCTTCTTTTACAAACGAGCATGATGCCCATGGCGTATTTGCCTTTTTGGGAGTGTGCTTCTGTGGCGGGTTCACTTTCCAGTTTTCGGACAGTGCAAACTTGCCTTGTTGGTACTGATCCTCAACCCAATTTTTGAAGATGTAGCGATCCTCAATTGGGTGGCCCAACACTCTGTGGTAGGAGCAGTAATTAGGACTGTTGACATCACCAGGCTGTAGTGGGTGTCTCGGATCCGGCAGAGTGATAAGTCTGTTGCGCACTGCCAATTCAAACAGTCTCCATGTTTTATCTCGAGGAAACGAGTAAGGACATCCTAGCTTCTCTTCGAGGGATCGGGGTGAGCGTATTTCGCTTTGGCGAGCAACCAGTTTTGGGTCAATTGGTTCCTGTTGAGCATTGGCAACGAAGGTCGCTTTCCTTTTGCCCTTTTCATTCCGGGGATCTGTTTTTGAAGAGGATGGCTTATGGATCATCTGGTCCATTTGGGCCAGTTTGTCGATCAAGGCATGGAAGGTGGTCGGTTTGAAGAACATCATAAATTGGGATATAGTCGCTTGAGGATTAAGGGTCCCTAAGAACATGCCTACAGCAGGAGCCTCCTCTATGCGTTGTTCACATTTTGACCATAGGTTCTACCACCGAATTGAGTATTGAACCCAGGTCTCTCCTGGCTTCACCCCGACATTGATTAATGCCATGATCGGGGTGTGTTCGCTTGCGCTTGCGAACTGCTGTGTGAATAGTACCATTCAAATGTCATTTCCGACAAGCTGATAACAAACTGGCGAAGCAGCAAATTGTCGTCGCCTCCAGTATTACCGCACAAAGCTCTGAATTGAGCGACGTGCTGATGTGGATTGCCGGTCCCCTTGTTCATATGGAATTTGAGGATCGTATATCCCGGAGGGTACTTGATTTGATCGTACCGGCCTAGATAAGGTCGCCCAGTTCTGACGACTTGGTCAGCCGCTTCACTCGCTTGATGAGCTCGTATTTGTTGAACTATGTAGTCATTAAGGGCAGCCTTGGAGATTGTCTCATCTTGGGCTGCTGAGATAGCGGAGGAGGGTTTGATGTTTCCCTTCTGTCGTCTTCGATGATTATCGGAGGGTCTTCGGCTGGAGGTTCTGGCTGGATCATCATCCTAACCATGTCTTGGAACAGGAGCGCCATCTGCTTTATATTAGCGGCCTGTTCCGCAGCCTCCTTATCCTTCCTTTCCAGCACCCTCGCAGGAACTCGATGTCGGTCTGTTGTTCCTGGCGCTGCTCAGACATTGATTCAGGCTTTCTTTCTTCCCAGTGAGTGCTGACATTTTCATCAGCATTTCTTGGAGCTTTTGTTGCTGCTCGTGAACTTTTGTCAACGACCGAGTGAGTGGTCGATGACCTACGGAAGCACGGCTTTCTTCTTTCTCGGAAGCCATGTATACCGTGTGCACGATCATGCCCCCAGACTTGGGGCATTTGGGTCCAGTGCCTTTGGAATTCGCCATAGGCATTGGAGTTTTCTCCGGCCTTCTCCTTTTGTGGGAGGTTGAAGTCGGAAGGACCGTTGTAACAGGCACCCATGTAGACGATTCCTTCCATGGTACAATGGAGGGATGGTCCTCCTCTTGCCGAGCCTTCGTTTTCTTTAGTCGACTAGAATAGTCTTTATCGATCACAGAATCTTGGACCTTCCGCCAGACTCTGTGGATTTTGGAGAACAACCACTGAGGAGGTTGCTCTGGATTTGCCTGCATTATATTTTCAGCAGGCGGGGGAAACTTCTTCAATACAGTGCTTGGGGAGTTCTTTCGCACATTCCTGAGCGGATCGAAGATGTTCCCAGTTGGAACAGCAGCGTCAATTTCCACCATTGAAGCTGGTGGGGTAAGTCTAGAGGGGGAACTACCCCCAGCTTTCCTCACTCGGCGCCAGTGGCGACGTCGAGCATGTCTTGCAGACGGGATTGCTTCAGTTGTGGAAGCGGCTTTGTCATGCCCCTACTCTGATGAAGGGCTACTGCTGGTGCTAGCTTGTTGAAGACTGACGTCCGTTGAGAGGGGACGATCAATCTTTCGAAGGCTGACCTTTTGGTATAGGAAGCAGTCTTGATGACTTCTCCGGAAGCAGGAGTTGGAACAGACAATCTTTCGAAGATCGATCCTTTATCAGGAGAAGCCCTGTCGACGACTTCTCTCGCCGGAGCTGGAACGGCTATCCGTTTCGGGATAACCCCCTTAGGTATCGCGAGCCTCTTTGCGGGCCCACTTGAGCTGTGGCTCAGCCTATTGAAGAACGAGGCGTTAGAACTGGATGACCCGTTGAGAGGGGCCGTAGAGATTGCAAGTCGTTCGAAGACCGAATTCTTGGGAGCTTCTTGTGGTGGAACTGGGGCACTGAATCTTGCTGGCGGGATCATGGTCCCGAAGAACAGTCCAGTGGCGGCTTGAGTCACCTGCTCCACTGGCATTGAAAAGATGGAGGCCGCTTGGGGCCCATAAGTCACTCCTCCATTTGGGGTGTAGCGAGTGTTGCTGTTGTAGGTGCAGTTGGAAGCCATCGATTTCTCTTCTCTTCTGCATAAGAGCAAGACAACAAATATTAGTACCTCAAATTCAGGGGCAACCATAGTAAACCGCGATTTGTTCGCGGACACGACACACGCAGTGTGGAGTGGAAAGAGGAAAAGGTCCCACCGGGCGTGCCAGAATCTATTTACCGCCGAAAACAGAGACGAAACCGCGTAGGTCGTCTTGCCTAAATTTTGGGGCTGATGCTATTTGGATTTATCCGTCCACCTCTCCGAAGATGCCAGGTTGATTTATGGCACCGTGTATCAGAGGTCTGGACGGATGTGGCCATTGTAGGATAGTTCGTCAGATTCCCCCTCATTTGCGAAGGGTTTTTGATTATGGGGACGCTCTTCCCTGCAGGCGTAAGCCCCTGCAGTTAATTACGTTACCGCATCACGGTAACCACTTTCTCCTGTTCTAGAAGTTCACTTCGTGTCGTGTTTGTTTGTTTTATTTTTGGTTGCCCGTGGATTGTATACAGAGACTAATTTGTGTCGTCGCCCGCAGGGCGTGGATTAATCCAAATCCGTATATTCTTAGATTTGGGTTTGACTTGATTTAAGGATCATTAATCTCGTCTGAGATTAAGATCAAGTTATATGTTTGTTAAGGATACGTAGTCTAATTTTAGACTAAGATCTACTTAACAAGGTTTTAGGATCATTCAGATCCAATAAAAGAGCGTTTGGGCTCTATTGTTTTAGTTTAAGGACGTTACGGTCCATTTTTAGTTTAAGCATGTTGCGGTCCGTAGTCGCTATTTTGGAAAGTGCATCCAAAAGCAGTTGGTTGTCGGGACCCGCCACCTCTCTGAAGACGTTGAGGAATTACAACGACATGTATCAGAGGTGTAGAGAGATGTACCCTTGAACCAATTCCATCATTAGTCGTATTTTGAGACTAAGATTTTTTCATTAGTTTGGGAAGTCATGAGCATAGAGGCTCGGTCTATTTAGAGATCGAAAATGTTTTATTCTTATCGAAGATGTTTTGATCTCAAGAAGACTTAGCCAACTTGAGGCTGGAATTGATTTCCCATGGTGTTAAATACTAGTATACGTTTAGCACTCACATGTTCCTACGTGAGGCTCTAAAATAGTGTTAAACCCTGAATTCCAGGGGCGCTCACGTGTGGCACGTGAGGCACCTCAAAACTGGCTCTGCACATTAGGTTTAAGTCCCCGTTTATATATAAGTGTTAAACACTTAATTCTTGTGGTACTCGCGTGTGGCACGTGAGGCACTTTAAAGTTGGGTACTTCCTTTTTGGGTTTTATTTCCCTTTTCTTTTATAAGTGCTAAGCACTTAATTCATTAATGCTCACGTGCAAACACGTGAGGTGCTCTCAAAATGTGAGCGCTGCCTTTGGATTTATTCCCTTTTCTGTATAAATGCTTGGGGTCACGTGGGAACACGTAACTGCCCTAGGAGGCACTTCTTGTTCTTCTTTTTAGACGCTTACGTGCGAATCATCAGTCTTTCCCTCTATTTGCATGAAGATCTTGATCTTATATTAATGATGCTGGAATTTGAGTTTAGAGAATTTCAAGTTTCATATTTTATAAGAACTAAATTCCTTTACAGGGTTAAACCCTAGTGTTATCAGAGGAATTAAATTCCAATATACTTATGTAAGAATTAAATTCTTTTTACTCAGTTCTTTCCCCTAAGTTTTGAATCTGCATAACAGAATCTTCCCGATGAGAATTAAATTCTCAACTTGTGGGAAGATCTGCCTCTGCAGAGCTTAACCAGAGGAAGAACTAAGTTCTTCAATGAAGGGTTAAACCCTTAGAGATGCAAATAACAGTCTTTTGTTTTTTTACCTCTTGTTTCATTGGAACAAGGCTTTTCTTTTGAGAATTAAATTCCCTAATCACTATATATTCTTTAAGTCTCTAGGGAGTTTTCTCTCTCTTTTTTACTTTTTCTCAAAGCTTATGGGTTTTTTTTTTCTTTTTTTTAACCTGAGGTCTTGGGTCCTTTATATAGTAGGGAGAAGTTTGCTGATTAGTTTTAGGAAATCTCTCATTGAGAGATCCTAGTTTATTTTGGGAGTTTTACCCACTGTTGGATCTTTGATCCAAAGGTTTCTGTCTTACAGAACATATTTTCTTATTTCTTAAACAAGATTAGGGAAATATTTTCCCATACAGAATTCATTCTGTAGATTGGTGATTTTTTTAATCAACGTTGGATTTTTTTTTAATCCAAAAGTGCTTGGTTTAACGGAGCACAATCCTTCTTTTTTTAAGAAGATATGAAAAATATTTTCCAACTTATAGGATTTTTGATCCGCCAACTTTCTGTTTAACAGAAAATATCATCTCTCATTTAGAAGTTCAATAGAATTTAATTCTATGCTTAATCACCATTGGATCTTTGATCCAACGGTTGCTTGTTGAGTAGAATTTAATTCTACGTAGGGAAGTGCCCTTACGTGTTTAACACGTGGGGATGTTTTGGCCTAGCAATTGTTTTAATTGTTGTGCATATATGCGTTGCATATAAGCACTCACGTGTTAAACACGTGGGGCTGTTTTAGCCTAGCAATTTTTTAATTGCAGTGTCTATATGCGTTGCATATAAGCAATCACATGTTAAACACGTATGGCTGTTTTAGCCTAGCAATTGTTTTAATTGCTGTGCCTATATGCGTTGCATATAGGCACTCACGTGTTAAACACGTGGGGTTGTTTTAGCCTAGAACTTTCCCTCGTCCCCTTTTTTATAAGGGAACAGACACATCTTCGGACGTTCGTTGGGACTTAAAGTAGTCTATAAAGACTTCCCTCCAGTCCTCGACCTTTTCTTCGTCCTCTATTTGAAGGGCTAATTGTTCGTTCGCTTCTTTTCCTTTGGATGACTCTATTAGGTCTTCTGAAGATATATCTGTTGGCGCGAGAACCCTGCGGCTTTGCACAATGATCCTCACGTCATTATGGTCTTCATCGGCCAAATCCTCTGCCAATTCGGTCAATGCATCCGCCTTGCTGTTTTCTGCACGTGGTATACTCTCCAGGATGTAAGAAGGGATTTGTGTCAACAGTTGCTACACTCTTTTGCTATACTTTATCAGCTCTGGCTTGCATGTCTGATAGTCGCCATTTACTTGGCCAACGATCAGCTAGGAGCATAGTCACATAATTCACGAATAATTCGGCGAATTCATGAATTTTTGATTGGCCGATTAATTCTCTGATTTAATCGCCACTGGCGAACGCTTCGAATAATTTGTGAATTATTCGCGAATAATTCAAATAAATAGCAAATAATTCACAAAAACAGTGAATAATTCGCAATATCAAAACCCTGCGCCTCATATATTAATTTCTTACTCGAAATCCTTCCCGAACATTTCCCGGATACTTGCCGAATCTTTTCCGAATACCTGCCGATTTTTTCCAAATAGCACCCCGAATCCGAATTTTCGACTTCACCAAATAATTCCCGAACTGCGAATTTGTGACAATGGCTGGGAGTCTCCATATGTGAGGAGGTCTTTGATTTCCATGTCAATAGCAATCTCTAGACCTGCTATCAAAGCTTCATATTCAGTCTCGTTATTAGTCCTTGGCTCTGTTAAGGAGAGGACATAATGCAATATCCCTCCTTGCAGAGTCATGAAGATAAGGCCCATCCCGGCTTTGATTATTGGGGTGTTTTTCTTTCTCCGCTTCATGGAAGATGCTCCATCGAAGTAGAGTTCCCATTAGGAATCATTTTCTTCTGCGGTTGTATCGAACGCATGTTCGTCTGGCAATTCGCAATTTAATGGGGAGTCAGCTGGTATCGGTTGCTCTGCAAGAAAGTCGGCAATGGCCTACCCTTTCACTGCTTTGAGGGGACAATACATTATCGAGAACTCCATCAGGAGGAGGGCCCATTTGGCAAGCCTTCCTATTAGTATGGCCCTTGATATTAGATATTTGAAAGGATCCACCTTCGATATGAGATGGACTTCGTGTGTCAAGACGTAATGTCCGAACTTCATTATTGCGAAGATCAGTTCCAGGCAATGTTTTTCGATGGGGGAATAGTTGTTTTCTGCCCTCAGAAGAACTCGACTCAAATAATACAGTGCTCTCTCCTTTCCCTGATCGTTCTCTTTTGCCCATAGTGCGCCTAGAGAACCCTCAAGGGCCGTTGTATATAGGATAAGAGGTTTTCTCTTAACCGGAGCAGTCAATACTGGCGGATTTTTCAGGTATTGTTTGATTTAGTCCAGTGCGTTTTGGCATTTTTGATCCCAGACAAACGGGGTCCCCTTCTTCATTAACTGACTGTAGGGACGACATTTTACAGAGAGGTTGGTTATGAACCGCCGGATATATGCGAGCTTTCCTTGGAGAGACCGCAGTTGTTTGAGGGTTCTTGGCATGGTCATTTCCATGATCGCCTTGATCTTTGAGGGGTTGATTTCGATATCTCGGTGATGTATGATGAATCCTAGGAATTTTCCTAAGGAGACTCCAAACGCTCATTTTAGAGGGTTCATTTTCAGATTATACTTCTGAAGATGTTGGAACACTATTTTTAGATATTCCCAATATTCCTCGTGAGATTTGCTCTTTAGCATAAGGTCGTCGATATAGCATTCGACGATCTCGTGTATGAGGTCATCGAAGATCTTTGTCATAGCCCTCTGGTAGGTTGCGCCAGCGTTCTTCAAACCGAAGGGCATCACTTTATAGCAGAATATACCCAATGGGGTTCGGAAGGAAATATGCTTTTGGTCTTCAGGATCCATTTTTATTTAGTTGTAACCTGAAGATCCATCCATGAAGGAGAAGTCCTCATGGGTAGACGTGTTATCGATCATCAGCTCGGTAACAGATACTGGAAAGTCATCCTTCAGGCAAGTTTTGTTGAGGTCCCGAAAGTCCACCCAGATGCGCACCGTCCCATTTTTCTTCATCACTGGAACGATGTTAGCGATCCAGTCGGGATATTCAACTTCTTGGATGAAACCAGAGTCGATTAGTTTCTTGACCTCAGTGTTGATGATCATCTCAAGTTCGAGTCGCATTCTTCTCGGTGCCTGTTTGATTGGTCTTATTCCCGGTGATATGGCCAGTTTATGTACTGCCACCTTTGGATCTAGACTAGGCATTTCAGAGTAGTTCCAGGCGAAGCAATTTTTATACTGCATAAGTACGTCTTTTAACGTGGCCACCTATTTTTCAGATAGTAGTTCATTGACGAACGTTGGCCTCAGATCATTTTCCGTCCCTAAGTCAATTTTTCTTAGGTTGTCCGCCGTAGTGTGTATCCCATCTTCCATCTATTTTAGTGCCGGTGGAAACTCTGGGATTATCTCGTCTTCGTCTTCATTTGCAAAGCACCTGCATAGGTCATTCATAGTCTCGTGCCCTCCCACTTTTGAGAGTGTTATCATATGGCAGGTACGAGTTCGTTTCCCTTTTTGATGTTGAGCTGGTCCTATCCTGATGGTATAGATCCTTTTGGCTCATGCTTTTGCGGCGGGGTTACCCTCCAGCTATCGGGTAATATAAACCTGCCTTGTCGATACTGATCTTCTACCTAGTCTTTGAAGGTGCAGCAGTCTTCAAGAGGGTGATTTATTACTCGGTGGTAGGAGTAATAATCCGGATGATGGACCTCGTTTATTTGTTCGGGGTGCCGAGACTCCGAAAGTGTCATCATCTGGTGCTTCATGACAAGGTTGAATATTTTCCCTGTCTTTTCTTGAGGGAAAGAGTATTCCCGACCCATCTTCTTTATAAAGGACGGGCTCCAATCGAGTTTTTCTCGATTGCGTGGCGTCTTGGATCTGCTTTGTTGTCTTCAAACGTTGTTTGCGTTCTTGGCCCTGTTTTGCCTCTATTTTGGGATTTTCCTTTCCAGCGAGAACATATAGCGGGCTGGGGATGAAGAGCATCACGGTCTACTTTCTCTGCAAATTGCTGACTGAGACGCTGCGTCCTGGCCTTTTCATAAATGGCTATTTCACGGCTGTAATTGTCCCGGCTCGTTTGACAAGCTTCTTTTATTAATCTGTCAATTTGTTCTTCCAGCAACGGACTTAACATTTCTAGACCGGGATCTCGCTCCGATTTGACGTCACAGCTATTTGGAAGAGCATCTTCCACTTCACTTGAGCTGTTTACGACGCAGAAACTATGGATCTGCTCCTGTTTCTTGGATCGAATGTATCCGAGCCCAGTTGTCTCCATCTTCCCGTTGGGTATCTTTCGTTGAGTTCTAGGAATATCCTAAATATTTTTGTAGAATTGGGCTTGTCGAAAAGTTTGTTCGAGGGGTACACCTTGGCATCTTAAAAGCCTTTTCAATCCTTCCATGTAATATGTTGGCAGACGGATCGGTTGAAGCTTGTCGAGTGCAAAATCGGCACCATGCCGGACTTCTTTTTCTACTTTAGTCTCCGTAGATTGGTAGAAGAGGATCGCCTTTTCACATTTTCACCTCGAAGGGACGTAGAAAGTTTGCAGTTCTTGTACGTTGTATTTATAGAGCGCATCAAGTTTCTTGTAGTGCCGGGGCGGAGCCATTGTGATTTGTAGACTCTGATCCGTTTTGGCGAGAATTTGTATTGACGGGTGGACGGAGAACGCTGCATTAGTTTCGTCCTCGGAGTCGCTGCCAAAAACCAAGATAGGAGTAGATGGTCTGGGCTTATTGTTTTCTTTTTAGGGTTGCCACAAGTAAACTATTTGTAACGACTCTGATTTTACTGTACGAAAATTTTTAAGTTAATGTACATAAAGGAGTTTGCAAGCCTGAGTACACTTTATAAGTTATTTTTGTTTAAGAACAGCAAGAAACAACTTGTAGCTCATTGGTAAAGCCTTACACTGCTGTGACGTTGTCCCTGCGTTCGAATCCCCTACGACACATATTATTTTTTTCTGAATTTTCTTTTAAACTTTTTAGAAGCCCAAAAGTTTACACGTGCACTGCATATAGAAATGAAAATTCAGAAGGAAAAAACATGTGCATAATAATATAATCAGAGAGAAGGACACATGTACGCAATCCACCGGCCCCTACCCACTTTTGGACCGGTGAGATCCCTTGATGGGCCAGCGCCGACGGTCGTCCATAGGGGAAAAGTCCCCGTGTTCTGCACACAAAACCTTTGGCCTACCCCCATTACCCCTGCACTTTTTGTTTACTTTGAAATTAAACAGAGAATTCAATCTCATCTTTAAATCAAATTTTAATGCATTTTAATTCATTCTTTCAATTCCAAAACCCTATTTTCACACTATAAATACAACCCCATACCCTAGCCTCTCCTCATTTTGAAATCCCTAGCAAAAATTATCAAATTTTTCTAAGTACAAGTGGAGTTAGTCAAAAACAACCTTCCGGCGAGGATCAAAGCAAGTTCCGGCGACCCCGTGACTCCACGAAGGCTACCACATCTCCTTCTACCTCCTTCCTACCTTTCTAACTAGTAAGTCCCCCCTCATTCTTCTCTTTCTACATAAAAAGTTCTTTTTTTCAAAATATGTCGGTATGTAGAGTAACACCGACTTTTGATTCTAAAACCTTGAAATCACACTTTTTCTTAATCATTGCCCATCCATATCCTTAACATATGTTTATAACCATAAAAATAATAATTAGAAACAACTTTCACTTTAAATCATCATGTTAAATAACTTTAAATTGAGTTTTACATTTAAATACCATGAACTTTGTATCTACCATATTTAATTGTTTTGCTTACTATTACCTCTAGAAAACTTCACGGGGTAATGACCTACCCCTCACGTACACACATGTTTACATAGCACGATACTCTTGGAAACATATTTTTGTGGAAAATACAATATTTCATTAAAATACCATGAACTACAAAAACTCGGTTTTCTTTGAATTATATTATCAAAACTCTTTGCGATTATACCTCTACAACCCATATTGGGGAACCCGTTATTAGATGGTGCGGATTATTCTAAATTCTCGGGCTAGTAGAGCGAGATGCAGACCTCCTCACGGAGTATTTTGTCTCGAAAGATTTTTAATACGATTTTTAAGAAAAACGGTATTTTCTATTTAATAATAAAATTAATTTTAATAATTATATAAATATTATCAAACCACATATTTTCAAGATATAATAAAATTCTATGTTTTCTAAAAAATAAAAGAATGATAAGTTTCACCAAAATACCCTCATGTTATCCAAAAGACAATTTTTACACTAAACTACCTTGAACTATCCAAGCTAAACTACTATCACTAAAATACTTCAAGTTCTTAATATCCACATTCATGGAAACCCTAAATAATATAAATAATTTCTCGAGGTCATTTTGAAAATATATATTAAAAATATTTTTCATAAAACCCACTCGAGTTATATAAAATTACATTTAATGAGCTTAGTAAATATAGGTTTAGGCGGGATCAATTCTCTTGAGCTTCAGGAAGTCGAAGAAAGTGAGTGCTTGCCTATTTAAAGTAGAAAACTAAAACAGAGTTATCAATAATAATTGTCTTGAAAAAAGACACAAATCCTGATGTCCATGTGCAGTAGTTACCGATAACTCCCGAACCTAATTCAGGATCCAAATCAGTTTAAGTGTCTAACTCAAGTCTGAGTCTAAATCAATTCTGAGTCTAATTCAAACATGAATCCAACTCAAACATGAATCCAATACTA
This sequence comes from Agapanthus africanus, assembly GCA_030015575.1. Lineage (NCBI taxonomy): Eukaryota > Viridiplantae > Streptophyta > Magnoliopsida > Asparagales > Amaryllidaceae > Agapanthus > Agapanthus africanus. The sequence goes on from CM057338.1 coordinate 984,320,762, forward strand.
ACATGAATCCAACATGAATACTTGAACCTGAACTGAATACTAGATCAATATCAACATGCAAACATGACTTGAATTGACCGAACCATGGTTATAACTTGACTTGATTACAAGCTTACCTGTTTACATCCTAAACCTGATTACATGAACAACTTGTATCCAAGGTATCAGCAAGTCTTGTAACTATAATCAACACAATATACATTACGGGGTTTAACGGGGTAGATTGGTACGGAATGTGTTAAAAGTGGCACGATGATGGACCTAAAAGACACATACATGAACTCTCGCGCCGTTGTCCCGTAGGTTTTGACGAGGCCTTATATTTACATGTTACCATTATCCACGGGATAGTTGGACTCCTCTCGTATACACTGATACACTATGTACCAAGCTACAAACAACTACGTTAGTATAACAAACATATACTTGTTCAGATTACCAGTCATATATTCTTTACTTGTTCTATTCCACCCTTATCTTTGGGACTTAACGAGCACTAGTTCGCTGACGACATTCATGTCTCTTTCTTTCTTTGGAATGTTCGTCAGGAGGACCCGACTCTCAGAAGACCGAGCCCAGCCGGGAGGACTTAGATTAGTTCATAGAGGAGCCAGACTTCTAGCTGTTACTTGTACTTACCTTTTCTTTTGTATGCCAGCGTTTAGGCATTGTTTTTATCATTGTACATTTCCTTTTCAAATCATTTTTAATGTAAAGAATAGATATTAAAGTTTCTGTTTATATTACATCTCTTATTATTCTTGTGTATTTATTTATATTGTTTATTTACGCTTAACGCGTTTACTTATGAGTAAATACGTCGCGTGCCCGCCACACCTACTTCCCCGTACACCGGGAAGCAGGGCATGACAGGTTTTGTTGGCGGCCCATGCAGGTCAGTTTTCCATGGAATCCTAATCAATATATCACAAGAATTATAAGAATCAGCAACTATACAACCTTTACATTTTTAATCTCTTGAATCTATCCTAACCCTTCCTTTTCTTTCAAGGTTATAGATTCACCAAACAACACGAGTACCAATATCAATAGCAAAACCCCACCACCTCCTTTACCATTACCACCTACTGTTATAGCTCCCATTAATGAGCAGATGGCATTGCTTGAGGCGATCAAGAGTCTCTTGGAGGGTCAGCAGCAGCAAACTGCTATTCTCATGCACCGTCCAGAGACCGAGGCACCCACTGTTAAGCAATTACGGGCTTTGCACCCGAAAAATTTCTCTGGGAAAGAGAGCCCACTGGAGGCTGAAGAATGGTCTCATTCTATAGAAGATGCCTGGCAGCAGCATAAGTACCAGAGATTGCTTGGGTGAGAGTTGCGAAGCTGCAACTAACAGATAATGCCAGAGTCTGGTGGAAGGATGAAGAAAGCCAACTCGCCCAACCGATTGAGTGGAGGACATATCACGATATTTGCGACGTGAAATATTTCCATGAGACTGCTCGTTTCGACATGGAACATCAGTTCATCCACTTACAGCTAGGTTAAATGTGGAACAAATTTGTGGATGAATACGATGCTGAGTTTACTATGCTTAGAAGGTAAGATATGTCTCAATATTCAAATTTCCTAATATCACATACTACACTGCTAACACAAGGTCGTAATAGGTTCGCGGCACACCTTATCCAACTGCTGAGATCAGGGCACGGAGATTCAGCAAGGGTTAGACCCAGAAATTCAAGCTGCATTAGCTACAGGGGATTTCCCAACCCATGATCTTGCTCTGAAGGCTGCCCGACGTTATGAGGCAGTGGTGAAGAAGAAGGGTAGACCTCAAACTGCCTGTGTGAAATGCCCTGCCACTCAAATGGCAGGAGGAGCCATTTCCAGGCCGCCTTTTGTACCCAAGAGACCGGGAGTAACTTTTAACTGGCCCAGTCCAGACTTTTGCTTCTATTGCAAGAGGAATGGACACCTAGCGAAGGACTGCAGGCATGAGAATGGCCTATGTTTGATTTGTGGCGCGTCCACTCACGCGATTGAAGCTTGCCCACATCGTTTCAACCCAGCTCCTACACCCCGACCAGCAATCACTTTTCTGCAGCGGTCAGCTATCCAGGCTCCTGCACCTCGTCTTGCTTTACTTGCTCCACCTCCACATGGATCTCCTGCACGGCCTCCTCGTCAGTTCCATCAGGAACAGAGGAACATGCCTCAAGGGCAGAAGAACCTGCCCCAAGGATAGAGGAATGTGCCTCCAGCAAGGATGAATGTACCCCGGCGACAGGCTTTCACAATGACAGTTGAGGAAGCCGAAGCCACTGTCCAAGTCATCACTGGTAACTCCCAATCTTTCAAATCTTTTCAATCCTTATACATCAATATATTCTTTTCCTATACCTAAACATATCCCATACAACTTAGGTACAATCTTAGTAGCCTCCCTACCTACCTTAGCACTCTTTGATACTGGAGAATCATATTGCTTTATGTCGTAACTGTTCATCCAAACTTATGCGATTCCAGTTAAACCGCTCGTATCCAGCTGGAATGTCAGTTCAGGGAAAGGATTTCTAAAGGAAACTATGGGATATGATCTGTGTCCAGTGGTTGTCTGCAGTAGAGAATTTTATGCGGACTTCAAGGTGTTGGACATACCGAACTTCGAAGTAGTCTTGGGAATGGACTGGCTATGAACTTTCTTCGCTACAATTGACTGTCGTCAAAGGAGGGTAGTGTTCGAGATACCAAATCATCCGATCTTTTATTTCAAGAGTGGAGACTGTACCCTGAAACCTAGCACATACAAGGCTAAACCAAAGATGGCAATGATTGCAACATTACAGGCAGAAGAAGAAAAGCCAGAGGTAGTTCGAGAGTTTGAGGACGTATTCCCTGAAGATATAACAGGTTTGTCTCTCGATCGAGCTCTTTAATTCAGCATTGATTTAACACCTGGTGCACAACCGGTGATCAAAGCTCCGTACCGGTTAATTCTTGAAGGATTGAAGGAGGTCCGTACTCAGTTGGATGAACTTCTGAAGAAAGGTTGGATTCTTCCCAGTACTTAAAGTTGGGGATCTCCAGTTTTACTTATGAAGAAGAAAGAAGGTTCATACAGAATGTGTATAGACTACCGAGCTCTGAACGAAGTGACGATAAAGAACAAGTATCCACTACCACTCATCGACGATCTTTTCGATCACCTAAGTGGGTATTGCGTATTCTCAAAGCTAGATCTTCGTTCGGCTTATCATCAGGTGAAGGTCAAAAAGTCTGATATTCCGAAGATGGCATTCGGGACTCGCTATGGTCATTATGAATTTCTCGTGATGCCATTTAGAGTGACCAACGCACCTACTATGTTTATGAATCTGATGAACCAAGTTTTCCGAGAGTACTTAGACAGGTTTTTTGTCATCTTCATCGACGACATCCTGGTGTATTCAAAGAACCGGAAAGAACACGCTGAGCATTTGCGGATTGTCCTGGAGACATTGCGACAGCATCAACTCTATGCCAAGTACAACAAGTGCGAATTTTGGATAGATCAAGTTCTCGGACATATTGTTTCGGGTGAAGGAAACTCAGTAGATCCAGCTAAAGTAGCAGCTGTCAGTGAATGGCCGACACCAAAGACGGTGAAGGATATTCAAAGTTTCTTGGGTTTAGCAGGATGCTACCAAAGGTTCATCGAAGGTTTCTCAAAGATTGCAGCACCCCTGACCAAGCTCACATGTAAAGATGAAGCGTTTGTGTGGTCAGAAGCATGTGAACAAGCTTTTGTAGAACTCAAGTCAAGATTGACATCAGCTCCTATTCTAGTAATACCTGACCAATCTGGAGGATTTGTTGTGCATTGTGATGCATTCGGTAAGGGATTAGGTTGTGTTCTACACAAGCATGGAAAAGTTGTAGCTTTTGCATCAAGGCAACTGAAAGTTCATGAGCACAACTATCCAACACATGACTTGGAGTTAGCGGCCGTTATCTTTGCAGTAAATATTTGGCGCCACTATCTCCTAGGAGAACGAGTAGATATATACACTGACCATAAAAGTCTGAAGTATGTATTTACTCAGAAGGAATTGAATATGCGGCAAAGAAGATGGCTAGAATTTATGGCAGACTTCGACATCAACCTATAATATCATCCAGGGAAGGTGAATGTAGTTTCTGATGCATTTAGTCGCCAGCCAGTATCAATGAATCTCACCGCACAGTGGAAGCTACAACAGGAATTGCACGGGATGGAGATAGAAGTGGTTATGCCAGGTAACACTTCGTATTTGATGAACTTATAAGTTCAGTCTACTATTGTCAATCAAATCAAAGCAGCTCAAGCAAGTGATGCCAAGCTGCAAAAGATCCGAGAACAACTAGAAAGTGGACTTCGAACAGACTTCATCATCCACAAAGACGGATATTTGAGATACAGAAGTAGATTGTATGTACCAAAAGGTCCTGTTTGGGAAGAGTTAATGAAAGAAGCTCACAGCTCTCCGTACTCAGTACAGCCTGGCGGTACAAAGATGTACAAAGATCTATGGCAGCACTACTGGTGGCATAGAATGAAACGCGAACTAGCCAGAAGCGTAGCCAAGTGTTTGGTGTGTCAGTAAGTAAAGGCTGAACATCACAGAACTGCTGGTCTACTTCAGCCATTACCTATACCAGAATGTAAATGGCAACACATTACCATGGACTTCGTGACTGCCCTTCTTCGCAACATGAAGGGTAATGATGCAGTATGGGTTATTGTGGATCGACTCACCAAATCGACTCACTTTATTCCCTTTTGAGTTGGCCAATCTACCGAGACACTAGCAAAGAAGTACATGGAGGTAAGCATGAATCGAAAGTAAGATTTAACCTCAATATGTACTATTATTGATACCCATGAACTCATGCAGGAGATTGTGAGATTACATAGATTACCGGTTTGCATCGTCTCCGATCGTGACACCAGATTCCGATCACAGTTTTGGCAGAGTCTACAAGCTAGCCTATGAACGAGTCTGAACTTCAGTACAGCTTACCATCCATAAACAGATAGACAGTCTGAGCGGACAATTCAGATTCTAGAAGACATGCTAATAGCTTGTATGTTAGACTTCGGAGGTTCGTGGGAAGATCACCTACACCTTGTGTAGGTTTCATACAACAACAGCTATCAGGCGAGTATTGGAATGTCACTGTTGGGGTCAAAAATTGCACCCCGGTTGACCAATTCAAGGTCAAGATCAACCTCAAGCCAGGTGGGCCCAAGCCCAGATCAAGTGGGCTTATGCCCGAGTCGAGCCCGAACATGAAGTGGCCGGCCTCTCCCATGCCGAAATAAAAAATCATGTAATAAATAATTTTGATGTAATTTTTTATGCATGAATGTAAGCAAAATGGGCATAAACCTAAATTTTTGTAAAGCCTATGGCTTATGTGCAAAAAGAAATAGCACATGAGGTATGGGATAGGCAAAATACCATTTTGTAAAGCCCAAGGGATTATATGTAAATGTGTAAGCCTATATAAGGCAACATGATGTTGAAATAAAGATGAACATTTTATTCTCTAAAAACTCTGGGGTTTTTGTGCCTTCTTCTCCTTCCTCAAGGTTCTAAACCTTCTCCTTTCTTTTGAATTAAATCAAGAGTTTTACTCTTCCTTTTCCAAAACTAAATAGTTTTTCACCACAAAACCCACAAAGGGGAGCTCAGATCTTCCATTAGATCTCAAAAAGGGGAGATTTTTAAATCTCACCCCTTTTCTCCAAGATCCGACCAACCGACAGGAAGAAGAAGGAGACCCATCTCCAGGAATCCCATCATGGGAAGATCCAGGGCCAAAAGGGAGAAACAAAGTAGCCCCCTTTGATCATTTCTAAATTTTTTAGGAGTTTAACTCCATTCAAGATCTGTTGGAGTTCAACTATGTAAATTAATCTCTTTTCAGGAGTTTAACTCCAGGGGTCAAATCGGGACCACAACTCTCAGTGCAGGGACAAAGTCCCCTTTTCTGTTGACGCCCAGCACCTGTGTGCCAAGCACGTGGGGTGCTGGCGCCCGACGCCCACGTGCCAAGCGCGTGGGGCGCCCGGCGCACATGTGCCAAGCGCGTGGGGCGCTCGGCGCCCATAGCGCTAGCGCTTACGTACCAAGCGCGTGGGGCGCCCAGCGCACATGTGCCAAGCGCGTGGCGCGCTCGGCGCCCAGAGCGCTAGCGCTTACGTACCAAGCGCGTGGGGCGCCCAGCGCCCACATGCTAAGCGCATGAGGCGTCCAGCGCCCAGAGCGCTCGCGCTCAGTACCCAGCGTCTGCATGCCATGCACGTGAGGCGCTGGCCCCCACGCGTCCTTTGGACGCTTTTTCCCCATTTTTATATATATGTATATATGTATGTATGTATGTATGTATGTATACACACACACACACACACACACACACTCCACGACACTGTCCCTGTTAGAAAAAAAATTCTAACGGGGCGCTGCCTCGCACCCCGCAAGGGGGCTGCTAGCCCCGTTGAACCCCAGCCCGTTATCCGGGTAGCAGGACCCCCGTAAAAAATCTGCGAGGCTCCCGATATATCCAAAACCCCTTCAAAACACAACACTGCATATTGAGTTCGCATGACCTGTTTGACCCGTCAATCGGAGCATCTCTCACACCAAAGGCGAGGAGTAATTAACGGCAGCTTAGTCCGCGGCTGCCGGAGATTCGGATCCCCACAATCAATAAACCCCAGCCTAACCTAGGCAGGGGGAATCTGTAATGCGCCTGACATGAGCACGCGTATTCCCATCTCAATGGGGTGACGAAAAACACCCTACAGTCACCATTTGCAGCTCTCTATGGAAGGATGTGTCGTTCACCACTAAGTTGGGACGACATCGGAGATCGTGAACTCCTTGGACTACAGATGATCGTGGCAACTGTGGACGTAGTTCGCACGATCAGGGAAAGAATGCGCATAGCCCATGACCGACAGAAGCACTGGGCTGATGCAAAGCACTGACACCTGGAGTTCCAACCTGGAGTCATGTTTTCTTAAAGATCTCTCCAAACCGTGGAGTAATCTGCTTTGGCAAGAGAAGTAAGCTTAGTCCCAGATATATAGGACCGTTCGACATACTCGAATGAGTCGGAGAAGTGGCATACCGTTTAGCACTACCACCCTCATTGGAAGGAGTCCACAACGTGTTCCGCATATCCCAGCTTAGAAGATATGTGAGCGACCCCAACCACATCCTTGATCACTCCGAGCTCACTGTACAGACAAACCTATCTTTTGAGCAACAACCCATTGAGATCCTGAACAGAAAGTTGAAGAAACTGCGGAACAAGGAAGTAAACCTGGTCCGAGTGATGTGGAGAAAAGATTCACCAGGAGAATCAACGTAGGAACGGGAAGATGACATGCGTGCAAGATACCCTTTCTTATTTTTAAACTAGTCCTTATGTAACTGTAAATTTTGAGAATGATATTTTTATAGGGAGGGTAGAATGTAAAGACTCTGATTTTACTGTACGAAATTTTGTAAGTTAATGTATAGAAAGGAGTTTGCAAGCCTGAGTACACTTTATAAGTTATTTTTGTTTAAGAACATCAAGAAATAACTTGTAGCTCATTGGTAAAGTCTTGCACTGCTACGACGTAGCCCCTGTGTTCGAATCCCCTCAGGCACATATTATTTTTTTCTGAATTTTCTTTTAAACTTTTTGGAAGCCCAAAAGTTTACATGTGCACCCCACATAGAAATGAAAAGTCAGGAAAAACAAACATGTGCATAATAATATAAACAGAGAGAGGGACACATGTACACAATCCACCAGCCCCTACCCACTTTTGGACCGGCGAGATCCCTTGATGGGCCGGTGACGACGGTCATCCATAGGAGAAAAGTCCCCGTGTTCTTTACACAAAACCTTTGGCCTACCCCCATTACCTCTGCACTGTTTGTTTACTCTGAAATTAAACAGAGAATTCAATTTCATCTTTAAATCAAATTTTAATGCATTTTAATTCATTCTTTCAATTCCAAAACCTTAATTTCACACTATAAATACAACCCCATACCCTAGCCCCTCCTCATTCTGAAATCCCAAACCAAAATTATCAAATTTTTCTAAGTACAAGAAGAGTACAAATGGAGTTAGCCAAAGACCACCTTCCGGCGAGAATCTAAGCAAGTTTCGGTGACCCCGTGACTCGACGAAGGCTACCACATCTCCTTCTACCTCCTTCCTACCGTTCTAGCTAGCAAGTATCACCTCATTCTTCTTTTCCTACATAAAAAGTTCTCTTTTTCAAAACATGTCGGTAAGTGGAGTTAACACCGACTTTTGATTCTAAAACCTTGAAATCACACTTTTCATTAATCATTACTCATACAAATTCTTAACATATGTTTATAACCATAAAACTAATAATTAGAAACAACTTTCACCCTAAATCATCATGTTAAATAACTTTAAATTGAATTTTACATTTAAATACCATGAACTTTGTATCTACCATATTTAATTGTTTAGCTTACTATTATCTCTAGAAAACTTCACGGGGTAGTGACCTACCCCTCACGTACACACATTTTTACATAGCACGGGACTCTTGGAAATATATTTTTGTGGCATAAACAATATTTCATTAAAATACCATGAACTATAAAAACCTTGTTTTCTTTGAATTGTATTATCAAAACTCTTTGTGATTATACCTCTACAACCCATTTTGGGAAACCGATTATTGGATGGTGCGGATTATCGTATATCCTCGGGCTAGTAGAGCGAGATGCAGACCTCCTTACGGAGCATTCGGTCTCGAAAGATTTTTAATACGATTTTTAAGAAAAAACGACATTTTCTATTTAATAATAAAATTAATTTTAATAATTATATAAATATTATTAAACCAAATATTTTCAAGATATAATAAAATTCCATGTTTTCTAAAATATAAAATAATGACAAGTTTCACCAAAAATATCCTCATGTTATCCAAAAGACAAGTTTTACACTAAACTACTTTGAACTACCCAAGCTAAACTACCATCACTAAAATACTTCAAGTTCTTAAAATCCACATTCAAGGAAACCCTAAAAAATATAAATAATTTCTCGAGGTTATTTTGAAAATATATATTAAAAATATTTTTCATAAAACCCTTTGGAGTTATATAAAATTACATTTAAGGACTTTAGTAAATATAGGTTTAAGCGGGATCAATTCTCTTGAGCCTTAGGAAGCCAGAGAAAGTGGGTGTTTGCCTATTTAAGGAAACTAAAACGGAGTTATCAATGGTCATTGTCTTGGAAAAAGACATAAATCTTGCCGTCCATGTGCAGGCAATTACCGATAACTTCCGAACCTAATTCAGGATCCAAATCAGTTTAAGTGTCTGATTCAAGTCTGAGTCTAAATCAATTCTGAGTCTAATTCAAACATGAATCCAACTCAAACATGAATCCAATACTAACATGAATCCAACATGAATACTTGAACCTGAACCTGAATACCAAAACAATATCAACTTGCAAACATGACTTGACTTGACCAAACCATGGCTATAACTTGACTTGATTACATGCATACATGTTTACATCCTGAACCTGATTACATGAACAATTTGTATCCATGGTATCGGCAAGTCTTGTAGCTATAATCAACACAATATACATTACGGGGTTTAACGGGATAGATTGGTACGGAATGTGTTAAAAGTGACACAATGACGGACATTAAAAGACATATACATGAACTCTCGTACTGTTGTCTCGTGGGTTTTGATGGGGCCTTGTACTTTCATGTTACTATAGTCCACGGGATAGTTGGACTCCTCTCGTATACACTGATACATTCTGTACCAAGCTATAAACAACTACATTAGTATAACAAATGTCACGCCTCGCTTCCCGGTGTACGGCGAAGGGGACGCGACGAGGTCCGCTATGTATATACTTAGAAGTACATACGCTAAGCGTATCTAAACATTATAAAAGTAAATCATAAGAGACAAGAGATATAGAAATAACATCAACTTTATTAATAACATTCTTTTGTACAATGCATGAAAAGTAAATACAACTGAAATGAAAAGCGATGCCTAAACAGTGGCATAACAGGAAATGAAAATACTGAATAGAACAAGGTACAATATCTAGAGCTTGGGGTCTTCGTGAAACTGCTCCAAGTCTTCACCGGTGGGCTCGATCTCTGCTGGGTCCAAAGCACCTGACGACATTTAAAGAAGAAAGAAATAGAATGTCGTCAGCGAACAGGTCGCTCGGTAAGTCCCAAAGATAAAGAAGAATTAGAAAAAACAGAATAAGAGTATTTCCTAAAGAGGTTGTAAAATATTATAGAATATTGTGTTAACGCTGTTGTTTGTAGTTTGGTACAGAAGGATGCCAGTGTAACCGAGAGGGGTCTCTATATGATAGAGATCAGGGCAAACGGAATGTACAAGGAACCGTTAAGCCACGGTACAACAGCAACGGAATATATGTTAGGTGTCTTAATCTGACCACCTCGTGCCACCTTTAACACCTTCCGTACCAATCTACCCCTTAAACCCCGTAGTGTTTTGATAGTATTGTTGTATTGTATTATGTAAGTTGGATGACCGACCAAAACCATGATATCAGTAAACATGTTGTAACTGCATAATCAGATAAATGCAATAACGGAATAATGGATGTATATCCATGGTTTGATTCAATCAAGTTGTATAGATTGTTAACTGGATTCTGGGATTCATGTGTTCATATTGAGTTGGAATATTAAAGAATATAGATTGACTTGAATCATTTTCAAGTCAGAAATAATCAGACTCAAACCCGAGTCAGACTAAAAGAAATATAATTTGAAGTTCTATAATTGTTAGGGTCCTTATTGTAAATTATAAAACTTGAGGGGGTTTTATGTAAAAAGTACTTTTGTATAGTTTTCAAGATACACCTCAAGTATTTATTATTCGTCTTTATGCTTATAATGAGTGTGATTTTATTTTGTCTTATTTCTAGTAAAAATATTCTAATTACATAAATAATGGTATTAATTTGTAATATTGATTTAATTGAAATTCATGGTATTTTAATGTAACTTTTAATCTTGTGATTTTTAGGAAAATGTGGAAAATTTATCTTATAATAAAATAGGTGTTTAAATAATAAATATACATATGTTTATACAAGAATAATTTTTAATAAATATTTTATTTTCCAAAAATCTCATTTTTCTTAAATGTCGTATTTTAAACCTTTCGAGACCGAATGCTCCTTGCGGAGGTCTGAATCTCGCACTACTAAGCCCGAGGGTGCACGATAAACCGTACAATCCCTAAAGTGTTCCCCAAATGTGGGTTGTAGTGGCGATTTGCAAAGATTTTATAAATACTAATCATTTAGAAAACGGTTTTATAAAGATAAGGTATTTATTTGCAAAAGGGTGTAAATTTCCGTATTTTAGATTCTAGGGTTTCCTAATCCAACTAGCCTATTTCTAAATGGTCTAAATGACACATCATTAGAAGCCTCAAATTGCCTCTTCACCGCCAATTGCGGCCAGGTAAGTGCCAGGTGAGTGGGAGGCTCTCCACTACAAGTAGTGGTCCTAATTAAGTAACCACTCGCCTTAGACACACTTGCCTAGACACCATAAAGTCAGGTTTAGATAAACGATCGATGTCCATGTCGTATTTTCCTATTAAAAGATTTTGTTTTAAAATTGTATACAACTTAAAACTTTCAGAAAAGGTTTATAAAGAAAATGGTATTTTAATGTAAAGTCTTGTATTATCGTATTCTAAGTTTTGATGATATCAATTAGGGTTGTATTTGCGTGTGTGTGGAGGTAGGTCATTACCTCGTGATCTATTTTAAGGTATAGCATTATTAAAGGGTTAAATGTGAAAACTAAACATTGTGGTATTTAAGTGGGAAAAAATATGATAAATGGAAACGTTATCATTTCATGTGAGAAACTTTATCCAAATTGATTTTTAAGTGATTAGTAGTCAATATGAATATGTTTAAGCATTATGGAATTAGTGACAAGTGAGTTTTGATAGAAAACCGAATCGGCAATCGGTTTGTTCCGATTTCCGTCGGGTTTGAAAAATCGTATTTTAATGGAAGAAAGAAATGTAGAAAAAGGGGGACTTACGGGTTTGGACAACGCTAGAGAGTGATAGAAAGGTAGTGGGTTTGTCGGTGCATCGAAACGTCGTGAAGAGGTCCTAGTACGATGGCCGGGATTTCACCGTCGATTTCGGCAGCGCTTCGCATTTCGCTCGTTTTCCGACGTACCAAGTTCTCTCGAAATTTTTAGAGAGTGGACTTAGGAATGTAGGGTGAGAGGGTAGAGGGTATGGGGGTTTATATAGGGTTAGGCTAGGGTTAGAGTTTTTAATAAAAAAAATTATAAAAAATATACAAAATCATTAAAAATTCATTAAACATAGGAGTAAAAGGGATTTACTGGCCAAATGATAACCGATCCAAGCATTTAGAATATCCAAGAGGGTGGACCAGGTCAAGATCCAATTTTTCTCTGTTGGTGACTCGGCCGTCCGGCCAAGTCCGGCCGGCGGCGTCGGACCGAGTCGGTAGAGTCGCCGGCCGGCAGCGCCGAGTCGGGCCGAGTCAGGGGTCCAATGGCCGGGGATTCTTGGGGGGTACAATTTGGTATATTTACTTTTTGTTGTCCAGTACATATTTTGGGAGTTATGGACTTTTTACAATTGATTTCCAAAAAAAATTAAAACAAAATAAATACAAAAATAATGTGGGACATGGATTTGAACTCCGGTGGCTTGGTTCAGCAGTGCAAGGTATTACCAATGAGCTACAAGCTCCTTCTTGCAATTATGGAGTGAAATAAATACTTAAAGAGATATCAGCCGCAATAAATACTCCAAGTATACATTGAATTTAAATCAATTCTTTATACTTTAAAAATGGAGTTGTTACAGTCTACCCTCCTTACAAAAATTTCGTCCTCGAAATTTACAACTTTTATTTGAGGACTAGTTTACAAAGTGGTGTGGATATCTAGTACGCATTTCATCCTCCCTTTCCCAAGTGGACTCTCCTGGAGTTTCTTTCCTCCACATCACTCGAACCAAGTTAACTTCCTTGTTCCGAAGTGTCTTCACTTTCTTGTCAAGGATCTCCACGGGTTGTTGATCACAAGGCAAGTAGGGCTGTATAGTGAGCTCGGAATGATCGAGAACATGGCTGGGGTCACTCACATACTTTCTGAGTTGGGATATATGGAACACATTATGCACTCCTTCCAATGAGGGTGGAAGCGCTAAACGTTATGCCACTTCACCGACTCGTTCGAGTATGTCGAACGGTCCAATGTATCTCGGACTTAGCTTACCCCGTCTTCCAAATCGGATCACTCCGCGGTTCGGAGATATCTTCAGGAATACATGATCTCCTGGCTGGAACTCCAAGTGTCGTCTCTTTGTATCAGCCCAGTGCTTCTGTCGATCTTGGGCTATGCGCATCCTTTCCCTGATAGTACGGATCACATCAACAGTCTCTACTATCATCTCCGGTCCAAGAAGTTCCCTATCTCCGACGTTGTCCCAACTTAATGGAGATCGGCACTTCCTTCCATACAATGCTGCAAAAGGTGACATTCCTATGCTTGCTTGGTAGCTGTTGTTGTACGAAAACTCCACAAGATGTAGGTGATCTTCCCACGATCCTTTGAAGTCTAGCATACACGCTCTGAGCATATCCTCCAAGATCTGAATAGTTCGTTCCGACTGACCATCTGTTTGTGGATGATAAGCCGTGCTGAAGTTCATACTTTTTCCCAAGCTTGCTTACAGACTCTGCCAAAATTGCGATCGGAATCTGGTGTCACGATCGGAGACAATGCAGACCGGTACTCCATGAAGTCTCACAATTTCCTGTATGAGTTCATGGGTATCAGAGATAGTACATTATGAAGAGTTTAAATCTAAATTAGATTATTACCTCTATGTACTTCTTTGCTAGTGTCTCAGTTGATTGGCCAACTCGAAATGGGATGAAGTGAGCCGACTTTGTAAGTCGATCCACAATGACCCATATGGCATCGTTACCCTTTGTGCTGCAAGGAAGAGCAGTCACAAAGTCCATCGTGATGTGTTGCCACTTCCATTCTGGGATTGGTAATGGTTGAAGTAATCCAGCAGTCCTGTGATGTTCAGCCTTTACTTGCTGACACACCAAGCATTTTGCGACGCTTCTGGCTACTTCACACTTCATTCCATGCCACTAATAATTCTGACGTAGATCTTTGTACATTTTGGTACCTCCAGGATGTACTGAGTAGGGAGAGCTGTGAGCTTCTTTCATTCACTCTTCCCGAACAAGACCTTTTGCTACACACAATCTGCTGTCGTATCTCAAAGATCCGTCTTCATGGATGATGAAGTCTGTTCTGAGTCCATTCTCCACTTGTTCTCTGATCTTTTGCAACTTAGCATCGCTGGCTTGAGCTGCTTTGATTTGATTGATAATGGTTGATTGAACTTGTAAATTCATCAAACTTGAAGCATTACCTGGCATGACTACTTCAATCTCCATCTGATGCAAGTCTTGTTGAAGCTTCCACTGAGCAGTGAGATTCATTGCTAATGGTTGGCGACTAAGAGCATCAGGTACTACATTCACCTTCCCTGGGTGATATTGCAAGTTGATGTCAAAGTCCGCCATGAGTTCTAACCATCTTCTCTGCCGCATAGTCAACTCCTTCTGAGTAAACACGTACTTCAGGCTCTTATGATCTGTATAGATGTTCACTCGTTCACCAAGTAGATAATGACGCCAAATCTTGAGAGCAAAGATGACGACTGCCAACTCAAATCATGCGTCGGATAATTGCGCTCGTGAATCTTCAGTTGTCTTGAAGCATAAGCCACAACCTTACCGTGCTGATGTAGAAAACAGCCTAATCCCTTACCGGATGCATCGCAATGCACTTTGAATCCTCCAGATTGATCCGGTATGATGAGAATAGGTGCTGATGTCAACCTTGACTTGAGTTCTACGAAAGCTTGTTCGCATGCTTCTGACCATACAAATTCTTCATCTTTACGTGTGAGCTTGGTCAGGGGCGTTGCTATCTTCGAAAAGCCTTCAATAAACCTTCTGTAATATCCAGCTAAACCCAAGAAATTTCGAATATCCTTCACTGAGTTTGGTGTAGGCCATTCACTAACTGCCGAAACTTTCGCTGGATCTACAAAGATTCCTTCTCCTGATACGATATGTCCAAGAAAACCAACTTGATTTAGCCAAAACTCGCACTTGCTGTACTTGGCATAGAGCTGATGTTGTCGAAGAGTTTCTAGGACAATTCATAGATGTTCTGCATGCTCTTTCTGACTCTTAGAATATACCAAGATGTCGTCGATGAAGATGACAACAAACCTGTCTAAGTACTCCCGGAAAACTTGATTCATAAGGTTCATGAATATTGCGGGTGCATTGGTCACTCCAAATGGCATCACTAGAAATTCGTAATATCCACAGCGAGTTCTGAAAGCTGTTTTGTGAATATCAGCTTCCTTGACCTTCACTTGATGATAACCTGAACGAAGATCTAGTTTAGAGAAAACACAAGATCCACTTAATTGATCGAATAAATCATCGATGCGCGGGAGTGGATACTTGTTCTTTATAGTGAATTCGTTCAAGGCTCTGTAATCGATGCACATTCTGTATGAACCTTCCTTCTTCTTCACAATTAATACAGGTGATCCCCAACTTGAAGTGCTGGGACGAATCCATCCTTTCGCCAGTAATTCGTCCAACTGTGTTCGGACTTCCTTCAAACCTTCCGGACTTAAACGATAGGGTACTTTGATCACCGGTTGTGCTCCTGGTACTAAATCAATACTGAATTCAAGAGCTCGATCGGGAGGCAAACCTGATATATCGTCAGGAAATACATCGTCGAACTCTCGAACCACATCTGGTCTTGATTCTTCCTCTGCTTGAGCTTCTGCAACTATTGCTTCTCTTGGCTTCGCTTTGTAGGTACTTGGCCCCAGTGTACGGTCTCCGCTTTTGAAATAGAAGACCGGATGGTCTGGGATCTCAAATACTACCCTCCTTTGACGACAGTCTATGGTAGCATAAAAAGTTCCAAGCCAATCCATTCCTAGAACCACATCGAAGTTCGGTATGTCCAGTACTTTGAAGTCAGCATAAAACTCTCGACTGCAGACGACGACTGGACAAAAGCTGTATCCCATGGTTTCCTTTAGAACGCCATTTCCTGAACTGACATTCCAGCTGGATACAAGCGGTGAGACTGGAATCGCATGGGTTCGGACAAACCGTTGCGACATAAAACAGTGTGATGCTCCAGTATCAAACAGTGCAAGTGCAGGGATTGAGCATATTAAGATTGTACCTAAGGTATGTGGGATTTGTTTTAGGTATAGGAAATATGTAACTAAGTATCAGAATAGAAAAGCAAAGTTTGAAAAGAAAAGTTTACCAGTGATAACTTGGCCAGTGGCCTCAGCTTCTTCCACGGACATCGTGAAAGCCTGGCGCCTTGGTACATTCCTCCTGGCCTGAGGAGCATTTCTCGGAACGTTCCTTTGAGCTTGATGGAACTGACAAGGAGGTGGTGCAGCTTGTGGTCCTCTGGGTGGTGCAGGTAGTGCAGGTCTAGGAGTATGTGCCTGAAGAGCTGGTCGCTGCGGATAAGTAATTGCTGGCCTGGGTGCAGCAACTGGATTCTGTCTTTGAGGATAAGACCCAATATCGTGACTAGCTGAGCCGCAGACTAAGCAAAGGCGGTTGGCTCAACGGCAGTCCTTCATCATATGTCCAGTTCTCTTGCAGTAGGTGCAAAAGGCTGGGCTGGGACGATGGGCTGGTACTCCGGGTCGTCTTGGCACGAAAGGTGGCCTAGATGAGGCTCCACCTGCCATCTGGTTGGCAGGGCGGTTGACTCCTGCAGACTGAGGTCTGCCCCTTGCTTTTATCACTGCCTCATAACTGCGGGCAGCTTCCAGAGCATCCTCATGAGTCAAAAATTTTCCTGTGGCTAGAGCAGCCTGAATCTCCGTGTCCAGTCCTTATTCAAAGCGACGGGCTCTGATCTCGTCCGTCGGTATCAAGTGTGCCGCGAATCTGCTTAAAGATTGTGTTAGCTGTGTAGTATGTGATATTTAAAAATTGAACTATTGTGACATATGTTACCGGCTTAACATGGTGAATTCAGCGTCATATTCATCGACTGATTTGTCCCACATTGAACCCTGTTGTAGATGAATAAACTGCTGCTCCATTGCAAACCTGGCAGTCACAGGGAAGTATTTCGCGTCGAACTTCTCACGAAAAGTCTTCCATTCAATCGGTTGTACCAGACGGCTTTCTTCCTCCTTCCACCAGTTGCGAGCATTATCCGTGAGCTGTAGTTTTGCTACACGGACCCAAGCGATGTCTGGCACTTGAGCTGCTGCCAGATCGTCTTCGATGCTTTGTGCCCATTCTTCCACTTCAAGAGGGCTTCCTTTTCCAGAGAACTGTTTAGGATGTAAAGCCCTGAATTGCTTTACTCCCGGTGCGTCGGTCTCAGGACGGTTCAGAAGTAGTTGTTGTCCCTCGAGAAGGCTGCGAATCGCTTCCAGTAGCACTGTTTGCTCTGTGGTTGGTGCAGGAACAGCTGGTACGAGAGGTAGTGTTGGAGGTGTGTTGTTGACGTTGGTGTTGGTGTTGTTCGGGGAATCCATAACCTTGAAGAAAAATTTGGGTTAGGACAGATTCAACCAAATGAAATGATAAGATTCAAGGAATAGAAATTTGTAAGATTCAAGAAACATGAATTGTAAAGAATGTTTTAGTTGCCGGTTCTTGTGTTATATTGCTTAGGTTGTTCACGCAGACCAGAACTGCATGATAGGGATTCATACAGCTCAGACCTGCATGGGCCACCAACAAAACCTGTCACGCCCCGCTTCCCGATGTACGGCGAAGGAGACGCAACGAGGTCCGCTACGTATATACTTAGAAGTACATACGCTAAGCGTATCTAAGCAATATAAAAGTAAATCATAAGAGACAAGAGATATAGAAATAACATCAACTTTATTAATAACATTCTTTTGTACAATGCATGAAAAGTAAATACAACTGAAATGAAAAGCGATGCCTAAACAGTGGCATAACAGGAAATGAAAATACTGAATAGAACAAGGTACAATATCTAGAGCTCGGGGTCTTCGTGAAACTGCTCCAAGTCTTCACCGGTGGGCTCGATCTCTGCTGGGTCCAAAGCACCTGACGACATTCAAAGAAGAAAGAAATAAAATGTCGTCAGCGAACAGATCGCTCGGTAAGTCCCAAAGATAAAGAAGAATTAGAAAAGACAGAATAAGAGTATTTCCTAAAGAGGTTGTAAAATATTATAGAATATTGTGTTAACGCTGTTGTTTATAGCTTGGTACAGAAGGATGCCAGTGTATACGAGAGGGGTCTCTATATGATAGAGACCAGGGCAAACAGAATGTACAAGGAACCGTTAAGCCACGGTACAACAGCAATGGAATATATGTTAGGTGTCTTAATCTGACCACCGCGTTCCACCTTTAACACCTTCCGTACCAACCTACCCCTTAAACCCCGTAGTGTTTTGATAGTATTGTTGTATTGTATTGTGTAAGTTGGATGACCGACCAAAACCATGATATCAGTAAATATATTGTAACTGCATAATCAGGTAAATGGAATAACGGAATAATGGATGTATATCCATGGTTTGATTCAGTCAAGTTGTATAGATTGTTAACTGGATTCTGGGATTCATGTGTTCATATTGAGTTGGAATATTAAAGAATATAGATTGACTTGAATCATTTTCAAGTTAGAAATAATCAGACTCAAACCCGAGTCAGACTAAAAGAAATGTAATTTGAAGTTCTATAATTGTTAGGGTCCTTATTGTAAATTATAAAACTTGAGGGGGTTTTATGTAAAAAGTACTTTTGTATAGTTTTCAAGATACACCTCAAGTATTTATTATTCGTCTTTATGGTTATAATGAGTGTGATTTTATTTTGTCTTATTTCTAGTGAAAATATTCTAATTACATAAATAATGGTATTAATTTGTAATATTGATTTAATTGAAATTCATGGTATTTTAATGTAACTTTTAATCTTGTGATTTTTAGGAAAATGTGGAAACTTTATCTTATAATAAAATAGGTGTTTAAATGATAAATATACATATGTTTATACAAGAATAATTTTTAATAAATATTTTATTTTCCAAAAATCTCATTTTTCTTAAATGTCGTATTTTAAACTTTTCGAGACCGAATGCTCCTTGCGGAGGTCTGAATCTCGCACTACTAAGCCAGAGGGTGCACGATAAACCGTACAATCCCTAACGGGTTCCCCAAATGTGGGTTGTAGTGGCGCTTTGCAAAGATTTTATAAATACTAATCATTTAGAAAACGGTTTTATAAAGATAATGTATTTATTTGCAAAAGGGTGTAAATTTCCGTATTTTAGATTCTAGGGTTTCCTAATCCAACTAGCCTATTTCTAAATGGTCTAACCGACACGTCATTAGAAGCCTCAAATCGCCTCTTCACCGCCAATTGCGGCCAGGTAAGTGCCAGGTGAGTGGGAGGCTCTCCACTACAAGTAGTGGTCCTAATTAAGTAACCACTCGCCTTAGACACACTTGCCTAGACACTACAAAAGCAGGTTTAGATAAACGATCGATGTCCATGACATATCGTATTTTCCTATTAAAAGATTTTGTTTTAAAATTGTATACAACTTAGAACTTTCAGAAAAGGTTTATAAAGAAAATGGTATTTTAATGTAAAGTCTTGTATTATCGTATTCTAAGTTTTGATGATATCAATTAGGGTTGTATTTGCATGTGTGTGGAGGTAGGTCATTATCTCGTGATCTATTTTAAGGTATAGTACTGTTAAAGGGTTAAATGTGAAAACTAAACATTGTGGTATTTAAGTGGAAAAAAAATACGATAAATGGAAACGTTATCATTTCATGTGAGAAACTTTATCCAAATTGATTTTCAAGTGATTAGTAGTCAACATGAATATGTTTAAGTATTATGGAATTAGTGACAAGTGAGTTTTGATAGAAAATCGAATCGGAAATCGGTTTGTTCCGATTTCCGTCGGGTTTGAAAAATCGTATTTTAATGGAAGAAAGAAATGTATAAAAAGGGGGACTTACGGGTTTGGACAACGCTAGAGAGTGATAGGAAGGTAGTGGGTTTGTTGGTGCGTCGAAACGTCGTGAAGAGGTCCTAGTACGATCGTCGGGATTTCGCCATCGATTTCGGCAGCGCTTCGTCTTTCGCTCGTTTTCCGACGTACCAAGTTCTCTTAAAATTTTTAGAGAGTGGACTTAGGAATGTAGGGTGAGAGGGTAGAGGGTATGGGGGTTTATATAGGGTTAGGCTTGGGTTAGAGTTTTTAATAAAAAAAAATTATAAAAAATATACAAAATCATTAAAAATTCATTAAACATAGGAGTAAAAGGGATTTACTGGCCAAATGATAACCGATCCAAGCATTTAGAGTATGGAGGAGGGTGGACCAGGTCAAGACCCAACTTTTCTCTGTTGGTGACTCGGTCGTCCGGCCAAGTCCGGCCGGCGGCGCCGGACCGAGTCGGCCGAGTCGCCGGCCGGCAGCGCCGAGTCGGGCCGAGTCAGGGGTCCAATGGCCGGGGATTCTTCGGGGGTACAATTTGGTATATTTACTTTTTGTTGTCCAGTACATATTTTAGGAGTTATGGCCTTTTTACCGTTGACTTCCAAAAAAAATTAAAACAAAATAGATACAAAAATAATGTGGGACATGGGATTTGAACTCCGGTGGCTTGGTTCAGCAGTGCAAGGTATTACCAATGAGCTACAAGCTCCTTTTTGCAATTATGGAGTGAAATAAATACTTAAAGAGATATCAGCCGCAATAAATACTCCAAGTATACATTGAATTTAAATCAATTCTTTGTACTTTAAAAATGGAGTTGTGACAACAAACATATACTTATTCAGATTATCAGTCATATATTCTTTACTTTTTCTATTCCACCCTTATCTTCGGGACTTACCGAGTGCTAGTTCGCTGACGACATTCATGTCTCCTTCTTTCTTTGGAATGTTCGTCAGGAAGACCCGACTCTTAGGAGATCGAACCCAGATAGGAGGACTTGGATCAGCTCACAGAGGAGCCAGACTTCTATCTGTTACATGTACTTACCTTTTCTTTTGTATGCCATTGTTTAGGCATTGCTTTTATCATTGTACATTTCCTTTTCAAATCAGTTGTAATATAAAGAATGGATATCAATAAAAGTTACTATTCATAATACATCTCTTGTTATTCTTCTGCATTTATTTATATTTTTTATTTACGCTTAACGTGTTTACTTGTGAGTAAATATGTCGCGTGCCCACAACGCCTACTTTCTCGTACACCGGGAAGCGGGGCGTGACACTATTTCTTTGTCTTCCTCGGTATCGCTCCTAAAGATCGGGATAGTGGCGACAGATTTTTGTTTATTCTCCGGTTTGTGGCATCTTTTAGTATCCTCGATGTCCGTTAGGAAGTACTTTGTATCTCCATATTTCCGGACTTTGTTTACGGAGAACGGATTTAGCTCTCCTGTGACGGTGTATTCTGAGCAGTCCTTGAAATACTTCATACACTAATTCTATATAGAAGGGACGACGTTGTACTTGTGTAACCAAGACCTGCTGAGTAAAGTGTTATAGCAAGTCTTAGCATCAGTGACATGAAATTTGATGTCAGTGATGAGCAGCCCGAAGTGTAGCGTCAGTATTACGGACTCAAGCGTTCGTAATAACTATGAGTCGAATCCGGAGATGGTAATTTTATCTCGGGAAAGGTGCTGAACGCCCATGCAAATTTCGTTCAGCACTCTCGCGTTGAGAAGGTTGACGGAGGATCCGTTGTCGACAAGGATTTTCCCTATCTTGAAGTAGTGGCAGTATCCAGTGATGTATAACTGGCGATTATGTTCACACGTACCGATAAGGAGATCTTCATCGCTGAATGTAATATCAGCCGCGTGGATCTCTGCCAGTTCATCTTTCATCTTCTCTTCCGAGAAGAAAGTTTGGAATTGATCAGGCTCTTGTAATGCCTTAATCAGATAATATCATGCCTCTTTAGACAGGAGGAGAGCATCCAATACGCTTAGTTGTGAGGGTATTTTCCTCATATGTGCTAGGACATTATAATCCACATTATTTTTCTTAAGCGGGTCCTTGCGGTGAGCTCTTTGACTGATGTTTCATTAAGGGAGATTTCTTCGAGGATTTTCCCCTTCCCTTTGTCTTTTTTGTTCGAACCTTTGTTGGTAGGTCTGAGGTTCTTCTCTGGCAACGCGTGGTTACGCAGCTGGATGTTTTCACATTTCTTCTCCTCCTCTTCTTTTCCCAAGGTGATGTCTTCGAAGAGAGGGCTGAGGGGTATTTCTTCCTCAGAATCGCCCCCGAAGGTAAGAACTTGGGGTCTTTCCCCTTCCAAACTGGTACCAACTATATGAAAGTTGCCAGTCGTTTCTTTATGTGTGTTCATCCCACTATTTTGCCGTCGAAGAGCACGAGTTTCGCGCTTCATTCTCTAGAAGTGTTTTTGATGGGCAACGTATCCTTGCCACCACTTCTTGAAAGCACTGCATTTCTCGGTGGGGGCGGGTAACCTTTTGATGAGATAGGCAATAGTTTTGATATGATTCTTCTCCATCGATGAATTTGATCTCGGGAGTGTTCCTTCTGAGAGGTGGCAGCTTCATCCCCATTGTCAGGGCTTTGGCGAATTGCTTCTCTGTTTTGATCCTGCTCTTATTTGTTACAGGTGTGCTTTGGTTTGGTTGCGACTCATCTTTGCTGCAGCTTCTTTTTCCTGACGCTGACGTTGTATATGGCTGTCTCGCGTTCTCGGTCAACTTTCTTTTTTGAAAGGCTTCGTTTAACAGCCTCTCGATTGGGTCTTCTGGCAGTTCCAGGGATTTTAGCGCCGATTCTGCCCCCAGTTCCTCTGCGTTGTTTTTTGACGCTGAGGGAGCTTCTTCGTCATATAACGACAAATGGGAGACCATGTGGTAACTTGCTACACGGTTTTCGATGTGTTCTGATGAGTCATTTCCCTCATCATTGTCACTATCTTCGCCCTCAAGAATATGCTTGAGGGATTCTTCGAATGTGACCGGTGTCCGCGCTTTTTGGTTGTACTCCTCTAGTGCGTCAATGTATTTTTTTAGATCTGTGCGCTTTTCGTCATACTCGGCAGGCTGCCCGGGTTTCTTGGTCTTCTTTTTTTCTTCGAAGACTTTGAAGGCTTGACTTGGGGGTTTTTCCCTTTGTCGGCGGTTTTCGGAGCGGGACGAGATTTTTGCATCCCTTCGATTATTTTGGGTTCAAGTGGGCTTTTCTACCTGACTGCCGAACATGCTTCCAGATCTTTCTGCATTCTTTTGGTTTTCGCGGAGAGAACGACTTCCCATGGAGTTTCTTCCACGAGTGAGCATGATGCCCCCTGTGCATCCACCTTTTTGGGAGTGTGATTCTGGGGCGGGTTTACCTTCCAATTATCAGACAGCGTGTATTTCCCCTGTTGATACTGATCTTCAACCTAGTTCTTGAAGACGTAGCAATCTTCAATTGGGTCGTGATTAGTCTAAAATATTGCATATTTGAATGAATTATTTCCTTACTATTTTTAAGTACTATAAGGTGTTTATTGTAAATATAGAACATATGAGAGTTTATTTGTAAAAAGTTTATTATCATATGTTTCTATATTATAATTAACATAATGAGAGAAAATATATGCATATAATATTTAAATGAAATCTTAGTAATTAAAATATGCATATCATATCAAATATTTCTAATCAATATTCTTAGGATATTATATCATTTAAATGGTCAGGATAATATCTCAAAAATACCAAATGCTACTAACACCATGACTTGAGATATTGTGCAGATATTATCTCAGATCTGGAATCCAAATAAGAGATCCGGGTCAAATCGGGATATCGAAACCGAATTGCCAAAATTTAGAAGCAAATCAAGAGATCTAGCAACGGCAGAGACTCAGAGTATTATTTTCAGAATCTAGACATCAAGAGGATCTCCAAATATCAACACAGATGACCAGAAAAAATCCCAAAACTTGATTCCTCCAACTTGCGGCGGAACCGCCGCCAAACATGGCTATATGCAGCGGTTCTGCGGCTCTTTAATAGCCATTGGATGTGAGAGTTTTTGGTTTAGATATTAACTGCATATACTCACTTATGGAATCTAGGGTTTCTGGTTTGAGGGACTATATAAGGGACCGAAAGCTGTATATTGAAAATCGTCACCGATGAGATCAAGAGATCCAAGAGGTCCACGTATCCGAGTGATCATCATCCATTCATCTACCTCCAACAAGAGAGAGATCTAGAGCAAACTAGAGTTCTTGTATTCTACTTTCTAAGGAGAATTGTAAATACAATAGTTGATTAATAAAGGTAGTGTTTTTATTATTCTTTTTGCAATTAATTTCCGTGCTTACTTTCCGCACTTACTTTTCTGCATCTTAACTATGCTTTCATTCTTCTTCATCCTCTCTTCTAACTTAACCATGAGCGAGTAATTCCTAGCTTGCTAGGGTTTGTAGGATAGGGTAGAATCATGGATGAGAAAATCTTTTAACTTCTTTTATACATTTTAAAGTTTATAAATTTTAGCAAAATAAATGTTAACCGCCTTATCGGGCGCGCTACCATTTATTGATAGTCACGACCACGATTTGAGATTGGTTTAACGCTTGTTTTGTTAAAGGCTAAACATGAATAGAGATTAATGCAAGGACAAGAGTTAGTAGTGGGGAAACCCTAGTTTCTTCCAATAACCCTAATCTACATTCATCACTATCGATCTAGTTTTAAACTATTAAAAGATAAAATGAGTCATTTTTAATTATTCATACATTACTACTAAGTCATATGAACCCTATGAGCCTTTTCTTTATAAATTCTATATCCGTAACGACAAACAATCATCCTTCTTTAATCAAATCATCTAAAGCAAGAAAAGAGTTCACGTTTCTTTGCGGACGACCCGTACTCATCGCGACTAGCTACTAGCGACACCGTCTTGATTGCGGTTACTTTCGAACACACTTTTTAGCAGATCAATCAAATAGCGTCGTTGCCGGGGAAAGGGTTGTAATTGTTTTCTTGTTATTCGGGTTGATTTCTTATATAATCCAGCAAACATATTATAAACGAGAACCAAAACCGCATCCTGTGTATTTAACGATTATTGTGCGAGTTTTACAAGAGAATCTGGAGTAACTGGAGCAAGGAAACAGAGATTCAGAGACTTTCAACGTAGCCCAGAGGAGCATAGGAGGGCACTAAAGAAAAAATTGGTAAACGATCCAACCACCTTGCGGCGGAACCACGGCAGAAATAGGGTTTTTACGGCGAAACCGCGGTGGGTTGGGGGAATTGCGATGCCAAAATCTTCTGGTATTTTTCTAAGATCTTTCTCTCTCCTCTATGCTCCAATAATCCGATATTTCCTGCAGGATTCTTTGCAAATATCTCCGCTCAAAAATCTTTTTGTGTATTTTGATATCGGATTGTTTGTGTATATCTAAACCGGACATTAAGGGAAAATAACCCAAATCCAGATTAGGTGGGGATTTCATCATCCTTCCTAGGCCCCACAAATCACAAAAAAAGCATACTTTCACCCTCCATTAATTAAAAAATATCTAGACCAAGTCTCTAAGGACCGTCTCGCTCAATTAGGACAGAGGAGGGTCGTGGGTAATCTATCGCTTATCTGCATCTCTCTTTTGGTGTTTAGGAAAGTGTGACTAAGAAAAGTGGTTACTTAATTAGGCCTGCTATTTTGGTGATTCGTATAGCGGATACCTCCCACTTACCTGGCACTTACCTGGCCACAAGAGCAATAAAGAGGTAGTAGAGGATTGATCCTGCGACTTGTCCTTTGGAAATCTAGGAGCGGTCTAGTGAGTTGACTTAGGTGACCCTAGTTCTAGGGATTGATTGTGCATTTTATGACTTGTTGAGTCAATCCTCACGTCCGAAAATTTTTCAAAACAAATCTTCTTAAAATCGTTCACACACACGCTGCCACGTGCGCTAAACCCGCTTAGTGCATGATCGGCTGGACACGGGATTCTAGTGCCCGTCTTGTCCGCGTTTTTTCTATCAACTCCGAGGTCGGTACTTCTTCATCTTCTATTTCCCCTTCACCCACCACATCTCCCAAAATGGACGGTTCTCCATCGGGATTTAACGATACTACCCTGCCACCACCTGTAGGTGTGCAAAATCCACCGTACATCTCTCTCCAAGAAAGATGCTACCCCATATGTGGACCCCTTCTTACTTGTCTGTCTTTTCCACCTGCCAATGAGGGTAATTTCGAAATTAAACCCGACTTCATCAACTTGTTGCCCAAATTCTACGGGCTTGAATTTCGAAGACGCATACGTTTTCATAACCAAATTCGAGAACGTATGTGCAATGATGAGCACAACCCAACTTTCAGTAGATGCTATGCGATTATGTTTTCTCCCTTTTACCTTGTGCGATCTAGCAGAAAAATGGTTTTATAGCGCTGCCGTACATTCTATCGCTAAATAGGATGAATTCGTTATAGCATTCCTTAAGAAGTTTTATCCTAATCACAAAACCGCCCGTGTTCGATGCGAAATTAACCAGTTTACCCAACTTCCCAACGAACATTCTGGAAATGTTTTGAACGGTTTATAGATCTTCTTCTACAATGCCCCCATCACGGAATTAATAGATGTCAACTTTGCCGAATTATATACGAGGGTGTTAATCCTGCCACGAAACAAATGCTTGAAACCATTTGTCAATGCCATTTCATGTCAAAAGACGATGTCGAAGGTTGGCAATTTCTGGAAGATCTCGCCGAGCAAACCTCACAATGGGAGAGCGTTAGACCAACACCATCCTCATCTAGGGCAGGTATCCATCAGCTCGACATTTCCATCGCAGTGAAAGTCGAAATGGCCGCGATGCAAAAGAAACTCAAATCTATCGAAAACAAAGTCTCGCCAACCTCCCTAAACCAATTTACGTCCCCCAAAACCATGTGTGGTTGCTGTTTTGACCCATCACAATTAATGGAAGAATGTCCTTTGAATACTCCATCTCAAGGTCATGAACAAACCAATGCTGCTTTTCAGCAACAACCTAGAAATGACCCTTATTCATCCACTCATAATCAGGGATGGAGGAATCACCCTAATTTCGCTTGGAACCAAAACCGGTCTCAAAATCAAAATCGGCTCCCAAGCTAAAATAATTATCAAAGGCTTCCTCCACAGCAACAGCGGCCACCACAATAAAATCAGCACCCCTTTCAACCGCAATCTTTTCAAAACCCGGCCAACAACTTTGATCCTTATAATAATATTTCAACGGCCGGTACCGATAAAACCTCTGCACTCGAACGCAACTTAGAAACGTTCATTAAATAATCCACGCAAATGACGGCTAATTTAATGTCTTCTATCCAAACGTTAGTGCAACACACTGCTTCCCACAGTGAAAGCATAAAATCGATAGAAGCACAACTTGCACAGTTAAATAGCACGATGAGTGAGAGAGAGAAAGGGAGGCTTCCATCTCAACCTCTACCAAATCCCCGCCACTCACAAAGCGCGAATATCATCCTTCAAAATCATAATGTGAGTGCCATAACTACATTGAGATCGGAAAGAGTGCTGAATAACAATGTTGGTAAACAAGTTGAAGTCGATGATATTGATGAAACCCTGGCTACTACTTCTACTCCTACTTCGTCTAATCCAACATCTTCTTCCGAGCCTATTCTCCGTTTTCCACCAGGCTCGAACCCTCAGCCCATTTTCTTAAAGGAATTACCATTTACGACCATCCCAAATCCAATTGTGGGATCCATTCCATCCCCACAAACTTCTCTTCAAAAGTTGGACCCAACCCTTATTGATAAATCTCCTTTTCCACACAGGTTGAGGGCCAACGGACCAAGTCCCCAAATAGAGAAGATTGTGGACATTTTTAAGCAAGTTAACATAAATACTCCTCTCTTAGATGCTATCAAACAAGTTCTTTCCTATGCGAAAATTTTAAAGAACTTGTGTATTAGGAAGAGGAAAACTCAAGTACCTAAAAAGGTTTTCTTAGCGAGTAATATGAGAAATTCTCTTACCCAATTGGTGCCCATGAAACGTAAGGACCCCGGTTGTCCTACAATATCTATAACTATTGGGGATAAAAATAGTGCTCTACTCGATTTAGGTGCTGGTGTTAACTTGCTTCCGTATTCTGTTTATGAGCAATTAGGGATAGGAGAGTTGAAACCTACACATTTTACTCTCCAGATGGCCGATCGATTTATCACCAACCTCGGGGTGAGCTAGAGGACGTGTTAATCAAAGTTGGAGAATTTATATTCCCTGTGGACTTTATAGTCATAGATACACAGCATGTAGCAAACCCACGGAACCAAATTCTGGTGATTCTAGGTCGACCTTTCCTAGCAACTTCAAACGTGATAATCAATTGTCGTAACGGTTCAATGAACATATCCTTCGGAAAGATGACAATTGAGCTTAACATTTACAAGCTAGGAAGTCAACCCTCCGAACCCTATGCTCAGATAGTTGATGTATGTTCTGTCGAAAAGATAGCTTCCGACAGTTGCAAATTTGAGGAGCTTCACGATTCTGATCTCGACGTCACTAGCGCGTTATTGTTTGATCCTACTGTTTATTATACAAGTGAAGACCCTTCTGTCGACAAGTCCACACCTAAGTCTGAACCCTTTGACTTGTCGAATGATTTAGTCGAGCTATCCGAGTATCATAACTTCCTTTCCGATGAGATTTTCATTTGAAATATCGATGAAAGTTTTGAAGACATTTTTGCCGAAGAACTCGCATTCCTAGAAGATATGGGAGTTGTGATGAATCAACCCCACCCAAAGAAGTTGAACAGCCACCCTTTCTTCTTATCAAGAATAAGAATTCGAGTAGTGCACCATCACTGTTTCGTCTCTACCAACCAAGATGAAAACCCGATCGATTACGCTTCTTATTTCCCCACTTCTTCACATTTATGATCTTCCACCAACCAAGGTGTTACATTGATAAAATATTCGAATGGTTGGTGTTGACTTTTGGTCTTTGTAAAGCTTTGCATAGACCAATAACTTTACCCCTCTCTTATAATTTTAAATGCTTAATACTGTTTCACTCAAGTTTGGGGGGGGGGGAGAAAAATATTTTGGCTCTTGAAAGATAAACGAAATTTTTAAAATTATGAGGCAAAAAAATAAGTTTGGGGGAGGATTTCACTGCCATTACTTCTTGTCCCCTTTACTAAATTTTCCTCTCAAGTCTACAAGTTTTTAAGCTTAAAGATGACATCAGTGAGGACACTGCTTCAAATAGATTTGGGGGGAGGTTTGTGCATATTCACGCATCATTTTGCATTATAATAATTATAAGCACAATTTTTTTTGATAATAAAAGTTAGAAAGTGAAGAATACATATGAAAGATAGGAAGAGATTCAAGAAAATCAGATGTTTTAAAACGAAGCTAGTAATAGGTAGTCATGAGTTGTTGTCCCAAGGGTTAGTAAGATGAAGAGAATCACCAATTTGAGGATAGAAATAAGCCTGAAAAATAGTCTCTATTCTTGAATCCAAACTTCTGATCGTTGATACCCTACTATACGCACTTGCACACATCTTGAAACTTGGGATAGTAGAGAATACCTTGAAATGCTCTTGTCTAAAAGCCTTGGTATGAAGGAAAAAAATATATAAAAAAAATATAAATGATACAGAAAATATAAATGGGGAAGAAAAATGAACACTGGTTTTGTAATTACTTAAGACAGCATAAACAAAATATAGCGAGGGTGCCTTATCACCTAGTGCCTTAGACCAACTGGTTTGGGAGCCACTGCTAAGTCTTAGGTGTTGCAAGACTAGGATATTCCTAATTACATCTAAAAGAGTGAGCACATTTGGTAATCGGTTGGTTGGTACCTTAAGAAGTATTAACAGTCGTATGAAGAATGTGTGAACAATTCCATCTAAAATCATTCACCGACTAAAAAGTACTAAGGAAGATGGAAAAGAGTATGATACCTTGAATTGATTTCTCTAAGTGTAAGGATGTCTTTTACACATACGTAGGGGTATATGATCGATGTTTGGAAGAAAAGTAGGGAGGAAGACTAAAGGCGATGTTTTATTGAGGGATGATGTGATTTCTGATATCTTTTCACGACTATTAAGATAGGGCTCATGTCAACTAAAAAGCTAGTATAGTTTGAAACTCTTCTTTTCAAGTTCTTTCTTTTATATGTTCTTATTTTAGTATATAATTTTCATCTTCTTTCTTTTGTTATGGGATTTTATGGGTGTAATCCGCTGAAAACCCTCAGGAGACAACACTCCTCCTACTAGGAACACCTAGAGGTTTAAAGGCTTGTTGTATGTGCTCAGTGCAATCGTGTTGTGTACGAAAGTGTGCTAGTTGGTTTTTCTTGTTTCTCTTTTACAACTAGTTTGTTCGGGATGATCAAATTTAAGTTTGGGGGTATTTGATTAGTCTAAATATTGCACATTTGAATGAATATTTTCCCTACTATTGTTAAGTACTATAAGGTGTTTATTGTAAACATAGAACATATGAGGGTTTATTTCTAAAAAGTTTATTATCATATGTTTCTACATTATAATTAACATAATGAGGGAAAATATATGCATATAATATTTAAATGAAATCTTAGTAATTAAAATATGCATATCATATCAAATATTTCTAATCAATATTCTTAAGATATTATATTATTTAAATGGTTAGGATAATATCTCAAAAATACCAAATTCTACTAACACTGTGACTTGAGATATTGTGCAGATATTAGATCAGGTCTGGAATCCAAGTAAGAGATCCGAGTCAAATCGGGATATCGAAACCGAATCTGCCAAAATTTAGAAGCAAATTGAGAGATCTAGTAACAGCAGAGACTCAGAGTATTATTTTCAGAATCTAGACATCAAGAGGATCTCCAAATATCAACATAGAAGGCCAGAAAAAATCCCAAAACTTGATTCCTCCAAGTTGCGGCGGAACTGCCGCCAAACATGGCTATATGCGGTGGTTCCGTGGCTCTTTGGTAGCCATTGGATGTGAGTTTTTTTGGTTTGGATATTAACTGCATATACTCACTTATGGAATTTAGGGTTTCTGATTTGAGGGACTATATAAGAGACCGAGAGATGTACATTGAAAATCATCACCGATGAGATCAAGAGTTCCAAGAGGTCCACGTATCCGAGTGATCATCATCTATTCATCTACCTCTAATAAGAGAGAGATCTAGAGCAAACTAGGGTTCTTGTATTCTACTTTCTAAAGAGAATTGTGAATACAATATTTGATTAATAAAGGTAGTGTTTTTATTATTCTTTTTGCAATTAATTTCCGCACTTACTTTCTGCACTTACTTTTCTGCATCTTAACTATTCTTTCATTCTTCTTCATCCTCTCTTCTAATTTAACTATGAACGAGTAATTCCTAGCTTACTAGGGTTTGTAGGATAGGGTAGAATCATGGATGAGAAAATCTTTTAACTTCTTTTATACATTTTAAAGTTTATAAATTTTAGCAAAATAAATGGTAACCTCTTTATCGGACGCGCTACCAATTTATTGATAGTCACGACCACAATTTGAGATTGGTTTAACACTTATTTTGTTAAGGGCTAGACATGAATAGAGATTAATGCAAGGACAAGGGTTAGTAGTGGGGAAACTCTAGTTTCTTCTAAGAACCCTAATCTACATTCATCACTATCGATCTAGTTTTAAACTATTAAAAGATAAAATGAGCCATTTTAGTTTATTCATCTATTACTACTAAGTCCTATGAACCTTACGAGCCTTTTCTTTATAAATTCTGTATCCGTAATGACAAACAATCATCCTTCTTTAATCAACTCATCTAAAGCAAGAAAAGAGTTCACGTTTCCCTGCGGACGACTCGTACTCATCGCGGCTAGCTACTAGCGACACCGTCCTGATTACGGTTACTTTCGAACACACTTTTTAGCAGATCAATCAGGTGGCTCACCATTCTGTGATAGGAGAGTAGTTAGGGTTGTTGGCGTAGACATGCGACGCCGCATGTCTGGCAATATGATGAGTTTATTACGCATTGCCAACTCTAACAGTCTCCTCGTCTTGTTGCGGGGAAACAAGTAAGCGGGTCCTAGTCTTTCCTCCAAGGATGGGCGCGGACGAGTGTTATTTTGATAAGAAGTCTGTTTTGGAACACTCGGTTGTTGTTGAGTATTGGTAACGAATGCCACTTTTCCTTTACCCTTGTTATTTTGAGGGTCTTTATTTGAGGAGGAAGGCATGTGGCCCATCTGGTCTATTTTGGCCAGTTTATTTATCAGAGCCTGAAAAGTTGCGGGCTTGAAGAACGTCATAAACTGGGACACGGTCGTTTGAGGATCAAAGGTCCCGATGAACATGCCCACGGCAGGAGATTCTTCAATGCGCTGGTCGCATTTAGACCACAGGTTCCGCTACCGAATCGCGTATTGGACCCAAGTTTCTCCCGGCTTTATCCTGGCATTGATTAATGCCGTGATCGGGGTGCGCTCGCTTGCGCTGGCGAAACACTGTGTGAACAGCAGTTCCATCTCTGCGAATGTTTTCACGGAGTCATTTGGGAGCTCCGAGTACCATTCAAAGGCCATTTCTGACAGGCTGCCAACGAACTGGCGAAGCAACAATTTGTCATCTCCTCCAGTGTTGCCGTACAGAGCTCTGAATTGCGCGATGTGTTGATGAAGGTTGCCCGTCCTTTTGTATACATGGAACTTGGGGATCGTATACCCCGGCGGGTATTTGATTTGATCATACCAGCCTGGATATGGTCTTCCGGTTATGAAGATTTGGCCAGCGGCTTCATTATCTTGATGAGCTCTTATTTGTTGAGCAATGTAATCATCAAGCGCGGCCTTAGAGATCGTTTCTTCTTTGGCTGCTGATAAGGCCAGAAGAGGGTTTGATGTTTCCCCCCTGCCATCTTCGATGATTATCGGCGGATCCTCGGTCGGGGGTTCTGGCTGGAACATCATTCTAACCATATCTTGGAACAAGAGAGCCATTTGCTTCATGTTAGTAGTTTGCTCAGTGTCCTCTTTGTCCTTTCTTTCGAGCACCCTTCGCAGAAACTCTGTATCGGTCTCCTTCTGTTCAGCTTCTTTGTCCAGACTTTCTTTCTGTCCGGTAAGTACCTCCATTTTGGTCAGCATTTCCTAGAGCTTTTGTGATTGCTCCTGAGCCTTTGTTAGCGACCGAGTTTGCGGTCGGTGACTCGCCGAAGCACGGCTTTTTTCTTTTCCCGAAGCCATGTAGACCGTATGTATTGTTATACCCCGGCCTTGGGGAGTTTAGGTCTACCGTCTTTGGAATTTGCCGCGGATGGTAGAGTTTTCTCCAGCCTCGTTCTTTTATGAGAGATTGGAGTTGAAGGAGCCATTGTGACAGGCACCTTTTTAGGAGAAGTCCCCCGTCGCATGGTGGAGGAGTGATTTTTTTCTTGTCGGCCCTTGGATTTCTCAGGTCGACGAGAGTAATCTTTGTCAATCACGGAGTCTTGGACTTTCCGCTAGACCCTATGAATTTGTGATGAGAGTCGCTGATGAAGCCGCTCCGGTTTTGCCTGCACAGGGAGCTCTACTGGCAGAGGTGATTTCTTCAGCACCATCATCAGGGAGTTCTTATGTACCCTCCTGAGCGGATCAAAGTTGTTCCCAGTTGGAACAGCAGTGTCGACTTCCACCATTGAAGCTGGTGGGGTGAGTCCAGAGGGGGAGTTGCTTCCATCTTCTCTCACTCGGCGCTAGTGGCGACGTCGAGCATGCTTAGCAGAAAGGATCACCTCAGTTTTGGAAGTGGCTTCATCATGCCCCTAGTTTTGCCGAGGAGCTTCAATCGGTGTCAGCCTGTTGAAGACCGATGTCCTTGTTAAAGTTTGAGGAGAAGAGGCCAGCCTTTCGAAATTCGACCGTCTGATGGAGGAAGTGCCTTTGACAGCTTCGCCTGGAGGAGGAGTTGGGAGGGCTATCTGTTTTAGGGTAGCCCTTCAAGTATCATGAGCTTCTTTACGGGCCCATTTGTACTTTTGCTCAGCCTGTTGAAGACTGAGCTGCCAGATTTGGACAGCCCGTTGAGAGGAGCCTTTGTGGTTGTCAGTCGATCGAAGAACGACCTTTTAGGAGCTTCTTCTTGCGGCGCTGAGGCACCAAAACTCACAGGTGGGAGCATAGTCCCAAAGAACAATCCAGTAGTGGCTTGTGTAACTTGCCCCGCTGGCATTGAGAAAATAGAGGCCGCGTTGGGCCCGTAGGTCACTCCTTCAGATGGGGTGGAACGAGAGTTGCTGTTGCATGCAGTGCATTGAGAAGCCATTGATTTTCTGTACAGGAGCAAGACACCAAGTTTTAGTACCTCAAATCCAAGGGCAACCATAGCGAACCGCGATTTTGTTCGCGAAACACGACATACGAAGTGTAGAGTGGAAAGAGGAAAAGGTCCCACCGGGCGTGCCAGAAACTGTTCACCACCGAAAGACAGGATCGAGACGTTGGGATGTCTCGTCTGAATTTGGGGGCAGATTCTATTTGGACTTATCCATCCACCTTTCCAAAGATACCAAGTTGATTTATGGCACCATATATCGGAGGTTTAGATAGATGCGGCCGTTGTAGCAGATTTCATCAGATCCCCCTTCATTTGTGAGGGGTTTTTTATTATGGGGACGCTCTTCCCTGCAGACGCAAGCCCCTGCAGTTAATTACGTTATCGCGTTGCGATAACCACTTTCTCCTTCTCCAGTATTTCACTTCGTGTCGTGTGTTATTATGTTTTTATAGAGTTGCCCATGGATTGTATACGGAGATTGGTTTATGTCGTCGCCCGTAGGGCGCGGATTAGTCCAAATGTGTATCTTTTAGATTTAGGATTTTTGAACTTAAGTTATATTTTCTTTTAGTTCAAAAATATTTTGTTTGGTCAAGGACCGTTAATCTAGTTTGAGATTAAGATCAACTTAAACATATGAGCATTAGGGCCCAATTATTTTAACTAAGGAGACGTTAGTCTTATTTGAGACTATGGTCAACTTAGCAATATTTTTAGGATCATTAAATTTTATTAAGATCCAATAACAGAGCATTTGGGCTCAGCTGCAGGAGACTTAGCCAATTTGGGCTTAATCTGCTTAGTCTTCTTTTTTTTTTGTTCAAAAATTCTAAGCATTTATTTGGGCTCTATTTGTTCGGCCCCCCTTTTTTATGCTAAAGTGCTAAGCACTTGTTTGAAGCTCTGGCGCTCACTTGGGTATCATGTGAAGCCTTCAGTTGTGGATGCTGCCCAATCAGTGCTAAGCACTCAATTATTTTGACTGAATATATATATATATATATAGTGCTAAGCACTTTTTTATATGGCGTTCACGTGAGGAGCACGTGCGGCGCTATTCCATTTATTTTGTTGAGCGCCCACGTATGTTTCACGTGAGGCGTTGGGCGCTGCCCAATCAGTGCTAAGCACTTAGCCGTTTTGGTTGTATATGAAGTGCTAAGCACTTTTTATTCAGCGCTCGCGTGTATTTCATATGAGGCGCTAGCCTTCTGTTTTGGGTGCCCGCGTGTTTTTCACGTGAGGCGCTGGGCGCTATTGTGGGCGCCCACATGGGAAGCACGTGAGGTGCTAAGTTCTTTTCTTTTTTTTAGAGATTGAATCTCTGTTAATGGCATTTTGACCACTAATGCTCACCAAGATCTTTGTTTTGAAGATCTAGAATCAATTTTTTTTCAAGAACTAAGTTCTTATGTTTTTTTATAAGAACTAAGTTTCTTTTTAGGGTTAAATCCTATTTTCAGAGGAATTGAATTCTTATAGGATATGCACTTTTCCTTTTTCCTAGTTCTTTTCTAAATCTTTTGATTCTCAAGAACAAGATCTTCCCGATGAGAATTAAATTCTAAACTTGTGGAAGACTTGTCTTGTGGATCTCAGATCCAGAGAAAGAACTAAATTCTTGAGAAGGGTTAAACCCTTAGATATGCTATGATAGGTAAAGGAGATGTTTTGATCTTTGTGGAGAAAGTCTACCTTAACACCACCATGAGATTCTAGAGGCATCAAGCATGCCGTATTTTAATTTTTATTAGGTGGTAAGTTAGACTAACAAGATCATTACTAGATTATTAGGGTTTGCCTTTGTGATGTGATTAACTCAAGAGAAGAAAAGAGTATACAACCTTTGTAGTTCTAGTCCTTCTCTTCTAAAGCTCCGGGTTGAAGTCCACGCGACTCTATAAGGCTCTTCTTCGAGTTGAACGACTCTCCTTCGTGATCTTCGCACCAAAAACGATCCATCCGAAGTCCCTCTAGCCCAAGCTAACTCTACACTAAACTCCTTTAGTATAGCAAACACACCACACCAAATTGCTAGTCTGGTGTGGGATGGTGAAGTAGGGGATGTTAAAAGCTCACAAGATTGTGTTCAAGCTTCATGATTCACATCTCATGTGAGGGTTGAAGCTTGAACCATGACATTTGAGAAGGAAGATGAAGCTAGAGAGCAACCATGCGAGCAACTTAAGAAAAATGGCTAAGTGTTGAGAATGAGACTAGAATGAATGGCAACTCTTGACCCCCACTCATTCAAGCATGGAATTTCGCAATATAAAATTGCAACCATGCTTGAATAGTGAGTCAAGATGAATAAACTATGAATAAAGCCCATGCTTGCAACCATGCTATCATTTTCCACCTCTTTTATATTTTTCTCAAATATAGAAATAATGACATGCTTCATTATTATTATTATATATATATAAATATCATATATATTAATATATATATATATAATGAAGAATAATTAGTGAGCTAATGATATTAGTTAATATATAATTATATCACATATAATATATATCACATTATTAAATCAACACTTGATTTAATAATCCGGTTATATCACATATGACCGACTAATATCATTCATCTGTATATCACATTATCAAATCAACACTTGATTTGACAATCTGGTTATATCACATATAACCAAACCGATAACAGATAACTGCGAGATTACAATACGGTATCGCATACTCATATTTAATCAGGCCCACGCACATATCAACATATGTGCCCTACTTTGTTTCGCTTGAACCAGGAAACTTCTGTATGGGACTCTAAAGACTCGTCAATACGCCATCAGTAGGTGATGATCACATCAGTCACTTACTAGCCGTCAGCGGTACTGGCTGGAGGTAACGGCTACCCGGGTATTGAGTGATATGAAGATCAACAAGCATGCTCATCCATACTCTCCATGAAGCCTATCAGTGACACTACCGTACAGTCCGGTCTCTTCGTCTGGTATGTCGCATATCATGTCTAAGGGTGGTAAACGTCAGTCCCTAGTAACGTGATAAGTCATGCCGATGTCTGGCCTATAACAGTTCGAGAAACTACTGATAAAACTTATCAGTAAATCTCGGCAACAGCCCTGGCCAGGGACTTCCAGTTATAGCCAATCGAGCATAGCGCAACATGAACCCCAAATACCGGGAGAGACGAAACCCCTCCTATCACTCATTGCCTCCATGCGACTCGGGACTGTACCTAAAATCCACCAGTTTGCACGTCTCCTTTGAGCGTGGTAAGGAGGAAATCAAAGCATATTGGGAGCCGCACAAGACTCTATGACGATCTCGGGTCTACAGACTAACCTATACCAGTGTCACCAGAGGACTTCTATCTGACGATAGGTATACTACCACATAGGAGTCCTCGGCGAGTCCTGTTCAGTGTACCCAGTCTCCACTGAGCACCCTATACCATCTTTGATGTCAAACACCAATGGATATGTGATCATCCATCGCCCATCATATGGGTCAAGAAACGTATACGCTAGTCTACTCTGGAATATCGATGCTCTAGTCTCGATATTCTCTCGACTATGAATTTATTAAAGGATGTACTTTTGGACTACCCTGGCCCCACTAGTATGATCTCATCATAGTCCTGGTAGTCAAGTACATATCCTAAAGGCTTTAGCAACATGTAAGAGACAGACAGTATAAATACCAGTCTACATGTTAAGATAAAGGTATCCTGGTAGAATACTATCATGTCGAGCATGAAATTACTCTATATATATGTCCAAGCATCTACTATATCATTAATAATGGCCTCTAGGGCATACATATTACTAACAATCTCCTACTTGCAGTAAGGCCAGTTGTTGTAGTATCTCATACCCAACGTCCCAAAAGTCTCTCGAATAGAATCTGGGGGATGGCCTCGGTGAATGGATCCGTTGTGTTATCCTCTATGTCAACTCTCCTAATCTCGATCTCCCGGAGATCAACTATCTCCCTGGTCAGGTGATACTGTCTAAGAATATGTCAGGATCGCTGACAGGACCAGGGTTCCTAGGACAAAGCCACAACTCCATTGTCATCACAATACATAGGTATTGGATGCCCAATTGTAGGAACCTAGTTCAACTCATGAACTCTATTCATCCAGACAACCTCTTTGGCAGCATCGTTGGTAGAGATGTAATTAGCCTCTATCAACGAGTCTGGTACGGTATATAGCTTGGAACCCTTCCAACATACCGTCCCTCCACTGAGGGTGAAGAAAAAACTCGAGACTGACTTTCAGTCGTCCTTATCACTCTGGAAGCTCGAATCGGTAAAGGACTCCATCTGGAGTTCACCGTTACTATACACTAAGAACATCTCTTTAGTCCTTCTCAAGTACTTAAGAATGTTCTTCAGCTTTCCAGTGGTTTTTCCAAAGAACTTTTCGATACTTATTCACTACACCTAGTGAGTAAGCTGCATCTGGTCTGGTACATAACATCGCATACATGATTGACCTGTCTGCCAAAGCAAAGGGTATCCCTTGTATGCGAGCCCTCTCCAAATCAGTCTCGAGAGACATCTCTTTGGAGAGAGTGATTCCTGAACAAGCAGGTATATTACCACGCTTAGAATCATCTATACTAAAACCCTTTTAACATGGTGTCTATGTACCTGGATTAGGACAATCCCAAATCCATTTAGATCCATCTGTATAGATCTATAACCCCAAGATGTAGGAGGCATCAGTTAGATCTTTCATGGAGAACCTGTGTGATAAGAGGTGCTTGACCGAGTGTAGCATAGGAACACTCTTTCCTATCAAGAGTATGTCATCTGCGTACAATACGAGGAAGACAACCATACTCTCTACAACCTTCTTATTTATACATGGTTCATCTACCTTTTTGATGAAGTCAAACTCTTTGACAGCTTCATTAAACTGATGTTCCATCTCCGCGATGCCTGCTTTAACCCGTAGATGGGTTTAAGCAGCTTGCACATGCTTCCGCTGCTCCTACTGTCTACGAAGCCCTCTGCCAGTGTCATATACACGATCTCTTCTAAATCACCATTTAGAAAAGCGGTTTTGACGTGCAGTCTGCCAGATTTCGTAGTCATGGTATGCAGCAATGGCAAATAGGATCCTGATGGACTTAAGCATAGTTTTGAAAGTATCAACTTTTCCATTTACACCAAATTATCTTTCTCAAAGATCCTCTTGCTCCCGATGGGTTTTACCCCTTCAAGAGCAACATCCAAAGTCAATACATTGTTGATGTACATGGATTCCATCTCAGATCGCATAGCACCCATCCATTTCATATAGTCTCCACTTATGATGGCCTGCTCGAAACTAGTTGGGTCATCATCTCCATGATGCAATTCTCGCTCCCACCGTCTATGAGAAAACCGTAGTATCTCTCAGGTGGATGAGAAACCCAACTAGATCTGCGGAGTGGCTTCGGTTCATCAGGGACTATTGAATCCTCCGGTTCTACCAAATTGTCAGTTATAGTTTGCTTTGCTGGAACTTCTTCCAGTTCTACCTCATCGCCACTAATTTCTTCCATAAGAAATTCCTTTTCTAAAAAGGTGTCATGTCGAGAAACGAAACATCTTTTGTTCCTCGGTGTGGTAGAAGATATTCCCTCGCGAATATTTGGGATATCCTACAAACTTGCACAGAACTGACCTTGCATCAAGCTTGTTCGGATTTTGATTTTCAACATAGACCGGACAACCACATATCTTAACTCTTTTAAGAGATGGTCTCTTCTCATTCCATATCTCATATGGAGTGGTAGGCAACTGTTCAGTCAAAAATATCGCAGTTTTGATATAACGTTTTTCTTACTTTTCTTAAATATCTAAAGGTGTTTATTATAAATATGACACATATTTGGGTTTATCTGTAAAAATACTATTTATCATATGATTATATATTATAATTAACATCATGAAGGAAAATGTATTTATATAATATTTTGATAATTTAAATATGCATATCATATCAAATATCCTTAATCAATATTCTTAAAATATAATATCATATCAAATTGGTTAGTATAATATCTCAAAAATACAAAATATTACCAACATTATTCTTTGAGATATGGTGCAATTTTTGGCTCAGGTCAGGAGATCGAGATGTAGAGATGTCGGAAATAAAAATTCTGCCGAAATATTAAAGAAAATCGAAGAATCAATACTGGCAGAGACTCAGGAAATATTTTCAAGTTCCAGACATCAACTAAATCTCCATGTGCCATAAGAATAAAGCCCCAGAAATTTGCACCCAAGATCTCACCAAACGGCCGCGGATCCACGGCCAAACCATGCAATATGCTACGGATCAGCGACCGATTCACCGAATCAGGAGTTAGGATTTTCAGGTTGGATTTGCTACAACTAACCATAATTCTGGGGATCTATGGTTTCTGGCTTTGGGGCTATATAAAGGACCGAGGGCTAAACTTAGAAATCATCGCATGATTACGGTTACTACACACACTTTATAGATCAATCAAATGGCACCGTTGCAGGGGATACGTGCGTAATTTTTTTAATTCTTATTATTCGTGTTGAATTCTTATTCGATCCATATCATAAATAAAACAAAACAGCAAATTGTGTATTTAACGATTAGTGTGCAATTTTTGGAAGGGAATCTGAAGACAAAAGAACGAGAAAACAGAGATTCAGAGACCTTCAGAAAGGACACTAGGAGTAAAGAAGGTCACAGTACAAAAAATTTTCAAGTGATCCCTCAAATCCGCGGCGGAACCACGGCAAGAAGTACGCTTTGGCGGTGGAACCACGGCCGAGTTAGGGATCTAGGGCTTCATTTTTCTCTGGTAACTTCCTCTATACTTTCTCTCTCCTCTGAAAAATCCAAAAATATTTTTTTCCTGCAGAATTCTTTGCAAAATATCGCCGCTAAAAAAAACTTTTTGCGTGTTTTGTAATTGGTTTGTGCAAATTTTAATACGGACTTTAAGGGGCAAATACCAAATTCAAATTAGGTGGGGATTTCATCACCCTTCCTAGGCCCCACAAATCAAAAAATGAGCATCCGCATCACCCTACATTAATTAAAAAATATCTAGACCGAGACTCTAAGGGCTGCCGCGCTCAATAAGGACAGAAGAAGGTCATGGGTAATCTATCGCTTATCCGCATTTCTTTTATGGTGTCTAGGCAAGTGTGTCTAAGGCAAGTGGTTACTTAATTAGGTCCGCTATTTTCGGTGATTCGTATAGCGGATACCTTTCACTTACCCGGCACTTACCTGGCCACAAGAGCGATAAAGAGGTGGTAGAGGATTAATCCTGCGGCTTGTCCTTTAGAAGTCTAGGAGCAGTCTAGAGACTTGACCTAGGTAACTTTAGTTCTAGGGTTGATCGCACATTTTTGTGTGATTTGTCTCACGTCTGGTACTTTTCAAAACAAACCAATTTTAAATCACACACGCTGCCACTTGCGCTAAACCCGCTTAGTGCATGCTCGGCTGGACATGGGATTCTAGTGCCCGTCTTGTCCGCTTTCCTGCTATTGACTCCGATGTCAGTACTACTTCATCTTCTTTTTCCCCTCCACCCACCACATCGATTGAGATGGACGGTTCTCCATCAGATTATTACACCACCCTGCCGCCACCCGTCGATGCGCAGAATCCACCGCGCATTTCTCTCCAAGTGAGATGCTATCCTATACGCGGTCCCCTTCCTACCTGTTTATCTATTGCACCAGCCAATGGGGATAATTTTGAAATTAAACCCCACTTCATCAACCTGTTGCCCAAATTTCACGAGCTTGAGTCTGAAGACGCATATGTTTTTATCACTAAATTCGAAAACGTATGCGCAATGATGTGTACATCACAACTTTCAGTGGATGTTATGCGCTTGCGTCTTCTCCCTTTCACTTTGTGTGATTTAGCAGAAAAATGGCTTTATAAAACTGCCGCACACTCTATTACCAATTGGGATGAATTCTTGATAGCATTCCTTAAGAAATTTTACCCCAAACATAAGACCGCCCGTGTTCGGAGAGAAATCAACCAGTTTACCTAGCTTCCCAATGAACCATTTTAGAAGTGCTTTGAACGGTTTAAGGATCTGCTTGTCCAATGTCCTCATCATGGAATACATAGATGAGATCTGTGCCGAATTATATATGAGGGCATTACTCCGGCGACAAAGCAGATGCTTGAAACCATGTGTCAATGCAATTTCATGTCCAAAGACGATGGTGAAGCTTAGAAATTTCTGCAAGATCTCGCTGAACACACTTTGCAGTGGGAAAGCGTTAGACCATCATCTAGGGGAGGTATCCATCAGCTCGATGTTTCCATCACAGTAAAAGCCAAAATGGCAGCAATGCAAAAGAAACTCGACGCTATGGAGAACAAATTCTCATCAATCTCCCTAAACCAGGTTACGCTTCCCAAGACCGTATGTGGTTCATGTTCCGATCCATCACATCTGACGGAAGAATGTCCTTTAAATGCACCGTTTCAAGGTCAAGAACACACTAATGCTACTTTTCAGCAGCGACCTAGAAACGATCCTTATTCTTCCACGTACAATCAGGGATGGAGGAATCATCCTAATTTTGCTTGGAACCAAAACCAAATCCAAAATCAAAACCAGTTCCAAAGCAATTATCAAAGACCTCCTCCACAGCAGCAGCAACCACACCCACAGAGTCAGCACCCCTTTCAATCACAACCTTTTCAAAATCCGGCCAACAATTCTACACCTTATAACAATTCTTTCGAAACGGCCGGGAACGAAAACTCATCTGCACTCGAATGAAGCGTGCATATATTTATTAAACATTCCATGCAATCGAAGGATGAAATAAAGTCTTCTATCCGATCATTAACACAGACCACCACCTCCCACGGTAAAAGTATAAAATCGATAGAAGCACAACTTGCACAAATAAATGCCGCGATGAGTGCGAGAGAAAAAGGGAAACTTCCATCTCAACCCCTACCGAATCCTGGCCACTCACAAAGTCATAATGTGAGTGTCGTTACCATGTTGAGATCAGGAAGAGTGTTGAACAATCAAATGGGTGAACAGATTGATGATGAGGAATC
Source organism: Agapanthus africanus (assembly GCA_030015575.1). Taxonomy (NCBI): domain Eukaryota; kingdom Viridiplantae; phylum Streptophyta; class Magnoliopsida; order Asparagales; family Amaryllidaceae; genus Agapanthus; species Agapanthus africanus. Next base: position 984,364,398 of record CM057338.1, read on the forward strand.
AATTGAAATACCGGCTTCCACTTCTTGCCCTATTTCGTCTAGTCTCCCACCTTCTTCCGAGCCTATTCTCTGTTTTCCCCAAGGCTCGAACACTTCGCCCACTTCCTCGAGTCGAATTAAAACGATTCCTACTCAAATTCTGAGATCGATTCCATCCCCACAAACTTCTCCACAAATATTGGACCCAAAACTTATTGATAAAGCTCCGTTTCCAAACAGGTTGAGGGCCAACAAACCTAACGCACAAATGGAGAAGATTGTGGAAATGTTTAATCAAGTTAACATAAATATCCCTCTCCTAGATGCTATTCAACAAGTTCCGTCTTATGCAAAAATCCTTAAGGAGTTGTGCACTATGAAAAGAAAAACTCAAGTGCCGAAAAATGTATTCATGACAAGTAACGTGAGCACAACCTTTACCCAACAATTGCATAAGAAACGTAAGGACTCCGGTTGTCCTACAATATCTATAACTATTTGGAGTAAAAGTATCAATCGTGCTCTACTTGACCTCGGCACTAGTGTTAACTTGCTTCCATATCCCGTCTATGAGCATCTAGGTATATGAGAGTTGAAACCTGCCCACTGCACTCTCCAGATGGCAGACCGATCTATCGCCCAACCTAGGGGTGAGCTTGAGGATGTGTTAATCAAAGTCGGGGAATTCATATTCCCTGTAGACTTTATTATTTTAGATACACAGCCTGTGGCGAACCCACGCAACCAAATCCCGGTGATACTCGGTCGACCTTTCCTAGCAACTTCCAACGCTGTCATTAATTGTCGTAACAGTTCTATGAACTTATCCTTCAGGTAGATGACAATTTAGATTAATATTTACAAGCTAGGAAGTCAACCATATGAACCTTCTGCTCATTTAATCGATGTTTGTTCTATCAACAAGATAGCTTCCGACAGCTGCGAAGCTGAAGTACTTTGCTATGGTGATCTCGACAACACTAGTGCGACATTGTTTGAGCTGGCAAATTATTATAGTGAGAATATCTTCGATGAGTCCATCCCCGAGTTTGAATCCGTTGACTCATCGCAAAAGTCAGTAGCGCTTTTCGAGTCAATATCCTACGCAAGTTATGAACCTCTTAGGGAGTCCGAGTATCATCCCTTACCCCACCTTCTATCGTCTCTCCGCCGACACTAGATCTCAAACCGCTACCTTTTCATCTTAAATATAAATATTTAGGTGAGAATGATTCTTTTCCCGTGATCATATCCGCTTCTCTAGTTTTAGAGCAGGAGAACGCACTTTTTGCGGTATTGAGATCAAATCGACAAGCATTTGGTTGGACAATGGCTGACATCAAAGGGATTAGTCCCTTGGTTGTTGAACATTATATACATTTGATAGATGAAGCCAAACCAACCCATAACCCACAAAGACGGTTGAATCCCTTTATGAAGAAGGCGATAAAGAAAGAAATCGTCAAGTGCCTAGATAGTGGTATAATTTACCCAATATCTGATAGCCAATGGGTAAGTCCTATTCATGTGGCCCCTAAAAAGTCTGGCATCACGGTCATAACTAATGAAGCTAATGAGTTGATCCAAACACGCACCCGAACTGGATAGCGCGTATGTATTGATTACAGAAAACTCAATGCCGCAACGAGGAAAAATCACTTCCCTCTACTTTTCATTGACCAGATGTTAGAACGATTAGCTGGACATGAATACTATTATTTCTTGGACGAATACTTTGACTATAACCAGGTCCTCATCACCGAAAAGGATCAAGATAAAGCAACATTTACTTGTCCTTTCGGTACTTTTGCTTACAGAAGCATGCCCTTTGGGTTATGCAACGCTCCCGCTACATTTCAGCTGTGTATGATGGGGATATTCTCAGACATGGTTGAGAATTTTCTGGAGATATTTATGGACGATTTCTACATATTTCGGGACTCCTTTGAAGAATGCCTACGTCATCTTGATGCGGTTCTTACCCGCTGTAAGGATAAGAACTTAACTTTTAATTGGGAAAAATATCATTTCATGATCCAAGAAGGTATTGTCTTTGGACATATTATTTCACGAAAAGGCATTGAGGTTGACAGAGCTAAAATTGATGTCATCCATAAACTTGTCATCCCAAATGCGTCAAAGATATACAATCTTTCCTTGGTCATGCAGGATTTTATAGGTGATTCATTAAGGACTTTAGCAAAATTGCTAGACCCTTAACTCTTCTCTTGGCCAAGAATACAACATTTCACTTCAATTTGGATTGTAGGGCTGCTTTTGAATCGCTTAAAAGATCTCACACTACAGCCCCCGTTCAATCATCTCCGGATTGGAACCACCCGGTCGAGCTTATGTGTGATGCATTAGATTTTGCTATTGGTGCAGTCTTAGGACAGCACATTGATAAGATACCACATGTAATTTATTATACAAGTAGGACCTTGAACGATGCACAAATTAATTATACAACTACCGAGAAAGAACTCTTGGCAGTTGTATTTGCATTAGAAAAATTCAGGACCTACTTGATTGGCTCGCCAATAGTGGTTTACACCGATCACTCCGCCCTACGACACCTTTTATCGAAGAATGATGCTAAGGCCAGGCTAATACGTTGGATCCTGTTGTTATAAGAATTTGATCTTTTCATACGAGACAAGAGTGGATGTGAAAATGTTGTAGCCGACCATCTTTCATGCATCAATTCTTCCCCAATGTTGACCGTGCCAATAAACGACTCCTTCCCTGACGAACAGCTCTTAACTGTATCGTGCGAACCTTGGTTCATGGATATTGTGAATTATCTAGCGACGGGACTTATTCCTAGCGATTGGTCGAAACAAAACAATCTTCGATTTCTATCCTAAGTAAAACACTTTTACTGGGATGAACCTTATTTGTTTAAGTATTATTCCGATCAAATCATTCGCAGATGCGTCCCTAACGATGAATTCAAGAGTGTATTGTCTTTTTGTCATGATCAGGCATGTGGCGGTCATTTTGGTCCACGTAAAACGGCGAAGAAAGTTTTGCAATGTGATTTTTATTGGCCAACATTATTTAAAGATGCTTATGATCATTGCAAAACTTGTCATCGGTGTCAACACATGGGTCGAATTTCACGAAGAAATGAAATGCCTCTCCAACCTACCTTGGTTATGAAGATATTCGATGTTTGCGGTATTGATTTTATGGGCCCTTTTCCCAGATCTTTTGGGAATTTATATATCTTGTTAGCAGTTGATTATGTCTCAAAATTGGTGGAAGCAGTGCCGTGTCTCGCTAATGACAACAAGGTTGTTATTAAGTTCCTTAAAGAAAATATCTTTTCACGATTCGGGCACCCTCGCACTATAATTAGCGACAATGGGACGCATTTCTGTAATCGGTCTTTCGAGGCTTTAATGCGGAAATATTCAATCAACCACAAACTTTCTACGTCCTATCATCTCCAAACGAGCAGGCAAGCTGAGATTTCCAATAGGCAGATAAAACAAATTTTGGAGAAAACGGTTTCTAAAAACCGTAAAAATTGGTCAACCAAATTGACGGATACTCTTTGGGCATTTCGTACCACTTATAAGACCGATCTTGGTATGTCTCCATACCGCCTAGTGTTTGGAAAAGCTTGCTACCTTTCTTTCGAGATCGAACATAAAGCAATATGGGCTATTAAAGAGCTTAACTTCGATTTTGATCAAGCCTGCAGCTATCGGAAGCTGCAATTAAATGAGCTAAGAGAACTCCGCGATGAAGCTTACGATAATGCGGTTATAGTAAAGAACCGGACTAAAGTGTTCCACGACAAAAACCTTTATAGAAAAACCTTCACACCGGGACAACAAGTCCTTCTTTACGATTCCTCTCTCCATCTTCATCCGGGTAAGATAAAATTTCGTTGGAAAGGACCTTTTGTGGTGCGGTATGTATATCCGTACGAGATAGTAGAAGTTGAAAATATTAAAAACGATTCAATTTTTAAAGTAAATGGGCATAGATTGAAACCGTATTTTTTTGCCGACCCAGCGAAAGAGCTCCTGCTTTTACAGGAGCTACTTTATCATAACTAAATTTCCTCCGCCCCACCTCCATGTTTCGGTAATATTTTCTCATTTTAAGAATGAAGGTGAGTGAAAAAGGACTTAACCGAATATCTGTGCGTGCCAAAGTACAAGTTTGGGGGTAGTTTTCATTTGACTATTATTTTACCCCTCTTAATTTCTCTCCCCAAGTCTACAGGTCTATGCATTCAAAGATGACATCAGTGAGAACACTGCTGAAAACAGGTTTGGGGGGGAGGTTTGTATTCACTAAATTATCTTTTGGCACTTAGCACTATACAAAAAAAAAATTGATAATAAAAGAATAGAAAGTGAAAAATTACATATGAAAGATAGGAAAAGTTTAAGAAAAGCAAGAAAGTTAGATTTTTTCTTAAACGAAACTAGTAATAAGTAGTTATGAGCCATTGTCCCAAGGGTTAGTAAGATGAAGGAAATTACTAATCTGAGGATAAAAATAAGTCTGAAAAATAGTTCTTATTCTTGAGGCCAAATACCCTACTATACGCACTTGCATACATCTTGAAACTTGGGATAGTACAGGATACCTTGAAATGCTCTTGTCTAAAAGACTTAGTATGAAGAAAAAAAAAATATATATATATATAAGTGGTAAAGAAAAAAATGAACACTGGTTTTTGTGATTACCAAGGCAGCATAAAAAAAATATAGCGAGGGTGCCTTATCACCTAGTGCTTTAGACCAACTGGTTTGGAAGCTACTGCTAAGACTTAGGTGTTGCAAGACAAGGAATTACTCCTTAATAATGCAAGCATATTTTGTAATCGGTCGGCTAGTATCTCAAGAAGTATTAACGGTCGCATTAATGATGTGTGAGCAATTTCATCTAAAATATTCACCAACTAAAAAGTACTAAGGAAGATGGACAAGAGTATGATAGTTTGAATTGAATTCTCTAAATGTAGGGATATCTTTTACACACACGTAGGGGTATATGATCAATGTTTGGAAGAAAGATAGGGAGGAAAACTAAAGACGATGTTTTATTGAGCTATGATGTGATTTCTAACATCTTTTCACGACCATTAAGATAGGGCTCATGACAACCGAAAAACTGGTGTAGTTGAAAACTCTTATTTTCAAGTTCTTTCTTTTATAATTCTTATCTTTGTATGTAGCTCTCACTATCTTTCTTTTATTATAAGATTTTGTGGGTGTAATCCGCTGCAAACCCTCAGGAGACAACACTCCTCCTACTGGGGACACCTAGAGTAATCGTGTTGCCTACGAAAGTATGCTACTTAGGTTTTTCTTTATCTTTTTCTCACTCTCTTGAATAAATAGTTTGCTCGGGACGATCAAAGTTAAGTTTGGAGGTATTTGTTCAGTCGAAAATATCGCAGTTTTGATATAACATTTTCCTTATTTTTCTTAAATATCTAAAGGTGTTTATTAAAAATATGACATATATTTGGGTTTATCTGTAAAAAATACTATTTATCATATGTTTATATATTATAATTAACATTATGAAGGAAAATGTATGCATATAATATTTATATAATATTTTGATAATTTAAATATGCATATCATATCAAATATTCTTAATCAATATTCTTAAAATATAATATCATATCAAATTGGTTAGTATAATATCTTAAAAATAAAAAATATTACTAACATTATTCTTTGAGATATGGTGCAAGCTTTGGCTCAGGTCAGGAAATCGAAATGTTGAGATGTCGGAAATCAAAAATCTGCCGAAATATTAAAGAAAATCGAAGAATCGATATTGGCAGAGACTCAGGAAATATTTTTCAAGTTCCAGACATCAACTAAATCTCCATGTGTCACAAGAATAAAGCCCCAAAAACTTGCACCCAAGATCTCACTAAACGGCCGCGGATCCGCGGCCAAACCATGCAATATGCAGCGGATCCGCGGCCGATTCACCGAATCAGGAGTTAGGATTTTCAGGTTGGATTTGCTACAACTAACCCTAATTCTGGGGATCTATGGTTTCTGGTTTTTGGGCTATATAAAGGACCGAGGGCTAAACTAAGAAATCATCCATCTTTTATACAAGCTAATCACCGTCAAAGAACAAGTGATCCAAGACAGGTCCAAGATTCGACGTAGTAAGGCGACGTGAGATTCGACGGAGCATCTACTTCCTACGAGGCAGAGATCGAGAGCAACTTATTCTTCCTTTTGTAACCTAAACTCGAAGAGTTTGTAATTGTGAAGTTTATTAATAAAGGTAGATCTTTAGTTTAATTATTTAGTTACATTATGAATTTCATCTCTATCCCTTCTTCTATCTCCATCATGCGCGAGTAATTCTCCGCTTGATAGGGTTCGTAGGATTAGGGTAGAACAATGGATGAGAAAATATTTTAATTTCTTTTAAGTCTTACGAAGTTTATAAACTTTAGCAAAATAAATGTTAACATCCTTATCGGGCGCGCTACCAATTTATTGCTAGTCTCGACCGCGATTTGAGATCAGATTAGCAATTGTTTTGTTAAGGGCTAAACATGAATAAAGATCAATAAAAGGACAAGGGTCAATAGTGGGGATACCCTAGTTTCTTCCAAGAACCCTAATCCTCATTCATCACTATCTATCTAGTATTAAATCTATCAATAGATAAAATGAGTAATCTTTATTAGTCATCCATTACTACTAAATCCGAACGAACCCTACGAGCATTCTTCTTATAAAATCTATATCCGTATTCAAACTAGATATGTATTCTACATCCGTATTTTGACGCAGATCTAGAAACTATTTCCACTATTCTTTATTCCTCTATTCTTACTCTTTTTCAACACGTCTAACGTAAGATTGAAAGATTTCACATATCCCTGAGGACGACCCATACTCATCTCGGTCTAGCTACATGCGACACCGTTATTGATTGCGGTTACTACACACACTTTATAGATCAATCAGCAACAGATTTGATCGGAACTCTATTCAATAGGTATGCAGCTTCTCAAGTGCATGTCCCTGAAAGGAAATAGGCAACTCAGTAGTACTCATCATAGAGCGCACCATATCTCATAGGGTGCGATTCCACCACCCCAATATACCGTTGTGCTGTGGTGTATACGAAGGAGTAAGCTGAGAGAGAATCTCATTCTCTTTTAAATAGTCTCGGAATTCCGTGCTCCAGTATTCTTCTTCCCGATCATATCGAAGGATTTGAATACATTTACCCATCTGGTTCTCTTTTTCGTACTTATATTCCTTGAAATTCTCAAAAGATTCAGTTTTGCGTTTCAACAAGAACACATGTCCGTATCTTGATAGAACATCGGTGGATGTAATAAAGTACGTGGAACCATCCCTGGCATATGTAGACATAGGACCGCATACATCACCATGTATCTGTCCAAGAGTTCAGTGGCTCTTTCTCCGTTTCCAGTAAACGGAGATTTGGTCACCTAGTATTCGAGACATGACTAGCAAGTTTCATAAGATGTAAATTCGAACGGATTCAAATATGCATCCTTATGGAACTTTAGCAAGTCTTGTTTCATCGATATGACCCAGTCTACAATACCACAAGAAGACTTCGTTCATTTCTGAACTGTTCCTCTTGTGTGTGTACGTTTAGAACTGTAGTTTGATGCAGAACGTGTATACTGTTATACAACATACCTTACCCATTCAACACTTGATTTAGGAAAATATTCACAATATTTGTTGGTACGAAATAACAGTCGCTAAGAATCAATGTATTACCAGTTGGTAACACTAGGTGATATTTGCCAACTGCTTTGGTTGCAACAATTGCACCATCTCTACTACTAGAGATATATCACCATTTTCCAGTTCTCCACCTGTCTATAGCCCATGTAACAAATTACATGTGTGGGATCCTGATCCGGTATCCAATACCCAGGACGTAAAGGTAAACTAAGAAACAGTTCTTGGTAACGAACACACCTGAAGACAATGCATCAACATGCTTTTTCTTCGTTTGGGTGGCATGAGAATCCGAATATTTCCCTATTCCTTGCTCAGACTTATGACAATAATAAGATAGAGCGGAACGTAGCCCAGTATAATAAGTAGGTTCGGTCAATACATCCATATTATTATCTTGATTAAGGCATATCATTAGTCGCTAACAGGAAAGAGAGAAGGATAATCACTTTGCGTGCGCTCTTTGCAAGATTTAGATTGGTTATTTTTATCTAAACAGGATGTCTCCCACCGTTTTTATCAAATGTTCCTTCAAACCCTAAAAGGTAAGATTAGCCGGGATTAATTACACTCTACAAGTTCGCCAATCTTTCGGCCAGGCCAGTGTCGGTACTTTGAGGGAAGTTCCCCGTGCTTTCGCACGGACCTAATTAAAATAAATCTTATTTTCCCAGGGGCGTAACCCCGTTAACACCTTTCTAAACACCTACTTGATTGGGTAATTGTGATGTGTAAAACTCTTCCAGGAGTAACTCTTACTCGCAGTGGGTATCGAGATCCAACTATCTCATAGAAGGTATGCAATCTCATTGCAAATTTCAACACTTGAAATTCCCGATAATATTCTTCCCCTAGCGTCCTACGACCTTGACAGAGGTCAACAAACCATAGTGCGCTAGTCAAGTTCAACCCGCCATTTCATGATTGAATTAAACCCACCCGCACGACCCTTGACAGAGGTCAACAAGGTCGTACGACTACCCAAATCCAATCGCATCACATGCTTTGCAGATAAGCACTAATCAGGTACTGCACACTACGCCTTGACAAAGGTCAACAAAAGTAGCACGAATACTAAATAGTACTTATCTGAAATGACGAAGGGCTACGACAGGTTTTTAAGAAAACTTTTTGCGTAATGAACTTGATATCGTTGTAGAATTGAGTGATTTTGAAAATGAGTGTTTTTGAGGTTTTTACTAATTTCGCTAAAGAAGTCACTCCCGGTGAAGGGATCTCGGCTCTTTCCTCATCGAATGAGAAGCTGGATATTCTACAAGGAATACCGCTATGCAAAGCAAGAACTAAAAAAGCAATAAAAAAAACCGAGTGGGTTGTAGCATTTGCTAGTTTTTCTAAATAGGTCACGCCCGGTGAAGGGATCTTGGCTCCTTCCTCATCGAATGAGGTGCTGGATATTTATCAAGGAATACCACTGTGCAAAGCAAAAACTAGAGCTGCCCTTTTTGAAAATTTGATTCTACAACATCTTTTGGTTTCTTTCTTTTCATTATTCTCATTAATGAAGTCCTATCATTTAATGTTTCCTAAACATTACAGGAAAATGAAACGAAAATAGAACGTGCGTTTATGCCATCCGCATTCGCCACGGGGCCCTGTCATGCACCGTTAGGTTACTTAACTACCGGCAGAGCGGGGGCTGGACTAGCGCGGGTACAAAACATAAGCAACGTTTATTATATATCATATATATAATATTACATTTGTCTCACGCAGTTATATGATCAACATCACAGAAATAAGCAGCAGAAGCAACATATGAAATATTGGATATACTAGGACGTCCGTGTTTTAAATATAGCCAATAATGTAAAATACGGATTCCACAGTCATGATGAATAGCCAAACCCATATCCCTAGACCCCTACGAGAGCGACAAGTAACCCTGTCAATTCTAGAGTTAGAAGAACCGGTCTCAACTCCTTGAGATGGTCTCCCACTGGACTCTAGAACCTGGTTACTTGTGCTCCCCACCTTGGGTCTATCCTAATACGGAAAAGTAAATAATATACAACAGTGGTGACATCATCCTCAACCCGGAAGTGCCCCAATAAATGAATATTACATACAGATTTTACATGAATGAAAATAAAAAAACCCATCTCACATAAAACCCCCCGGCTTTTCTTTCATGACGATCCAATAAATCATATCAACAACAACACATGATATCACATATCATCAACGTAAGCAAATATGTGTATCCTTAAAACTTGTTGACATATAGCAACGAGATTGGGATACCTCACATATTACACTTACGGTCGCAGAAAAGAAAACAGAAAACTACAATAATTAGAATCTGCAATTACCTTAGACATCATAAACCCGGAATATCTCATATTCCGGATTTCATGCCTAACTTATAAAACTTGCATTTTAGTCTCCAATTGAAAACTCTTTTCAATTGGTTGTCGGATGATTCAATAAGATTCCCGACTTAATGATCACGTACAATACGCAATTGCGACGGAGTTTTGATCCGAATCAAAACTTCGTGGCAATTGATCAATTGAAACGAAAAAGCTAGCTTTACAATATACTAGCTAGTTTTCATAAAACTAATTAATCCGAATTCTAATAATTGTATCACACACATCACAAATCTTGTAAGGAAACCGCGACATTAGAATTCCACATGCAATTAGCAAACTTAACCAATTTTTCCAAAATACGAAAAATCCAGTGAACTAAAGTTCCAAAACCGATCGTTTTAAGCCAATGCGGGAGTCGAAACGAACTCGAAACCCGTCCGAATATTCGCGGGGGCAAAGACCCAAAATAAACTATCGATTGGGGGACCTAGAAGGGGTACCCCACCCCCGAGGCCACCACGAGGTGGCCAGGGGGTGAGGCAGACCCGAAACCGCCTATGGTGGGCTGGTTTTGGGTCCCCACCGCCAAGACCACCTTGTGGTGGTCTTGGGGAGTGGGACCAGCCATTCGGTCCTCCCCGGGGTGTCCCCGGGGTGCGTACGCTCTACCCCGCGGCTTCTCGGTTCAAACCGTGAGCCCGTGGGGTGTGGAAACAACTCAAAACATCAATTTTGAAACTGCTTTTATTGGCAGTTTTTGCGCGACAAAAACGACGGATTTCTAACGTCGCTACAAGTTACCCTAATGTTCTAGCTTGGCTCTGATACCATGAAATTTTGCCTTAACACTACTATGAGGTTCTGGAGGCATCAAGCATGCCGCATTTTAATTTTTATTAGGTGCTAAGTTAGACTAATAAGATCATTACTAGATTATTAGGGTTTGCCTTTGTAATGTGATTGACTCAAGAGAAGAAAAGAGCATACAACCTTTGTAGTTCTAGTCCTTCTCTTCTAAAGCTCCGGGTTGAATTCCACACGACTCTACAAGTCTCCTCTTCGGGTTGAACGACCCTCCTTCGTGATCTTCGCGCCAAAAACGATCCACCTGAAGTCCTTCTAGCCCAAGCTAACTCTACACTAAACTCCTTTAGTGTAGTAAACACACCACACCAAATTGCTAGTTTGGTGTGGGATGGTGAAGTAGAGGATGTTAAAATCTCACAAGATTGTGTTCAAGCTTCATGATTCACATCTCATGTGAGGGTTGAAACTTGAACCATGACATTTGAGGAGGAAGATGAAGCTAGAGAGCAACCATGGGAGCAACTCAAGAAAAATGGCTAAGTGTTGAGAATGAGACTAGAATGAATGGCAACTCTTGACCCCCACTCATTCAAGCATGGAATTTTGCAATATAAAATTGCAACCATACTTGAATAGTGAGTCAAGTGAATAAACTATGAATAAAACCCGTGCTTGCAACCATGCTCTCATTTTCCACCTCTTTTCTATTTTTCTCAAAAATAGAAATAATGCTATGCTTCATTTTATATATATATATATATATATATATATATATATATATATAATGAAGAATAATTAGTGAGCTAATGATATTAGTTAATATATAATTATATCACAAATAATATATATCACATTATTAAATCAACACTTGATTTAATAATCCGGTTATATTACATATGACCGACTAATATCATTCATCTGTATATCACATTATCAAATCAACATTTGATTCGACAATCTGGTTATATCACATATAACCGAACCGATAACAGATAACTGCCAGATTACAATTCGGTATCACATACTTATATTTAATCAGGCCCACGCACATATCAACATAGGTGCCTTACTTCGTTTCGCTTGAATCAGGAAACTTTTGTGTGGGACTCTAAAGACTCGTCAATACGCCAGCGTAGGTGATGATCACATCAGTCACCTATAAGCCGTCGGCAGTACTAGCTGGACGTAACGGCTACCCGAGTATTAAGCGATATGAAGATCAACAAGCAAGCTCATCCATACTCTCCATGAAGCCTATCAGTGACACTACCGTACAGTCCAGTCTCTTCGTCTGATATGTCGCATATCATGTCTAAGGGTGGTAAACGTAAGTCCCCAGTAACGTGATAAGTCATGCCGATGTCTGGCCTATAGCGGTTCGAGAAACTACTGATAACACTTATCAGTAAATTTCGGCGGCAGCCCTGGCCAGGGACTTCCAGTTATAGCCAATCGATTATAGCGCAACATCAACCCCTAATACCGGGAGAGACGAAACCCATCCTATCGCTCATTGCCTCCATGCGACTCGGTACTGTACCCAAAACCCACCTGTTTGCACGTCTCCTTTGAGTGTGGTAAGGAGGAAATCAAAGCACAGTGGGAGCCGCACAAGAATCTATGACGATCTTGGGTCTACAGACTAACCTGTACTAGTGTCACCAGAGGACTGCTGTCTGACGATAGGTATACTACCACATGGGAGTCCTCGGCGAGTCCTGTTCAGTGTACCCGGTCTCCACTGAGCATCCGTATACCATCTTTGATGTCAAACACCAATGGATGTAGGATCATCCATCACCCATCATATGGGTCAAGAAGCGTATACGCTAGTCTACTCTATAATATCGATGCCCTAGTCTCGATATTCTCTCGACCAGGAACTTATTAAAGGATGTACTTTTGGACCATCCTGGCCCGACTAGTATAATCCCATCATAGTCCTGGTAGTCAAGTACATACCCTAAGGGCTTTATCAACATGTAAGAGACAGACAGTATAAATACCAGTCTACATGTTAAGATAAAGGTAACCTGATAGCATACTATCATGTCGAGCAAGAAAGTCCTCTATATATATGTCCAAGCATCCACTATATCATCAATAATGGCCTCTAGGGTATACATATAACTAACATGTGGTTTCTTACCTAGGGTTTGAGAAGAAAAAGATCTTCTTCTCTATTGAGAATTAAATTCTCTGTTGTTTTTTAGAGCCTTCTGTATTTCTTGCAGAAGCTTAGGAGGGTTCCCTCTATATGAGACTTGAAGTCTCGAGTCCTTTATATAGGAGAGGCAAATTTGTTACTTAATTTGAGAAAATCTCTCATTGAGAGATTCCAATTGATTTTATTGGTCTCAAAGATTACTTGGGGAATTTTATCCACCGTTGGATCTTTGATCCAAGGATTTCTGGCTGAGCAGTGACGTGACGTGGTGACTGGGTTAGACAACGATGATAACTGGGTCATCCAGATCATCCGCGATGTGCGCGGCTTCGGCGAGTCGATCGGAGAATCAAGAAAGAAAAGAGGGAAAGAAGGAAATGAAGATGAAGAGTGGGCGGTTGTTGTTGTTGGGTTCTGGGGTGTGTGCGAGGATAGAGGAGAAGTGGTGAGGTGACGGCGACGATGGCCGATGGCGAAGGTGGCTGTGAGTTTTGAGGGTAGGTGATCGGGTGTCGGGAAGGTGTTGGGTTGGTGGTGGCGGTGGTCTGGGGTGTCGAGGAGAGGAGAGAGATGTGAGGAGGAGTGGTCGATGGTGGTGGTGACGAGGTTGAAGGGTGAATCGGCGACGAGGGAGCGGGCGTGGGTTTCTTGGTTAGCGTCGGCGAGGTGCAGGGGTGCTCGGGAAGAGGAGTAGGAGAGGAGGTGGAGGCGGAGGTGATGACGAGGGAGCCGATGATGGTGAGGGCAGCGACGACGAGGGCTCCGACGAGGTGGAAAGAGGGAGCGGGTTAGGGTTTCTCGCTAGCGACGTAAGGAAGAAAGAAAGAGGGAGGAGAGAGAAAGGTGAGGGTTTTATAATAATAGATTTTATAAATTATATTATATAGAGAGAGAGAGGGAGACAGAGAGAGAGAGGGAGAGAGAGGGGCTGTGAAAGAGAGAGGGGGAGAGATTATGATATAATTTAGTTTATATTATACATATATATATTATATATACTGTTAGTTTAGTTTAGAAAAATATTATAATATATATATATATATTGGGATTATACAGCTAATATCAAATTATCCGAATATTACCCGGATCCCTTCTAAAAATCTAGTTTTTAAATATGGAGAATATATGTAAAAGTTTAAACCATAGTGCGATCTCCTGTAAATAAAAATGTATACCCCCAATTACGGATCTACGTAAATATACGTAGCGATCCAAACGAGTTTGTTTTTAACAATTAGGACATGAACATGCTATATGGGTGCAACCATATGATCTGACATGCAAGACTAGATATTAAAATATATTGTTTGGTTTTTATTTGGTATTATTAAAAGATATGCGGATACTAAAAATATATCATACATGTACAATATCTAGATCTGCACGGATACTCTGTACTAGCAAATATTTGTAGGTTTCAAACATGCGGGTTGGGTCAGATAATAACCACAACTATCAATTGCACTATCCGCAACCCAAAACAGCAATAGTCAAGAATTTTGCAGCAAGATTTGAAATACTCCAAATATATATATATATATATATATATATATATATATAGTATAAATGCACTAGGGTGTTACATTATACCCAACTACAAAAGAATTTCGTCCTCAAAATTCACGTAACATGAAAAGACAAGAAAACATGGATCTAAGAAATAGGGTGTGGAAACTTCTGTCGGATCTCGTCTTCATGTTCCTAAGTAGATTCTCCGTGCAAACAATTTCCCCATGAAACCAGTACTAGTGAGATAACTTTGTTCTTGAGGACCTTTTCTCGTCGATCCACAATCGCCATTGGTTGTCCTTCCCTTACTGTCAGTTCCGAATGATCTAGGACGTGCGTCTCATCTCTAACATACTTGCGGAGTTGAGATACATGAAACACGTCATGAAGACCCGTCAAGGATGGTGGTAACGCCAATCGATAAGCTACCTCTCCAACATGCTCGATAATACCGAAAGGCCCCACAAATCGAGGACTAAGTTTGCCTCGGCTACCAAATTGGATTACTCCTCTAGTCGGTGATATCTTCGAGAACATATGATCACCAACTGCGAACTCCAGAGGTCTTCGTCCTGTATCAGCCCAACTTTTCTGTCGATCTTGTGCTACTTTCATATGATTTCGGATCATATTATCTTTTTCCACCGTTTGCACAATAAGATCTGGTCCCAATAATTTTCTTTCTCCAACATCGTCCCAACAGACTGGCGAGCGACACTAACGACCGTATAATGTTTCAAATGGAGCCATCTGTATAGTCGCCTGAAAACTGTTATTGTATGAAAACTCTACCAAGTGCAAATGATCCTCCCATGAACCCTTGAAGTCTAACATGCACGCTCTCAACATATCTTCAAGAGTTTTGATCGTTCTTTCAGACTGGCCATCTGTCTGAGGATGATAGGTCGTGCTAAACTTCAAGCGAGTTCCTAAACTTTTCTGTAGACTCCTCCAAAAGTGTGATAGAAATTGAGTATCCCGATCGGAAACGATGTTCACGGGTACTCCATGAGTCTCACAATCTCCTGCATGTACTGCTCTGCCAAAGCCTCCGTCGATTGACCAACTCGAAACCGTAAAAGTGATCTGCCTTGGTCAATCGATCAATAATCACCAAAATTGCATTATTGCCCTTTGGACTTCATGGTAATGCTGTCACGAAATCCATGGTTATATGTTTCCACTTCTATTGAGGAATCAGAAGTGGTTGCAACAAACCAGCTACCCTTTGATGTTCAGCCTTGACTTTCTGACACACCAAGCACCTCGATAAGTAGTGAGCAATCTCCCTTTTCATGCCTTCCCATCATAAATGATGTCGCGGATCACTATACATCTTTGTACCTCCCGGATGTACGGAATATGCGGAACTATGAGCCTCCTTCAGAACTTCTTCACAAACGTCTCCTTTAGTCACACATAAATGGCTCCCATATCGTAGCGAACCATCTTCATGAATTAACAAATCCGTTCGAAGTCCCGCTTCTACTTGTTCTCGAAATTTCTACAATCTTGGATCGTACGACTGCGATGTTTTAATGTTATCGATCAAGGATGAATGTACTTGCAACTGCATCAACTGTACCAAAGAATTCGGTAGTACAATCTCCAATTCAAATCTCTGAAGATCAGCTATAATCTCCTTCTGTACAGTCAACATCCGTATTGCTGGCAACCGACTTAGAGCATCCGGCACCACATTAACTTTTACCGGATGGTATTTTAGATCGAGATCGTAGTCAACCATCAGTTCTAACCATCTACGCTGTCTCATGTTGAGCTCTTTCTGTGTGAACACATACTTTAAGCTCTTTTGATCGGTAAATACTTCTACCCTTTCGCCCAATAAGTAGTGTCTCCAAATCTTCAGGGAAAAAAACACTACTGCTAGCTCCAAATCATGAGTTGGATAGTTCTTCTCATGAGTCTTCAATTGTCTCGACGCATAAGCTATAACCTTCCTATGCTGCATTAAAACACATCCCAAGCCTTTCCCAGATGTGTCGCTGTGAATAACCAGCCCTCCGGAACCGTCCAGCACTGTCAGAATAGGAGCGGTGGCTAATCTTTGCTTCAACACTACAAAAGCTGACGCACATTTATCCGTCCATATGAACAGTACCTCCTTTCGTGTTAGGTTGGTCAATGGTTCTGCTATTCGAGCGAAATTCTCCACAAACCTTCTATAGTATCCGGCAAGTTCAAGAAAACTTCTGATCTCCCCTACATTCTTTGGAATTGGCCAATCATGAACCGCTTTAATCTTTTCAGGGTCAACGGCAATTCCACCTCCGGATACAACATGACCCAAGAACTTCACTTCTTCGAGCCAAAACTCTCACTTGCTCATCTTAGCATATAATGTTTCTTGTCCCAACGTTTGCAGTGCAATCCGTATTCTGCATGCTCTTCGGTATAGTGAAAAGATTCGGTTCATCAAGTCCATAAATATTTCCGGTGCATTAGTAACTCTAAATGGCATCACTAAATACTCATAATGCCCATATCGAGTTCGGAACGCCGTCTTGCAAATATCTTCTGATTTCACCCGAACTTGAGGATATCCGGATCGCAAATCCAGCTTCGAGAATACCCTCACGCCATTGAGTTGATCTAATAATTCGCCGATGCAAGGGATTGGGTACTTTTTCTTAATAGTCACCCGGTTTAATTCTCAATACTCAATGCACATCCTCCGCGTGCCATTCTTCTTCTTGACTAAAAGAACTGGAGCTCCCCATGGTGAATCGCTGCTATGAATTCAGCCCTTCTCTAGCAATTCGGCAACCAGTTTCATTACCTCTTCTAGTTCCACCGGCGCCATTAGATAATAAGCCTTTAAAATCGGCGCTGCTCCAGGAACAAGATCAATCGCGAACTCCACATCTCATTTTGGCGGTAAACCCGAGATGTCCTCGAACACATCCATAAACTCTCGAACTACTGCTGGAGCTTCCTCCTTGTTTACTTCCATCGACGAAAGAACGACATTAGTCGGCCTAGCCCTAAATTCGACTGGCTCGACAGATCTGCTAACTCCAAAAAATATAAACTCCGGATGTTCGGGAATCTAGAAAATCACTTTCTTTGCCCTACAATCAATGTGAGCATGGAAAATGCCAAGAAAATCCATTCCTAAGACAAAATCATAGCTGCCAGTATCAATCACCAAGAAATCTGCGAATAACTCTCGCCCGCAAATAACAATCGAGCAACCTTTGCACTCACTGCTAGATATGATTTTCCCATTCCCAGTGTGTATGTCCCAGCAACTAGACATGGCCGTGTGTGGAATCGAGTGCGCGCTAATAAACATGGAGGACATAAAGTAATGTGATGCACCTGAATCGAATAATGCCAATGCAGGAAAATTATAAACGGGTAGGATACCTGAAACAACTTCGTCTGACGCCTTGGCCTCCTCGGCCGTTAAGGTGAAGGCCCGAGCTTGATTAGGCCTCTGGGAGATCAGCTTCTGCCTATGAATATGCTTTTACTGCGGTTTCTAAATATCGTCTCTTAATCGTAGCTTTGAAGGGCAAGCACTGATGGTATCGTCAGCTGATCCACAAACTAGACAGAGGTCAACCCTCCTTCGACAGTCCTTCTGTAGGTGTCTGGGTAGACGGCAAAAATCATAAATCACACTTCTTTTCTGATCGGATACAACGGGCCGCTTCATGGGTATAATACATCGCTTGTTCAACGGAATGCTTCTGCGTACAGGAGCTCTGTTTGGCGTAAACGTCGGCTTCCGTACTACAACCACTTGCTGTAGATTACCCTTTGTTTTTACCGATAAACTCTGCTACTCTCTGGCTGGCTTGAGAACTTGGGAGAAGGTTGTCAATCCCAGAGATATGATGTGTTTCTGAATCTCCATATCCTAGCTACGCATAAACCTCCATGCCCTATCTTCTTCATTGGCAACTAAGGGCCCCATAAATCGACTGATCCGGCTCAGCCGCTTGTGCATCAATGGATCCGCCATTTTGCTTCAAGCCAATAAACTTCTCTTCCATTTCCTCCCGAACAGACTGCGGAAAGAACTTCTCCAAGAAACTTCATGAAAAAGTTGCCCAACTGATCGGCTTGATCAGACGGGTCTCCTCTATGAGCCACCACTTGCGAGCGTAATTTACTAATTGGATGCGTACAACATCCACCCTTTTCTTATCTAGGATCCGCGCGGCGAAGATTTGGTTCTCCGTATCAAGTAGCCACTGCTCTGCTAGCAATGGCCCCTCCAAACCAGTAAATTTGGATGGACTGATCTTTCTAAAGTCTGCCACGGTGCCCTCACGCTGTGCTAGCCTGGGTGCTGCTGCAACTACGGACTGCTGGACTATCCGCAGACCCTCCTGGAAAGTCTCGGCATGCCGCTGATTTAGCTCAGTTTGCCGCTTCTAGTTTTCAAGCATACCACGTATAACTCCAAGTAATGCGGCGTCATCAACACGCCTCTGGTATGACAGCAAATCTTTATCCGCCATGATTCTGAAGCCAAGACACTGAAGAAGATTAGCAACAGTAAACAAGATTCAATAAACAAGATAGCTATAAATTCAAGACTAGCAAGATAGTAATATGGCAGGACATGTTTCTAATTCCGGTTTTCCTAGTTAGTGTATTAGGTTCAATACCCAACTACAAAAGAACCAAACCCGACTAGCCCTAAATCCTATGGCTCTGATACCAAACAAATCCTGCCACGCCCCGCTTCCCAAGGTATGTAACTATTGCACGTGATAGAGCCAACCATGCTACCTTTGGTTAGGAATCATCCCTCCACAGTCACATTACTGCTATCAATCGGATATCAAGAACAGTAAAATATATAATCTAGCTAACACATGTCCATCTGCCACAATAAATAAAATTAAGAAATGCATATAGCGGAAATGAATCAAGATCCAATAAACAATAGTATCTGAATCACGTCCTAATATGGGCTCACATCAATAGAAATAAAATTGCTGAAATAAAGAAAATTAAGCGTCTCTAAACTAAATAGCTAGCTTCTCATTGCTCGACTTGATTGCTAAAGTACTCTTGATCTGCCTGCGATAAAGGTAGAGGAACTGGGCCATGCAAAACCCAGACGTCGGTGCGTCATAATATCAAAAGAATAATAATAACTAGGATAAGATGATATGATTAAACATAAATGTAAATAATAAATACATGTATAAAACAAAGAGGCATCTGTCCGAAACGTGCTGCTAAGCAGTAAACAGGTAACATGTACAGATGAATGATGTCAGCAGCATCGTTCCGGGGTTGGCCGAGCCCGTAAAGACTGATCAGTATAAGCATCGAACTGTTGAGTTACAAATCAGGTTTCATTATTGATTTTCCCTTACCCCCAAGGTTTTGTGTTCAGGTCAAGTATTGATGATATAAGTCTAATGCCAACACAGGATCAAGCAAGTACAGGTTTTGTCTATGTAGACAACAAGTTACATCCATCAGGACAACAAGTCAGGATTGTCGGCATTAGCAATAATATCCAAGTAATAAGTCTAGTAATGTGTCGTGAACATGTCATGTAATGTATATTAACCAAAAATAGATGCCAAATGTGAAACTGTAATCAATATCGGAGCACGGTAAACACAAATGATGTCAGGATGCATATGTATCTATCTGTAGTAACCATTATACGTCCATTATCATGTATGATACAATCTAGATAACATATTTTACTAGCATGGTAGTATAATGATATCATGATGTTTCGGCATGCAACTAGATATGCTATTATTAGTATGAATACAGACGGATACTATAAAACAGTAAATCGGTAATGTGTGCTGAATAATAAAACACATGCACTATACTTATTCATATAATTAACGATGTAATAACATAGCATGTTGCAAGTTTAAAATTTTCCTGATCGGATCTCATGTCGAGATGCGGATGTCCCGTCTAATGTCGAAATAACGTCGCGATGAAAACTTACGTGCGCAGGACTGGACCTGGCTGAGCAGTGACCTGACGTGGTGACTGGGCTGGACAACGATGGTGACTGGGTCGTCCGGATCGTCGGCAACGTGCGCGACTCCGGCGAGCCGATCGGAGAATCAAGAAAGAAAAGAGGGAAAGAAAGAAATGAAGATGAAGAGTGGGTGGCAGTTGTTGTTGGGTTCTGGGGTGGTGCGAGGACACAGGAGAAGTAGCGAGGTGACGACGACTGATGGCGAAGGTGGCTGTGAGTTTTGAGGGTAGGTGGTCGGGGGTCGGGAAGCTGTTGGGTTGGTGGTGGAGGTGATCTGGGGTGTCGAGGAGAGGAAAGGGATGTGAGGAGGAGTGGTCGGTAGTGGTGGTGACGAGGTCAAAGGGTGAATCGACGACGAGAGAGCGGGCGTGGGTTTCTGGGTTAGCGTCGGCAAGGTGCAGGGGTGCTCTAAAAGAGGAGTAGGAGAGGAGGTGGAGGCAGAGGTAATGACGAGGGAGCCGATGATGGTGAGGGCAGCGACGACGAGGGCTCCGGCGAGGTGGCGAGAGAGAGCGGGTTAGGGTTTCTCGCGGGCGACGTGAGGAAGAAAGAAAGAGGGAGGAGAGAGAGGTGAAGGTTTTATAATAATAGATTTTATAAATTATAATATATATATAGTGAGAGACAGAGAGACAGAGAGCGAGAAGGGAGAGAGAGGGCTGGGAAAGAGAGAGAGAGAGAGATTAGGATTTAATTTAGTTTATATTATATATATATATACATATACTGTTAATTTAGTTTAGAAAAATATTATTATATATATATTTGGATTATACAGCTAATATAAAATTACTCCGAATATTACCCGGGTCCCTTCTAAAATTCTAGTTTCTAAATTTGGAGAATATACGTAAAAATTTAAACCATAGTGCGATGTCCTGTTAATAAAAATGTATACCCCGAAGTACGGATCTACGTAAATATACGTAGCGATCCAAACGAGTCTGTTTTTAACAATTAGGATATGAACATGCTATATGGGTGCAACCATATGATCAGGGGTATGATGACATATAAGGCTAGATATTAAAATATATTGTTTAGTTTTTATTTAGTATTATTAAAAGATATGCGGATACTAAAAATATATCATACATGTACAATATCTAGATGTAACAACCCTAAATTTCCTATACAGAATTTTTCAAATATTTTTTTTTTCAAAAATCCACAAAGGGGTATTTAAGCCTGAGCACAAGATTTAAGTAATTATTTTTGTTTTTAATTACAAGCTACAAGAATGAAATAACTCCATTTTTAGTGTACAAGAAATTACTTTAAAATTTAATGTATACTTGGAGTATTTACTCTTGCTGGTATCATTTTAAGTAATTAAATAACACAATAATTACAAGAAGGAGCTTGTAGCTCATTGGTAATACTTTGCACTACTAAACCAAGCCACCAGAGTTCGAATCCCCTGCCCCACATATTTTTTATTATCTTTTGCTTTAAATTTTTGTGAAGTCAAATGGTCAAACAGCCATAACTCATAGTTTAATGCAATTTATAAAAAATAAACTATACCAAAATCTCCCCCAGACCAAACCCTACCCAACGACACCTGACTCGGCCCTGACTCGGCCGAATCGGCAGGCTACTCGGCCGAATCGGCCGGCGCCGCCGGCCAGACTCGGCGGGTCGGCCGAGTCGTCAACACGAAAAAGTTTCGTGTTGACTTGGTCAATTCCCCTGCATGGTCCAATTTTCCAGTACTGTTACACAATTTCCATTAAACCTCTTTTAAGTCCAAAATTAATGAAATTTTAATGATTTTTACATTTCTTTTTAATATTTTTTAATCCAAACCCTAACCCTAGCCTAGCCCTATATAAAGACCCCTACCCTCTACCTTTTCACCTCACAACTCTAAGTCCACTCTCCCAAATTCTCGAGAACTCGGTACGAAGAGCGAGAAGCGAAGCGCTGCCGAAACCGACGACGGATTTCCGGCGACCGGATCAGAACCTTCGCGACGTTTTCAAAGCATCCACCACCACCACCTTCCCTAGCCCCTTTAGCTTGTCCAAACCCGTAAGTCCCATCTCTTCTATCTCTCTTTTCTTTAATGTAAAAATACGACTTTTTGGAACCCGACGGAAATCGGAACAAAACGATTTCCGATTCGGTTTTTCTATAAATTTCCACTTGTCACCTAATACATAATACCTACCTATATTCATGTTGACTATTAATCACCCATAAACCAATTTAAACAAACTTTCTCACATGAAATGATAGCTTCTTTGCAAAACCGTATTCTTTTCATAGAAATACCATGAAGTTCATTTTTCATAGTTTAATCAGTTCCCTCACTCCTAAATATGTTTATCTTGATCACTAAACTTGTAGAAACTAATTTGAATGAATTTTCACACATGAAATGATAACGTTTTCAAATACCGTATTCTTGCGCTTTAATACTTTCAACTTTAACATGTCATGTTTTACCTCTAAACGTCATCAAAACTTAAAACAAGTCACGAGATAATGACCTACCTCTACACACACACAAATATAACCCTAACTGATAAATGTCAAAACATAGAATACGACATTACAGGACTTTTCACTAAAATACCATATTCTTTATAACCTTTACTTGAAAACTTTAAGTTGTATAAAATTTTAAATAAAATGAAAGCACGATAGGTCATGGACATCGATCGTTTATCTAAACTGTCTTGTGGTGTCTAGGCAAGTGTGTCTAGGCTAGTGGTTTTTAATTAGGCCCACAACTGTGGTTCCTTCCCACTTACCTGGCACTTACCTGGCCGCAATTGACGGTGAAGAGGCGATTTGAGGCTTCTAATGACTCATCGTTTAGACCTTAGAAATAGGCTAGTTGCCTTAGGAAACCCTAATAACTAAAATACGGAAAACTATACTCTTTTACAAATAACTACCTTATATTTATAAAACCGTTTTCCTAAATGAAAAGTATTTATAAAACCTAAGCAAAGTGCCGCTACAACCCATTTTTGGGGAACCTGTTAGGGATAGTACGGTTCATCGTGCACCCGCAGGCTAGTAGTGCGAGATTCAGACCTCCGCAAGAAGCATTCGGTCTCGAAGGGTTAAAAAATACGGCATTTAAGAAAAATGTGATTTTTGGAAAATAAAATATTTATTTAAAATTATTCTTGTGTTAATATATATATATTTATCATTTAAACACCTATTTTATTATAAGATAAAGTTTCCATCTTTTTCTAAAAATTACAAGATTAAAAGTTACATTAAAATACCATGAGGTTCCAACAAATCAATTAATACTTTATTAGGATATATTCACTAGAATAACACAAATAAAATTCACATTCATTATAATTATAAAGACGAATAATAAATACTTGAGATGTATTTTGAAAACTATACAAAAGTACTTTTTACATAAAACCCCCTCAAGTTTTACAAATTACAATAAGGCCCCTAACTAATATTGAACTTCAAATTACCTTTCTTTTAGTCTGACTCGGGTTAGAGTCTGACTATTTCTGACTTGAAGATGATTCAAGTCAATCTATATTCTTTTATATTCCAACACAATTTGAATACATGAATCCCTGAATCCAGTTAACAATATATTCATTTTGACTGAATCAAACCATGGATATTCATCCATTATCCTGATATTCCATTTACCTGATTATACAGTTACAACATGTTTACTGATATCATGGTTTTGGTCAGTCATCCAACTTACACAATACAATACAACAATACTGTTAAAGCACTACGGGGTTTAAGGGGTAGATTGGTACGGAAGGTGTTAAAGGTGGCACGAGGTGGTCGGATTAAGACACCTAACCTGAATCCTATTGCTGTTGTACCGTGGCATAACGGTTCCTTGTACTTTCCTTTTGCCCTGATTCTAGCATATAGAGATCCCCCTCGTATACACTGGCATCCTTCTGTACCAAGCTACAAACAACAGCGTTAACTCAACATTCCACAGTATTCAATAATATAATACTTTAGAAAATACTTTTACACTGTCTTCCTAATTCTTCTTTATCTTGGGACTTACCGAGCGACCTGTTCGCTGACGACATTCTATTTCTTTCTTCTTTGAATGTCGTCAGGTGCGTTGGACCAAGCTGAGATTGAGCCCACAAGTGAAGATTTGGAGTAGTTCCAGGAAGATCCCGAGCTCTAGATACTATACCTTGTTCTTTCCAGCATTTTCATTTTCTTTTATGCCACTGTTTAGGCATCACTTTTCATTTCAATTGTATTTTCTTTTTATGCATTGTACAGAGAATGTTATTAATAAAAGTTGCTGTTATTTCTTATTCATTTGTCTCTTGTGATTTACTTTATATTGCTTAGTTACGCTTAGCGTATGTACTTCTGAGTATATACATAGCGGGCCTCGTCGCGTCCACTTCGCCGTACACTGGGAAGCGGGGTGTGACACTAGATCTGCACGGATACTCTGTACTAGCAAATATTTGATGTAATCTTGAACCATGGTGGGTTTCAAACATGTGGGTCGGGTCGGATAATAACCATAACTATCAAATGCACTATCCGCAACCCAAAACAATAATAGTCAAGAATTTTACCGCAAGATTTGAAATACCCAAAATATATATAGTATAAATGCACTAGGGTGTTACAGGCGCCGTCTCATCGGATCGACCCTCATACCATCTGTATCATATCACTCCGGTCGGTATCCTCCGGATATCCGCCGAGTCCCATACTATCACTGGTAAGTAATGTTCCCAGCCAGGCTTAACCCCTTTCTATACGATCTTCTTACCACTGGATACCGTATCGGGCCCACCATGTATCCGCAGATGATGAATCCTCACTTCTTGAATCGGATAATACTCAAAACTCAGAATAAAGAAAACATGGACACCGAAATATTATATCAAGAGAAAACCGCATTTTTAAAACATTCACAGGTTTTATAAAATCTTATCTGCGGTTTCTCAAATCTCAGAAATCCCATGAAAACACGGTTTCATAAAACATGGCAATAATGGAAAAACATATAAAGGCACAGAACAGTAATAGAATGCATGTTGATGTGAATTGAGCAACGATCTAAGGTACTGGTAGAAATATAGTATGGCAAGTGTGTTCATATAAGCGCGTTCGTATATGCAATGTAAAGAAAGTACAATATCCGGAACAGTACGTGGTGCTGGGTTATAAACAGTAATCTTTAATACTAACGGGGTAAGGTACGATACGGATGACTTAGCAAGTTCTATATGTATACGTGGCATGGCAATTACCGTTGAGGTGTAGGTGTAACATGTGAGTATGTATAAGTGCAACATGAATCATCGGTAATGGTGCATGTGCCCTAGCATATGGAGTTAAGAAGAGTTAAAGATGTGAATGTAGTATAATCGTAAATAATCGAAGCATGCGCGTATGCCGAAATAATGAAAGCGAAATGCAAACGTATACAGAATAATGAAATCGTAACGTGAAAAAATATGAAAATATCCAACTACGTATGAGCCATATAGTTATAGTTTAAAATAGAACGAAACGTAGTTTAAAATAGAACGAAACGTTGTTTCGGAAATAAAGGACTACGATGTTTTTGAAATAAATATCATTTGAAAAGTCGTAACGCACCCTTGACGTTACCATTTAAACATACATAACGAATCATTACTTTTGAAAGTAAGTATAGCTATAAACATCTCATGAATTTCCATTTTTTGATTTAAAACAAGACTCCTCGAGTAAAAATAAACATCAGACGTAATCGGCAATCAATTCTCATCATATCACGTATGGAATATCTCTCGTACGATATCATCCAATCAATATGGTACGGATTTATAGTCGCGTACATCATATCATCTCATGTGTACTCATATTGTATCCATTCTCATGTCATATATATACCTATATCATATAATATACTCATGTATATATTTTCACACCTACATGTACGTATATATAGAGAGAGAGAGAGAGAATAATGGAGGAAAGAGGCAATATGAGGGAATTTTCTCCTATGGCGTCAAAAAAATATATCCTTCCTCATTTTTTCCGAAGATCGGCACCCATCATCTTCATCGTTATCATCTAAGATGTGGGTACACCAAATTTCATGTGATTCAACAACCTTTTCACCGTTGATTTAGTGGGTTCAAAATTAACAGTTTACCTACAACATAACTTTTTACATTGCTAAATCAACGGTGAAAAAGTTGTAGAATCACATGAAATTTGGTGTACCCACATCTTAGATGATAACGATGAAGATGATGGGTGTCGATCGTCGGAAAAAATAAGGGATGGTATAATTTTTCGACGCCATAGAAGGAAATTCCCTCCTATGGCTTCTTTCCTCCATTATTCTCTCTCTCTCTCTCTCTCTCTATATATATATATATATATATATATATAGAGAGAGAGAGAGAGAGAGAGAGAGTAATTGAGGAAAGAGGTCATAGGAGGGAATTTCCTCCTATGGCGTCGAAAAAACACTCTCCATCGTGTTTTCCGACGATCAGAATGCATCATCTTCATCGTTATCATCTAAGATGTGGGTACACCAAATTTCATGTGATTCTACAACTTTTTCACCGTTGATTTAGCAATGTAAAAAATTCTATTGTCGGTAAACCGTTAATTTTGAACCCACTAATTCAACGGTGAAAAAGTTGTAGAATCACATGAAATTTGGTGTACCCATATCTTAGATGATAACGATAAAGATGATGCATTCCGATCGTCGGAAACACGATGGAGGGTGTGTGTTTTCGACGCCCTAGGAGGAAATTCCCTCCTATGTCATCTTTTCTCCATTATTCTCATATATATATATATATATATATATATATATATATATATATATATATATATATATTATATATATATATATATATCAATGGTTACAACATAGAACTAGGGCTATTATCATTTACTAAGTATACTACTATCGCATATGCTTAGACTAGGTATATAATTCTAGGATATATAATATCCTAATTACCATGGTTGAGGGGTGCAACATGCCATCTACTTGACTTCCCCCGTAGATATACATCCACTCACTTAAACACGTATCGCTCTCGTCGAAGCCGACGGATGCCTTGCCCTTCTTCGTCGTCCCGAAACTTCTCGCGATTGTACCTACAATCGAAACTATATCGTATTGCATAAAAATCCACATCGAAAGTGAAATCACGAGCGAAATGCACATAGGTTAGAATCTATAGTCAACGCGTGCTAAAACGACAAAATACCCCCGACGTCGACGTACAAACGTCGAACGACCGAGTGAATACACAAAATTCTAAAATCCAAGTTTCAAATATCGGAAATATTGCTAAAACCAAGTCAAAATGCACCTGGATTTTTACTCAGGTAATCTGGGGTTATTTAGCATATAAAATAGGCTTAGTTATCGAGTAAGTGAGATACAGAACAAACCCCACATCCTAAGTCATCAACATGGCCGCAAATTGTGGTCAATTGCAATAAATTTGCGGTTTTGGTTTGGGGATATGGGCTCGGGCTTCTACGGTGGTCTTCTACGAGTCCAAGCATCTTATTGTATGCTCTAAATAGTTTTTAGAGATCTCTAGTTGCTCCAGATTTCATTTGAACTTCAAAATCTCAATGAAAGCCAAGTTTTAAAACTTCAAAAAAATTTAAACCAATGATACTTCCACTAAAATACCCTCATCTATCACTAATGAGGTTGTAATCACTCATTTAGTCTCTACTATACCATCACTACAAGTTGTATCCACCAAAACTCACTTTTGAATTTTCAAGACTAAGAAAATATACACTTGAGCTCTAAATCTAGTGTCTGAAGGAAAGTAAATTTAAAACATGGTTTAAGGAAAGAATTTTAGTTCTAGATAGGAATTAAGAAAGTTCAAAGCTTGGGAAAAGGACTCAAAGTGAAGAATTGATCACATCTTCATGTTTATGATGAGATTAGGAACAATTTTTGTGAAGGCTTCAATATGTTTTAAAGAGATTTGTGTTGATATTGGTGTTGAAGTTTGAGGTGGAGAAGGAGAAGGAGAAGAGGAAAGTGAAGAAGAAGAAAGAGATACACAAATATGATGGTTGTGCCAAGCTATAACCTCCCCACTCTCTCTCTTGTCCATAACTCTCTTTTAATAATACCTCAATGCTCCTATTTTCCTTTCTTTTCTTTTTTTTTTTGAAAAATACAAAACCATCACTTTAAAACACAAATAAAAGAAAGAATAAAAGTAAAGCTTAGTATACACTCTCTTGTTCACATGTCATGCACACTAATCATGATTTAGAAATAAAGCTTGGTTTAATGCACAAAACAGGAAAACACAAATTAAGTTTAATATTAAACTTGTATGGATATATTTATATGCTAATTTATGAAAAGCCCAATTAAATAAATGCTTTCATAAATAATAATCCATTTTAAATTCCAATTATTTTTCAAAAATAGAAGTATATAATTATATCAATTTACGAAAACTCAAATCCATACCCGTTATATATCCGTAAAACTCATTATATTATTATTTAAATTCATATTTTCCATTTTCTGAAATGTTACAAAAATATTGAAAATTTGAAGAAAAAACAGAAAATTATGCAATTTTTAAAGATATCACGATTTTCGTTTGCTAAACATATTGAAACACCGAACAAAAAATTGTAGATTTTTAAAAATTTCAGTATTTTCGTGTTATATAGCATGCAGAATATTGAAAAATCGAAGAAAACTTAAAATATTTATTTTTGAAAATTTCGCAACTTTCGTATGACAAAAAAATATTGAAAAACCGGAGAAAACGGTAAAGCTTGAGATTTTAAATTTTTGAATGTTAAAGAAAATCGTGATTTTTATGTACTTGCAAAATATTGAAAATATGAACTAAAATGAAAATTTTAGAATGTTTAAGGATATCGTGATTTTCGGGCGTTATACCAGCAAAATATTGAAAAATCAAAGAGCACAATTTTTTTTAGATTTTAAAAAAATTTAGCATTTCTGTGTGTATAGCATGCAGAATATTGAAAAAATCGAAAAAAAACTGAAACCATTTGAGATTTTTGAAAATATAGCGAATTTCATGTGATAACAAGCAAAATATTGTAAACCGGAGATAACAACAAAGTTTATACTCTTTTCAAAAACTAGATTTTTAAAAAACTAATGATTTTCGAGGGCAATAGCGTGCAAAATATTGAAAATTTGAAAAAAACATAAAATTTTGGACTTTTTGAAGATATCGCAATTTTCGTGTGCTATACACGCAAATGAATTGAAGAATTTTAAAAATTTCATGATTTTCGTATGTTATAACATGCAAAATATTGAAAAATCAAACAAAATTGAAAAATTTTATTTTTGAAAATTTCACGTTTTTCGTGTTCTAAGAAAAATATTTAAAAACCGGAGAAAAAATGAAGTTTAAGATTTTTTTTAATTTTTTGAATGTTTAAAAACATCGTGACTTTCGTGTGCAAATATCATGTAAAATATTAAAAATTTTAGAATATTTGATGATATCACAATTTCCGTGTGTTATACCACGAAAATATTGAAAAATCAAAACAGAACAAAAAAATTGTAGATTTTTTAAATCATTGTGATTTAGTGTGTTAGCATGTAAAATATTAAAAAATCAAAGAAATCTGAAAGCTTTTGAGATTTTGAAACTATCGTGATTTTCATGTGATAACAAGCACAATATTGAAAAGCTAGATATATCAGTAAAGTTTGAGATTTTTTTTAAAATGAATTTAATAAAATTTCGTAAATTTCATGCGCAGTAGGATGCAAAATATTGAAAATTTGAAAAGAAAAAAAAGAGAGTAGTTTTCAGAACTTTTGAAGATATCACGATTTTCGTGTGCTATACTGATAGAGATTTCAGGTCTCTTAAATTAAACCGTAAGTATACGGTGGTGCAATCGTAATATTTGAGGGTCGATCCAAAGAGAGGTGTGATTTAATTAATTATAAAGTCAAGTTTATAAAAACAGTTGATTTAAATTTAAAACCAACTTGCAAGGAATTAAAAAGGTAGGTTTTTATAAAGAGAAAAGTTTAGGGATTTGTATTGTTTTATTTTCTAGGGTTGGTTTAAAAGATAGTCCTTCTTTTTTAGATCTATATTTAATGTGTTTCTTATTAATTAAAACAAAATATTGAAAAAATATCGCAATTTTCGTGCGATAATATGCAAAATATTGAAAACCAGAGATAACAGCAAAGTTAAAATTTTTAGGAAAAAATTCATGATTTTCGTGCGTGAAAATTTGAAATATTTAGAATTTTTGATGATATCACGATTTTCGTGTGCTACCAACAAAAAAGTTGTAGATTTTAAAAATTTTGCGATTTATATGTGCCATAGAATGCAAAATACTGAAAAATAGAAGAAAACCGAGAATATTTTCTCATGAAAATTTCGCGATTTTCATGTGATACAAGTAAAATATTGAAAAACGAGAGAAAATAGTAAAGTTTGAGATTTTTAAATCTTTTTGAATGTTTAAAAATATTGCGATTTTCATATTCAATAGCATGCAAAATATTGAAAATTGGAAAAAAAACAGAAATTTTTTGAATTTTTGAAGATATCGCGATTTTCGTGTGTTATATGAGCAAAATATTAAAAAATCGAAGGGCACAAAAAAAATTATGGATTTTTAATAACTTCACGATTTTAGTGTGTTATATAGCATGTAAAATATTTTAAAATTAAAGACAACTAAAAACATTTGAAATTTTTGAAAATATCGCTTTTTCGTATGATAACAAGCAAAATATTGAAAAACTGGATATAACAGTAAAGTTTGAAAAATTTTTTAAAATTGAATTTTTAAAAAATTTGTCATTTTCGTGTGCAAGTTGTTGGATATAGTACTCTCAAGGCAATTATTGTGATCGCAAGTAGGCAATTATGATAATTGAGGGACAACCTATACAGGTATAACAGTGTTACTCAAAATGATAGCATGCTATCTGGTTTATCTTCATCATTGATGAAGCCCATAAGATTGTTGCTTGACAACCAATATTATGATGGCGATCATTTATATGAGAGCTGGGTTGTCCATAACCACATCCTTAAATAACCCTAGTCGTAGGAATATCGAGATTGGGCATCGATATTCCGGAGTAAACTAGTGTATACGCTTCTAGACCCCGACAATGGGCGGTGGCCGGTCTCATAAGCCATTTGTGTTGTGTCACCTAAGATAATATACAGGTGCTCACTGGAGGTGAGTACACCGGACAGACTCACCGAGAAATTCTAGATGGTATTAAATCTATCGTCATATGGAAGTTCTCAGATGGCATGAGTACAAGTTAGTCCTTTAACCTGAAATCGTCATTTGTCTCGTGTGAGTTCCCACTGTACTTTGATTACTACCCTACCACGGCTCAAAGGAGTCGTGCAAACAGGTTTTAGTTGGGTATAGTCCCGAGCCACATGGAGGCAGTAGTCAATTGTCAAAGTTTCGTCTCTCCTGGTATTAGGAGTCGATGTCACGCTATGTTCAGTAAGCTATCACTGGAAATCCATGGCCACAGTGGGTGAGATTTACTGATAGTTGATCAGTAGTATCTCATTTGATGATGAGCTTGACTCAAACACGACTTATCGGGTTAGTAGGGGTCTGACGTTATCCACCCCCTAGACCCGATATGCGATACTCTTTGACGAAGAGACCGGACTATACGGAGATTGTCACATTCAGGCTCAGTAGAGTAAGAACGCACTTGATTGTCGACCCCCCTTTCAACAAGTACCAGGGTAGCCATTACGTACAGCTAGAGTAAGAACGCACTTGATTGTCGCTGACGTGCTTGTGGTTAAACCCACTGCCAGCGTATTTTCGAGTGTTTAGAGTCCCACACATAGGGTTTTCCTGGTTCAGGCGACAGATGTAGGAGCCGTACATTGGTACATTCAGGGGTCCGATTAAATACATGTATGCAATACACAGACTTTAATCGGGCGGTTGATAATACTAGCCGGTTTAGGATTAAGCCGGATTATTAAATCGGGTTTTGATTTAACAATTTATATATGTATTTATGATACATATATTTTATTATTATTGTTCACAATTCATTTTCTCTCCTTGGTGCTATCCGTATTTTTTATACGGATACGCGTATATGTAGCGATACATATACCAGGTGAAGTATTCCGTATTTATACGAGAATCATTCTACAAGAAAGACACCTCATATTTGATTTTCCTTTTTGGAAAATCAAATTAGGAAATGAGGTGGAAATGGGTTTTAATGAAGCCTGGTTTGGAGGGATGGCTTGGATTGTGATGTGTATTTATTGTGCACTATTGCATCATGGTTTCAATTTGAAGTAGCAATTCTCTTTTTCAGTTGAAACACTTGATCATTTTTATCATCAAACGAGCTTCATGCTTCATTCCCTCGTCCTCTCCTTCTTCTTCTTGCTCTCCATATTTTATCATGGTTCAAGAGAGAAATATTTAATGAAGTATTCCTACATCACCGACCATCCAAACCTAGCGAGTCTGGATCATCGGTTAGAACCTCCTCTGGATTCCCTCGGGTGGATCGTCTTCGGCAAGGGTAGTCGATTCTCAAGCATGATCCCGGCGGCTACAAGCTTGGAGGGGTCTTCTACAATTGGGTGGACACACGACAAAAATTGTATTTTTTCAATCATTGCAATCTTAACTAGCTAGTTTAGGTCTATGGACCGAATCCTGGGTATTACGGACGTTCGGTGTCCGCTAGAATTTTTTCCGCTTCCGCCTCGGCCGCAGTTTCCACAACGCGGGCACGGAAACCCAACATGGTATCAGAGCCACTCCATAAACCTTAACTAGCTAGTTTGCACAAGTTTAGAGTTTCGATCAGCGGCTTTTTTTCGGATCGCATTTCCATTTGCATGCCTGTTGTTCGAATTTTAAAGTTGTTCAAAAAATTTTTATGGTTAGCTTAAAATTATGTGCAGGCATTTCTAGAGGCTAAGAAGAAATTGAAGCACAAACACCCAATGTTTGGACGCGGAAGCACCGCCTATCATAGCATTTGGCCGTGGTTCCGCGGTCATCTTGGGGCCGTTGTGCCCTAATTTTCTTCGGGTACTCTATTATATAGAAATGTGATTTTTGGGATGTTTGTTTTTGGTCCAGATTTGTTTGAGTACTGGTTTGTACTTTGGGCCAATGCGGAAAGTTTAAGTAGATCGAAATTTTGAATTCGTGTTTATCAGTGTATATGTTAGTTTCTGTGACCGTGAATATCATAGAGCGGTACAATCCGACTGGTTGCTATATGTACAATCAGACGGGTTTATGAACATGATATTCACGTTAATGTTTTGTGTTGCACTGATGTTATGGATGGATTGTCGTGATGGATAGCCTTGTGTGCAATATTAAATGTACAGTTCAGATTCATTTGTATATTCATTATTGCGGAGTGAGCGTCCGACATGTAGACTGCCGTTTCTGCCAGTTTGTATATTCTTTTATTGGAGCACGACCGGGTTGAGGTCAATATCACCATTGTATATATTTTCTTTTCTGTACTAGGATTATCCCACGAAGGAGTATTGTAACAATCCTAAACTTTCTGTACGAATTTTTTTTTTCAAAATACAGAAAGGCACACCTAAGCCTAAACACGAGTTATAAATTTATTTTGTTTTAAAACAGCAAGAAAGAGCTTGTAACTCACTGGTAAGGCCTTGCACTGCTGAGACAAATTACCAGAGTTCAAATCCCATCAGCCACATTATCTTTTTGTTTTAATTTCTTTTAATCTTTTTAGAAGACCAAGAGTCTACACATGCACAACACGTAAACTGAAGAGTCACACTTTAAACAAACATGTGAACTATAGAATACCAAAAGACCCCAACCCAATACCCCAACACCAACCTCACCCGCCGGGAATGACCCGGCGACATTGCCAAAAGGCCCGGCGCCGTCGGTCTCACTCGTACCAAATGCCTTCATATTTTTTCCCTGCAACCCTTGGACTTCCCCCTTAACTCCTGTATTGCTTATTTATTCTGCACATTTTCCTAAGGCAATAAGTCACCATTTAATCCTATTTTATTACAAATTTTAATCCACCATTCATCCCCCCTAAACCCTAATGTTTCCTATAAATACCACCCTTATTTCACCCCTCCTCACTCACAATTCCCTGCCAAAACTCTCAAGAAAAATCCAAGTTTCTATAGTGTGCAAGTGGAGTTAACGAAGGGCGAAGCTCCGACGAAGTTCCGGCAACGACACAAGAAGTTTTCGGCGACGAAATGACGCAATGGCACTTCCCCACTCTTCCTCTTTCTCCCATCTACCTTACAAGTCAGTAAGTCTCCCTTCTCTCTCTTTTTTACTATTCTCAAACTTTTCATTCTCAAAACGTGTCGGAAGCGGAGTTGTCCGGTTTCCGATTCTCTTTTCTTTTAAAAAATACAACTTTTTCTTAATAACAAACTTACAAATTTTGAATAAAGACAATAGGAGAAGTTTGACATCAAAATAACAACCGTAGAAAGTTCTATTTCACTTTTACATTAAAATACCTTCATGTTTCATTTCGACATGCTTATACCTTTTAACCGTATTACCTTAGAAAAACTCATGAGATAATGACATATCTCATCACAACACACATCGCTAACATAGCACGATTATATTCGGGAACATAGATTCGGGAAAATACGACTTTACAATTAAATACCTTTAATTTATAAAACTGTTTTCTTTGAAAGATGTATTAAACTTTTCCATGCAAATGCACCTCTACA
Organism: Agapanthus africanus; assembly: GCA_030015575.1. Lineage (NCBI taxonomy): Eukaryota > Viridiplantae > Streptophyta > Magnoliopsida > Asparagales > Amaryllidaceae > Agapanthus > Agapanthus africanus. The sequence goes on from CM057338.1 coordinate 984,399,704, forward strand.
ACCCATTTTTGGGGACCCCGTTCGGGATGGTACGGATTATCGCACATCCTCGGACTTAGTAGAGCGAGATGCAGACCTCCACAAGGAGCATTCGATCTCGATGGAATTTTTATACATTTTTCTTTAGAAAATGAGATTTTTACAAGAAAATAAATAAATTTATTTTCGTTAAATATGTATATATAAATATTACCAAAATACTTATTTTAAATATATAGATTATTCCATATTTCCAAAACTCAAGAAAAGAATTCAAATATTACATGAAACTACCATGATAATTCAAAACAATATTCATATTACAAATAAATACCATATATTATGAAATTAGGTTTTATTCACTAGAAATGTCACATTTATAAAGTATACATCAATGAAAACCCCAAAGACGATAATTAAATACTTGAGGTGTATTTTGAAATTATACTAAAACTATTTTACATAAAAACCCCTCAAGTTATACTAAAATATAATAAGGACCCTAATAAACATAGGTTTAAGCGGGACCAGTCTCTTGAGCCTCAGGGAGCCGGAGATATGGGTGCTTTCCTATTTAAGGTAGACAACCTAACAAACAGTGTTATCAACACGATAATTGTCTTTGAAAAATACACAAATCCTGCCGTCCATGTGCAGTAGTTACCGATAACATCAAAACAATCGGGACTTCAATTTCTTTTTTAAAAAGTGCCTGACTCAGACTGAGTCTCAATCTAATCAATCCGACTTGAATGTGATTCAAGTACAAACTACAACACAACATGATTCAATATGAATCCGTCTATTCAATCTATATCAATCTGTATTGAATGAACCGAACCATGGATATACTCCATTTATATGTTCATCCATTATATTTGTTCCATTACTGATATCATGGTTTTGGCAAGTCATCCATCTATAAAATTTATAATACAAGACAAGATAATACAATCCATACAATCAATGCATAAACACTACGGGGTTATAAAGGGGTAGAATGGTACGGAACATGTTAAAGGTGGCACGAGGTGGTCACTTAAGACGTAATTACATTCATGCCGTTGTTCCGTGGTATTATCGACGGAGCCTTGTACTACGGGTTACCAAAGTCTCCGGTGTAAGTGGGACTCCTCTCGTATACACTGGCATTTTCTGTACCAAGCTACAAACAACAACGTTAAAAATATAATACGACCTTAAAAGTTACAATCTACTTCTGTCTATTCTGTCTCCCTCATCTTTAGGACTTACCGAGCGATTGTTCGCTGACAACATTCATGTTTCTCTTCTTCTTTGGAATGTTGTCAGGAGGAATCGACGCTAAGGAGTACGAGACCAGTCAGAAGCATTTGGAGCAGGCCCCTGAGCAGTACACCGAAGACCCAGAGCTGTAGCCACTTGTACTTATTCCATTTTCATTTCTGTTATGCCACTGTTTAGGCATTGCTTTCATTCCATGTATTTACATTTTCAGTTGTACCTGTAAAAGAATGTTTAATAAATAAAGTTGTTGTTCATTTACATCTTGTCTCTTGTGTACTTTTACTTTATATTACTTAGATACGCTTAGCGTGTTTATTTCTGAGTAAATACGTAGCGGGCCCGTCGCATCCACTGCCCGTACACTGGGGAGCGGCGCGTGACAAGTACTCGAATAGCTAGGTTCTAGAGGGCAACGGGCCCGCATCTCATGGAGTTGAGACCGGGGGGCCTTACTCTAGAATTGGCGGGCTATTCGCCACACTCGTAGGGGGTATAGGTTGACCCACAGAGGGGTGCTCAAGTTACCGGATTCCGTGAAGTGCTGGGTGGTCCATTCACTTTGTTGATTGGGTTGCCTCACTTCGGGAATTGGCGGGTAACTTACCGCACTCATAGGGGTCTAGGGTCTTCATTGCACTGGCTATCCAGACGAATGGGAAACGTCGCGTCTCATTTATGGCTCAAATGAAACGCGGGGCTCCTAGATAATCCGCTATTCCATATTGTTATTCGCATGCTTGTGATGACTTTTATCTGCCTACTATTATCTGCCTGCGATATTGATATATATTATATATATTTAGTATATGCTTCTATATGTTTTGCACCCGGGCTATTCTTGCTCCCGCTCTGTCGTTAGTTAAGTAACCTAACGGTGCATAACGGAGCCCCGTGGCGAATGCGGATAGCATATAAAAATCATGTTATTTTGGTTATTTCTTTTGTGGCTTGGAAACTTAAAATGATGGGAAAGCATTATCGATATAATGCAAGGAAAATAAACCTAAATGATGTTATCAGAACCAATTTTAAAACTACTCGGTTTTCTTCAAAACTCATGGTCATATTCTTTTGCTTTGCATAGAGGTATTCAGTTAGGAATATCCCGAACCTCATTCTATGAGGGAAGAGCCTTGATCCGTTCATCGGGAGTTCGCTCTTAAGCAAAAATTTATTTTACTAGTTTTAAAAAGCGGAGCTTAAACCACTCCATTTCAAAGCCACTCGAGTTCCTTCAACGATATCAAGTTCATTACATTAAAGGTTTTTCACCAAAAACCAGCCGTAGCCCTCTATCATTTCAGATAGGTAACGCCTAGTAGTCATGCTATGTTTGTTGGCAAGCGTCAAGGCTAGTGTACAGTATTTGAGTGCTACTTATCTATTGCATGGATATGCGATTGATCGGGACAGTCACACTGCTTTGTTGGAAAGCGTCAAGAGCTAGTGAGGGTGGGTTCGATGCAATCAAGATAATGACAGGTTGAACTTAACTAGGACCCTTGATTTGTTGGCAAACGTCAAGGTCCTTGGGTCCTAGGGGCAAAAACCATATCGGGAGTTTCAAACATATGGGAAATTTGCCAGGCATGCGCATACCTTCTGGAGTGTGGTGACATGAGTGGATTCCGTCAGATTGTCACATGATGATAGTTGGGTCCCGATTCCCACAGATGAGTAGGTATTACTCCTCGGGAGATTTTTCACTTCATAATTAGCTAACCTATTAGGTGTCTAGAAAGTGTTAACGAGATTACGCCTCTGTGGAAACGAGGTTATTAATTGGGTCCATGCAAAAGCACGAGGGACCTCCCACGGAGTACCAACAAATTTTGTAATTGGTGATATTGGATTAAATCGCCTGGGTTTTGCTTGACGGCAAATATTTGGTTTCGAATAACCGTTGTTATGCACCAAATTTTAAAATGAAATATCTGTACCTTTATTTTTAAAGTGAGATATACATTTTAAAAATTGTGTTGTAAATATTTACCTTTATCAGTTGAGGATAAGGTAAGGTGCACTGAATAATGGTGTAAGTAAATATTTGCCTTTATCAGTTGAGGATAAGGTAAGGTGCACTGAATAATGGTGTAAGACATTCTTAACCAAGATACAATTTTTAATTTACAAAACACGGAATTTGAGTTAGTATACTCTTGGGACTTATACATGGAAATGTATGTTGTCCAGTGTCCTTCGGGACAAGGGGTTGGTACTTCTACTTCATTCAGATTTACCTGTGAGTTCTCTGATTTTAACACACATTCGTAGTAATGCAAGGTCAAAAAATTTGAGAAGTTTATAGGTATAAGAATAAAGTAGAGAACCATACGTTGGAAGTGTCGGGATTCTTTGAGGTAATCAAAGATGTAGATACTCATGCTAGATATTCCATTATAGTAATATCGAGAATTTGATTCTCTCACAGGTTATTCATCCGTGGACGCGCTTCATGATAAGTAATGCTGTATTGGCCCTTTTCCATTAAGTAATATGCACTGGAAACAGCTGCATGACATTTTGAATCTGGTTCCATCTAAATTAGTGTCTTGATTCTATATGGATATAGAATGATTGCATATCTTATGGTTGTTAAGATATAGAGTTATCTGGTTTCTGTTTAAAAGAAGAATCCGAACAAACTCGGGGCACGCTACGGTAATGGCGGCTTGTGGATTATCCCAAGCATTCGGTAGGATTTAGTTTCTACTATTTTCAAGGTCAATAATTACATTGTTCTTGACTCGCCACCATTTTATAAAAGGATCTTTTTGCAAAATAAACTAGTGGAAGTATGATAGAATTGGAAGTGATTCAAGAACCAAAAATGGTTACCGAAAATTTAGTAGAACCAAAGGATTCAATTAGACTTGACAAATTGTTAGCCACTCCGCAGAGTTTAGTAGGTGACCTCAGACACCCGATAGATACTTCGGTTTTCTCATAGACGGTGACAGGGAGGTCAATATCATGGTGATAATGCCCCTACTGGTTATCAGTAGGTCATAAGAAGTGGTAACTTCCAGGTGACCAGATGCTTATATCCAAGATGGACTCCACGCATTTCAGTAAAATTATGGATTTTGGACTCTGCTGGGTGCTCCTGAAGGGGATAAAACCCATTAGGAGTAAGTAAATCTTTCGAAATTTATGCATGTGGAAAGGTGCTAACCTAATAAGGCTAGACTTGATGTAAAGAGTTTTCATCAAATACCCGTTGTGGATTGTGATGAGACTTTTAATTCAGTGTCTATGCTGAAGTCCATATGGATATGACTTGACATTGTTATTCTCCCTACTTGTTATCAGCAGATCATAGGAAGTGGCAACTTCCAGGTGACCAGGTATTTCATGCTTGAGATGGACTTCACGCTCTTCAGCAAGTCATGGATTTTGGAATGTGTTGGGTGCTCATGAAGGGGTAAAACCCATTAAGAGAAAGTAGATCTTTTGAGATCTGTGAAGGTGGAAAGGTACTAACCTGATAAGGCTAGACTTGGTGTAAAGAGTTTTCATCAAATACCTGTTGTTGATTGTGATGTGACTTTCACTTCAGTGTCTACGCTGAAGTCCATATGGATATAATTTGGCGCTGATACAATTCTTGGCTATGATATCTGGTAGGTAGATGACTATAACGTCTTTCCAAATGGGATTTTGGAAGTGCACGTGTATATAACTCTGCCATAGGGTTATCGTAGTCAGTGAGAGCAGCGAAAGGTGTGCAAGTTGCTTATGTCTATACGTAGACTGAAGCATGGATAGCGTAGACGGATCATCTGTTTTGACGTGACAGTCAAGGTGATTGACTTCATCAAAACAAAAGATGAATCTTGTAAGAAAGATGTAGGGAGTACTGTCCTGGATATGGATGACATACTCCAGATAGGAAGCTATGTTCCTATAATACAATCGGTAAAACTTTGGTTGTCACACAGTGTTTTCTCTACATTGGATATGGATAGTATATCAGGAATTCTGGTAATTAGATCTAAATTTGGGATATTTCCTAAATAGGGTACTTAGACAGTATTCTAAAAGTGTTTTAAAATGGACGACTCCTGGTGTGGTGGTATACCCGCAGGTGATGGAGTCACCCTCTCTAAAGTGATATCTTCTAGACTGATGAGAAGAGGGACTGGCATGAATGACATTGTTCCCCCAATATTTAACCTAATAAAATAGCAAAGCTCTGTTGAATTTAATGAGGCGACGCCTCATGTTCTCTCCAAGAGGGCGCCAGCGCCAGAGCCAATCTTATAGGATTAAATCCTATGGTGTCGCTTCATGCGCTCCTTACACAGGCGCCAATGTGCAAAGTACAAAAGAATTTATTACATAAGAGTTAAACTCTTAGATGGCGCCGCACGTGCTCCTTACGTGGGCGCCCCCTTTAACATCGCCTAGCGCTGCACGTGAAAAACACGCGGGCACCAATGTGCAAAGCATAGAAGAATTTATTACATAAGAGTTAAACTCTTAGATGGCGCTGCACATGCTCCTCATGTGGGCGCCCCTATTTAACAGCGCCTAACGCCTCACGTGAAAAACACGCAGGAGCCAATGTGCAAAGCACATAAGTACCTATCATAAGAATTAAATTCTTAAGTGGCGCCCACGTGCGCAACACGTGAGCGCCGGCGCTCAAGTAGAATTAAATTCTACGTTTTCTTAACAAAAAGTTGGGATACTCTCTGATAAACAGAGCCGTTGGATCAAAACCAATGGAGATGATAAATCATCAAAATATATAATTAGGAGAAAATATCTCCCAAATCTTTCTAAATAAGAAAGATACTCTCGGTTGGATCAATGATCCAACAATAGAATAAAATTCTATTTTTAGGAATATATTCTCTCAATCTTTCCGAACAAAAAGACTACTCTTTGTAAAATAGAGAACCCTTGGATTAAAAATCCAATAGTGATTACAAAATCACCATTTTAGAGAATAAATTCTGTATATGAGAAAATATTTCAACAATCTTGTTAAAGATAAGAGAATATATTCTGTAAAAACAGAAGTCCTTGGATCAAATATCCAATGGTAGGTAAAATTCCCCAACTCAATTTTAAGTCCAATTAAATCAATTGGAATCTCTCAATAAGAGATTTTCTTAAAATTAAGTAACAAACTTTCTTCCACTATATAAAAGACCCGAGACTTCAAGTCTTATATATAAGAAACCATCCATAAGCTTCTGAAAAATACAAAAAGCTTTCAAAAACAATAGAGAATTCAATCCTCAAAGAGGAAGACTTCCCTTTCAAAAGAAACCTAGGTAAAAGAAATTCAGAGATCAAAATATCTCTTTTTACCTATTTTAAGAGTTTAACCCCTCTCAAAGAACTTAGTTCTTTCTCTGGATCAGAGATCCACAAGACAAGTCTCCCACAAGTTGAGAATTTAATTCTCATCGGGAAGATCTTGTTCTTGAGAATCAAAAATTCAGAAAAGAAATAGGTCTAAAAGAAAAAACAAAAGGAAAAAGAACCTATAAAAGAACTTAGTTCTTAAAGAAAAAACCTGATCCCAGATTTTTATCATAAAACGAAGATCTTGGTGATCATTAATGGTCAAAATGCCATTTACAAAGATTTAATCTCTAAAAAAGAAAAAAAAAACTAGCGCATCACGTGCTTCTCACGTGGACGCCCTTTTAACAGCGCCTAACGCCTCACGTTAAAGACACGCGGGCGCCCAAAACAGAAGGCCAGCGCCTCACGGGAAATACAAGTGGGCGTTGAATAAAAATTCTTAGCACTCCATAAACAGCCAAAACGGCTGAGTGCTTAGCACCGATTGGGCAGCGCCGCACGTGCTCCTCACGTGGGTGCGTGCTCCTCACATGGGCGCCATATAAAAAGTGACTAGCACTTCATATGCAGCCAAAACGGCTGAGTGCTTAGCACTGATTGGGCAGCGCCCAGCGCCTCACGTAGACGCCATAAAAAGTGCTTAGCACTTCATGATTAGTCAAAACGACTAGGGTGTTCAACACTCATTGGGCAGCGCCCATGACAGAATGCTTCACATGATATACTTGTGAGCGTCAGAGATCAAATAAGCGCTTAGCACTGTTACATGAAAAGAAAAGGACTAAACAAACAGAGCCCAAATAAGTGCTTAGCACTTTTGAATAAAAAAGAAAAGAATAAGAAGACTAAGCCCAAATTGGACAGGTCTCTGAGGTTTTCTTACAACTGAGCCCAAGTGCTCTGTTGTTGGATTTGATATAAAAATGATCCCTGAAATTTTGCTAAGTTAATCTTAGTCTCAAATTAGACTAACGTATCCTTAGTTAAAATAAATTGAGCCTAAATGCTCATATATTTAAGTTGATCTTAATCTCAAACTAGATTAATGGTCCTTAAATAAATCAAACCCAAATCTAAAATAAACGGATTTGGACTGATCCGCGCCCTACGGGCGACGACATAAGCTAGTCTCCGTATACAATCCATGGGCTACCAAAACAAACAAAACATACACACGACACGAAGTGAACTGTCGGAGTAGGAGAAAGTGGTTATTGCAAAGCGGTAACGTAATTAACTGCAGGAGCTTGCACCTGTAGGGAAGAGCGTCCCCACAATCAAAAAAACCCTCATAAAATGAGGGGAAATCTAATGAAGTCTGCTACAACGGCCGCATCTATCCAAACCTCTGATATACGGTGCCATAAATCAACTTGGTATCTTCGGAGAGGTGGATGGATAAGTCCAAATAGCATCTGCCCCCAAATTCAGGAAAGATGATCTATCCCAGTTCGTCTTTGTTTTCGGCGGTGAAAAGATTCTGGAACGCCCGGTGGGACCTTTTCCTCTTTCCACTCCACACTTCGTGAGTCGTGTTTCGCGAAAAAAATCGCGGTTCACTATGGTTTCTCTTGGATTCGAGGTACTAAAATTTGGCGTATTTCTCCTGTGTAGAAAATCGATGGATTCCAACTGCACAACATGCAATAGCAACACTCACTACACCCAAGCTGGAGGAGTAACCTACAGGCCCAACGCGGTCTCTATCTTTCAATGCCAGCGCAAGCCACTACTGGATTGTTCTTCGGGACTATGTTCCCACTACTGAGTTTCGGTGCCTCAACGCCGCAAGAGAAAGCTCCCTAGAGGTCGGTCTTCGATTGACTTGCAACCACAACAACCCCTCTCAATGGGGCGTCCAAATCTGGTGTCTCGGTCTTCAACAGGCTGAGCAAAAGCTCGAATGGGCCCGCAAAGAGGCTCGTAATACCTGAAGGGGCTACCCCAAAATGGATAGCCCTTCTACTCCTGCTACGGCCGAAGTTATCAAAGGTGCTTCCCTCATCAAAAGATCGGTCTTTGAAAAATTGGCCGTTCTTCCTCAAACTCTGCCAAGGACGTCAGTCTTCAGAAAGCTGGCACCAACAGCAGCCCCTCAGCAAAGCCGGGGGCATGAAGAAGCCACTTCCAAAACTGTGGCGGTCCCTTCTGCAAGACATGCTCAACATCGCCATTGGTGCCGAGTGAGAAAAGATGGGGGCAACTCCTCCTCTGGACTTACCCTACTAGCTCAAATGGTGGAAATTGACGCTGCTGTTCCAACCGGGAATAGCTTTGATCTGCTCAGGAGGGTGCGCAAGAACTCTCCAACGGCGGTGCTAAGGAAATCGTCCCCGCCTGTAGAAGTCATTGCTCAGGCAGAACCGGAGTGCCCCCATCAGCGGCTCTTCTCCCAAATTCATAGAGTCTGGTGGAAATTCCAAGACTCTGTGATCGACAAAGACTACTCTTGTCGATCAAAGAAATCGAAGGTGCGGCAAGAAAAAGACCACCCCTCCGTAATACAACGAGGGACTCCTTCTACACAAGTGCCTGTCATAACGGCTCCTTTAACTTCGACCTCCCATAAAAGAATGAGGCCGGAGAAAATCCCACCGCTTGCGGAAAATTCCAAAAGTGATAGACCCAAACGCCCTAAGTCTGGGGGCATGATCGTGCATACGATCTACATGGCTTTCGGGAAAGAAGAAAGCCATGCTTCCATAGGTCATCTAACGCAAACTCGGTCGCTGAAAAAAGCTCAGGAGCAACAACAAAAACTCCAGGAAATGCTGACCAAAATGGCAGCACGCACCGGGCAGAAAGAAAATCCGGATCCAACAGCCGAACAGCACTAGGAGCAGAAGACCGATACAGAGTTCCTGCGAAGGTTGCTTGAAATAAAAGACAAAGAGGCCGTTGAATAAGCCGCTAACATAAAACAGATGGCGCTCTTGTTTCAGGATATAGTTAGAATGATGATCCAGCCAGAACCCCCAGCCGAGAATCCGCCGATAATCATCGAGGATGACAGAGGAGAAACATCAAACCCTCTTCCGGTTTTATCAACAGCCAAGGAGAAAACGATCTCCAAGGCTGCTCTTAATGATTATATAGCTCAACAAATAAGAGCTCATCAAGCTAATCAAGAAGCTGGCCAAATCATCATAACCGGGCGACCGTATCCAGGCTGGTATGACTAAATCAAATATCCGCCGGGATATATGATCCTTAAGTTCCATGTGTACGAGGGGACAGGCAACCCACACCAGAATGTCGCGAAGTTCAGAGCTTTGTACAGCAACACTAGTGGCAACGACAAACTGTTGCTTCGCCAGTTCGTTGGCAGCCTGTCAGAGACGACCTTTGAATGGTACTCGGAGCTCCCAAATGACTCTGTAAGAACAATCACAGAGATGGAACTGTTGTTCACACAGCGGTTCACCAGCGCAAGCGAGCGCACCCCGATCACGGCGTTAATCGATGCCAGGGTAAGGCCGGGAGAAACCTAGGTTCAATACGCGATCCGGTGGCGGAACCTATGGTCAAAGTGCGAACAGCGCATCGAAGAACCTCCAGCCTTGGGATTGTTCATTGGGATCCTAGATCCTCAAATGACTGTCTCACAGTTCATGACATTTTTCAAGCTGACCACCTTCTAGGCTCTGATTGATAAACTGGTCCAAATAGACCAGATAGGTCACGGGCCTTCCTCCTCAAATAAGGACCCTTGAAACGCCAAGGGTAAAGGGAAAGTGGCCTTCGTTGCCAACACGCAACAACAACCAAGTGGCCCAAAACTGGCAGCTCGCCAAAACAACGTGTGCCCGCGCCTATCCCTGGAAGAAAGTCTAGGATGCGCTTACTCGTTTCCCCGCGATAAGACGAAGAGGCTTTTAGAATTGGCGGTGCATAACAAACTCATCACATTGCCAGATCCACGGTGTCCACCGCAACCCGGCGACGTCAACAACCCCAACTACTGCTCCTATCACAGAATGGTGATCCATCCAATTGAAGATTGCTATGTCTTCAAGAACTGGGTCGAAGACCAGTATCAATAGTGGAAATTCACGCTGTCTGAGAACTGGAGGGTAAACTCGCCCCAGAAGCACACTTTTAAAAAGGTGGATGCGCCGGGGGCATCATTCTCGCTCGTGGAAGAAACTCCATGGGAAGTCGTTCTTTCAACTAAAACCAAAAGAATGCTGAAGGATCTACAGGCATATTTGACAGTCAGGTGGAAAATCCCACTTGAACATGAAATCATCGAAGAGATGCTGAAACCGCATCCCGTACCGAAAATTGTTTATAAAGGGCAAAACCCCCAACTCAAGTCTTCAAAGTCTTCGAAGAAAAAGAAGAAAACCAAGAAGCCTATGCAGCCTGCCGAGTATGACGACAAGCGTACAGACCTACAAAAGTACATTGATGCGCTGGAGGAGTACAACCAGAAGACGCGGACACTGGTCACCCTCGAAGAGTTCCTCAAGCATATTCTTGAGAACGAAGATGGTGACAACAATGAGAAAAATGACTAATCAGAAGAAACCCAAGACTATGTAGCAAGTTGCCACATGGCCTCTCATTCGTTGTTAAATGACGAAGAAACTCCCTTAGCGTCAGGAAACAACGCAGAGGTACTAAGGGAAGAATCGGCGTTAAAATACCCGGAACTGCCAAAAGACTCGATCGATAGGCTGTTAAAAGAAGTTTTTCGAAAAAACAAAGCTGATCGAGAACATGAAACAGCCATATACGAAAAGGCTAAGAGTCAGCTTCAGGATGAAGAAGCTGCGGCAAGGATAAGTCGTCAAGTACTCCAACCAAACCAAAGCGCATCTGCCTCGAATAAGGGCAAGATCAAGACAGAGAAGCGGTTCGCCAAAGCCCTGTCAATGGCGATGAAGCTACCACCTCTCATGAGGAACACTCCCGGGGTCATATGCCTCAATGGAGAGGATTCACATCTAAACTACTGTCTATATCATCGGAGGGTTACCCGCCCCACTGAGGAATGCAGTGCCATTAAGAAGTGGTGGCAAGGATACGTTGCCGATCAAAAACACTTCAAAAGGATGAAGTGCGAAGCTCGTCGACGGCAAAAAAGTACGACAGATGCGCGTGAGAAAACAACTAGAAACTGTCATATGGTTGATACCAATCCGGAAGGGGAAAACCCCCAAGTTCTTACCTTCGGGAGCGATTCTGAGGAAGAAATACCCCTCAGTCATCTCTTCAAAGACACCACCTACGAAAAAGAAGAGGAGAAGAAGAATAGTGAGAACATTCAGTTGCGTAACCGCACGCTGCTGAGAAAAACTTCGGACCTATAAACAAAGGTTCGAACAAACGAGATAAAGGGAAAGAAAAAATCCCTGAGGAAATTGCCCTCGACGATGGAGTTGTCAAAGAGCTTGCAGCCAGGGGCCCGCTTAAGAAAATAAGGTGGATTACAATGTCCTAGAACATATGAGGAAAATACCCTCGCAACTGAGCATATTGGATGCTCTACTCCTTTCCAAAGAGGCACGAGATTCTCTGATCAAGGCATTACTAGAGCCCGATCAGTTCCAAGCTTTCCTCGCAGAAGAGAAGATGAAGGACGAGCTGGCAAAGGTTCACACAGCTGACATTACATTCAGCGATGAAGACCTCATCCTCGGTACGTGCGAACATAATCGCCTATTATAAGTCACCGGGTACTGCCGCGACATCAAGATAGGGAAAATCCTTGTCGACAACGGATCCTATGTCAACCTTCTCAACATTAGAGTGCTGAAGGAGATTTGCATGAATGTCCAGCACTTGGCCCGAGACAAAATTACCATCTCCGGGTTCGACTCAAATTCGTCACAGACGCTCGGGTCCGTAATACTGACGTTACACTTCGGGTTGCTCATCACTGGCATCAAATTTCATGTCATTGACACCAAGACTTGCTATAATGCTTTGCTCGGCAGGCCTTGCTTACATGAGTACAACGTCATCCCATCTACACAACATCAGTGTATGAAGTATTTCAAAGACGGCTTGGAACACACCGTCACATGGGATCTAAATCCGTTCTCCGTAAACGAGGTCCGAAAATATGAAGACGTAAAGTACTTCCTACCAGACTTCGAAGATACAGAGAGGTGTCATAAGCCGGAGGATAAACAGAAGTCCGTCGCCACCATCCCGATCTTTAGGAGTGATTCTAAGGAAGATGAAGAAATATTCTACTCGGGGCAACCCGAGAAAGAAAACAGCAGGCCCGGACCATCTACTCCTGTTCTGGTCGTTGGAAGCGACTCTGAGAACGAGGCCAACGCAGTGTTCTCCATCCGCCCGTTAGTGCAAACTCTCGCCGGAGCAGATCAGAGTCTTCAAATCACAATGGCTCTATCTCAGCATTACAAGGAACTTGATGCACTCGATACATACAGTGTACAAGAACTACAAACTTTCTACGTCCCTCCAAGACGAAGGGGTGAAAAGGCAATCCTCTTCTACCGATCTACGGAGACCAAAGTAGAAAAAGTAGTCTGGCATGGTGCCGATTTTTCACTTGACAGTCTTCAGCCAATCTGTCTGCCAAAATACTACGCGAAGGGATTGAAAAGGCTGTTGAGAGGCCAAGGTGTACCCCTCGAACAAACTGTTCGACAAGCCCAATTCTACAAAAAGATTTGGGATATTCCCGGGACTCAGCGAAAGATGCCCAACAGGAAGATGGAGACAACCGGGCTCGGATACATTCGGTCTAAGAAACGGGAGCAGTTCCACAGCTGCTGTGTCATAAACAGCTGCAGAGAAGAGGAAAATGCTCTTCTAAATGGCTATTACGTTGAAACAGAATGAAATCCTGCTCTAAGAATGTTAAGTCCGTTGCTCAAAGAACAAATAGACAAGCTAATAAAAGAAGCTTGTCAAAAGAGCCGAGACAATCACAGCCGCGAAATGGCCATTTATGAAAAGGCCGGGACGCAGCGTCTCAATCAGCAATCTGCGGAGAAATAAGACTACAATGCCCTTTATCCACATCCCGTTGTACGATCTCGCAACAGAGGAAAAGCCCGAAATAAAGGCAGAAACAGAGCAAAGAACAAAGACAACGTTCGAAAAAAACGAAGCGGATCCAAGAAGCCGTACAATCGAGAAAAAATCGATTGGAACCCATCCATTATAAAGAAGATAGGTCGGGAATACTCTTTCCCTCAAGACAAGACAAGGAAAATATTCAACCTTGTCATGAAGCATTAAATGGTGATGCTTCCGGAGTCTTGGCACCCCGAACAAATAAACGAGGTCCATCACCCGGATTATTGCTTCTACCAACGAGCAATAGGTCATCCCCTTAAAGACTGCTTCACCTTCAAAGACTGGGTAGGAAACCAGTATCAACAAGGCATGTTCGCTTTATCCGACAGCTGGAAGGTAACCCCGCTGCAAAAGCATGAGCCAAAAAGGACCTATACCATGAGGATAGGACCAGCTCAACATCAAGAATGGAAGCGAACTCGTACCTACCATATGATAACACTCTCAAAAGAGGGTGGGCACGAGACTATGGATGACCTCCGCATGTGCTTCGCAAATGAAGACGTGGATGAGGTGATCTCCGAGTTTCCACCGGCACCAAAAGAGCTGGAAGATGGGATACATACTACGGTGGACAACCTAAGAAAAATTGACTTAAGGACAGAAAATGGTCCGAAACCGACATTCGTCAGTGAGCTAAAATCTGAAAAACAAGTAGCCACGTTAAAAGACGTACTCATGCAATATAAAGACTGCTTTGCATGGAACTATTCCGAGATGCCGGGTCTAGATCCAAAAGTGGCAGTACATAAACTGGCCATATCGCCGGACATAAAGCCAGTCAAACATGCGCCAAGAAGAATGCGGTTCGAACTTGAGATGAATATAAATGCTGAGGTCAATAATTTAATCGACTCCGGCTTCATCCAAGAAGTTCAATATCCTGACTGGATCGCCAACATCGTTCCAGTAATGAAGAAAAATAGAACGGTGCGTATTTGCGTGGACTTTCGGGACCTCAACAAAGCTTGCCTGAAGGATGACTTCCTAGTACCTGTTACCGAGCTGATGATCGATAACACATCTACCCTTGAGGTCTTCTCCTTCATGGATGGATCTTCAGGATACAATCAAATAAAAATACATCCTGAAGATCAAAAGCATACTGCCTTCTGGACTCCGCTGGGCATATTTTTCTATAAGGTGATGCCCTTCGTGTAGGGTTCCTAGGCACACTCAAGTGGTCTCACAAGGCATCAACCATGCCAAATTCAAAATTTTCCGGTGCCGAGAAACCCTAAACTAGATCGTTAACTAGAGGATAGGCGAAACTACAAGCTAGATACAGCTTTAGTACTAAGTGAACGGAAATACAACCTTTATAGATCCGGTCCTCCACCTCCATAGCTCCGTGATGAAGTCCCTCTGCTGCGATCATCGGATCCCGGACTCTAGCGATGGTTTCGTCGAAGAAATGATCGGGCTAGGTCGTCGACTTCGATGCCGAAGATGATCTACGTCGAGGCAACTCAAGATCAAGCTCCAACTTCACCAAGTCATGAAACTTGTGAAGAAAACACCCTATACTACATGGCAAGTGGTAGAGGATGAAGAAATAGGAAGTGGGTTCACTTTGGATTTGGATTTCTCACTTTGAATCATCATTTAGAAATTTCTAGCAATGGTTTCTTCTCTTCTTCAAGAAGAAGAAGAAGAATGAAAAAGAAAAATGAATTTTTTTTGCAAAAAAAAAAATTAAGTGATGGTTATCATAATGCAACCATGGGTGAGGCTAACTCATGTAGAGAGCAAACCCTAGTTTAGGTAATGGTTAGGTTAAGGGTAAAACAAAATGGTGGACTTATTCAATGATGCTTTGAAACTTCAAGCAAGAAAAATAAAGGAAAGCACCATTTTGTTTCTTTACAAAATGAATAAAGAAAATAAAACCCTAAACCCTAACCATTAACTAACATGGTTTAAAGCAAACACACCCAAGTTTGCATGTATCATCAAACATGATACAAACTAGTGCACAAAACTATATCACATATACAATGTGCACATTCAAGTGAGAAAATAATCTTAAGTGAACCAATACCAGTTAATGTAAAGTAATTTATCAAATATATAATTATACATTAAATCATTAAATCAACACTTGATTTAATGATCCGGTCATACTGCATATAACCGACTAATATCAATAGTAACAACTTATCGAATCAACACTTGATCCGATAACCCGGCTATATCGCATATAACCGATCAATGTCACAAATCGCGAGAATCGAATACAGTATCACATACTAGTATTATTCTCGGTCCCCCACATATCTCATATGCGCTCCTATTTCGTTTCGCTTGAGCCAGGAAACCTCTGTGTAGGACTCTAAAGACTCGTCAATACGCCGGCAGCAGATGATGATCATATCAAGCGCCCACAAGCCGCAAGCGGTCTGCTAAACGTAACGGCCATCCGGGTATTGAGCGATCAGAAGATCGACGAGCAAGCCCGCTCACACTCCTGTGAATCCAACCGGTAACACTTACCGTACAGTCCAGTCTCGTCGTCTGATATGTCGCATATCTTGCCTAGGGGTGGTAAACGTCAGACCCCAGTAGCTCGATAAGTCGTGTCGATCTGAGTTCTATAACAGTTCGAGAAACTACTGGTAACACTTACTAGTAAATCTCAGCAACCCTGGCCAGGGATTTTCGGTTATAGCCAATCGAACACAGAGCAACATCAACTCCCTATACCGGGAGAGACGAATCCCCTCCTATCGCTCATTGCCTCCATGTGATTCGGGACTGTACCCAAAAGCCACCGTTTTGCACGCCCTCTTGGACGTGGTAAGGTGGAAATCAAAGCACAGTGGGAATCACACAAGATTCTATGACGATCTCGGGTCTACAGACTAACCTGTACCAATGCCACCAGAGAACTGCCATCTGACGTAAGGTATAATACCATCTGGGAGTTCTCGGCGAGTCCGTCCAGTGTACCCAGTCTCCACTGAGCACCCGTATATCATCTCTGATGTCAAACACCAATGGATATGGGATCATCCATCGCCCATCTGTATGGGTCGGGAAGGTATACGCTAGTCTACTCTGGTATATCGATGCCCCGTCTCAATACACCCACGACTAGGGACCTTGAAGGATGTACTTATGGACTACTATGTCCCCACTAGTATGATCCGCATCATAGTCCAGATAGTCAAGTACACATCCTAAGGGCTTTACCAACATGTAACAGAGAGACAATCAGTATACACGTTAAGGTAAAGAGTAACCAGATAGCATAATATCATGTCGAGCAAGAAAGTCCTCCCTATATATGTCCTAGCATCCACTACAATATACATCATATGTACAGTAATGGCCTCTAGGGCATACATATAACTAACAATCTCCCACTTGCACTAGGGCCATCTATAGCAGTGGTTGTAGTATCTCATACTCAACCATCCCATAAAAGTCTCTCTCTGGGAAAAGGCCTTTGTGAGTGGATCCGCTGTGTTGTCCTCTGAGTCTGCTCTCCTAACCTCGATCCCCTGGAGATCAACCATCTCCACGATCAGGTGACACTGCCTTAGAATATGTCTGGATCACTGATGGGACGGGCGCTCCTTGGCATAAGCCACAACTCCATTGTCACACAATGGGAGGAACGAAGTTCATCTCAAGAACTAATATACATCCAGACTGCCTCTTTGGTAGCATCTTAAGTAGCGATGTATCCAGCCTTTATCGTCTAGTTTGCTACGGTATCTAGCTTGGAACTTTTCCAACATACCGTCCCTTTACTGAGGGAAAAGACAATGCCTGTGACTGACTTTCAGTCGTCCTTATCACCCTGGAACCCTTCTAGTGATTCTCCCCAGGACCAATTGATACCATCTCACTACAACTATTGAGTATCCTAATATCCAATTAGATCTATCTCATAGATCCAAAACCCAGGATTTAGTAGGTATCACTTTGATCCTATATAGAGAATCATTGTGATAAGCGAAGACTGACCGAGCGTAGCATAGGAAACTCCTTCCCTATCAAGAGTATGTCATCCACGTACTCTACGAGGATCACCACCATACTCCCTACTACCCTTTTGTTTATACAAGGTTCATCTACTATTTTGATGATGTCAAACTCTTTGACTAACACATCAAAACAGACGTTCTAACTCCGCGATGCCTGCTTTATCACATAAAACATCTTGCACGCGTTTCCGCTGCTCCCACTGTCTACGAAGCCCTCTGACTGTGTACTTATAGACGCACTCTTCTAAAACATCATTTAGAAAAGCAGTCATGGCACCCAACCGCCAGATGTTGTAGTCATGGTATGTAGCCGTGGCAAGTAGGATCTGAATGGACTTAAGCATAGCTACTTAGAAAAGGTTTCATCATAATCCATACCTGGTCAATGATGCAAACTTTTAACAAGTCTAGTTTTGAAAGTCTCAACTTTTCCATATACACCAAGTAATCTTCTCAAGATATACTTGCTCCTGATAGGGATTTAACCCTTCAGATAAAGCAACTAAAGTCCATACTTTGTTGGTGTATAAGG
This sequence comes from Agapanthus africanus, assembly GCA_030015575.1. NCBI lineage: Eukaryota > Viridiplantae > Streptophyta > Magnoliopsida > Asparagales > Amaryllidaceae > Agapanthus > Agapanthus africanus. The sequence goes on from CM057338.1 coordinate 984,417,857, forward strand.
ATTCCATCTCAGATCGCTAAGCATCCAACCATTCTTACAGAGTCTCACTCCTGATGGCCAGCTCGAAACTAGTTGGGTCATCATCTCATGATGCAATCCTCGCTCCCACTGTCATAGAGAAACCGAAGTAACTCTCAGGTGGGTGAGGAACCCTACTAGATCGGCGGAGAGGCTGAGGTTCGTTGGTTACTATTGAATCCTTTGGTTTTACCAAATCATCTGCTGTAGTTTGTACAGCTGGAACCTTTCCAGTTGTACATAACAGACCTTGCCTCGAGCTTGTCCGGATTATGCTTTTAGACATAGCCCTGACAACCCCAAATCTTAACCAACTTAAGATATGGGCTCTTCCCTTTCCATATCACATATGAAGCGGTAGGCAACTGTTTTGATTTGAACCCTATTCAATAGGTATGCAGCTTCTCAAGCGCATAACTCCCAAAAGGAAATAGGAAACTCAGTAGTACTCATCATAGAGCACACCATATCACATAGGGTGCTATTGCTCCACCCCGATATACCATCGTGCTATGGTGTATACGGAGGAGTAATGCTGAGAGAGAATCTCATTCTCCTTTAGAATTGTCCAGGTTTTCCGTGCTCAAGTATTCTCCTCCTTGATCTCATCAAAGGATATAATACTTATACCCATATTGGTTCTCTACTTCTAACTTATATTCTGTGAATATCTTGAAAGGTCCGGACTTGTGTTTCAACAGGAACATATGTCTGAATCTTGAGAGATCATCAGAGAATGTAATGAAGTATAAAGAACCAGTCCTGGCATGTGTAGACAGGGGACCTTACATACATCATCATATATCATTCCCAAGAGTTTACTAACTCTTTCTCTGTTTCCAATAAACAGAGCTATGGTCATCTAATCTTTGTGACATGACTGGAAAGTTTCACAAGTTGTAAATTCAAACTAATTTAAATATACATCTAAATGTAACTTCAGCCAGTCGGGTCGCATTGATATGACCTAGTCTACAATGCCTCAAGAAGGAATCGTTCATTTCTGAACTCTTCCTCTTATGTGTGTTCTGTATACAAGAAACTGTAGTTTGATTTAGAACGTTAATGCTTTTAGATAACGTGCCTGAACCGATCAACTTAGGAAATGTTCAAAACATTATCGAACAATACAAAATTATATCCTTTCTTTACTAATAAAGAGACCGATATGATTTTGTATATCAGGTTCGGTATCTAATAGCATTTGTTCAGAATCAATGTATTGGTAATACAGGGTGACAGTGACCAACAGACTTGGCTGCAACACTTGCCCCGTTTTCTGCCTCATGAAACTTATCACCCGTTCTCAGTTCTTTACCTATCTGTAGCCCATGTAACAGATTACATATGCGGGATCCTGATCCGGTATCATATACCTGTTAGTTGTATGTATGCCCTAGAGGCCAGTATTGTACAGATGATGTATATTATATTGGATGCTTGGACATATATAGAGATGACTTTCTTGCTCGATATGATAGTATGCTATCTGGTTACTCTTTATCTTAACATGTACACTAGTCTCTTTATACTGTTTTATAGTTACATGTTGGTAAAGCCCTTAGGATGTGTACTTGACTACCTGGACTATGATGCAGATCATACTAGTGGGGACATGGTAGTCCATAAGTACCTCCTTCAAGGTCCCTAGTCGTGGGTGTATCGAGACGGGGCATCGATATACCAGAATAGACTAGCGTATACGCTTCTCGACCCATGTGATGGGCGATGGATGATCCCATATTCATTGGTGTTTGACATCAGAGATGGTATACGGGTGCTCAGTGGAGACTGGGTACACTGGACGGACTCGTCGAGAACTCCCAGATGGTATTATACCTCACGTCAGATGGCAGTTCTCAGGTGACACTTGTACAGGTTAGTCTGTAGACCCGAGATCGTCATAGAGTCTTGTGTGATTCCCACTGTGCTTTGATCTCCACCTTACCACGTCCATGAGGGCATGCAAAACGGTGGTCTTTGGGCACATTCCCGATTCACATGGAGGCAATGAGCGATAGGAGGGGTTTTCGTCTCTCCCGGTATTGGGGGTTGATGTTGCGCTGTGCTCGATTGGCCGTAACAGGGAAGTCCCTGGCCAGGGCTGATCAGAGATTTGCTGGTAAGTGTTACCAGTAGTTTCTCGACCCGTTACGAGCCTCACATTGGCACGAATTATCGGGTTATTGGGGTCTGACGTTTACCACCCCTAGACTTGATATGCGACGTATCAGACGAAGAGACCGGACTGTACGGTAAGTGTTCCTGGTCGGATTCGCAGGAGTGTGAGCGGGCTAGCTCGTCGATCTTCTGATCGCTCAATACCCGGGTGGCCGTTACGTTTAGCAGACCGCTTGCGGCTTGTGGGTGCTTGATATGATCATCATCTGCTACCGGCGTATTGACGAGTCTTTAGAGTCCTACACAGAGGTTTCCTGGCTCAAGCGAAACGAAATAGGAGCGCATATGAGATATGTGCAGGACCGAGAATAATGCGTGTATGTGATACCGCATTTCATTCTCGCGATATATATTTCGATTGGTTATATTCGATATGACCTAGTTATCGAATCATTGATTCGATAAATCGATACATTAGATACTAGTCGGTTGTATGCGATATAACCGGATCATTGAATCAAGTGTTGATTTAATGATTTAATGTATAATTATATATTTGATATATTGCTTTACATTAACTAGTATTGGTTCACTTTAAACGGATTACTCTCACTTGATGTACATGTTGTATATGTGATATACTTTAGTGCACATCTTTGTATCATGTTTGATGATACTTGATCATTTGGTTAAATGCATAGAATTAAACCATGGTTAATTGGGTCATTAGGGTTTTGCTTTATCATTTATTTATTTGATTATTTATTTAAAAATGAGTTATGATAAGAATGGTGGCTAAGTTTGTTTTATGTTGAAGCTTCATGAAGCCTTGACTTTATGCAACCATTCTTGTCCTCATGCTTAACCCTAACTCTCCAAATGACCATGGTTTATTCTCTACACTTAACCTTGGTTTAGATATGATAAGTATTGATTTAAATTTATTTTTATCATAACACTTATCATATATTTTCTTGAGCTCCATCTTCTTCTTCAAGAAAAGCTCAAGGTGCATCAATGGCAACTTGAGCTAAAGTGAGATAAATCCAATTCTAAAGAGAACCCACCTCCTATTTCTTCACCCTCTACCTCTTGCCAAGTTGTTTTGGGTGTTTACTTCATAAGTTTCACAAGTTTGTGAAGTCGGAGCTTGAACTTGCGAAGCCTCGAGGTAGATCGTCTTTGACACAAAGCCGACGACCTATTCCGCTTGTTTTCCCGATGAAGCCGATGATCGAGTCGAGGATTCATGATGGACAGCGAGGGCATGACCACGTGGAGCTAAGGAGGCGGAAATCCGGATCTACAAAGGTTGTAGCATCTAACCTATAGTTAAATAGTTAACTAGTTTTCCGTTTCGCCTAAACATCTAGTAAACGATCCGTGTTAGGGTTTCTCGGCACCAATTTTTTTGAAATTGGCATGTTCGATGCCTTGTGAGACCTCACTAGGGTGCCTAGGAACCCTACAATACCTAGGACGTAGAGGATACTGAGAAATAGTTCTTTATAATGAACACACCCGAAGATGATGCATCAACATGCACTGTCTTCGTTTGGGCGGCATGGGAATTCTGGTAATCCCCTATTTCCTGCTCTGTCTTATAACAATTATAAGTTGGAGCGGGACCAACGTTCCCCAGCACAGTATAACAAGCGGGTTCGGTCAATATCTTTATTATTATCTTGATTAAGGCGTGATATGGTCGCTACCTGGAGAGAGAGAGAAGAAAACACTCAGCGTATGCTCTTGCAAGATCAGATTGGTTTTTATTTTATCTAATCGGGATGGCTCCCACTGTTTTTATCAAATCTTCCTTCAAACCCTAAAAGGAAAGACTAGCCGGGATTAATTACATACTACAAGTTCATCAATCTTTCAGCCAGGCCAGTGTCGGTACTTTGAGGGAGGTTCCCCGTGCTTTCGCACGGACCTAATTAATGTAAACCTCGTTTTCCCAGAGGCGTAACCCCGTTGACACCTTTCTAGACACCTACTTGATCGGCTAATTGTAATGTGTAAAATTCTCCCAGGAGTAACTCTTACTCGCAGCGGGTATCGGGATCCAACTATCTCATAGAAGGTATGCAATCTCATTGCAAATTTCAACACTTGAAATTCCCGATAATATTTTGCCCCTAACCTCCTATGACCTTGACAAAGGCCAACAAACCATAGGATGTTAGTCAAGTTCAACCCGTCATTTCCTGATTGAATTAAACCTACCCGCACGACCCTTAACAAAGGCCAACAAGGTCGCACGACTACCCTAACCCAATCTGCATCATATGCATAAGCAGATAAGCACCAGTTAGCTACCGCACACTACGCCTTGACAAAGGCCAACAAACGCAGCACGAATACTAACTACTACTTATCTGAAATGACGAAGGCCTACGACAGGTTTTTCTGAAAACCTATTGCGTAATGAACTTGATATCGTTGTAGAATCAAATAATTTTAAAATGGAGTGTTTTTGAGGCTTTTCTAGTTTTGCTAAAGGGGTCACTCCCGGTGAAGGGATCGTCGGCCCTTTCCTCGTCGAATGAGGTGCGAGATATATCATATATATCACTGTGCAAAGCAGAAACTATAGAAGCAATCAAAAGACAAACCGAGTGTGTAGCATCTGCCAGTTATTGCTAAAGGGGTCACTCCCGGTGAAGGGATCTCGGCCCTTTCCTCATCGAATAAGGTGCTGGATATTCTGTAAGGAACACCGCGATGCAAAGCAAGAACTGTAGTTACCTGTTATTATTTTTGAAATTCGATTCCACAACATCTTAGGTTTCTTTTCTTTCATTAATCACATTAATGAAGTCCCATTATTTAAACACCTAAACATCACAGATAAATACGACGTACACTTATGTCATCCGCATTCTCCTCGATGTCCTCTCGTGCACCGTTAGGTTAGATAACTAACGGCAGAGCAGGGCAGGGCTAGCGTGGATGTAAAACATAAGTAACGTCTATATAATATATCATATATACTATATACTGTATCTATCACAAAACATCACATGATCACATCACAGATATCGCAGCAGAAGAATCATATGAAATATTGGATATACTAGGACGTCCGTGTTTTTAATACGAGCCAGTATAAAACACGGATTCCACGGTCGCGATGAATAGCAAAACCCACACCCCAAGACCCCTACGAGAGCAGCAAGCAACCCTACCAATTCTAGAGTTAGGAGACCCGGACTCGACTCCTCGAGTTGGTCTCCTACTGGACTCCAGAACCCGGTTACTTGTGCCCTCCTCCTTAGGTCTAACCTAGTGCGGAAAAGTAAATAATATACAATGTGACATCTTCCGCAACCTGGAAGTGCCCCAATAAAAGAATATTACATACAATAAATTTTACATGAATGAAAATGAAAAACTCTCATCTCACATAAAACCCCCGGCTATTCAAAACGCGACGATCCAATATAACATATCCAGCAACACATAACATCACATGTCATCAACATAAGTAAATGTGCGTATCCCAATTGTCGTTGACATATAGCAACGAAACCGGCGATATCACATATTATACTTACGGTCGCAGAAAAGAAAGTGTAAAACTACAACAGTTGGAATCCGCAATCTTCTCAGACATCGCATGCCTGACCAAATGAATTCCTTAGACATCACATGCCTAACAATTATAAACCCCGCATTTTAGTCTCTATATCGAAAACACTTTTCAATATCTAGTCGGGCAATTCAACAAGATTCCCGATAAACTGATCGAATGCTCGTCGCAAACTTTAGTAGACGGCCGCACCCCCGATACCGTCGACGAAGTGCACCAAGACGGAACACCGCTACCGCGAGCATCCGAACGGATGCTTTCGGCGACGGGGTTTTCCTACAGTCACTTGGTCGGGGCTAAGGGGTGTAGCTGTCTATTAAGTTTACCCGGCGAGTATCCGCGTACGCTACGTGATTGCGACGGACTTTTGATCGCATCAAAATTCCGTGGCAACCGATCAAGTGAGACTAAACCGCTAGATTTATAACATTCATTCAGTTATCTCATAACTACTTGTGAATTCCAATTATTGTCACCCATTCCAGATAAATAGAAAATGTTAAACTTTCCGATCGAACATTCAAACACCCAAGTTTTCCCGAAACAGCTCAACACATGAAATAAGTTTAAAAACATCCAGTTCATGCCTCAGTACCAACGGTCCAGCCGTAGAAGGGTCAGGCCAACGCCTCACATGTGGCACGCCGTACTGCCCTAAACCCGAAGGTTCAAAGGGCAGTTCAAGACGGTCACATAATCAAGTTAAGGTTTGTTGTCTTCTAGAGGGACCATCGCGTTACTTGCACTACTTAGAACGTCATTAAACTACGGAAAAATCCAACAATTGGAAATTTCCCGGCAGGGGAAAAAATGGGGTATTCATATCCAGTCGAACTTTTTAACATATTCAAAAGTTATCCGGAAAAACACATAGACGAAGTGAGACAATCTAATCGAATCTATGAACTCCTAATACAACCCAGAATACTCAACTCTTGAGTAGAAGTTAAAATATCCCAGAAAATACAGCACAACAATATAGGAATTACTGTGGAAAAAAATGACAAGATGCCCCTTTATAGCCGCGGAACCGCCGCACATGCCAATGTCGTGCCGCGGTTCCGCGGCCACTTGGTCGATTCATGCTCACGTGCTTCACAGTAATTCTTACAAAAGCATGCTGATTTTTCTGCATATTTTTAATTCACAAAAATCCCTGATTTCAAAAAATGTACAGAGAAGGATTTTGCATTAGGGTTTCGGTTCGATCGAACTTCTAACTCCGTCTACGCATCGCCTAAGGCTCTAGCTAGGCTCTGATACCAATGTAGGGTTCCTAGGCATACTCAAGAGGTCTCACAAGGCATCAACCATGCCAAATTCAAAATTTTCCGGTGCCGAGAAAGCCTAAACTAGATTGTTAACTAGAGGATAGGCGAAACTACAAGCTAGTAAACAACTTTAGTACTAAGTGAACGGAAATACAACCTTTGTAGATCCGGTCCTCCACCTCCATAGCTCCGTGATGAAGTCCCTCCGCTGCGATCATCGGATCCCGGACTCTAGCGATGGTTTAGTCGAAGAAATGATCGGGCTAGGTCGTCGACTTCGATGCCGAAGATGATCTACGTCGAGGCAACTCAAGATCAAGCTCCAACTTCACCAAGTCATGAAACATGTGAAGAAAACACCCTATACTACATGGCAAGTGGTAGAGGATGAAGAAATAGGAAGTGGGTTCACTTTGGATTTGGATTTCTCACTTTGAATCATCACTTAGAAATTTCTAGCAATGGTTTCTTCTCTTCTTCAAGAAGAAGAAGAAGAATGAAAAAGAAAAATGAATTTTTTTTGCAAAAAGAAAATCAAGTGATGGTTATCATAATGCAACCATGGGTGAGGCTAACTCATGTAGAGAGCAAACCCTAGTTTAGGTAATGGTTAGGTTAAGGGTAAAACAAAATGGTGGACTTATTCAAAGATGCTTTGAAGCTTCAAGAAGCTTCAAGCAAGAAAAATAAAGAAAAGCACCATTTTGTTTCTTTACAAAATGAATAAAGAAAATAAAACCCTAAACCCTAACCATTAACTAAACATGGTTTAAAGCAAACACACCCAAGTTTGCATGTATCATCAAACATGATACAAACTAGTGCACAAATCTATATCATATATACAATGTGCACATTCAAGTGAGAAAATAATCTTAAGTGAACCAATACCAGTTAATGTAAAGTAATATATCAAATATATATTTATACATTAAATCATTAAATCAACACTTGATTTAATGATCCGGTCATACTGCATATAACCGACTAATATAAATAGTAATAACTTATCGAATCAACACTTGATCCGATAACCCGACTATATCGCATATAACCGATCAATGTCACAAATCGCGAGAATCGAATACAGTATCACATACTGGTATTATTCTCGGTCCCACACATATCTCATATGCGCTCCTATTTCATTTCGCTTGAGCCAGGAAACCTCTGTGTAGGACTCTAAAGACTCGTCGATACGCCGGCAGCAAATGATGATCATATCAAGCACCCACAAGCCGCAAGCGGTCTGCTAAACGTAACAGCCACCCGGGTATTGAGCGATCAGAAGATCGACGAGCAAGCCCGCTCATACTCCTGTGAATCCAACCAGTAACACTTACCGTACAGTCCGGTCTCGTCGTCTGATATGTCGCATATCTTGCCTAGGGGTGGTAAACGTCAGACCCCAGTAACTCGATAAGTCGTGTCGATATGAGTTCTATAACAGTTCGAGAAACTACTGGTAACACTTACCAGTAAATCTCAGCAACCCTGGCCAGGGATTTCCGGTTATAGCCAATCGAACAGAGCGCAACATCAACTCCCTATACCGGGAGAGACGAATCCCCTCCTATCGCTCATTGCCTCCATGTGATTCGGGACTGTACCCAAAAGCCACCGTTTTGCACGCCCTCTTGGACATGGTAAGGTGGAAATCAAAGCACAGTGGGAATCACACAAGATTCTATGACGATCTCGGGTCTACAGACTAACCTGTACCAGTGTCACCAGAGAACTGCCATCTGACGTAAGGTATAATACCATCTGAGAGTTCTCGGCGAGTCCGTACGGTGTACCCAGTCTCCACTGAGCACCCGTAAATCATCTCTGATGTCAAACACCAATGGATATGGGATCATCCATCGCCCATCTGTATGGGTCGAGAAGGTATACGCTAGTCTACACTGGTATATCGATGCCCCGTCTCGATACACCCACGACTAGGGACCTTGAAGGATGTACTCATGGACTACCATGTCCCCACTAGTATGATCCGCATCATAGTCCAGGTAGTCAAGTACACATCCTAAGGGCTTTACCAACATGTAACAGAGAGACAATCAGTATACACGTTAAGGTAAAGAGTAACTAGATAGCATACTATCATGTCGAGCAAGAAAGTCCTCCCTATATATGTCCCAGCATCCACTACAATATACATCCTATATACAGTAATGGCCTCTAGGGCATACATATAACTAAAACTTCAGTCTGAAGAACGCTGGCGCTACCTACCAGAGGTCCATGACAAAGATCTTCGATGACCTCATCCATGAGATCGTCGAATGCTACATCGACGACCTTATGGTTAAAAGCAGATCTCATAAGGAACATTGCGAACATCTAAAAATAGTGTTCCGACGTCTTCGGAACTATAATCTTAAGATGAATCCTCTAAAATGTGTGTTTGGAGTCTCCTCGGGAAAATTCCTAAGATTCATCATACGGCACCGGGGTAAGAAATCGATCCCTCAAAAATCAAGGAGATTATGGAAATTCCCACGCCAAGAACTCTCAAACAGTTGCGATCCCTTCAAGGAAAGCTCGCATATATCCGACGATTCATAGCTAACCTCTCCAGAAAATGTCGTACCTACAGTCATCTGATGAAGAAGGGGACCCCATTCGTCTGGGAACAAAAGTGCCAAAATGCACTAGAAGAAATCAAGCAATACATGCAAAATCCGCCGGTATTGACCGCTCCGGTTAAGGGAAAACCCCTTATCCTATATACAACATCCCTTGAGGGTTCTCTAGGCTCGCTTTGGGCACAAAAGAACGATCAGGGAAAGGAGAGAGCTTTGTACTATTTGAATCGAGTTCTCCTGGGGGCAGAAAACAACTACTCCCTATCGAAAAGCATTGCCTGGCTCTGATCATCGCAATAACGAAACTCAGACATTACTCCTTGCCACGATATCTTACTTGGAACTCTTCCAACATACTGCCCCTCCATTGAAGGTAAAGACAAAACCCGGGACCGAATTACTATCGTCCTTATCACTCTGGAAGCTCGAATCGGTAAAGGACTCCACCTAGAGTTCTCCGTTACCATACACCAAGAACATTTCTTTAGTCCTTCTCAAGTACTTAAGAATGTTCTTCACAGCTGTCCAGTGATTCTCTCCAGGATCTGATTGATACATGCTTACCACACTAAGTGAAGGGTCCCGGCAGCGCCCCGTCCGTCAAAACGCGGCGAAAATGCGGAACGAAAATTTTCTAAACTAGCGCTATCGCTACCCGATTTACGGATCGACCTTAAATCCTAAACTAGCAAACTAACTAAGAGTTAGAATCATTATGCCGAGTTGATCCGTGTCCTTCGGTCTTCATTCCAAGCTCCTGGCGGCTCCTTGATGTGGTTTGGTTGCCGGTCTTCCTTTGTCTCCGATGATCCACCCGAGGGAAACGGCGTAAGCTCCAACCTCGTCAAACGAGGTAACCGATGCTCCAAAGTCGCTAGCGATGGAGAGTGAGGGTGTATGAAAATGTCACTATGTTATTCTCTCATCTCATGTGCTCAAGAGAGCAATGCAAGAAGAAGATTGGAGGTGATGAAGCATTTTGCATGAACAAAGTGTTTTATGGTGAACTTGAGAGAGTGAGAGAGTGGGCTAAGGTAAAATCCATCATCCAAATGAAATGAGCACCCTCCACCAAAATATTGGCCGCCGCCCCCCCCCCCCCTTCTCCCTCATCAAAAAAATCCCCACCACATTTCAATAAACAATTAAACAAAGTGCAACCCATACTTTGCTGCATGCAAAAACCCATGCCCAAAGTCATGTTCATGCCACATCATCCTTCCACCTTATTTATAAAACAAATGATTTTCCAAAAAAGGAAAATCATATAAATGAGGTGGCATCTTCTTCTAGAAGCTATTCCGTACAAAATACGGAATACTTCCCGGTACATGTATCAAAATACATATGCGCGTATTCGTACCAAAATACGAATAGCCGAGAGAGAAAACGAATAGTGAACAATAATACTAGAATACGTATATACAAATACATATATTAATTATTAAATCAAAACCTGATTTAATAAACTGACTTAATCCTAAGCCGCTAGTATTATCAACCGTCCAATTAAAGTCTGCGCAGCAAGTGCACATATTTAATCGGACACCTGTATGTATCAACATACCTCATGTACACCATATCGCCTGAACCGTGAAAACCCTCTGTGTGGGACTCTAAAGACTCGTCAATACGCTGGCAGTGGATTTAACCACAAGCACGTCAGCGGCACTAGCTATACGTAACGGCTCCCCAGGTATTGAGCGAAAGGGAGGCCAACGAGCAAACTCATCCTGAACCCCTACTGAGCCTGTCAGTGACAATATCCGCACAGTCCGGTCTGTTCGTCTAAGAGTATCGCATATCGAGTCTAGGGGGGTGGATAAAGTCAGACCCCCAACAACACGATATTTAGTGTCGGTATGAAACCCATCACCACCTGAGAAACTATCGATCCTGGATCGATAATTCTCGTCCACCGTGGCTACGGATTTTTGGTGATGACCATCCGTACACAACGCGACATCAACCCCCAATACCGGGAGAGACGAATCCCTGATGATCCGATCACTGCCTCCATGTGGTTCGGAACTGTACCCAACTAAAACCTGTTTGCACGACTCCTTTGAGCCGTGGTAGGGTAGTAATCAAAGCACAGTGGGAACTCACACGAGACAAATGACGATCTCAGGTCGACAGACTAATCTGTACACATGTCACTTGGGAACTGCTATCTGACAATAGGTATAATACCAACTAGCAAGTTCCCGGCGAATCCGTCCAGTGTACTCATAACCCAATGAGCACCTGTATACTATCTTAGGTGAACAAACTAACACCAATGGCTTGTGAGACCTGGCCACCGCCCCTCGTCGGGGTCTCGATCAGTATACACTAATCTACACTAGAGTATTGATGCCCGGTCTCGATACTCCTACGAATAGGGACATTTAAGGATGTGCTTATAGACCCCCAGCTCCCACGTATGTGATCGCCATCACAATGCTGGCAGTCAAGCAAGAATCCTATGGGCTCTATCAACATGTATATGATGATAAAGACAAACCAGATAGCATACTATCATCTTGAGTAAGACTGCTTTATCGGTATAGGTCCTTACTCAATCATCATAATCAGAAGTCCACGGCTATGATAATTGCCTTGAGGGCTATAGCCAACAGTCTCCCACTTGCACTTAAGGCCAATTATTGCGATGTCACATACTCACAGCCCGTGTGATACTGAACACCCAACTTCTCTACTAATCAGTTTCGCAAAGCCCGTTTGCGAAAATGATCGCGTTTGAGAAATAGCCTCAGTGTGTGGATCCGCTCCAATGTTTCTCTTTGTATCTCTCTTAATCTCAAATTCACGGAGAAAAACTATCTCCCGAAATGAGCAATACCTGTCTTAGAATTTGTCTGGATATCTGATGGGACCCAGTTCACAAATGAACTTCAAATCCAGCAAACTACTTAGACTGTATCGTCCACTGAATTTAATCAGTAACCTGTGCCATGCCTTCCACAGTATTCGCTTGGACCACCTGTCCAACATACTGTCCCTCAAAAGAGGGAAACTATAACTCTGACAGCCACTCTGTCATCCAGGTCACCTTGGAAGCCTGATATGATAACCGTCTCCAGAAGGAGGCTGCCGTTACCATATCCCAAGAACATTCACTTATGTTCAATAACTGCTTCCCAATGTTTCTCCAGGATTGGAATAATATATCTGCTTATTGCATCTAGTGCAGAATCAATATCTGGTGTGGTAATTGACATTTCATGATTAACTCAATTGCCTAAGCAAATGATATGTTAATCATGTAGATCCCTCCCTACTTTAGTCTGTAAGACACCTTTAGAGAGGGTGACTCCATCACCTGCAGGTACACCACCATGCCAGGAGTCGTCCATTTAATGTCAAAGTACCCAGATTGGGATACTTCCCAAATCTAGATCTAAAACCATAGATCTAGTAACCAAAAAACCTGATATTATATCCATATCCTATGTGGAGAAACAACTTTGTGACAACCATAGTAAAACCGATCGTAGTATAGGAATATCTCCTCCTATCAAGTGCATGCCATCCCAATACATGGACATCACTCTCTACTACCTTCTTACCAGATCCATCTCCTATTCTGATGAGGTCAAGACCTATGACTGTCACATCAAAAATAGATGATCTATTTCCGCTATACCTGCTTTAGTCTATAAATAGACATAAGCTACTTGCCTACTATGCTTCCGCTGCTCCCACTAACTACAACAACCCTCTGGCAGAGTCATATATACGTACACTTCTAAAGCTAGTTTAGAACGACGCTATACTCATCCTCCTGCCGGGTCTTATAGTCTAGAACAACAGCAATGGCAAGTCTGGGTAAACAAGAACCTCCCTGTCACCGTCCCTGAGAAGACCGAAGTACCTCTCGGGTACCTGAGGTTACCCACCAAATCTGCGGAGTGGCTAATGGAACATCAAATCCAATTGAATCCTTAGGTTCTTTTAAATTTCCAGTAATTGTTTGTGGTTCTGGAATAACTTCCAGTTCTACCATACTCCACGTGTGTTTTCTGAAAAAAAAATCCATTTTATTAAAACTGTGGCGAGTCAAGAACAATATAAATATTGATCTTCCTGATGGTAGAAAGTTAACCCTCGTCAAAGCCCGGGATAACCCACAAACAGCCATTACTGAAACGTGCCTTGAGTTTATCCGGATTCTGGTTTTAAGCATCAGCCGGACAACTCCCTATACCTTAACATCGTTAAGATATAAATTGATTCTATATAAATCTAATATAGAAACAAAAGCACTAATCTAATTTGAACCAGATTCAAAAACATGCAGCTGTTTCCAGTGCATCTTAACCAAATGGAAAAGAGGACAATCAACATTACTCATCTAGGAGTGCATCCATATATGAGTAACCCGAAAGAGAAGCAAGTTCTCAAAACCATTACTATTAACTGAATACCAAACACAAGTATCTATATCTTCGACTCCATCGAAGAATCCCGATACTTCTAACAAATGGTTCTCTACTTTATTCTTATACCTATAACTTCTCAAAATCTGAACCTTGCACTTCAACGAAATACATGTCTAGAATTAGAGAAGTTATGAGTAAACAGAATGCAGTGCGAGTGCCAACCCCATTGTCCTAATGGACACTAGACAACATACAATATTTTGTACAAGTCCCCTGAGTTCAACAACTCAAACCCTGTACGTTGTAGGTTGAAAAACTGTAGTATGGTTAAGAAGAATTACACCGCTGTTGAATGCACCTTACCTAATTACCAGCTGATATAGGTAAATGTCACAGACACAATATCAAAAAGTTATATCTCACTTTATAAAATAAACGTACAGATATATCAGTTTGAAATTGGTGCATAACAACGGATATTCAAAACCAAATATTCGCCGTCGGGCAAAATCCAGATGATTTCCTCAAATATCACCAATTACTACGAATTCCGATATAATGAGGATCTAATCACCCAATTCCCAATATCTTACTCCCACTCACCATCTATAATATCATACATACCCTGGAGTTAGATTCCAATTGGGAAAACAGTTTTCAATTAACATCGCACAGTCAGACTGAAACATGAAAATGTTTCAAAAGGGTTAACTGGTATTCCTAGTAACGCCTCTTCCATTATCCTGAATCATGACAGTAACCATATACTTACCTGCCCTTACTGCAATCCCTTTATTATGTCTTTACTTATTACCTTTTGTACACCTCCTTTACGCTAATTGGTTTTCTTCATTCCCTACCCTTCGGCACCAATCTAAGGTTTGGAAGAAGACTATCCAATATGCATAATAGGTGTACTCTCCTAATCCTAGGAGCCCTCGCAACCTGAGAGAAGGTAATGGGAAAATACATCTGAATAATCCTATTCAATCTCTCCAGAACCAGAATCCATCCTCGAAAAAGTTCCTTCGAGTTTGTATATAACCATACGATGGATTTATCCAATGGAATTGGATGTTCATAATAATACGGGGTGTTCTGGAGAAAAGCAAAGTGGATGTAGGAGTAGCAGGGGTATACCCGATCTTTGTCGTGAATGATGGTGATCGCAATTTCCTTTGCCATTATTCTAATCCCTTTATATATGTCTTTACTTATTACCTTCTGTACACCATAGTTAAGCTTTTTGGTTTTCTTCCTTCCCTACCGTTCGGCACCTGCCTATGGTTTGGAGGAAGACTATCCAATAAGCTCAATAGGTGTACCCTCTCCTAATCCTAGGAGCCCTCACAACCTGAGAGAAGGTAAAGAGAAAAGACAACCGAATAATCCTATTCAATCTCTCCAGAACCAGAATCCATCCTCGAATCAGATCCTTCGAGTTCGTATACAACCATACGATGGATTTATCCAATGGAAGTGGACGTTCGTAGTGGTACGAGGTGTTCTGGAGAAACGCAAAGGTGATATAGAAGTGGTAATGATGTATGCGACACCGTAACATTCCAAAAGCCAAAGTGTTTTAAGAAAGTCGATCAACTTGGTTTCATGAGTTTTAGTCAAAAGTCGGGTCATAGTCGCAGCCAGAGAGAGAGAGAGAGAAGAAACACTCAGCGTGCACTCTAACCTAGATCAGAATGGTTAATCATTTTATCTAATCTGGATGGCTCCCACTGTTTCTTCGAATTCTCCTCCAAATCCAAAAAGAGAATTAGTCGGAATCACCCGAGGAATAATCCTACTCATCAGTGGGAATCGGGATCCAACTATCATCGCATGAAAACTTGATGGAAGCCACTCAAGTCACCACACTCCAGAAGGTATGCGCAAGCCTAGCAAGTTTCCTGTATGTTTGAAACTCCCGATATGATTTTTACCCCTAGGACCCAAGTGACCTTGACGAATAATCAACAAATCAAAAGGTCCTAGTCAAGTTCAACCCGTCATTATCTTGATTGCATTAAACCCACCCGCACGACCCTTGACGAATAATCAACAAAGCCGTACGACTGTCCTAACCAATCCACATATCTATGAGACAAAAAAGCATTACAGAGCTACCGCACACTACGCCTCGGCGAATAGCAACGACAAACGTAGCACGAATACTAAGCAATACTAATCTGAAATGACGGAGGGCTACGGCTGGTTTTTGGCGAAAAACCTTTAACGTAATGAACTTGATATCGTTGAAGGAATCCAAGTGGTTTTATAAATATATAGTGGCGAAAACTTTTGCTAAAGAGGTCACTCCCGGTGAAGGGATCTCGGCTCTTTCCCCGTCGAATGGGGTGCAGGACATCCCAAACTGAATACCACGATGCAAAGCAAAAAATAATCGACTATAGTAAAGTTATTATGTTGACGCAAACTTTTACCCAAGGGGTCACTCCCGATGAACGGATCTCGGCCCTTGCCTCGTCGAATGAGATGCAGGATATTCCAAACTGAATACCACGATGCAAAGCAAAAGAGAACGTCTGTAATGTCAGTTTTTAAAAACTTGGTTCCAACAACATCATATATAGGTTTGTTTTATCCTTGCATTGATAAGAATCTATGCAGTCCCATCAATTAATCACACCAGAAAAGAACGAAAATAAAATGTACGTATATGCCATCCGCATTCGCCACTGGGTCCCGTCATCACCCGTTAGGTTACTTAACTAACGACAGAGCGGGGACTGGGCTAGCGCGGGTGCAAAACATATACAACATCTACTAGTATATATAAATATATATATAACATTCGTCCCAGGCATGATATAAAGCAACATCACAGAAACATCACAGAAGCAACACAGAATGGTGGATAATCTGAAGCCCCGGGTTTCACTTGAGCCGCAAGTGAGACCCGACGTTCCCTGTCGTGTGGATAGCCTGTGTAATGAAACCTAGACCCCTACGAGCGTGGAAAGTTACCCACCAAAACCAGAAGCGAGGCAGCCCCCTTCAGCAACGTGAATGGACCACCCAGCACTTCACGGAATCCGGTAACTTGAGCACCCCTCCTGGGTCACCTATACCCCCTACAAGTGCGGCGAATAGCCCGCCAATTCTAGAGTAAGGTCCCCTCCGTCCCAACACCATGAGATGCGGACCAGTTGCCCTCTAGAACCCGGCTATTCATGCACTCCTCTGCGGGGTAATCCTAGTACAGAAAATAAAATAATATACAAGGGTGACATCGACCTCATCCCGGTCGTGCCCCAAAAGAATAATATACAAACTGGAAGTGAGGGCAGTCCACTTGTCGGACGCTCACCCCGCAATATCAAATGTACAAATGAAATAAAACTATACTATTATTGCACCATTGTTATCCACCACGACGATCCAACCAACATCACAGCACATCACAGAACATCAACGTGAATGTCACGTTCGCAAACCCGTCTAAAAGACATATAGCAATTAGACGAGTTTACCGATCAAATGACATCCACGGTCGCAGAATATAATGTATGTACTGTTAAACGCCCACTTAAAATATCGATCGACTAAGTTCCAAATTAGCCCCAATAACAAAACAACACTTTATTGAAACCTAGGCCAAAACAGAATATCATAAAAATCACAATTCCAAGTCTCTGAGCTACAGTGAAAATTTGAAGGCCCGTCGCCAATAAATGGCCGCGGATCCGCCGCCAAAAGGGGGTTAGTGCGGCGGATTAGCGGCACTTTAGTGGCATCACGAGCTCAAATGTTTTCTGTAGCCTTGTATTTGCCTGCATGGATTTTTAAGATGTGTGAAATAATTTTTTGACCGCATTTGAAAATCGACAGCAAACAGAAAATTGGAATCGTGTTTTCGGTAAAATCCGTCGATCGATCTTTTAAGCACGTCTAACCAAGCTAGTAAGGGGTTTAAAGGGTGGCTCTGATACCATGAAGGGTCCCGGCAGCGCCCCGGCCGTCAAAACGCGGCCAAAATGCGGAATGAAAATTTTCTAAACTGGCGCTACCGCTACCCGATTTACGGATCGACCTTAAACCCTAAACTAGCAAACTAACTAAGAGTTAGAATCATTATACCGAGTTGATCCGTGTCCTTCGGTCTTCATTCCAAGCTCCTAGCGGATCCTTGATGTGGTTTGGTTGCCGGTCTTCCTTTGTCTCCGATGATCCACCCGAGGGAAACGGCGCAAGCTCCAACCTCGTCGAACGAGATAACCGATGCTCCAAAGTCGCTAGCGATGGAGAGTGGGGGTGTATGAAAATGTCACTATGTTATTCTCTCATCTCATGTGCTCAAGAGAGCAATGCAAGAAGAATATTGGAGGTGATGAAGCATTTTGCATGAACAAAGTGTTTTGTGGTGAACTTGAGAGAGTGAGAGAGTGGGCTAATGTAAAATCCATCATCCAAATGAAATGAGCACCCTCCACCAAAATATTGCCCGCCCTCTCTCATCAAAAAAATCCCCACCACATTTCATTAAACAATTAAACAAAGTGCAACCCATACTTTGCTACATGCAAAAACCCATGCCCAAAGTCATGTTCATGCCACATCATCCCTTCCACCTCATTTATAAAACAAATGATTTTCCAAAAAAGGAAAATCATATAAATGAGGTGGCATCTTCTTCTAGAAGCTATTCCGTACAAAATACGGAATACTTCCCGGTACATGTATCAAAATACATATACGCGTATTCGTACCAAAATACGAATAGCCGAGAGAGAAAACGAATAGTGAACCATAATACTAGAATACGTATATACAAATACATATATTAATTATTAAATCAAAACCTGATTTAATAAACCGGCTTAATCCTAAGCCGCTAGTATTATCAACCGTCCAATTAAAGTCTGCGCAGCAAGTGCACATATTTAATCGGACACCTGTATGTATCAACATACCTCATGTACACCATATCGCCTGAACCGTGAAAACCCTCTGTGTGGGACTCTAAAGACTCGTCAATACACTGGCAGTGGGTTTAACCACAAGCACGTCAGCGGCACTAGCTGTACGTAACGGCTACCCAGGTATTGAGCGAAAGGGAGGCCGACGAGCAAACTCATCCTGAACCCCTACTGAGCCTGTCAGTGACAATATCCGCACAGTCCGGTCTGTTCGTCTAAGAGTATCGCATATCAAGTCTAGGGGGTGGATAAAGTCAGACCCCCAACAATGCGATATTTAGTGTCGGTATGAAACCATCACCACCTGAGAAACTATCGATCCTGGATCGATAATTCTCGTCCACCGTGGCCACGGATTTTTGGTGATGGCCATCCATACACAACGCTACATCAACCCCCAATACCGGGAGAGACGAATTCCCGACGATCCGATCACTGCCTCCATGTGGCTCGGGACTGTACCCAACTAAAACCTGTTTGCACGACTCCTTTGAGCCGTGGTAGGGTAGTAATCAAAGC
Source organism: Agapanthus africanus (assembly GCA_030015575.1). Lineage (NCBI taxonomy): Eukaryota > Viridiplantae > Streptophyta > Magnoliopsida > Asparagales > Amaryllidaceae > Agapanthus > Agapanthus africanus. Next base: position 984,437,288 of record CM057338.1, read on the forward strand.
ACAGTGGGAACTCACACGAGACAAATGACGATCTCAGGTCGACAGACTAACCTGTACACATGTCATTTGGGAACTGTTATCTGACAATAGGTATAATACCAACTAGCAGGTTCCCGGCGAGTCCGTCCAGTGTACTCATAACCTAATGAGCACCTGTATACTATCTTAGGTGAACAAACTAACACCAATGGCTTGTGAGACCTGGCCACCGCCTCTCGTCGGGGTCTCGATCAGCATACACTAGTCTACACTGGAGTATCGATGCACGGTCTCGATACTCCTACGACTAGGGACATTTAAGGATGTGCTTATAGACCCCCAGCTCCTGTAAGTCCATGCTACCTCTCCCGGTACTTTCGGGCATGCGGAATTTGATGAAAAATAATTTTCTAGAGGTGGTAACATGGACTCAAAACCGGATCTTTGTTAAACATCTAACTAACAACCTAACTAGGAGTTGTTAACTACTCGGTTATGGGGTTATACCTTTCTTTCTTGAACTCCTTCGTCTTCAAACCTCGATGGTTGTCCGGATCGGCTTCACCCCATCGTCTCCTTGCGCCGAAGATCGATCCACCTAAAAGCTTCTACCTTTGGCTTCTTCTTCGAACTTTGAAGAAACTAGTTCACTCGGTTTGCTAAACCTTGTGAACTAGAGTGAGTAGAGGAGAGTGTGTTGGGATTTTTCTCTATGGTTCTTGCTTCTCAACACATGAGACAAGTGAACCATAGACTAGAGAGAGGGAGAGCAAGAGGAAGAAGATGAGAGCTCAAGAACACAAGAGAGAGAAAAGAAATGAAAGAATGAGCAAGACTTTTTTCTCTTGGCTCTCATAATCCAAAACCATCATAACCAATAATAGCAATCAAGTATTAGTGATGGTTTAAGCTACAATAGACATATCATTTCATGCACTCATTTTGCACAAGAGAACAAGCAAGCAAAAGTCTTTGCCATGAAATGATAGCCATTGTCATCATGATGGTCAACTAGTCCAACCTAGTCAACCGGTCAACAAAGTCAACAAGTCAACAAAGTCAACCCCTCAACAACCATGTCACTATAATACTTAATTAATATTATTGTTAATTATATATCATATTCTCATTAGGGTTGAGCAAAAAGTCAATAGTCAACAGTCAACAGTCAACAGTCAACAACCCTAATGAGAATCCTCTGCCTCTGTCTCTCCGTCAACTGTGCATACACACCCGCATCCGCGTTCCGAGGAACACGAATACATACTGGATAAAACCAATCCCAAAACGTACACTAGGATCTGTCTTAAACCAAAGCCCGCTAGTGTTAACTGTCCGGACACTGTACGTGCACAAGTGCACGGATGTGATCGAACCCTGTCGCAAAACCATGCGACCTGTCGCAAAACCATGCGACCTCTACTCTTTTACCTAAAGGCGAATAGCTTTCTGTATGGGACTCTAAAGACTCGACACTACGCTGGCAGTGGGTTTAACCACAGACCGCAAGCGGCACTAGCTGTGCGTAACGGTCCCCAGGTAGATGCCGACAAGAAGACTGACGAGGTGAAACCCATCTGAACTCCTACTGAGCCTGAATGTGACAGTCTCCGTACAGTCCGGTCTGTTCGTCTGATACATCGCATGGCGGGCCTAGGGGGGCGGTAAACGTCAGTCCCCTAATAGCGGTACAAGTCGTGTCGGAGTGAAGCCCAAAACACCCTCACATAACACTGGAAGCCTACCAGTATATCTCGCTTGCCCTGGCCAGGGACTACTCGTGTAATGGCTCTCCTAGACACAGCGCGATGTCAACCCCCAATACCGGGAGAGACGAATCCTGTCTAACCGTCACTGCCTCCAAGTGCTTCAGGACTGCACCCAAAAACTACCTGTTTGCACGACTCCTTTAAACCGTGGTAGGGTAGTAATCAAAGTGCAGTGGGAACACACTCGAGGCGAAGTGACAGTGTCAAGTCAGCGGACTAAGCTGTACTCATGTCACCTGGGAACTGATAACTGACGATAGGTATAATACCAACCGGTCAGTTCCCGACGAGTCCTGTCCAGTGTACTCGTAACCTAACGAGCACCCGTATACTATCTCCAGTACGACGTACTGATGGCTGTGGGACAGACCACCTCCCACTCTGGGATGAGAAGCGCATACGCTAGTCTACTCCGGAGTATCGATGCCCTGTCTCGATAGTCCTGCGACTAGGGACCTGCATAAGGATGTGCTTATAGATTACCCAGCCCCACTAGTGTGACTGCCATCACAACGCTGGTAATCAAGCAAAGATCCTAAGGGCTCCACTAATGTGTATATGTGATATACTAAAATAAACACATGTACACATTGAAGTAGAAACAAACCAAGTAGCATACTACTGTTTTGAGCAAGATTGTATATACAAGGTGAATATCCCAAGCTTCCATTAAGTAATATACAAACTAGTATGATACAGTAATGGCCTTTAGGGCATATACACTAACAGCTCCCACGTATGTGATCGCCATCATAATGCTGGCTGTCAAGCAAGAATCCTATGGGCTCTATCAACATATATATGATGATAAAGACAAACCAAATAGCATACTATCATCTTGAGTAAGACTGCTTTATCGGTATAGGTCCTCACTCAATCATCATAATCACAAGTTCGCGACTATGATAATTGCCTTGAGGGCACTATAGCCAACACTAAGTGCGTAAGCTACATCCAGTCTGGTACATAATATCGGATACATGATAGACCCGACTGCAGAAGCATAGGGTATCCCTTGCATGCGAGCTCTCTCCAAATCAGTCTTGGGAGACATCTCTTTGGAGAGAGTGATTCCTAAGCAAGTGGGTAAATTTCCACGCTTGGAATCTTCCATACTAAACCTCTTTAGTATGGTGTCAATGTACCTGGATTGGGACAATCTCAACATCCTCTTAGATTTATCTATATAGATCTTAATCCCCAGGATGTAGGAGGCATCACCTAGATCTTTCATGGAGAACTTTTATGATAAGAAGAGCTTGACCGAGTGTAGCATAGGAACATCATTTTCTATCAAGAGTATGTTATCCACGTACAATACGAGAAAAACAACCTTACTCTCTACAACCTTCTTGTATATACAAGGTTTATCTATGTTTTTGATGAAGTCAAATTCTTTGACTGCCGCATCAAAACAGATGTTCCAGCTCCGCGATACCTTCTTTAATCCGTAAATTGATTTAAGCAGCTTGCACACTCTTCCGCTGCTCCCACCGTCTACGAAGCCCTCTGGCTGTGTCATGTATACGTTCTCTTCTAAATCACCATTTAAAAAAGCGGTCTTGACGTCTATCTGCCAGATTTCGTAGTCATGGTATGTAGCAATGGCAAGTAGGATCATGATGGACTTAAGTATAGCCACTGGAAAAAAGGTTTCATCATAATCAACCCCAGGTCATTGATGATAACCTTTTGCTACAAGTCTCAACTTTTCCATCTACACTAAGTTTCTTCTTAAAGATTCACTTGCTCCCAATGGGTTTTACCCCTTCAGGAGAAACTTCCAAAGTCCATACTTTGTTGGTGTACATGGATTCCATCTCAGATCGCATAGCATCCAGCCATTTCACAGAGTCTCCACTTGTGATGGCCTGCTCGAAACTAGTTGGGTCATCATCTTCCATGATGCAATCCTCAGTCCCACTGTCTATGAGAAAACCGTAGTATCTCTCAGGTGGATGAAGAACCCTACTAGATCTGCGGAGTGGCTGAAGTTCATCGGGGACTATTGAATCCTCTGGTTCCACTAAATCATCAGTTGTAGTTTGTGTGGCTGGATCTTCTTCCAGTTCTACCTCATTACCACTAATTTCTTTCACAAGAAATTTCTTTTCTAAAAAGGTGGTATGTCGAGAAACAAACACCTTTTGTTCCTCGGTGTGGTAGAAGATATACCCTCGTGAATTTTTGGGATATCCTACAAACTTGCATAGAACTGACCTTGCCTCGAACTTGTCCGGATTTTGCGTTTTTACATAAGCCGGACAACCTCATATCTTAATAAAATTAAGACATGGTCTCTTCCCTTTCCATATCTTATATGGGGTGGTAGGTATAAATTTGGTGAGAACCATATTCAATAGGTGTGCGGCTGTCTCAAGCGCATAACCCTAAAAAGAAATAGGCAACTCAGCAGTACTCATCATAGAGCGCACCATATCTAATAGGGTGCAATTCCTCCGCTCCGATACACTATTGTGTTGTGGTGTATACGGAGGAGTAAGCTGAGAGAGAATTCCATTCTCTTTTAAATAATTCAGGAACTCCATGCTTAAGTATTCTCCTCCCCGATCAGATCGAAGGATTTTAATACTTTTACCCGTTTGATTCTCTACTTCGCACTTATATTCCTTGAATTTCTCAAAAGTTTCAGACTTATGTTTCAACAGGAACACATTTCCGTATCTTCAGTGATCATCGGTGAATGTAATAAAGTACAAGGAACCATTCGTGGCACATGTAGACATAGGACCGCATACATCACTATGTATCAGTCCCAAGAGTTCAGTTGCTCTTTCTCCGTGTCCAGTAAACGGGATTTTGGTCATTTTACCTTTGAGACAAGACTCGCAAGTTTCATAAGATGTAAATTCGAACGGATTCAAATATCCATCTTTATGCAACTTAGCTAGCCTTGTCGCATTGATATGACCTAGTCTACAGTGCCACAAGAAGGATTCGTTCATTTCTGAACTTTTCATCTTGTGTGTGTTATGTATGTTGGTGTAGCACCTGTGGAGGAGAAGATGCGGGAAAACCGGCTAAGATGGTTTGGTCATGTGCGACGCAGACCTATGGAATCACCGGTTCGACGAATAGATACTCTCGATATGAGCAATGGCAAAAGGGCAAAAAGGAGACCGAAGAAAACATGGATGAAGGTGATACGAAACGATATGGTTGCCAAAGGACTCAATGAAAGTATATTGTTCAATAGAAGTGAGTGGAGACAGAGGATTCATGTGTTGGACCCGGCGTGATTCTCATGTTGGTTCATGTAGCCTACCCCATATGCTTGGGATAAAAGGCTCAGTTGTGTGTTATGTATGTTAAGAATCGTGGTTTGATTCAGAACGTATATACCGTTACATAACGTACCAAATCCAATCAACACTTGATTTAGGAAAATGTTCATAACATTATCCTATAATGCAAAATTATATCCTTCTTTAGCTAATAAAGAGACTGATAAAATATTGCATATCAGGTTCGGTATGTAATAACAGTCGTTCAGAATCATTGTATTACCACTTGGTAATACTAGGTGATATTCGCCAACTGGTCTGGCTGTAATAAGAGCACCATTCCTTATTCTTACGGACGTATCACCCTCTCCTAGTTCTCTACCTCTTTTTAGCCCATGTAACAAATTACATATGTGGGATCCTGATCCGGTATCTAATACCCAGGATGTAGAGCATACTGAGAAACAGTTCTCGGTTACGAATACATCCGAAGAAGATGCATCAGCATGCTCATTCCTCATTCGGATCATGTGGGAATATGGGTATTCCCTTATTCCTTGCTCAGTCTTATGACAGCCATAAGGTAGAGCAGAACCAACATTCCCCAGCTCAGTATAATAAGCGGGTTCGGTCAAGACATCAATATTATTATCTTGATTAAGGCGTGTCATGGTCACTACCTGGAGAGAGAGAAGAAAACACATTAGCGTATGCTCTTGCAAGATTAGATTGGTTATTATCTTATCTAATCAGGATGTCTCCTACTTTTTTTTATCAAATCTTTCTTCAAACCCTAAAAGGTAAGACTAGCCGGGATTAATTACACCCTACAGGTTTGCCAATCGGTCAGCCAGGCAGGTATTGGTACTCCGAGGGAGTCTCCCCATGATTTCGCATGGAACTAATTAAATAACCTCGTTTCCGCAGGGGTATAACCCCGTTAACACCTTTCTTAAACACCTACTGGATCGGCTAATTGTAAAGAGCAAGACTCTCCCAAGAGTAACTCTTACTCGCAGTGTATATTGGGATCCAACTATCTCATAGAAGGTATGCAATCTCATTGCAAATTTCAACACTTGAAATTCCCGATAATTGTTTTTACCCCTAACGTCCTATGACCTTGATAAAGGCCAACAAACCATAGGGCGCTAGTCAAGTTCAACCCGTTCATTTCTTGATTGAATTAAACCCACCCGCACGACCCTTGACGAAGGCCAACAAAGTCGCACGACTACCCTATTCCAATCGCATCACATGCTGCAAATAAGCACTAATCAGCTACCGCATACTACGCCTTGACGAAGGCCAACAAACGTAGCATGAATACTAAATAGCACTTATCTGAAATGACGGAGGGCTACGTTGGTTTTTAAGAAAACCTTTCGCTTAATGAACTTGATATCGTTGTAGAATCGAGTGATTTGAAAAGGAGTGGTTTAAGCTCCGCTTTTAAAATCGAGCGTTTTTCAAAATAAACCGAGTGGGTTGTAGCATTCGCTAGCTTTTGCTAAAGAGGTCATTCCCAGTGAAGGGATCTCGACTCTTTCCTCATCGAATGAGGTGTTGGATATTCATAAAGGAATACCGCTATGCAAAGTAAGAACTAGAGCTATCTTTTAAAAATTTGATTCTACAGCATCTTTAGGTTTCTTTTCTTTTCATTAATCTCATTAATGAAGTCCCATCATTTATGTTTCCTAAACATCACAGAAGAAACGAAAATAGAACGTACGCTTATGCCATCCGCATTCGCCATGGGGCACAGTCATGCACAGTTAGGTTACTTAACTAACGGCAGAGCGGGGGATGGACCAGCGCGGGTGCGAAATATAAGCAACATTTATTATATATCATATATATAATATAAAGCATTCGTCTCACGCAGTTATATGATCTCATCACAGAACATTGCAGCAGAAGCAAACATATGAAATATAGGATATACTAGGAGGTCCGTGTTTTAAATTTAGCCAGTAATAAAAAAACACGAATTCTACGGTCATGATGAATAGTCAAACCCACATCCCTAGACCCCTAAGAGAGCGGCAAGCAACCCTATCAATTCTAGAGTTAGGCGACCCGGTCTCGACTCCTCGAGATGGCCTCCCACTAGACTCTAGAACCTGGTTACTTGTGCTCCCCGCCTTGGGTCAATCCTAATGCAGAAAAAGTAAATAATATACATCAATGGTGACATTATACTCAACCTGGAAGTGTCCCAATAAAAGAATATTACATACAATTTTACATGAATGAAATGAAAAACTCTCATCTCACGCAAAACCCTCGGCTATTCAAACACGACGATCCAATATAACATATCACAACAACACATAAACATCATATGTCATCAACGTAAGTAAATATGCGTATCCTGATTGTCGTTGACGTATAGCAACGAAATCGGCGATACACCACATATTACACTTACGGTCACAGAAAAGAAAATGAAAACTACAATAATTAGAATCCGCAACACCTTAGACATCATAAACCCGTAATATCTCATACTTCGGATTTCATGCCTAACATTATAAACCTCGCATTTTAGTCTCGAATTGAAAACACTTTTCAATGACTAGCCGGGTAATTCAACAAGATTCCCAACAAATGATCGAATGCTCGTCGGAAACTTTAGTAGATGGCCGCACCCTCGATGCTGTCGACTAAGTGCACTTAGGCGAAATACCGTGGTCGTGAGCACCCGAGTTGATGCTTTTGGCAACGGGGTTCTCCTATAGTCACTTGGTCGGGGCTATGGAGCATGGCTATCTAGTAGAGTTACCCGGCAAGTGTTCGCATACTATACGAGATTGCGACGGAGTTTTGATCCGAATCGAAACTCCATGGCAATCTATCAAAGAGACTAAATTGCTAGATTTACAAAACAATAATTAGTTTTCACAAAACTAATTATTGTGGATTCCAAATATTGTATCACGGATCAATATAATCTAGACGATGTTAAACATTTCGATCGATACATCAAACACCCACAAATCTCAGAGACCTCAACATCTTGAGACTCGCTAAAAATACCCAGAAAGTTCCAAATATCACTATGGAGCAGCACAAGAAACCCAAGTGCACAACTCATCAATTTTGCCGCGCAACCACGGCTAAACGCTAGGTTAAGCCACGGTTCTGTGGCCAAATGATTGAGTTGGACCCTCGAAATTCTTGGGGTTCCATTATATACCCTGCACAATATTCTGCATATTTTTAATCTTGAAAATTCCAACTTTTGACAAAAATTACAGAAACTAGGAATTTGTATGGTTTCGAAGTTCGATCAAACACTTTAACATCGTTTATACATCGCCTAATGCTCTAACTTGGCTCTGATATCATGAAAGTATGCCTTAGCACCACTACTAGGTTTTAAGAAGTATCAAGTATACAATTTTAAAAAATCTAGTGTGCTAATACATGCTATCCTAGAATCGAACTAGAGAATTAGGGTTTTATGCATGTAAACAAACTTTACACTAAGTGAATAAAGAATACAACCTTTGTAGACCGGTCCTTCACTTCTAAAGCTCTAATTAGTAGTCCCTAGAACTCTTCGTAGGTTCCACTTGGCAAAAAGAACGAGCTTGCTTAAGGATCTTCAAGGCCGAAGATGATCCACCTTGAAGTATCTCTTACTCAAGCTACCTCTTCACTAACTAAGGAATTAGTGAAGGAAATAACCTATACTAAAGGGCTAGTTTGGTATAGATTGATGAAGTAGGAATTTTGCTAACTTTAGAATTATATTTCTCTTTCTCTTTTTCACTCCAAGAAAATCAAGAAGAGGAAGAAGTAGAACTAGTGAAGAACTAGAATTAATATTGAACCTTAGGTGAGAAAAATATCTCCAAGATATTTTGTAGAGAGTTAACCATGACTAAAAATAATGGTTGGGTTATTAAATATATAGAGTAAAACAAAATTAGTGGAATGAGTCGTGGTTTCTACATGCTTCCACAAGCATCCAGGCCATGCTCATTTTCCACTAATATCTATTTCACTCTTAATAAATAATTACCCTAAATATCCTTGGCTTAGTGTGAGTCCCATGCACCCATGTTCTATGTATCATCCATCATGACACAATAGTATATAATATATATACAAATATATATATATCACATAATTATATATATCAACATATATATATATATATATCGAAGAGAAGAAATTCTTTAATGAGCTAATATTAGTTAATATATATTAATATATCAAATATATAATTATATATCAAATTATTAAATCAACACTTGATTCAATAATCCGGCTATATCATATATAACCGACTAATATCATTCATGTGTATATCAATTTATCGAATCAACACTTGATTCAATAACCTGGTTATATCACATATAACCGACCGATATAATATATCGCTAGATTAGAATACGGTATCATATACACGTATTTAATCAAGGTCCCGGACATATCACATATGTGCCCTATTTCATTTCGCTTGAGCTAGGAAACCTCTGTGTGGGACTCTAAAAACTCGTCAATACGCCAGCAGTAGGTAATGATCATATCAGTTACCCAAGCCGTTAGTGGTACTAGCTGGACGTAACGGCTACCCAAGTATTGAGTGAATAGAAGATCAACAAGAAAGCTTGTCCAAACTCCCATGAAGCCTATAAGTAACACTACCGTACAGTCCGGTCTCTTCGTCTGATATGTCGCATATCGAGTTTTGGGTGGAAACGTAAGACCCCGGTAACTTGATAAGTCATGCCAATGTATAGTCTATAATGGTTTGAGAAACTACTGATAACACTTATCAGTAAATCTCATCAACCCTGGCCATGGACTTTCTGTTATAGCCAATCGAGCATAGCGCAACATCAACTCCCAATACCGAGAGAGACGAAACCCCTCCTATCGCTCATTGCCTCTATATGACTCGGGACTGTACACAAAATCCACCTGTTTGCACGATTCCTTTGAGCCATGGTAGGGAGGAAATCAAAGCACAGTGGAAACCACACAAGACTCTATGACGATCTCGGGTCTACAGACTATCATGTACCAGTGTCACCAGAGAACTGCTATCTGACGATAGGTTTGGTACCATCTAGGAGTTCTCAGCGAGTCCTATTCGGTGTACCCATTCTCTAATGAGTACCTATATACAATCTCTGATGTCAAACACCAATGGTTATGGGATCAACCATCATCCCATACAGGCTCAAGAAACATACACACTAGTCTACACTGGAATATCGATACCCTGTCTCGATACTCTCTCGACTAGGAACTATTAAAGGATGTACTTGTGGCCCACCCTGTTGGCTATAGTGCCCTCAAGTCAATTATTGGATCGCAGGCACGTGATTGCAATGATTGAGGGAGGACCTATACTGGTAGGACAGTCTTGCTCGAGATGATAGTATGCTATCTGGTTTGTCTTTATCATCGTGTACATACTTCAGGTGACATTACAGATCACTATTACATGTTGATAGAGCTCATAGGATTCTTGCTAGACTATCAGCAGTATGATGGCAATCATATATGTGAGAGTTGGGTGGTCTATAAGCACAACCTTAAAGTGTCCCTAGTCGTAGGAGTTTCGAGACTGAGCATCAATACTCTAAGAGTAGACTAGTGTATACGGATCGAGACCCCGACGAGGGACGCTGGCCAGTCTCACAAGCCATTGGTGTCAGTTGGTTAACCTAAGATATATACAGGTGCTCATTGGGTTATGAGTACACCGGACGGACTCGCCGGGAACGTGCTAGTTGGTATTATACCTATTGTCAGATAACGGTTCCCTAGTGACATGTGTACAGGTTAGTCTATCGACCTGAGATCGTCATTTGTCTCATGTGAGTTCCTACTGTGCTTTAATTACTACCCTACCACGGCTCAAAGGAGTCGTGCAAACAGGTTTTAGCTGAGTACAGTCCCGAGCCACATGGAGGCAATGAGCGGATCGTCAGGGGATTCGTCTCTCCCGGTATTGAGGGTTGATGACGCGGTGTGCACGGGTGGCCATCACCAGGAATCCTTAGCCAAGGTAGTCGAGAATTACTGATCTAGGATCGGTAGTTTCTCAGGTGGTGATGGGCTTCATACCGACACTGAATATCAAGTTATTAGGGGTCTCACTTTATCCACCCCCCTAGACTCGATATGCGATACTCATAGACGAAAGGACCGGACCGTACGGATATTGTCACTGTCAGGCTCAGTAGGGTTTCAGAATGAGTTTGCTCGTCGGCCTCCCTTTCGCTCAATACCTGGGCAACCGTTACGTACAGCTAGTGCCACTGACGTGCTTGTGGTTAAACCCACTTCCAGCGTATTGACGAGTCTTTAGAGTCCCACACAGAGGGTTTCCCTGGTTCGGGCGAAACGTTGTAGAGGCCTTATGGTTTTATGGCAGGGTTCGATTATATACGTGCACTTGTGCACGGATCATGATCGGACGGATAATACTAGTGGGCTTTGGTTTAATCCGGATCCTAGTATTATATTGTTGGATTACTTTCGTCTCGTAGTATTCGTATTCAGTCGAAATACGGATGCGGGTATATATATACGGATGAGGGGTATTCTTGTAATTCGTTACAAGATTTCTTTAGTTGATGTCATTTACTTTTTGGATTAAACATTTAGTTTTAATGTTTATTGTGGTGAAAAGTGTGATTGTGAGTTTTGGCCTTGAGCAATGATTCATGGCACATGCACTTGGTGAGTCATGGTCTTGGGTCATGTGTTGATTCATTGGTCATGGCTAGGATATTTTGTGTGTGATATTTTGTAAGGAGGCAGATCATTTTTGAGTGGGGAATTTTCTTTAGTTGCTCACTTCACAAAAGATCACACTTCACTCATTTTTCTTGACTTGCTTTTTCTTGAGATCACACTTTCCTCTCGTGGGCATCTTCTTCAACCACCACTCATCCCTCTCATGAGTTGAGAATCCATGGGTGTTTTGAGATAAAGTATTCACAAACTATCTCTACTTCATCTTGGGTATCTAGGCTAGCAAACTGGATGCTCGGGTTGCTTCGGTTTTGAGGCGGGGTCCCGTATTACGAACCCTCGACGTGGATCTTCTTCGACGAAGGAAGACCGGAGATCAAACTTGTTCGGGGAAGCCGCGAGGAGCTTGGGACAGAGGTTGAAGACCGAAGGACATGGATCGATCGGTATAAGCTCTCCAAACTCTTTTTATTGAACTAGTATAGGGTTAATGGTACGATCCGTCGATTAAGGTTCCGTTAGCGCCGGGTTTTAAAAGTTTTTGTTCCGCATTTGGCCATGGATTGATGGCTGGGGCGCTGCCGTAACCCAACATGGTATCAGAGCCAACCCATTAACCGCATACTAGTTTGTTTAGACAATGTTAAAGTATCGAAACTGAAACAACTCCAAATCAATACCTTGAATATTCCATTCTCTGTCGAATTTTTAATGGTCTTCTAAAAATATTTTAGCAACTGCAGAAGACTACCTAGGTGACAACTAGACTTCACACCAAACACGATCCCCTAAATCCACTATTGGACCAGGCACATTGAGGTAAAATCCGGCCTGGCCGGTTTTGTAGTAGATCTGGGACTTGATTTTTGGTGTGCTTTCTAGTCTCTGGAATATTGGTTCAGTGGTATTGCTAGTTTAGCCCAGTTTGGATATGGTTTTATCTAGTTGTTTGGGGTTATTCGGGGTTATTTCGAAGTCGATATTTCTAACATTGTTTAAAGTTTTACAGTACTTACATTACTATCTGCGACCGTGAATGTCATTAGAGCGGTACAACTTGTCTAATTGCTATAGTTCTTTTAAACGGGTTTGCGAATGTAACATTCACGTTGATGTTCTGTGTTGTGCTGTGTTGTTGCGGAACTGTTGTGGTGGATAGCTTGTGTGCAATGGTAGTACAGTTTAGTTTCATTTGTACAATTGATATCGCGGGGCGAGCGTTCGACATGTGGACTACCGTCACTGCATGTTTGTATATTATTTGTTTAGGGCACGACCGGGTTGAGGTCGATGTCACCGTTGTACATATTTTTCTTTTCTGTACTAGGATTACCCCGCGATGGAGTGCACGGATAGCCGGGTTCTAGAAGGAAACGGGTCCGCGTCTCATGGTGTTGAGAAGGAGGTGGCCTCACTCTAGAATTGGCAGGATATTCGCCGCACTCGTGGGGGGTACAGGCTGACCCAAGGTGGGGTGCTCAAGTTACCGTATTCCGTGAGGTGCCGGGTGGCCCATTCACTTTGATGAAGGAGGCTGCCTCGCTTCTGGTTTTGGCGGGTAACTTGCCGCACTCGTAGGGGTCTAGGTTTTCATTGCACAGGCTATCCACACGATCAGGGGAACGTCGGATTTCACTTGTGGCTCAAAGGAAACCCGGGGCTCCCAGATTATCTATTTTGTCTGTGATGCTTATCGCTTGTCTGTGATGTTGCATTTATCATACCTGGAGCGATTATTATATATTTCTATATATATACTAGTAGATATTGTATATGTTTTTCACCCGCGCTAGTCCAGTCCTTGCTCTGTCGTTAGTTAAGTAACCTAACGGGTGATGAATGGACCCAGTGGCGAATGCGGATGGCATATACGTACATCATATTTTCGTTCTTTTCTGGTGTGATTAATTGATAGGACTGCGTTGATTCAGATCAATGCAAGGAAAACAGACCTATTCGATGTTGTTGGAACAAATTTTCAAAAGCTGTTATTACAAGAACGTTTTCTTTAGTATTGCACAGCGGTATTCGGTTATGAATATCCAGCACCTCATTCGACGAGGCAAGAGCCGAGATCCCTTCACCGGGAGTGACCTCTTGGGCAGAAGTTTGCATCAGGATAATAACTTCACTATAGTCGATTACTTTTTGCTTTGCATCGCAGTATTCAGTAAGAATATCCTGCACCTCATTCCACGAGGAAAGAGCCGAAATCCCTTCACCGGGAGTGACCTCTTTATCAAAAGTTTTTGCCACTATATATTTGTAAAAAGCTATCTGGTTCCTTCAACGATATCAATTTCATTACGTTAAAGGTTTTTCGCCAAAAACCATTCGTAGCCCTCTGTCATTTCAGATGGGTAGCACTTAGTATTCATGCTATGTTTGTTGGCCTTCGTCAAGGCATAGTGTATGGTAGCTGCTTGTTACCTTTCTGTTACATAAATAGATGCGTTAGTTTGGAACAGTCATACAGCCTTGTTGGCCTTCGTCAAAGGCGAGTACGGGTGGGTTCAAATTAACCTGGACAATGAAGGGTAGAACTTGACATGTGACTTATGATTTGTTGGCCTTCGTCAAGATCATAAGAGCATGGGGTAAAAATCACATCGGGAGTTTCAAACATACCGGAAACATGCCAGACATGCGCATACCTTCCGAAGTGTGATAACTTGAGTGGATTCCATCAAGTTATCATGTGATGATAATTGGATCCCGATTCCCACTGATGAGTTGGTTTACTCCTCGGGTGATTTTAGATGATCCCGACTAATTCTTCTTTAAGGTTTGAAGGAGAATTTGAGGATATGGTGGAGGACATCCTGATTAGATAAAGTGATTAACCATTATGATCTATGTTAGAGTGCACGCTGAGTGTTTCTTTTCTCTCTCTCTTTGGCAGCGAACATGTCCCGACCCTAGACTATAACTCAATAACCAAGTTAACCAAACTTTCTTAAAACACTGGCTTTTGGATTGTCAGAGTTGCATACTTCATTGCCACTCCCACTTTTACCCTTTGCATTTCTCCGGAACATTCCGTATCACTACGAAGATCCATATATTTATTGGATATGACCATCGTATAGTTACATACGAACTCAAAGAAACTTGTTTCAGATTCGAGAATGGTTTCTGGTTCTGGAGAAATTGAATAAGACTATTCTGTTGTCTTTTTCTTTTACCTTCTCTCAGGTTCTGAGGGCTCCTAGGATTAGGAGAGGGTACACCTATTGCGCTTATTGGATAATCTTATTCTAAACCATAGGCGGGTGCCGAAAGGTAGGGAAGGAAGAAAACCGATTAGCCTAAGTGTGGTGTACAGAAGGTAATAAGTAAAGACAGATAAAGGGATTAGAAAGAGGGTAAAGTAAATTGCGACTGCTATCATTCACGACCAAACCACGTATTTCATCGCCAATCCTACTTCACCTTTGGATTTCTCCAGAACACCCCGTATCACTACAAAGATCCACAGTTATTGGATAATCCATCGTACTCGAAGGAATTTGTTCCGGTTCGAGGATGGATTCTGGTTCAGGAGAATTAGAATAAGGATTATTCAATTGTCTTTTATCTTTACCTTCTCTCAGGTTGCGAGGGCTCCTAGGATTAGGAGAGTACACCTATTACGCTTATTGGATAATCTTCTTCCAAACCATAGGCTGGTGCCGGACGGTAGGGAAGGAAGAAAACCATTTAGCCTAAGGGTGGTGTACAGAAGGTAATGAGTAAATACAAATAAAGGGATTTGGAGAGATGGCAAGGAAATATAAGGTTATAGTCATGAATCTGGATAATGGAAGAGGCATTACTAGGAATACATGGATACCCCTTCGAAACATTTTCATGTTTCAGTTTCTCTGTGCATTGTTAATTGAAAACTGATTTTCCAATTAGATCCTTGCTCCAGGGTATGTATTTATCAGGTTTGACTCACACATCTGTATGGTTTTACAGATGATGAGTGGGAGTAAGTTATTGGGAATTAGGTGATTATATCGTCATTATATCGGAATTCGTTGAAATTGGTGATATTTGAGGAAATCACCTGGGGTTTTGCCTGACGGCAAATTTTTGGTTTTGAATATCTGTTGTTATGCACCAATTTCAAATTGATATATCTGTACGTTTATTTTATAAAGTGAGATATAACTTTTGAAATTATGTCCATGACATTTACCTATATCAGTTGATGGTTAGGTAAGGATCATTAAACATCGGTGTAATTCTTCTTAACCATAGTACAGTTTTCGACCTACGACGCACATGGTATGAGTTATTTAACTCAGGGGACTTATACAAAGTATTATAAGTTGTCCAGTGTCCATTAGGACAAAGGGGTTGGTCCTCATACTATAGTCTGTTTACTTGTGACTTCTCCAGTTTTAGACAAGTATTTCATAGAAATACAAGGTCCAAGTTTTGAGAAGTTATAGGTACAAGAATAAAGTAGAGAACCATGTGTTGAAAGTATTGGGATTCTTCAAGGTGATCGAAGATGTAGATACTTGTGTTTGGTATTCAGTTGATAGTAATGGTTTTGAGAACTTTCTTCTCTTTCAGGTTACTCATATCTGGATGCACTCCTAAGTCGAGTAATGTTGATCGGCCTCTCTCCATTTAGTTGACATGCACTGGAGACAGCTACATGATTTGAATCTGGTTCCAATTAAATCAGTGTCTCTATTTCTATATTATATATAGAATAGTTCATATCTGAACGATATTAAGGTATATGGAGTTGTCCGACTTATGCTTAAAACCAGACTCTGGATAACTCAAGGCACGTTTCTGTAATGGCGGTTTGTGGGTTATCCCGGGACGAGGGTTAACTTTCTACCATCTGGATGATCGATAGTGATATTGTTCTTGACTCGCCACAGTTTTAGTAAAATGGACTTTTTCAGAAAACAGTAGTGGGAGTATGGTAGAACTGGAAGTGATTCCAGAACCACAAACGATTACTGAAAATTTAATAGAACCTAAAAATTCAATCGGGTTTGACATTCCATTAGCCACTCCGCAGATATGGTGGGTAACCTCAAGCGCCCGAGAGGTACTTCGGTATTCTCAAAGACGGTGACAGGGAGGTTCTTGTTTATCCAGACTTGCTATTACTGCTTTTCTAGACTATGAGACCCGGCAGGAGGATGAGTATAGCGTCGTTCTAAACTAGCTTTAGATGTGCATGTGTATATGACTCTGCCAGAGGGTTGTTGTAGTCAGTGTGAGCAGCGGAAGCATAGTGGACAAGTAGCTTGTGTCTATTTATAGACTAAAGCAAGTATGGAGGAGATAGATCAACTATTTTTGATGTGACAGTCATGGGCTTTGACTTTGTCAGAATAGGAGATGGATCTGTTAAGAAGGTAGTAGGGTGTGATGTCCTGGTATATGGATGACATGCACATTGTAGGAAGTAAAATTCATATACTACGATCGGTTATACTATGCTTGTCACACAGTGGTTTCTCCACATAGGATATGGATATTATATCAGGCATTCCGGTTACTAGATCTATGGTTTTAGATCTAGATTTGGGTAGTTTCCCAATCTAGGTACTTAGACAGTATTCTGAAGGTATTTAGAATGGACGACTCCTGGCATGGTGGTGTACGTGCAGGTGATGGAGTCACCCTCTCTAAAGGTATCTTACAGACTAAATTGGAGAGGGATGTGCATGATTGGCATATCACTTGCTTAGGCAATTGAGTCAATCATGAGATGTCAAGTACCACACCAGATGTTGTTTTTTGCACTAGATACAATAAGTTTATAAATTAATCCAATCGTGGACAAACATTCGGAAGCAGTTTATGAACATAAGTGAATGTTCTAGGGATTTGGTAACAGCAGCCTCCTTCGGGAGACGGTTATCATTCCAGGTTTCCAAGATGACCTGGATGACAAAGTGGCTGTCAGAGTTATAGTTTCCCCTCTTTCGAAGGGCAGTAGTTTAGACAAGTGGTCCAAGCGGATACTGAGGGAGGCATGACGCAGGATACTGATTAAATTCAGTGGACGATACAATCTAAGAAGTTTGCTGGATTTGGAGTTCATTTGTGAAATGGATCCCATCAGATATCCAGACATATTATAAGACAGGTATTGCTCATTTCGAGAGATGGCTTTCTCCGCAAACTTGAGATAAAGAGAGACATAGAAAGAAACATTGGAGCGGATCCACTCATTAAGGCTATTTCTCAAACGCAATAGTTTTACAAACGAGCTTTGTGAAACTGATTAGTAGAGAAGTTGGGTGGTCGGTATCATACGGGCTGTGAGTATGTGACACCGCAATAATTAGCCTTAAGTGCAAGTGGGAGATTGTCGGCTATGGTGCCCTCAAGTCAATTATTGGATCACAGGCACATGATTGCAATGATTGAGGGAGGACCTATACCGGTAGGACAGTCTTACTCGAGATGATAGTATGCTATGTGGTTTGTCATCATCATCATGTACATGCTTCAGGTGACATTACATATCACTATTACATGTTGATAGAGCTCATAGGATTCTTGCTTGACTACCAGCAGTATGATGGCGATCATATACGTGAGAGTTGGGTGGTCTATAAGCACATCCTTAAAGTGTCCCTAGTCATGGGAGTTTCGAGACTGGGCATCGATACTCCAAGAGTAGACTAGTGTATACGGATTGAGACCCCGACGAAGGGCGGTGGCCGGTCTCACAAGCCATTGGTGTCAGTTGGTTAACCTAAGATGTATACAGGTGCTCATTGGGTTATGAGTACACCGGACGGACTTGCCGGGAACATGCTAGTTGGTATTATACCTATTGTCAGATAGCGGTTCCCTAGTGACATGTGTACAGGTTAGTCTATCGACCTGAGATCATCATTTATCTCGTGTGAGTTCCCACTGTGCTTTAATTACTACCCTACCACGGCTCAAAGGAGTCGTGCAAACAGGTTTTAGTTGGGTACAGTCCCGAGCCACATGGAGGCAGTGAGCGGATCGTCAGGGGATTCGTCTCTCCCGGTATTGAGAGTTGATGTCGCGGTGTGCACGGGTGGCCATCACCAGAAATCCTTGGCCAAGATAGTCGAGAATTACTGATCTAGGATCAGTAGTTTCTCAGGTGGTGATGGGCTTCATACCGACACTGAATATCAAGTTATTAGGGGTCTGACTTTATCCAACCACCTAGACACGATATACGATACTCATAGACAAATGGACTGGACCGTACGGATATTTTCACTGTCAGGCTCAGTGGGGTTTCAGGATGAGTTTGCTCGTCGGCCTCCCTTCGCTCAATACCTGGGAAGCCACTACGTACAGCTAGTGCCACTGACGTGCTTGTGGTTAAACTCATTGCCAGCATATTGACGAGTCTTTAGAGTCCCAAACAAAGGAGGCCATATGGTTTTATGGCAGGGTTAGATCATATACGTGCACTTGTGCACGGATCATGATCGGACGGATAATACTGGTGGGCTTTGGTTTAAGCCGGATCCTAGTATTATATTGTTGGATTACTTTCGTCTCGTAGTATTCGTATTCAGACGGAATACGGATGTGGGTATGTATATACGGATGAGGGGTATTCTTGTAATTCGTTGCAAGATTTCTTTAGTTGATGCCATTTACTTTTTGGATTAAACATTTAGTTTTAATGTTTATTGTCGTGAAAAGTGTGAGTGTGAGTTTTGGCCTTGAGCATTGATTCATGGCACATGCACTTGGTGACTCATGGTCTTGGGTCATGTGTTGATTCATTGGTCAAGGCTAGGATATTTTGTGTGTGATATTTTGTGAGGAGGCAGATCATTTTTGAGTGGGGAATTTTCTTTAGTTGCTCACTTCACAAAAGATCACACTTCACTTATTTTTCTTGACTTGCTTTTTCTTGAGCTCACACTTTCCTCTCATGGGCATCTTCTTCAACCTCCACCCATCCCTCTCATGAGTTGAGAATCCATGGGTGTTTTGAGACAAAGTATTCATACACTATCTCTACTTCATCTTGGATATCTAGGATAGCAAACTGGATGCTCGAGTTGCTTCGGTTTTTAGGCGGAAGCCCGTATTATGAACCCTCGACTTGGATCTTCTTCGATGAAGGGATACCGGAGATCAAACTTGATTGGGGAAGCCGCGGGGAGCTTGGGACAGAGGTTGAAGACCGAAGGACATGGATCGATCGGTATAACCTCTCCAAACTCTTTTTATAGAACTAGTATAGTGTTAATGGTACGATCTGTCGATTAGGGTTCCATTAGCGCTGGCTTTTAAAAGTTTTTGTTCCGTATTTGACCACGGATTGATGGCCGGGGCACTGCCGTAACCCAACACACCCTGGCCCTACTGGTATGATCTGCATCATAGTCTCGGTAGTCAAGTACATATCATAAGTGTTTTATCAACATGTATCAGAGAGACAGTATAATAATAATAATACAAATGTACATGTTAAGATAAAGTACAACCAGATAGCATACTATCATGTCGAGTAAGAAAGTCCTATATGTGTGTGTGTGTGTGTTTGTGTGTGTCCAAGCATCCACTATAACATATAATCATGTACAATAAAGGCCTCTAGGGCATACATATGACTAACACATTCTCATCAACATAAGCTTCGAACAGGCCAACGTTGGTGCTGTATTGGGCTAGGCCTTCGCTATAAGGAGCATGCGGTTCCTGGCTGAATACAACGTCAGCTGAGAATAATGACTTCTTCTTCTGTGAACCAGCGCCCGACGACAAAAGTTTGCGCTTAACGGGCTTCTTCGGACGGCGAGTTCCGATCTCCGAGCCGATACCCGACTCAGGGGAAGCCACAGCCACCACAGTCACGGGAGCACTTACATCCAGTCATAGCTTATCCGGAAAGAATCACGGAATTACATCCGTGGCACCCTCTCTTAAAGAAGGACGGACAACTGCTCGTCGAATCAGCGGGACCGTGGGATTACTGGCCGGGACAGAATCCTTACGGTCGAGAAGCATTCGCCTTTCCTCTTTGATGATGGCACCCATGGCATGCTGGTACCAAGCAATAAAAGCATTCGAAGCCTTCGGGATAAAGCTCGGCTCACTAATCAAGAAATGAGATCCCGTGTTTAGCCACATGAAATGATGCGCCGCGTTGCGAACGCTCTCTTCTGTAGTAACCGGGTCGACGAGGAACGCTTCAAGAGGAACACCATGGTTGTAACTAGATTGCTGGGTGAAACGATGCGGGCTGTATCTCATAAATAACACCGAGGCATCCTGCCTGAATATGAGAAAACCTGGCCTGATGGAATATAAATGAACGATCTCCCGGGCCCTCAACGCAGAGGCTCCATCCTTAAAGACGTCGTGGAACGGCTGGATTACCTTGGAAGATTCCTTGCCGATGGTCAGGACCTTGTCGGCGAAGGTCATACTATCCCCAACCATACGTGGAAAAGAAGCAATCGCCGAGCCTCTCGCTGTGTTGGGTCTGGAGCAGAAGCGTCGACCAACTGCATGGCCCGAGGAAAGTTATATCCTTCATAGAATTTGGGCCGTTTATGCACACCAAAAGCGCCCGGCAAGTGCATCTCGATCCACGAGGTGAAGTAGTGCAATGGGAGATTTACGGGTTTCAAACCCGGCTGGGTGGTGTCGGCCGTTATACTCAGACCGTGATATAGGTGAGCCAGTCCTGCGACCCCGAAAGTCATGCGCATCCCCACGGCGATGCGATGAGTCAGATAAAAGACAGATGGTCTCATATAGCGATGGTGCATTTGAAGCGCAAACCAACTCAGCCACAAGCCAATAAACCCTATGAAGAATGTCTCATCATCGATGTCCGGAGCGGCAATCTCTGTGAAGGGGACGGCTGGAGTATCCAGAATAAAGAATTTCTTTAAATCTGCCTCCGCAGTCGGCAGTTTGTCTAATCTAAATCCGAATGGATCGTCGAGCTTGGCGAACTTCGCGGCATTCTTTGATAAAGCCTCCGGACGAAGGAAGCGGGCAATGAAGTCCGTGAAGCTAACTCCGTGCCCCCCAGACTCCAAGAATAAGCTTTCATATATGTTCAACACTTTGATTAAGCTCGGAAATTTGTGTCGAACGGCATTCTCTGGGGTAAGACCCATAACCGGTAGCGAAGACATACTCGTCAGGAGTAAGTATCTCCTCATAATGCTCTCCTCTGACGGGTTATCCAGATATCTCCACGAATTCCTCCAGTGAGAATGAGACCTCACAATCCGATAGGAGAAATGTATGGGTCGGGATATTCCATTGCTCCAAAAAGGATTTAACCCACCACACATGAGAAGTGTGGTAATAAAATAGGGACGCCTAGATCGCTGGATATAGCCCGGTCTTCAGCAGCAGCGACTTCTTGGCCGACAGAATGTAACGGACCCACTACAGATAGCCAGCCGGATGACGGGGGATCACTCCTATCGAATAAACCTGACCCTAAGGACACGCCTCTCCTTGGCATATGCGACGCCCCAGAATGTCTAGGGCCATCGGCGGCTGCACTGGTATCGACGCTAGAGATGACCTTCCGAAGTCTAGTTGACATCTTCTACTCGTAAGCGACCTGCGGAGGGTCGGCATAATGGATTGACGGGATGGGTTCTGACAATGCCGCACAAGTAAAGCTGCGCCGACCCCGGATAACAGAATTGTACCATGATCCCCACAAATGAAGAGACTTCCACTCTGGGTCGTTGTCCCGAATTAGCGCGAAGACTTCCCGATCCGTAGGCGCATCAGTAAAAGCGCTTTCCTAACGGACATAAGGAAAGGAGGAGTCGGAAGCCATAGTACCTGAAAATGAAAAACCCGTAGAGAGTTAGTTATCGGCGCAACGTAATTAACTACAACTAAGGGCCTCAACATCTGAACCCAAAAAAAAGTGGGCCCCACAAAATCAAGGTGACACTTCATCAATGATGAGACATGAACACATTGTGAGAATCTAAAAGGATTCTCATTAAATGAGAAATCTCATTACGTGGTAGAGTCCAAGACTCCCAATGTTCTTGAAGAACGTGCTCTACAGGAGATTCAAATCTGCAAGAAAACCCTTAAAAGAAAATAAGAAAAGGGAATAAAATTCCCAAAAGAAATTTCAAAAGAAATTTTCTCAGAAATCCCCACGGGAAATGGAATTAAATTCCAAACAACCCTTAAAGAACAAAGTCACTAACATGGTAAAACCCTAAGATCTCTAAGACCCATGGTCTATTCAAATAAAAGTTTTTTTAAGATCTCTAAGAGATCGTTCCAAGAGAAGAGCAAAACTCTGTTAATAAAAACCCAAAACAAGAAGAGATTCTTTTAAGAGTTTCTTTAAGAGTTAAATCATGGTCATAATTCTTACCAATTTTTGACAGAGTTTAATTCTGAGAAAGTTCTGGGAACAGAGATCTAAGCTCTAAGAAGAGAATTAAATTCTTAAGGAAGAAGAAGACTCAAGAAGATGATGGAACGGCAGTCATCTCAAGGACCAAAGGCCCTATTTATAAGACATGAAAGGACGGTTCAACTCCCAAGGAGATCGAATGGTAGAAAAGGTGACACTGTTGCACTCACGTGTGTGCCACGAGAGCGCAATGGTGGGGGGCATTTGTTCCCCCAATATTTAACCTAATAAAAGAGCAAAGCTCTGTTGAATTTAATGAGGCAACGTCTCACGTGCTCTCCACGAGGGAGCCAGAGCCAATCTTATAGGATTAAATCCTATAATGGCGCCTCAGGCGCTCCTCACGCGTGTGCTAATGTGCAAAGCACGGAAGAATTTATTACATAAGAGTTAAACTCTTAGATGGCGCCGCACGTGCTCCTCACGTGGACGCACCCTTTGCCTAGCACCGCATGTGAAAAACACGCGGGGGCCAATGTGCAAAACACAGAAGAATTTATTACGTAAGAGTTAAACTCTTAGATGGGGCCGCACGTGCTCCTCACGTGGGCGCCCCCTTTTAACAGCGCCTAGTGCCTCACGTGAAAAACACGCAGGGCCAATGTGCAAAGCACATAAGTACCTATCATAAGAATTAAATTCTTAAGTGGCGCCCACGTAAGCGTCGGCGCCCAAGTAGAATTAAATTCTACCTTTCCTTAACAAAAAGTTGGGATACTCTCTGATAAACAGAGAACATCTTGTTTAATTTTGGGATACTCTCATAGAACATTCCTTAACGGAGATAATAAATCATCAAAATATATAATTAGGAGAAAACATCTCCAAATCTTTCTAAATAAGAAAGATACTCTCGGTTGGATCAATGATCCAACAATAGAACAAAATTCTATTTTTGGGAATATATTCTCTCAATCTTTCCAAACAAAAAGATTGCTCTCTGTAAACCAGAGAACTCTTGGATTAAAAATCCAATGGTGATTAAAAAATTACCATTTTACAGAATAAATTCTGTATATGGGAAAATATTTCCCCAATCTTGTTAAAGACAAGAGAATATATTCTGTAAAAACAGAAGTCCTTGGATCAAAGATCCAATAGTGGGTAAAATTCCCCAACTCAATTTTGAGTCCAATTAAATCAATTGAAATCTCTCAATGAGAGATTTTCTCAAAATTAAGTAACAAACTTGCCTCCACTATATAAAGGACCCGAGACTTCAAGTCTCATATAGAAGAAGCCCCCCATAAGTTTCTGAAAAATACATAAAGCTTCCAAAAACAATAAAGAATTCAATCCTCAAAGAAGAAGACTTCTCTTTCAAAAGAAAGTTAGGTAAAAGAAATTCAGAAATCAAAATATCTCTTTTTACCTATTTTAAGGGTTTAACCCCTCTCAAAGAACTTAGTTCTTTCTCTGGATCAGAGATCCACAAGACAAGTCTCCAACAAGTTGAGAATTTAATTCTCATCGAGAAGATCTTGTTCTTGAGAATCAAAGATTCAGAAAAGAACTATGTCCAAAATAAAAACAAAAGGAAAAAAACCTATAAAAGAACTTAGTTCTTAAAGAAAAAACCCGATCCCAGATCTTCATAAAACGAAGATCTTGGTGATCATTAATGGTCAAAATGCCATTAACAAAGATTTAATATCTAAAAAAGGAAAAAGACTAGCGCCTCACGTGCTTCCCATATGGGTGCCCTTTTAACAGCGCCTAGCGCCTCAGGTGAAAGACGCGTGGATGCCCAAAACAGAAGGCCAGCGCCTCACGGGAAACACACGTGGGTGCTGAATAAAAGTGCTTAGCACTCCATATACAGCCAAAACGGCTGAGTGCTTAGCACCGATTGGGCAGCGCCACACGTGCTCCTCATATAGGCGCCATATAAAAAGTGCCTAGCACTTCATATGCAGCCAAAACGGCTGAGTGCTTAGCACTGATTGGACAGCGCCCAGCGCCGCACGGGCACCTCACGTGGACGCCATAAAATGTGCTTAGCACTTCATGATTAGTCAAAACGACTAGGGTGTTCAACACTCATTGGACAACGCCTATGATTGAATGCTTCACATGATATACATGTGAGCGTTAGAGCTCAAATGAGCGCTTAGCACTCTTACATAAAAGGAAAAGGACTGAACAAATAGAGCCCAAATAAGTGCTTAGCACTTTTGAATAAAAAAGAAAAGAATAAGCAGACTAAGCCCAAATTGGCTAGGTCTCTGAGGTTTTCTTACAATTGAGCCCAAGTGCTCTGTTGTTGGATCTAATATAAAAATGATCCCTGAAATTTTGCTAAGTTAATCTTTGTCTCAAATTAGACTAACGTATTCTTAGTTAAAATAAATTGAGCCCAAATGCTCATATATTTAAGTTGATCTTAATCTCAAACTAGATTAACGGTCCTTAAATAAACTAAACCCGAATCTAAAATATACGGATTTGGACTGATCCGCACCCTACAGGCGACGACATAAACTAGTCTCTGTATACAATCCACGGGAAACCAAAACAAACAAAACATACACACGACACGATGTGAACTGCCAGAGCAGGAGAAAGTGGTAATCGCAATGCGGTAACTAATTAACTGCAGGGGCTTGCGTCTGCAAGGAAGAGCGTCCTCACAATCAAAATAACTCATAAAATGAGAGGGAATCTGATGAAGTCTGCTACAACTGCCGCATCTATCCAAACCTCTGATATACGGTGCTATAAATCAACTTGGTATCTTCGGAGAGGTGCATGGATAATTCCAAATAGCATATGCCCCCAAATTCAAGCAAGACGATCTATCCCAATTCGTCTCTGTTTTCAGCGGTGAACAGACATATCATTTGCTTAGGCAATTGTGTCAATCATGCAATGTCTTGTACAAAACCAGATAGATAATATATCAGGGATTCTGGTTTTAGATCTAGATTTGGGAAGTTTCCTGTCACGCCCCGCTTCTCAAAATACGGAATACGAGGGGTTGACAAGGTCAGCCGTGCTCCTACGGTCGAGGAAATATCCCTCCGTAGTCACACTTCGGCATCTAGCTTTACGTGGTAATCAGTAATCAATGCACAGGTAATGAGAAATGCAGTCACTAAATCAAAACGAATACAAAAGTACTAACCAGATGGAGATCAAGAAAGTATAGCTCTGGGTCGCTGATCAAGATGTCCGCGATGTCCTCGGGGTACGTCAGGTCCTGGTCCAAGTTAGATCCACTTCTCACTCTGAACATGCATACTCAAGTCGTCAGAGCGACACGATAGCAATATATATAAGTACAATGGTTACTCGTGCAATAATAATGAATATGTAACAGTAATCAAAAGAGTAAAGACGTGAACATGAAGTAGCCAATGCAGGTATCCAATAGAGCAGGTAAACAGTAAAGCAGTAAATAGTATGTCAGGTATGTTGCATCAGTAAGCAATACATGTCAATGTCACTAACCCTATCAGTCTCTAAGTCTCACTGTACAGGTCGCTAAGCCTACCGTCAGTCCAAGTGTGAGAGTCAACCACGCAGGAGTATCCCCCACCCAGGGGTAGGACCCAAGGGCAAGGGAACACGGGCCCGAAACACGCACGATAATAATCAGTAACTCCATCCATACAACTCCTAAAATCACGATATAAGCCGGCAATGGGACTCCTGAGATTCTGTTGAACTCACCCTCAAACTACCCCACACCCCGTGGTCTACATCAAACGCCAACCACAAACTCAAATACCAGTCGGTCCATGACAAGTCTACGCAAGAACTGAAGACAAGGTCTCCATCAAGCATGTCTCGACTGATACCCAAGATAAATAGACAGTGTCTGGTGTCTTACCTGTGACACCCATACAAGTGCTTCCATAATCATCCCATACCAATTATAGTCACACTTATACATGTCCCACAGACGTCGACAATGCAATAAATCAATAGGGTCCACTGATTGTGTACAAGTACGTGTCATTTTCACTTATCCATTCATGATTAAACGCTAACGTACTTGCCACAATTAAACACTAATACCTAACACTGGGTAATGCATGATCACTAGGTTACCAATGCAATGACATCTATATAACGTGCTGAGAAAACAGTAATTAAGGCATGATTAAGATATCATCAGTCGGTGTCCTACCACTTGAATAATTTATCATAAATCATACATGCAAAATTTAGCAAAACAATGAAAAGGGGGTAAGCAATGTGTTTAATTATCTATCCATCAAAATTGGTTTCACGTTAATTGGGTTTCAGGATCACTAGATATGGCAATTTCATTTTAAGCGTTCACTGCTGGAAATCCGGTTTTAGAATCGGAAGTCCGTTTCGTAACGCATTTTAATCCCAGTTGGGATCGTATTTAGGCGACGCTATAGTTGAAAAATATTTAGGTATATCAGTTAGGTTTCCGCCTCAATTAGAGGATCAGTAATATGTTATGTCTACAGGGAGATATGGACAGATTATGTTCGATGTGTAAAATCTGCCCCGGCAGAATTCAGCAAGACGTATCGACATTGTAAAATGAATTAAAAATATCAAACGGTTAAGGAATCTAGTAAGCCAGTCGATTAAGAAAGATAACTAGATTTTATACATAACTATATAGGGTTCCACATATTCTCATAATTTAACAGGAAAATACAGGTGTTTAAGAACAGGGGTTAACTGGGATTTCCGTTCTGGACTGCAGTCCAGAATCGTAATCCACCGCAGTTTTCTCTATCATAACTAATTCAAATTCAACTATCAATTATAGTGTTATATATTTTATTCCGTTGGATTCGATACGAGCCATGGAACGCTAAAATCCTACTTGTAGAAGATTTAATATGAATTTAACGGTCTACCATGTTCAGGAAATTCAGATCCCGCACCGACTGTAGGGAGTAGCATTACATAGGTGAAACGACAGTGGTTTTCAACCAAACTACCACAGCACAACAGTAAACAGTAGAAGGGTCCAAGGGTCACAAGTTCCGCCATATAAGGATAGGTTTTCACTTAGAGTTTAATATCAAATGCTTGTTTATACGTAAGGTGATCAAAGCTTCGGTTATGCAAAGATATAAATGATTATGTGTATAATAATAATAGCATGTAAAACAAGTGGAAATCACTTGCCTCGGTCGCTTGATATGGAAGCGACACCGCTGCAAGGTTTGTCCTGACACACGGGACGGCGCGATGCTGGATACGGCGCGTGAGCGCGGTGCACGGTGACCCGGTACTGGACGCGGTGGCGATGCGGGCGTGATACGGCAGTGGGCGTGGTCCTGGCTCGGTACGTGGCACGGCACGACACAGAACTGGGCTCGGTGATGACACGAGAGCGACGCGGTGCGGTGCGGGACCTGGTCAGGAGGTGGGCACGACACAACACAGGCGCGGCACAGTAACTGGGCACAGAGCGTGGCACGGTGTAGCCCGAGCGTGACACACAGCGACAGATTGGTGCGGCGTTGCGACGGCAACCGTGTTGACGACCGTGATGACTATGGGGACCGAGGCCACAGCTTGGCCGTCGACAACGGCGATTGGGGCAACGGTGACGGCGACGATCGCAGGTGTTCGATGAAATGTCGGGGCTTGACGGTGGTGGTGCTGTCGAAGGAGGTTGAGGATCTCGATTACTAGAACTCGGGGTGCTTGGTGGAGTCAAGGTGATGAAGGAAGGAGGTCGTAGTAGCCACGGTAGTCGCCGGTGAGGGGGCAGCGAAGGGAAGTGAGGCTCGAAGTTTGAAGTTTGCTGCTGTAGAGGGGGTGAGGTAGTGAAGGGCTCGGCGATGAAGAGGGAGATGATGGTGGAAATGATGAGGGTGCAGAGGATCGACGAGGTGGTTCAGGGGCAGTGGGGAGCTCGTCGGCGAGGAGGGTGCAGGGGAAGCTCGAGCTCGGCGGTGGGGTTCGGTCGTGCAGGCGAGGTGGGGAGGTGAAGTGGGGCTTAAGTTCTGGAGAGGAGAGCGAAGCGTGATGAGGTGATAGTCGTCGTCGTCATCGTCGGGCGTAGAAGATGAGGCTGGGAGTTTTTTTTTTTGAGAGAGGAGAGGAGGAGTTAGAGAGAGATCGAGAGTGTGAGGGGGATGGGCTTAGAGGGACGAGGAGAGGGTTGAAACGCGCTCGTGATCGTGGTCGACGAGCGTGGAAATGTGGTCGCGAGCAAGGAGGGGACGTTGGCTATGTGGGGAGTGCAGGGATCGAACGGGAAAAGAAAACAAGTGGGGAAGAAGGAGTTAACGGTCGGGTCGGGTTTGTGGGCGCGGGCATGGGCCTGGGCCGGGAGAGGGGATTTTAGTTTAATTTATGTTTATTTTCCTCGGGTTGGGCTTCAGATGTATATATTGTTTTTGGTTTTGTTTTGGGCTGGGTTTTTGGGTAAATTAATTTTGGTGAAGGAAAGAAAATAGGAGTGGGCTGAGGAAAAGTTTAGGGGATTTATGAATTGGATAAATTTATATTTGTTTAGGGCTGGGCTAAGGTTTAATAAAAAGGGAAAAATAAAAGGGAGGGGGAATAGGAAGATAGGCCGGACTAATTAAAAGGAATTAGAAATTAAAGGGAGATGGGCCGGGAAATAAAAGAGAAAGGGGAATTAAGTTTTGGCTTGGGCTGGGTAGGGAAGTAAATAAAATAGAAAAAGGGATTTTAGTTTAAATTAGGGTTAGGGTTTTAAAATGAAACAAAATAATTATAAATATAAATAATTAAATTTCGTAAGTAGCATTTTATAAAAATACGGATATTGGTGCGCAAAAGAACTGGGTATTACATTTCCCAATCAGGTACTTGGACAGCATTCTAAAAATGTTTTAGAATGAACGACTCCTAGCGTGGTGGTCTACCCGCAGGTGATGGAGTCACTCTCTCTAACAAGAATGTCTTTTAGACTGATGAGGAGAGGGACTGCCATGAATAACATATCATTTGCTTATACAATTGAGTCAATCATACAATATCTTGTACAACACTAGATATTGCTTTTGCACTAGCTGCAGTAACCATATATTAATCCAATCCTCGAGAAAAAAGGGAAGCAGTAAAGAACATAAGAGGATATTTTTGGTATAAGATAACGGCAGCCTTCTCTGGATGGCGGTTATCAGTTCATGCTTCCAAGGTGACCTGGATGACAGAGATGCTGTCAGATTCTTGAGTTTAGCCTCTTCTGAGGATCGGTGTATTGGATAGTGTTCCAATAGGGATATTAAGGTAATCATGATGCAGGATGACCGGTTATAACTCAACAGAGAATACAGCCCAAGAAGTTTATTGGATGGAGTTGTTTATTGATGAACTTGGTGCCATCAGGTATCCAGACAAATTTTTGAGGCGGGGGATCGCTCAGTTTGGGAGATTGTTAATCTTCACAAAATTGAGATATAGAGAGATGAAGTTGGAACATTGTAGCAGATCCACTCACTGAGGCTATTTATCGAACAAATTAAGTCTCACAAACATAGTTTGTGAAACTGATTAGTAGAGTAGTTGGGTATTCGGTAGCACACAAACTGTGGGTACACGATACCACAATAATTGGCCTTAAGTGTAAGTGGGAGATTGTTGGATATAGTGCCCTCAAGGCAATTATTGTGATCGCAAGTAGACGATTATGATAATTGAGGGAGGACCTATACAGGTATAACAGTCTTACTTGAGATGATAGTATGCTATCTGGTTTATCTTCATCATTGATGAAGCATATAGGATTGTTGCTTGACAACCAGCATTATGATAGCGAACGTATATGTGAGAGCTGGGTTGTCCATAAGCACATCCTTAAATGTCCCTAGTCGTGGGAATATCGAGATTTGGCATCAATATTCCGGAGTAGACCAATGTATACGCTTCTAGACCCTGACGAGAGACGGTGGCCGGTCTCACAAGCCATTGGTGTTGTGTCACCTAATATAGTATACAGGTGCTCACTAGAGGTGAGTACACCGGACAGACTGCCGAGAACTTCTAGATGGTATTATATCTATCTTCAGATGGAAGTTCTCAGGTGGCATGAGTAAAGGTTAGTCCTTTGACATGAAATCGTCATTTGTCTCGTGTGAGTTCCCACTGTACTTTGATTACTACCCTACCATGGCTCAAAGGAGTCATGCAAACATGTTTTAGTTGGGTACAGTCCCGAGCCACATAGAGGCAGTAGTCGATTGTCAGGGATTCGTCTCTCCTGGTATTAGGAGTCGATGTCACGCTGTGTTCAGTCGACTATCATTGGAAATCCGTAGCCATGGTGGGTGAGATTTACTGATAATTGATCAGTAGTATCTCAGTTGGTAATGAGCTTGACTCAGACACGACTTATCGGGTCAGTAGGGGTCTGACGTTATCCACCCCCTAGACCCGATATGTGATACTCTTTGACGAAGAGACCGGACTGTACGGAGATTGTCACATTCAGGCTCAGTAGGGTAAGGACGCACTTGATTGTCGACCTTCCTTTCGACAAGTACCTGGGTAGCCGTTACGTATAGCTAGTGCCGCTGACGTGATTGTGGTTAAACTCACTGCCAGCGTATTGTCGAGTCTTTAGAGTCCCACACAGAGGGTTTTCCTGGTTCAGACGACAGATGTAGGAGCCGTACGTTGATACGTGCATAGGTCCGATTAAATAAGTGTACGTAATACATAGATTTTAATAGGGCGGTTGATAATACTAGCCGGTTTAGGATTAAACCGGATTATTAAATCAGGTTTTGATTTAATAATTTATATATGTATTTTTTATACATATCATTTGGTATTATTGTTCACTATTCATTTTCTCTCCTTGATACTATCCGTATTTTTTATACGGATACGTGTATATGTAGCGATACATATACCAGATGAAGTATTCCTTTTCTATACAGGAATACTTCTAAAAGAAAGACACCTCATATTTGATTTTTCTTTTTGGAAAATCAAATAAGGAAATGAGGTGGAAAGGGGTTTTAATGAAGCATGGTTTGGAGGGATGGCTTGGATTGTGATGTGAATTTATTGTGCACTATTGCATCATGATTGCAATTTGTAGCCATTTCTTTTTCATTTGAAACACTTGATCATTTTTTTCATCAAGCGAGCTTCATGCTTCATTCCCTCATCTTCTCCTTCTTCTTCTTGCTCTCCATTTTTTAGCATGGTTCAAGAGAGATATTTAGTGAATTATTCCTACATCACCTAGCGAGTCTAGATCGTCAGTTATAGCCTCCTCCGGATTCGCTCGGGTGGATCGTCTTTGCAAGGGTGGTCGATTCTCAAGCGCGATCCAGACGGTTACACGCTTGGAGGGGTCTTCCACAATTGGGTGGACACGCAACAAAAGTTGTATTTTCTCAACCATTGCAATCTTAGCTAGCTAGTTTAGGTCTATGGACCAAATCCTGGGTATTACGGGCGTTCGGTATCCGCTAGAATTTTTTGTTTTCGCTTCCGCTTTTGTAACGACTCTGAATTTACTGTACAGAATTTTCCAGTTTAATATACAGAAATGAGTTATGCAGCCTGAGATTGAGTTATAAATTAATTTTGTTAAATAACTTGTAGCTCACTGGTAAAGCCCTTGCACTGCTGTGACGTAGCCCCTGTGTTCGATCCTCATCAGACACATTATTTTTTCTGATTTTTTCTTTTTAACTTTTTGGAAGCCCAAAAGTCTACACGTGCAATACACATAAAAATAAAAAGTAAGAAAAAAAAAATCAAACATGTGCAAAAGGGTTTAAACACTTTTTTTGTAACAGATTTCAGTTTTTCACTGAGTTGTACACGTGGTACAAATCCAGAAGCATGAAGCCCTAGATCGGCCGGCGGAAATGAGGTTTAGGCCGGTACCGACGGTCCAACCATAGCCAATAGAGCCCGGGCTTTGCACACCTGACTCTTCCCCTACCCCTAACTCACCTGCACTGTTTGATTTCTCTGCAATCAAATAGAGACCCTTCATTTCACCATTTATCATCTTTTTAATGCATTTTAATTCCAAAACCCTAATTCTACACTATAAATACCACCCCACGCTTTGGCTCAGCATCATTCTGAAATTTCTAGTCAAAACTCTCAAAAAATTTCTAAATACAAGTGGAGTAAAGAGGGGTTAGCAAACGGTTAACTTCCGGCGAAGAATCGAAACTATTCCGGAGCTCCCGCAACGCCACGACGACAACAATCTCTTCTTATACCTCTTCTTAATATAACTAAGTAGTAAGTCTTTATGATATGATAAGGAAAGTTTTTCATGGCAATATAAAAAATGAACACACACAAACACACACAAATATATAGTTTGTAAAGTCTTTTCATTACTCTCAATCCATATGTTAAGATTTCATAGTAACCAATTAGGATTGCATCGTTTGTTGTTGTATTTTAAATTACTTTATTTAAAGTTTGTAAAAAAAATGAAATTACGAATAAATACCATGGTTTTCTCATTTCTCACATATGACATATCAATACCTTTACTTTTAAAATAATTTTTAGAAATTAATTTTTACTTCTGGAAATTTAAATATGATAGAATATATTATTTTGTACATACTGTAAAAATTTCAGATCGAATCGCTTAACGGATTATGAATTATATCGTTTTTATTCACTGTTCGTAAAAACAGAAAACTGCAGTTATTGGTCAACTTGTAAAACACATAACTTGGTATACCAATGTCCAAATTGAGAAAATTCAGGGGTTTTAGACATCTACATCGAAACATCTAGATTTTATTAGTTTTAATTTTTTATGAAAATCGACGTAAAATATACAAAACTGCGTTACAATATTAAGCGACGAATCTGGACAGAATCTGTCCTGATTCGCACACTGTTTTTAAATTGGACATAACTCGAACACCCGATGTCCGTTTGTTATAAAAAATTTAGATGTGTAGATGCACAATTGATATAACTATAATTTTCTGTATACTATATTACGTAGAAATGCATGAAACAATCCGATATAGGATTTGCAATACAATATATAGTTGTTGTCTAGAAATCTGGATTTCTGTTTTAAACGCTGATATTAGAACGATCATAACTAGAGCTTCAGAAATCCAAACCGTGCGAATCTTTGAGTTTTGGATAAGTACATCGAAATACCTACAATTTTTGAATAATCTTCGTAACCTGAAACCCGATAGAAATTAACTCAAATTGCGTTTTAAAAATAAATGACGGTGCTGAACAGATTCTGATCTGTTTTGCATGACGATACGAAAACAGATATACCTCCCAAACCGGTAGTCGTATTTAGGTAAAACTGGAAATCACGCATGAAAAACACTTAGAGCCATATTTTTGTTTATATTCCGCATTTGTTCGACTTGATTAATTAATCATACATAATATTTCTTTACAGTATTGTTTATGGTAGTTACTCGAATAATGTACTTGCCTCATTTCATGCTATTCGAACATATATACCGTGTTTTCCCTGATCTCTTAATTATCGCATGTACATGAATACATAATTAGATATTATATGTTTGACATAAATCTATTGCATACTTGACTCGACTTGACCCGAACCATGAATATGTAATGACTTGACATGAACACTTGACATGAATACATGAACCATTGACTTGAATACTTGAACTCAACAAGATACTTGAATTGCACTCTCTTATGTATTCTTGGATTTGGGCAAGACTTTTAACTTTAATCATAAACTAATATACGCGGGATGTTGGGTTAGTTTGAGTATGAATCCAACAGAATCTCATAAGTCCCATTATAATAAATAACATTGCTGTGGTGCCGGGCTGAAACGGTATAAATAACGATGTTGTGGTACCGGGCTAAAACGGTACAAATAACGTTGTTGTGGTGCTGGGCTGAAAAGGTACATCACAGATTCATGAATGAGGGCCCGTGTTTCCAAGCCCCTGGATGATAGCCTGTTGGGTTTGGAATACTTTAATAACAATTGAAGTCCCGCTATTTTGGACCATAATTTCTTACCACTGGACGATAGCCTTGGGTTCAAGAATACTCTTGAGATTGGTTGACATTTGTAAGTGCACGGCGGCGCCCCGGCCGTCTGATTGAGGCCAAAATGCAGAAACGATACTTTTACAAAACTTGTAAACCGGCACCACCGCGCACTTTAATCCCGGATCGGGCCATTAACCTAATCCTAGCTAACTAGAGAAGGAGTAGAGAGATATACCGAGCGATCCGTGTCCTTCGATCTTCTCGTCGTCATCCCGATCTCCCCGCGGAATCTCCGGTCTTCATCTTCTCGTCGGAAGGGCACCACATCGCCGGGTTCTTTTACGGGCTCCCACCTCTGGACCGAGGCAACTCGGGCACGAAGTTGGTGAGTCGACGTGTCTAAGAATTCTGTAGGCTAAGTGTAGAGTGGTTTGTCTCAATGGGGTAATCGAAGTTTCCTTTGGATGGAGGGATGAAGATTTCAACTTTTGTGATGGCTTAGGGAATTTTGTAGCAAGCATGAAGAGAACAAAATCACCTACAAAATTTTTGGCAGCCCCCACCAGTGAATGGCCGGCCCCTTTCATGAAGAATGGAAAAATGAGAGGAAGGAAAAAACCAAGGGGGGAAGCAATCATCCATGAAAGAGAGAGGAGTGATGATTAAGAATCATTACACCAAAAACCTCACTCCAAAACCCATCACTCATCTCATCACACAAAAGTCAAGCAATGATTATCCAAGGAAGTCAAATGAAGTCAATGGATGGTGCACCCTCATGAAACCATCATGATGAAAACGTCTTCTCAATTGTTAATTGCACAATTGCAAATAACCCCCTCCACCAAATTTCAGCCAAAAAAAGGAAACAAAGGAAATTGGCCGAAACGGAATGCAAACTGGCAACTTCCAAAAACTGATCCCGTAATAAATTACAGGAAAACCCCGCGACTGTATATACATACCCGCATTTGTATTCCGACCGAATACAAATGCAATGAGACAAAATCTACACTGTACTATACTAGGATCCGGCTTAAACCAAAGCCCGCTAGTATTATCCGTCCGATCATGATCCGTGCAATACCGCACATATATGATCGAACCCTGCCATATCTCCATACGGCCTCTACAGCGTTTCGCCCAAAACTTGAGAAACGGTCTGTGGGGGACTCTAAAGACTCGTCAATCCCATGGCTGTGGATTTAACCACTAGCACGTCAGAGGTATTAGCCATACGTAACGGGCTACCAGGTATTGACCAAAAGGGACGTCGATGAGCGAACTCTGACACCCTACTGAGCCTGTCAGTGACAATATCCGTACAGTCCGGTCCGTTCGTCTATGAGCATCGCATGGCGGGCCTGGGGGTTGGTAAAAGTCAGACCCCCAAAAGCGGTACAAGTCGTGTCGGAGAGTAGCCTAGAACACCCTGAGATACTACTGGAATACCTACCAGTAAATCTCCTGCCTTGGCCAAGGACTTCGTGTAATGGCTCTCCTAGACACAGCGCGACCTCACCCCCAATACCGGGAGAGACGAACCCCTGCAGATCCGCTCACTGCCTCTATGTGGCTCGGGACTGTACCCAACTAAAACCTGTTTGCACGTCTCCTTTAAGCGTGGTAGGGTAGTAATCAAAGTACAGTGGGAACTCACATAAGACAAATGACGATCTCAGGTCGATGAACTAACCTGTACACATGTCACCAGGGAACTGCTATCCGACATCAGGTATAAGACCAACTAGCATGTTCCCGGCGAGTCCTGTCCGGTGTACTCATAACCCAATGAGCACCTGTATACATCTTAGGTGAACCAACTGACACCAATGGCTTGTGAGACCGGCCACCGCCCCTCATCGGGGTCTCGACTGTATACACTAGTCTACTCTGGAGTATCGATCCCCTGTCTCGAAACTCCCACGACTAGGGACCTTTTAAGAATGTGCTTATAGACCCCAGCTCCCACGTATATGATCGTCCTAATACTACTGGCATTCAAGCAAGAATCCTAGGGGCTCTATCAACGCGCAATAGTGACCTGTAAGGTCACCTAAAGCAGTACACGATGATAAAGATAAACCAGATAGCATACTATCATCTTGAGTAAGACTGTCCTACTGGGACAGGTCCTCCCTCAATCATTGCAATCACGTGCCTGTGATCCAATAATTGACTCTGAGGGCACTATATCCAACAATCTCCCACTTGCACTCAAGGCTAATTATTGCGATGTCGTATACTCACAGCCCGTGTGATACCGAACACCCAACTCCTCTACTAATCAGTCTCACAAAACCAGTTTGCGAAACTAATGTGTTCGAGGAATAGCCTCAGTGAGTGGATCCGCCTTGATGTTTCTTTTTATGTCTCTCTTTATCTCAAGTTCACGGAGAAAGCCATCTCCCGAAATGAGCAATACCTGTCTTAGAATAAGTCTGGATATCTGATGGGACCTAGCTCATAAATGAACTCCAAATCCAAATTTCTTAGACTGTATCGTCAACTGAACTTAATCAGTATCCTGCGCCATGCCTCCCTCAGTATCCGCCTGGACCACCTGTCCAAAATACTGCCCCTCGTCAGAAGGAAAACTATAACTCTGACAGTCACTCTGTCATCCAGGTTACCTTGGAAGCCTGGAATGATAACCGTCTCCTAAATGAGGCTGATGTTATCATATCCCTAGAACATCCACTTATGTTCTAAAACTGCTTCCGATCGTTTCTCTAGGATTGGATTAATATCAACTTACTGCATCTCGTGCAAAAACATCTGGTGTGGTACTTGACATCTCATGATTGACTCAATTGCCTAAGCAAGTGATCTGCCAATCACGCACATCCCTCTCCCCTTTAGTCTGTAAGACGCCTTTAGAGAGGGTGACTCCATCACCTGCAGGTACACCACCATGCCAGGAGTCGTCCATTCTAAAGCACCTCCAGAATGCTGTCTAAGTACGCTGATTGGGAAACTACCCAAATCTAGATCTAAAACCATAGATCCAGTAACCAGGATGTCTAATACGAAATCCATTTCCTTTGTGGAGAAACAACTATGTGACGACCAAAGTATAACCGATCGTAGTATAGGAATTTAACTTCCTACTCTGTGTATGTCATCCAAATACCAGGACATCACACCCTACTACCTTCTTAACAGATCCATCCCCTATTCTGATGAAGTCAAACCTATGATTGTCACATCAAAAATAGATGATCTATCTCCGCTATATCTGCTTTAGTCTATAAATAGACATAAGCCACTTGTCCACTATGCTTCCGCTGCTCCCACTGACTACGACAACCCTCTGGCAGAGTCATATAGACATACACTTCTAAAGCTAGTTTAGAACGACGCTATAGTCATCCTCCTGCCGGGTCTCACAGTCTGGAACAACAGCAATGGCAAGTCTGGGTAATCAAGAACCTCCCTGTCACCGTCCTTGAGGCTACCGAAGTACCTCTCGAGTGCCTAAGGTTACCCACCTTATCTGCGGAGTGGCCAATGGAATGTCAAATCAGATTGAATCTTTAGGTTCTTATCAAATTTTCAGTAATCGTTTGCGGTTCTAGAATCACTTCCAGTTCTACCATACTCCCACTACTGTTTTCTGAAAAAATCCATTTTTATTAAAACTGTGGCGAGTCTAGAACAATATCACTATTGATCTTCCAGATGGTAGAAAGTCAACCCTCGTCATAGCCTGGGTCAACCCACAAATAGCCATTACAGAAACGTGTCTTGGGTTATCCAGAGTCTGGTTTTAAGCATAAGCCGGAAAACTCCCCGTACCTTAACATCGTTAAGATATGAACTGTTCTATATCTAATATAGAACCAGAGGCACTGATTTAACTGAACCAGATTCAAATCATGCAGCTGTCTCCAGTGCATGTCAACTAAATGGAGAGAGGCCGATCAGCATTTCTCAACTTAGGAGTGCTTCAAATTATGAGTAATCTGAAAGAGAAGCAAGTTCTCTTAATCATTACTATCAACTGAATACCCTACACAAGTATCTACATCTTCGATCACCTTGAAGAATCCCGATACTTGCAACACCTGGTTCTCTACTTTATTCATATACCTATAACTTCTCAAAACTCAGACCTTGTGTTTCTACGAAACACTTATCTAAGAACTAGAGAAGTCATAAGTAAACCGAATATA
The DNA here is from genome assembly GCA_030015575.1 of Agapanthus africanus. NCBI lineage: Eukaryota > Viridiplantae > Streptophyta > Magnoliopsida > Asparagales > Amaryllidaceae > Agapanthus > Agapanthus africanus. Next base: position 984,476,496 of record CM057338.1, read on the forward strand.
GTACGAGGACCAACCCCTCTGTCCTAATGGACACTGGACAACATACAATACTCTGTATAAGTCCCTTGAGTCTGATAACTCAATCCCTGTATGTCGTAGGTTGAAAATTGTATCTATGGTTAAGAAGAATTACACCGCTGTTTAATGCTCCTTACCTAACCATCCACTGATATAGGTAAATGTCATGGACATAATTTCAAAAAGGTATATCTCACTCTATAAAAATAGAGGTACAGATGTATCAATTTGAAATTGGTGCATAACAGCGGATATTCAAAACCAAATATTTGCCGTCCGGCAAACAACCCAGGCGATTTCCTCAAATATCACCAATTACAACGAATTCGATATAATGAGGATAATCACCTAATTCCCAATAACTTACTCCCACTCATCATCTGTAAAACCATACAGATGTGAGAATCATACCTGGTAAATACATACCCTGGAGCAAGATCTGATTGGGAAATCAGTTTTCTTTTAACAATACACAGTGAAACTGAAACATGTAAATGTTTCGTAGGGGTATCCGGGTATTCCTAGTAATGTCTCTTCCATTATCCAGATTCACAACTGTAACCGTATATTTCTATGCCACCTCTCCACATCCCTTCATATGTCTTTAGTCATTACCTTCTGTACACCCTCTTAGGCTAAATGGTTTTCTTCCTTCCCTACCGTTCGGCACCAGCCTATGGTTTGGAAGAAGACTATCCAATAAGCATAATGGGTGTACTGTCCTAATCCTAGGAACACTCATGATGCGAGAGAAGGTGAAGATAAAAGACAACCGAATAAACCTTATTCCTATTTCTCCTGAACCAGAATCCATCCCCGAACTGGAACAAGTTCCTTTCGAGTTCGTATATAACCATACGATGGAGTATCCAATAAACTGTGGATCTTCGTAGTGATACGGAGTGTCCTGGAGAAATACAAAGGTGAAGTGGGAGTGGTAATGAAATACTTGGTTTGGTCGTGAATAACAGTCGCAATTTACTTTGCCCTCTTACTAATCCCTTAATATGTCTTTACTTAATACCTTCTGTACACCATCGTTATGCTAATTGGTTTTCTTCATTCCCCACTGTTCGGCACCAGCCTAAGGTTTGGAAGAAGACTATCCAATTTGCATAATAGGTGTACTATCTCCTAAACCAAGGAGTACTCGCAACCTGAGAGAAGGTAAAAGGAAAAGACAACTGAATAGTCCTATTCGTTTTCTCCAGAACCTGAAACCATCCTCGAATAAATTCCTTCGAGTTCGTATATAACCATACGATGGTTTTATCCAATGGAAATGGACGTTCGTAGTAATATGGGGTGTCCTGGAGAAAAGGGTAAAAGTAGGAGTGGCAATGAGGTTTGCAACTCTGACAATCCAAAAGCCAGTGTTTAAGAAGGTTCGGTTAATTTTGGTCACTGAGTCATAGTCTAGGGTCGGGTCATGGTCGCTGCCAAAGAGAAAGAGAAAAGAAACACTCAGCGTGCACTCTAACCTAGATCAGAATGGTTATCACTTTATCCAATCTGGAAACCTCCCACTGTAACGTCAAATTCTCCTCCAAACCTGAAAGAAGAATTAGTCGGGATCACCCGAGGAGTAAACCAACTCATCAGTGGGAATCGGGATCCAACTATCATCGCATGATAACGTGATGGAATCCACTCACGTTATCACACTCCAGAAGGTATGCGCATATCTGGCAAGTTTCAGTTTCTTTAGAAACTCCCGATGTGATTTCTACCCCATGCTCTTATGACCTTGACGAATGTCAACAAATCATAAGTCACATGTCAAGTTCTACCCGTCATTGTCCAGGTTAATTTGAACCCACCCGTACATACCCTTGACGTAGGCCAAAATAGTAGTACGACTGTCCCAAACTAACGCATCTATCTATGCAGCAGAAAAGTAACAAGCAGCTACCATACACTATGCCTTGACGAAGGTCAACAAACATAGCATGAATACTACGTGCTACCCGTCTGAAATGACGGAGGGCTACGAATGGTTTTTGGCGAAAAACCTTTAACGTAATGAACTTGATATCGTTGAAGGAACCGGATAGCTTTATAAAAATATAGTGACGAAAACCTTTGCTAAAGAGGTCACTCCCGGTGAAGGGATCTCGGCTCTTTCCCCGTAGAATGAGGTGCAGGATATTCCAACTGAATACCATGATGCAAAGCAAAAGTAAACGACTATAGTGAAGTTATTACCCTGACGCAAACTTCTGTCCAAGGGGTCACTCCCGGTGAAGGGACGTCGACTGAGGTGCAGGATATTCCAACTGAATACCACTGTGCAAAACAAAAGAGAACGTCCTTGCAATAACAGCTTTTTGAAAATTGTTCCAACAACATCAGAATAGGTTTGTTTAGCTTGCATTGATCCGAATCAATGCAGTCCCATCAATTGATCACACCAATAAAGAATGAAAATAATGATGTACGTATATGCCATCCGCATTCGCCACTGGGTCCCGTCATTACCCGTTAGGTTACTTAACTAACGACAGAGCGGGGACTGGACTAGCGCGGATGCAAAACATATACAACATCTACTAGTATATATATCAATATATAATATTCGCTCAAGGCGTGAAAAAAAATGCAACATCACAGAAATGTAATAAGCATCACAGAACAATACAGATATCTGGGATCCCCGGGTTTCATAGAGCCGCTATTGAAACCCGACGTTCCCCTGGTCGTGTGGATAGCCTGTGCAATGAAATCCTAGACCCATACGGGCGCGGCAAGTTACCCGCCAAAACCTGAATCGAGGCAGCCCCCTTCAGCAACGTGAATGGACCACCCAGCACTTCACGGAATCCGGTAACTTGGGCATCCCTCCTGGGTCAACCTGTACCCCCTACGAGTGCGGCGAATAGCCCGCCAATTCTAGAGTGAAGCCCCCTCCATCTCAAAGCCATGAGATGCGGGCCCGTTGCCCTCTAGAACCCGGCTATCCGTGCACCCCACCTTGGGGTAATCCTAGTACAGAAAGTAAAATATACATACAACGGGTACATCGACCTCAGCCCGGTCGTGCCCCAAAAGAATAATATACAAACAGGCAGTGACGGCAGTCCACATATCGGACGCTCACCCCGCAATATCAAATGTACATAATACAACCAAAATTGTACTACCATTGCATCCAGGCTATCCACCACGACAAATCCGCAACATCACAGCACAACACAGAACATCAACGTGAATGTCACGTTCGCAAATCCGTCTAAAAGGGCTATAGCTGTTAGACAGGATTTACCGATCAAATGACATTCACGGTCGCAGATATAATGTAAATACTGTGAACTAACATGTTTAAAATTTTCGATCGACTGAATTTTCCGAAGTGGGCCCCAAGAACAACTGTAGCACTCAAAAAACATCTGGGCCTAAAAAGAATATACCAGAAACCCTATTTCCATGTCAGAGAGCTACTGTAAAACTTTGATGCAATGAAGCCAAAATTCGGTGGCGGATCCGCGGCCAAAACGTGGTTTTGGCCGCTGATCCGCCGCGCTACAGTAACTTCAGCCTACCAAATTTTCACAGAATTCATAAAAAACCCTGCACGTATTTTTACAATGTACCAAATAATTTTTTGACCACTGCAAAAATTCGACAGAAACTGATGCTAGAAAATACGGTTTTTGGAAAATTCGATCGATCGAACTTGTAAACATGTTAGAGCAAGCTAGATTAGATTAATGGCGTGGCTCTAATACCAGTGTAAGTGCACGGCGGCGCCCCGGCCGTCTGATCGAGGCCAAAATGCGGAAACGATACTTTTACAAAACTTGTAAACCGGCACCACCGCGCACTTTAATCCCGGATCGGGCTATTAACCTAATCCTAGCTAACTAGAGAAGGGGTAGAGAGATATACCGAGCGATCTGTGTCCTTCGGTCTTCTCGTCGTCATCCTGATCTCCCCGCGGAATCTCCGGTCTTCATCTCCTCGTCGGAAGGGCAGCACATCGCCGGGTTCTTTTACGGGCTCGCACCTCTGGACCGAGGAAACTCGGGCACGAAGTTGGCGAGTCGACGTGTCCAAGAATGTTGTAGGCTAAGTGTAGAGTGGTTTGTCTCAATGGGGTAATCGAAGTTGCCTTTGGATGGAGGGATGAAGATTTCAACTTTTGTGATGGCGTAGGGAATTTTGTAGCAAGCATGAAGAGAACAAAATCACCTACAAAATTTTTGGCAGCCCCCACCAGTGAATGGCCGGCCCCTTTCATGAAGAATGGAAAAATGAGAGGAGGGAAAAAACCAAGGGGGGGAAGCAATCATCCATGAAAGAGAGAGGAGTGATGATTAAGAATCATTACAACAAAAACCTCACTCCATAACCCATCACTCATCTTATCACACAAAAGTCAAGCAATGATTATCCAAGGAAGTCAAATGAAGTCAATGGATGGTGCACCATCATGAAACCATCATGATGCAAAAGTCTTCTCAATTGTTAATTGCACAATTGCAAATAACCCCCTCCACCAAATTTCAGCCAAAGAAAGGAAACAAAGGAAAATGGCCGAAACGGAATGCAAACTGGCAACTTCCAAAAACTGATCCCGTAATAAATTACAGGAAAACCCCGCGACTGTATATACATACCCACATTTGTATTCCGACCGAATACAAATGCAATGAGACAAAATCTACACTGTACTATACTAGGATCCGGCTTAAACCAAAGCCCGCTAGTATTATCCATCCGATCATGATCCGTGCAATACCGCACGTATATGATCGAACCCTGTCATATCTCCATACGGCCTCTACAGCGTTTCGCCCAAAACTTGAGAAACGGTCTGTGGGGGACTCTAAAGACTCGTCAATCCCATGGCTGTGGATTTAACCACTAGCACGTCAGAGGTATTAGCCATACGTAACGGGCTACCAGGTATTGACCAAAAGGGACGTCGATGAGCGAACTCTGACACCCTACTGAGCCTGTCAGTGACAATATCCGTACAGTCCGGTCCGTTCGTCTATGAGCATCACATGGCGGGCCTAGGGGTTTGGTAAAAGTCAGACCCCCAAAAGCGGTACAAGTCGTGTTGGAGAGTAGCCCAGAACACCCTGAGATACTACTGGAATAACTACCAGTAAATCTCCTGCCTTGGCCAAGGACTTCGTGTAATGGCTCTCCTAGACACAGCGCGACCTCACCCCCAATACCGGGAGAGACGAACCCCTGCAGATCCGCTCACTGCCTCCATGTGGCTCGGGACTGTACCCAACTAAAACCTGTTTGCACGTCTCCTTTGAGCGTGGTAGGGTAGTAATCAAAGTACAGTGAGAACTCACACGAGAAAAATGACGATCTCAGATCGATGAACTAACCTGTACACATGTCAACAGGGAACTGCTATCCGACGTCAGGTATAAGACCAAGTAGCATGTTCCCGGCGAGTCCTGTCCGGTGTACTCATAACCCAATGAGCACCTGTATACATCTTAGGTGAACCAACTGACACCAATGGCTTGTGAGACCGGCCACCACCCCTCATCGGGGTCTCGACTGTATACACTAGTCTACTCTGGAGTATCGATGCCCTGTCTCGAAACTCCCACGACTAGGGACCTTTTAAGGACGTGCTTATAGACCCCAACTCCCATGTATATGATCGCCCTAATACTGCTGGCAGTCAAGCAAGAATCTTAGAGGCTCTATCAACGCGCAATAGTGACCTATAAGGTCACCTGAAGCAGTACACGATGATAAAGATAAATCAGATAGCATACTATCATCTTGAGTAAGACTGTCCTACTGGGACAGGTCCTCCCTCAATCATTGCAATCACGTGCCTGTGATCCAATAATTGAATCTGAGGGCACTATCTCCAACAATATTCATACTTAAACTCACGTTAGTTAATTTTACCCTTTTAAAGACCTTTTAGGACACTTACATTCACTTCATGTTCACTATACCTACACTCCACGGCCATGCTGCACTTGTATGCTATGCTCATGCTACATTTTCATGTTGTTATAGTTGACATACACATTACCATGTACGCTATTATACTTTTTTACATGTTCATGATTTATATCCATGCTATACCATATATCATATTACACCCTGCATTTCATTTATATACATCACACCATCCTTTTGGGGACTTACCGAGCATTAGTTCGCTGACGGGCATTCCACCCATCTTTCTTTCTTTCTTGGAATGTTCGTCAGGTGGTATTGAGATAAAGGAGATAGAAGCGGTCGAAGAGGAGTACAACCAGTTCGCATCACAACCGGACGTATAGTTTTATTCAGCTTTTCATTTCATTTCACCTTATTTATGTATGCCTCCTTATTAAGGCTTATCATGTTAAATATCTTGTATTCATATATTTTGTCTACTATGAATCATGAATGTAATAAATCAGAGTTGGATTTCATTCTTTTGCTTGTTCTTGTTACTTTATGTTGCTTATAGACGCTTAGCGTATTTATTTCGGGAAACGGCATTCTCATAATAAATACGTTGCGGGCTTGCCACATCATCGTTTCCATCTACTGGGAAGCGGGGTATGACAGTTAGAAACATACCTTTAGGAAAACTTCATGAAGTAACGACCTACCTCTCACATACACACTTAGTTTCATACCACGATACTCTTTGAATGTATTTTTTGGTTGCGAATACATTATTACAAGAAAATTACCGCTTACTATAAAAACCGGATTTCTTTTAAATTGTATTTTTAATTCACGAGGTAACCACCTACCTCTCACATACACACTTGGTTTCATAGCATGATACTTTTTGAATGTATTTTTTCGTTGCGAATACTTTATTATAAGAAAATACTACTTACTATAAAAACCGGATTTCTTTTAAATTGTATTTTAAATTCCTTTGCGATTATGCCTCTACAACCCTTTTTAGGGGACCCGCTATTGGATGGTGCGGATTATCGCACATCCTTAGGCTAGTAGAGCGAGATGCAGACCTCCTCACGGAGCATTCGGTCTCGAAAGATTTTAAATACGGTTTTTAAGAAAAACGCATTTTTCTAATTAAATAAAATTTAATTTTTAATAATTATATAAAATTACAAAATCCATATATTTTCAAAATATAATAAACTTAATTTTTTTAAAATGAAAGAATTACAAGTTTTACTAAAATACCATCAAGATACCAATAAAAGACAAGTTTTACAATAAAATGCCATGAACTTTCCAAGCTAAGCAATTATCACTAAAATACCTCAAATCCTTAAAATTCATATCCATAAAAACCTTAAATAATATAAATAACCCCTCGAGGTTTATTTTTAACTAGATTATAATATTTTTCATAAAACCCCCTCGAGTTATATAAAACAATATTTAAGGACTTTAGTAAATATAGGTTTAAGCGGGATCAATTCTTTGGAGCCCCAGGGAGCCCGAGAAAGTGAGTGCTTACCTATTTAAGGTAGAAAACTTAACGGAGTTATCAATGGTAATTATCTTGGAAAAAGACACAAATCCTGTCGTCCATGTGCTGCAGTTACCGATGACTCCCGAACCTAATTCAAGATCTTAAATAAGTTACAAGTGTCTGACTCGGTTTGAGTCTAACTCAAACCTGAATCCAAACTCAAATCAGAGTCCAATTCAAACATGAATCCAAAGTCTAACATGAATATCTGAACATGAACCTGAATATCTGAATTCAAACATCAATATCAAACATGAATATTTGACTTGAATTGACCGAACCATGGTTATAACTTGATATGACTACTTGAATACATGATTACATCCTGAACCTGACTACTTGAACAACTTGTATCCATGGTTTCGGCAAAACTTGTAAATATAACTCTATACAATATATCATGCAGGGATAACGGGGTAGATTGGTACGGAACGTATTAACGTGGCACGAGATGGTCATTTAAAAAACAGCTACATGAACTCTCGTGTCGTTGTTCTGTGGGTTTTGACGGGGCCTTGTATTACATGTACCATAGTTTGCGGGGTAAGATGGACTCCTCTCGTATACACAAAAATACCTTCTGTACCAAGCTACAAACAACTACGTTAGAATAACAAGCATATACATGTACAACTTACCAGTTTCATTTTCACATTACTTTTTATATTCCATTCCTTCTTTTGGGACTTACCGAGTGCTAGTTCGCTGACGACATTCATGTCTTTTCTTTCTTTGGAATGTTCGTCAGGAGGACCGGACTCTCAGAAGATCAAGCCTAGCTAGGAGGACTTGAACCAGCCCACTGCCCAGCCGAACTTCTACCTCTCCTTGTATTTACTTTCAGTTTGTATGCCACTGTTTAGGCATTGTTTATATCATTGTATCTTTTCATTTTCAAACAGTTGTATGAAAAGTGAATGTAAATAAAAGTTGTTGTTTATTATTTTATATCACTTGTCATTCTTGTGAATGTTATATATATTACTTATTTAGGCTTAACGTATTTGTTTCTTAGTAAATACGTTGCAGCCCGCCACGTCACCGATTCCGCACACTGGAAAGCGGGGCGTGACAGGTTTTGTTAGCGGCCCATGCAGGTCAGTTCTGCATGAACTCTTAAGCGATATATCACAAGAATTAGAAGAATCAACAACTATACATTCCTTACATTTCAAATTCTTTGAATCTATCCTAACCTTTCTTTTTCTATCCAGGTCATAGATTCACCGAACAACACCAGCACGAACGTCAATGGCAACACTCCACCGCCTACTCTACCACCACCATCCACCGTTGCAGCTCCCATCAACGAGCAAACGGTATTTCTTGAGGCAATCAAGAGCCTCTTGGAGGGTCAGCAGCAGTAGATTGCTATCCTCATGCACCGTCCAGAAGCCGAGGCACCCGGAGTCAAGCAATTTCGGGCACTGCGCCCAAAACATTTTTCAGGAAAAGAGAGCCCACTGGAGGCGGAAGAATGGGCTCAGTCGATAGAAGATGACCTGGCAGCAGCACAAGTGCCAGAGATTGCTTGGGTGAAGGTTACGAAGCTACAACTAACAGACAACGCCAGAGTCTGGTGGAAGGTTGAAGAAAGACGTCTCATCCAACCTATTGAATGGAAGACGTTTCGCAATATGTTCGATGCGAAATACTTCCCTGAGACTGTCCGTTTTGACATGGAACAACAATTCATCCACTTACAACAAGACTCGATGTGGAGCAAGTCCGTGGATGAATACGATACTGAGTTTACCATGCTTAACAGGTAAGATATTGTCTCAAATTCAAATTCCTGATATCACTTATTACACTGCTAACACAAGACCGTAACAGGTTCGCGGCACACCTTATCCTGACTGCTGAGATCCAGGCACGACGATTTCAGTAAGGGTTGGACCCGGAAATCCAAGTTGCACTCGCTACAGGGGATTTCCCAACCCATCATCTTGCTCTGAAGGCTGCCCGATGCTATGAGACAGTGGTGAAGAAGAAGGGCGGACCTCAGACCGCCGGTATGAAATGCCCTGTCACACAGACGATAGGAGGAGCATCTTCCAGGCCAACTTTTGCACCAGGAGATCGGGAGGATCATTTAACCGGCCCAGTCCAGACTTTTGCTTCTACTACAAGAGGAATGGATACCTAGGGAAAGACTGCAGGCGTGCAAATGGCCTGTGTTTGGTTTGTGGCGCATCCACTCACGCCATAGGAGCATGTCCATATCGACTCAACCTAGCTCCAGAACCTAGACCCGCAATCAAAGTTCCGCAGCGGCCAGCTATTCAGACTCCCGCACCTCGTCTAGCTCTCCCTGCTCCACCTCCATGTTGACCTCCCGTACAGCCTCCTCGTCAATTCCACCAGGCACAGAGAAACATGTCTCAAGGGCATAGAAACATGCCTCAAGGGAAGAGGAATGTGCCTCCAGCAAGGAGGAATGTACCCAGACGTCAGACTTTCACAATGACGGTTGAGGAAGCCGAAACCACTGACCAAGTAATCACTGGTAATTCCCAATCCTTTCATCTTTTCAATCCTTTTATACCTCTATATTTTTCCTGTATCTAAAACCAACGTCATACAACTTAGGTACTATACTAGTAGCCACCCTTCCTGCACTCGCACTGTTCGACACTGGAGCGTCACACTGCTTGATGTCGCAACGATTCGTGAGAACACATGTGATTCCCGTAAAGCTACTCATTTCAAGCTGGAATGTCAGTTCCGGGAATGGAGTATTGAAAGCAACTATGAGATTTGATCAGTGTCCAGTTGTAGTTTGCGGACGAGAATTCTACGCGAATTTCAAAGTACTGGACATCCTAAATTTCGATGTTGTGTTGGGAATGGACTGGATGGGGGTTTTCTATGCGACAATTGATTGCCGTCAAAGGAGGGTAGTATTTGAGATACCAGATCACCCAGTCTTCTACTTCAAGAGTGGAGATAGAACTTTGGAGCCAGGAATCTTCCGTGGTAAACCAAAGAATGCAGAAGTGTTTCGAGAGTTCGGGAATGTGTTCCCTGAAGGTATATCAGGTTTGCCTCCCGATCGAGCTCTTGAATTCAGCATTGATTTACTACCTGGTGCGCAACCTGTAATCAAATCTCCATACCGGTTAAATCCAGAAGGATTGAAGGAGATCCTCATTCAGTTGGACGAACTCCTGAAGAAAGGTTGGATTCGTCCCAGTACTTCAAGCTGAGGATCTCCGGTATTACTGGTGAAGAAGAAAGAAGGTTCATACATGATGTGTGTAGATTATCGAGCTCTGAACGAAGTGACGATCAAGAACAAGTATCCACTACCGCGCATCGATGATCTTTTCGATCAGCTAAGTGGGTCTTGTGTATTTTCGAAGCTAGATCTTCGTTTATGTTATCATCAGGTGAAGGTCAAAGAGTCCGACATTCCGAAGATGACGTTTAGGACTCGCTACGGTCATTATGAGTATCTCGTAATGCCATTTGGAGTGACCAATGCACTTGCTATATTCATGAATCTGATGAACCAAGTTTTTCGAGAGTACTTAGACAGGTTCGTTGTCATCTTCATCGATGACATCCTGGAAGAACACGCCGAGCATTTACGGATTGTCCTGGAGACATTGCAACAGCATCAAATCTATACCTAGTACAGCAAGTGTGAATTTTGGCTAGATCAAGTCAGATTTCTCGGACATATCATTTCAGACGAAGGAATCTTAGTAGATCCAGCTAAGATGTCAACTGTCAGCGAATGGCCGACACCAAAGATGGTGAAAGATATACGCAGTTTCTTGGGGTTAGAAGAATAATACCGAAGATTCATTGAAGGTTTTTCGAAGATTGCAGCACCCCTGACCAAGCTCACACGTAAAGATGAAGCATTCGTGTGGTCAGAAGCATGTGAAAACGCTTTTGTAAAAATCAAATCAAGATTAACTTCAGCTCCTATCCTTGTAATACCGGATCAATCTGGAGCTTTCATCGTACATTGTGATGCGTCCGGTAAGGGGTTAGGATGTGTTCTACATCAGCATGGAAAAGTTGTGGCTTTTGCGTCGAGACAGCTGAAGGTTCTTGAGCGCAACTATCCAACATATGGTCTGGAGTTGGCAGCCGTTATCTTCACACTTAAGATTTGACGCCACTATCTTCTGGGAGAAAAAGTGGATATATACACTGACCACAAGAGTCTAAAGTATGTATTTACTTAGGAGAAATTGAATATGCGGCAGAGAAGATGGCTAGAACTCATGGAGGACTTCGACATCAACCTACAGTATCATCCAGGGAAGGTGAATGGAGTTCCTGATGCACTTAGCCGCCAGCCATTAGCAATGAATCTCACCGCTCAGTGGAAGCTACAGCAGGAATTGCACGGATTGGCAATCGAAGTAGTTATGCCAGGTAACACTTCGTATTTGATGAACTTACAAGTCCAGTCCACTCTTGTCAATCAGATCAAGGCAGATCAAGCAAATGATGCCAAGCTACAAAAGATCCGAGAACAAGTAGAAAGTGGACTTCGAACTGATTTCATCATCCACGAAGATGGATCCTTGAGATATGGAAGTCGATTGTGCGTGCCACACGACCCAGCTCGAGAAGAGTTGATAAAAGAAACTCACAGCTCTCCTTATTCTGTACGCCCCGGTGATACCAAGATGTACAAGGATCTACGGCAACACTACTGGTGGCATGGAATGAAACGCGAAGTAGCCAGAAGCGTAGCCAGTGTTTGGTGTGTCGGCAAGTGAAGGCTGAACATCACAGAACTACTGGTCTACTTCAGCCGTTACCAATCCCAGAATGGAAATGGTAGCACATTATCATGAACTTCATGACTGCCCTTCCTCGCAGCACAAAAGGTAATGATGTAGTATGGGTTATTGTAGATCGACTCACCAAGTTGGCTCACTTCATCCCATTTCGAGTTGGCCAATCTACCGAGACGTTAGCAAAGAAGTACATGGAGGTAAGTATGAATCTAAAGTAAGATTTAACCTTAAAGTATATTATATTTGATACCATGAACTCATGCAGGAGATCGTGAGATTACATGGAGTACCTATTTTCATCATCTCCGATCGTGATACCAGATTCCGATCACAATTTTGGCAGAGTTTGCAAGCTAGCCTGGGAATGAGTCTGAACTTCAGCACGGCTTACCATCCACAAACGGAAGGACAGTCTGAGTGAACAATTTAGATTCTAGACGACATGCTAAGAGCTTGTATGTTAGACTTTGGAGGTTCGTGGGAAGATCACCTACACCTTGTGGAGTTTTCATACAATAACAGCTATCAGGGCAAGTATTGGAATGGCACCATTCGCAGCACTCTACAGAAGGAAGTGTCGTTCACCACTAAGTTAGGACGACGTTGGAGATCGTAAACTCCTTGGACCAGAGATAATCGTGGCAACTGTGGACGTAGTTCGCACGATCAGGGAAAGAATGCGCATAGCCCAAGACCGACAGAAGCATTGGGCTGATGCAAAGCGTCGACATCTGGAGTTCCAGCCTGAAGACCATGTTTTCTTCAAGATCTCTCCAAACAGAGGAGTGATCCGTTTTGGCAAGAAGGGTAAGCTCAGTCCAAGATACATAGGACCGTTCGACATACTCGAACGAGTTGGAGAAGTGGCATACTGTTTGGCACTACCACCCTCATTGGAAGGAGTGCACAACGTGTTCCACATATTTTAGCTATGAAAATATGTGAGCGACCCCAGCCACATCCTTGATCACACAGAGCTCACAGTCCAGACTGACCAGACTTGCGAGCACTAACCCGTTGAGATCCTGGATCGAAAAGTGAAGACACTGCGGAACAAGAAAGTAAACTTGGTCCGAGTGATATGGAGAAAAGATTCGCCGGGAGAATCAATGTGGGAATGAGAAGAAGACATGTGTGCATCACCCCCCCACTTATTTGTAAATTAGTCCTTATGTAAATGTAAATTTCGATGACGAAATTTTTATAAGGAGGGTAGAATATAACGATTCTGAATTTACTATACGGAATTTTCTAGTTTAATGTACGGAAATGAGTTATACAGCCTGAGATTGAGTTATAAGTTAATTTTGTTAAATAACAACAAGAAATAACTTGTAACGCACTGGTAAAACCCTTGCACTGCTATGACGTAGCCCCTGTATTCGATCCCCATCAGACACATTATTTTTTCTGACTTTTTCTTTTTAACTTTTTGGAAGCCTAAAAATCTACACGTGCAATACACATAAAAATGAAAAGTCAGGAAAAAAAAATCAAACATGTGCAAAAGGAAACACTGAGTTGTACACGTGCTACAAATTCAGAGGCATGAATCCCTAGATTGGCCAGCGGAAATGAGGTTAGGCCGGTATCGACGGTCCAACCGTGGCCAATGGGGCCCGGGCTTTGCACACTTGACTCTTCCCCTACCCTTAACTCCCCTGCACTGTTTGATTTTCCTACAATCAAACAGAGACCATTCATTTCACCATTTATCATCTTTTTAATGCATTTTAATTCACCATTTTAATTCCAAAACCCTAATTCTACACTATAAATACCACCCACACTTTGGCTCAGTATCATTCTGAAATTTCTAACCAAAACTCTCAAAAAAATTCTAAGTACAAGTGGAGTAAAGAGGAGTTAGCAAGCGGTTAACTTCCGGCAAAGAATCGAAGCTATTCCAGAGCTCCCGCGACGCCACCATGACAACAATCTCTTCTTCTACCTCTTCTTAATATAACTAAGTAGTAAGTGCCTATCAATCTATCTTCTTATTCTTTGAAATTCCATTTCAAAACATATATCGGTAAGTGGAGTTAATATCGATATCTTTTTCAAAACCCTAGAAAACTCTCTCTTTAATACTTTGTTCAATCTAACTTGTACACATCATTTGTAACATTAAACCATAATGTTTAGAACAAATTTTAACTTAGAATTTTATGCAAAAATAACTTTAATTTAACATTTTCATTTAAATACCATGAACTTTAAATATCACCTCTTTTAGTTTTTGTTACACACATAATTTTAGGAAAACTTCACGAGATAACGACCTGCCTCTCACATACACATTTGGTTTCATAGCACGATACTCGTTGAATGTATTTTTTCATTGCGAAGACATTATTACATGAAAATACCACTTACTATAAAAACCAGATTTCTTTTAAATTGTATTTTAAATTCCTTTGCGATTATGCCTCTACAACCCTCTTAAGGGGGGCCCGCTATTGGATGGTGCGGATTATCGCACATTCTTGGGCTAGTAGAGCGAGATGCAGACCTTCTCATGGAGCATTCGGTCTCGAAAGGTTTTAAATACGGTTTTTAAGAAAAACGCATTTTTCTAATTAAATAAAATTTAATTTTTAATAATTATATAAAATTACAAAATCCATATATTTTCAAAATATAATAAGCTTATATTTTTTTAAAATGAAAGAATTACAGGTTTTACTAAAATACCATCAAGATACCAATAAAAGACAAGTTTTACAATAAAATACCATGAACTTTCCAAACTAAGCTATTATCACTAAAATACCTCAAATCCTTAAAATTCATATCCATAAAAACACTAAATAATATAAATAACCCCTCGAGGTTTATTTTTAACCAGATTATAATATTTTTCATAAAAACCCCTCGAGTTATATAAAACAATATTTAAGGACTTTAGTAAATATAGGTTTAAGCGGGATCAATTCTCTTGAGCCCCAGAAAGCCGGAGAAAGTAAGTGCTTGCCTATTTAAAGTAGAAAACTTAACGGTATTATCAATGGTAATTATCTTGAAAAAAGACACAAATCCTGTCGTCCATGTGCAGCAGTTACCGATGACTCCCGAACCTAATTCAGGATCTAAATCAGTTACAAGTGTCTGACTAAACCTGTCATGCCTCGCTTCCCAATGTACGGGCAGAGGACGCGACGAGCCCGCTACGTATTTACTCAGAAGTAAACACGCTAAGCGTATCTAAGCAATATAAGTAATATACATAAGAGACAAAGATAATAGATATAATTGAACAGCAACTTTATTTATTAACATTCTTTTTACAATACATCTGAAAAGTAAATACATGAAATGAAAAGCAATGCCTAAACAGTGGCATAACAGAAATGGAAAGTACTGAAATGAAATGTACAAGTAACTAGAGCTTCGGGTCGAAGGCTAGCTAATCCAAGTCCTCGAAGGTAGGCTCGATCTCCTGAAGGTCCGAATCACCTGACGGCATTCCAAAGAAGAAGAAAGAGAATGTCGTCAGTGAACAAATCGCTCGGTAAGTCCCGTAAATAGACAAGAATGGAATAGACAGAATAGAGTATATATTGTTATAATGTTGTATTTTAGTGTTAACGCTGTTGTTTGTAACTTGGTACAGAAAAGGCTAGTGTATACGAGAAGAGACTCACTTTTCCCGGAGACTAAGGTATCAGGAATACAAGGAATCGTTCATCCACGGTACAACGGCAATTGAATTCAGATTAGGTGTATTATTGTTGCAGTCTCGTGCCACTTCTAACACCTTATGTACCAGTCTACCCCTTATAAACCCCGCGATGTCTTGATTGTATTAATGTATTGTTTGAATTGTATGTTGTATATAGATAGATGACTTGCCGAAACCATGATATCAGTAATGGAACGGATATAATGAATGAACATGTAAATGGAATATATCCATGGTTCGGTTCAGTCAATATAGATTGATTAGATTGAATAGACGGATTCATAGATCCATGTTGTATTGAAGTTTGATACTTGAATCATATTCTAGTCAGATTGATTATATTGAGACTCGGTCTAAGTCAGACAATTTGAAAAGAAATTGAATCCTGAATTATATTTTGGTGCTATCGGTAACTGCTGCACATGGATGACAGAATTTGTGTCTTTTTCAAAGACAATTACCGTGTTGATAACACTGTTTGTTAATTTGTCTGCCTTAAATAGGCAAGCACCCATATCTTCGACTCCCTGAGGCTCAAGAGACTAGTCCCGCTTAAACCTATGTTTACTAGGGTCCTTATTGTAATTTAGTATAACTTGAGGGGTTTTATGTAAAAATAATTTTGTATAATTTCAAAATACACCTTAAGTGTTTTATTATCGTCTTTAGAGTTTTCATTGATGTATATTTTATCAATTTGACATTTCTAGTGAATAAAACCTAATTTCATAATATAAGGTATTTATTTGTAATATTGGAATTATATGGTGTTTTCTTGTAAATGAGATGTTTTTCTTGAATTTTGGAAATGTGGAATATTATAAATATTGAAAATAGATATTTTGATATTAATTACATATATATATATATATATATTAAAAATATAAGTTTTATTTATAATAGAAATCATATTTTCTAAAGAAAATTGTGTTTTAAATCTTTCGAGATCGTATGCTCCTTGCGAAGGTCTGCATCTCACCCTACTAAGCCCGAGGATGTGCGATAATCCACACCATACCGAACGGGTTCCCCGAAATGGGTTGTAGAGGCGCATTTGCAAAGATTTGTTAAAATACACATCTTGTAGAAAAAGGTTTTTATAAGTCGGAGATAGTTATGTGTAAAATCGTATTTTTCCCAAATCTATGTTCCCGAATTCCATCGTGCTATATTAGATATGTGTGTTGTGAGGAGGTAGGTCATTACCTCGTGAGTTTTCTAAGATAATACGGTTTTAAAAAGTTCAAGCATGTCGAAATGAAACATAAGGGTATTTTAATGTAAAAGTGAAATAAAACTTGCTACGGTTATTATTTTTATGCCAAACTTGTTCTATTATCTTCGTTAATGCTTAATGGTCATGACATAAGAGTTTGGTATTATTGTGTTTAAGAAAAATAGAACTTTTTAAGGAAAACCGAATCGGAAGTCGGATTAACTTCGCTTCCGTCGGGTTTTAATTTTGAATATTTTTAGAATAGAGAAAAGAAGAAGAATTAGGGACTTACAGGTTATTAGACTAGAAGAGAGAAGGAGGAAGAGATAGGAGGTGCCGGTGCATCGTTTCGTCATCGGAATCTTCTCGGATCGTCGTCGGAAGCTCGTCGGAGTTTCGTCCTTTGCTAACTCCACTTGCACACAAAAGACTTAGGAATTTTCTTGAGAGTTTGGGC
Source organism: Agapanthus africanus (assembly GCA_030015575.1). Lineage (NCBI taxonomy): Eukaryota > Viridiplantae > Streptophyta > Magnoliopsida > Asparagales > Amaryllidaceae > Agapanthus > Agapanthus africanus. The sequence goes on from CM057338.1 coordinate 984,494,073, forward strand.
AGGGATTTGTGAGTGAGGGGGTGATTTGAGGGTGGTATTTATAGGAAAAAAATTAGGGTTTAGGGTAGTGAAAGGATGTGATAAAAATTGTATTTAAATTTGCCTTAAAAGGGATTAAAATGGGGTATTTTAATTCTCTGGTTAATTACAAAGAATTTAAATAGTGCAGAGGGAGTGGGATAGGCCAAAGGGTGCAGGGGATCCAAGAAAAGTTAGAATCGGGCCGAGTTGACCCAACAGCGCCGGCCGAGTCAGGCGAGTCGGGGCTCGTGTCTTCGCCACGTGTCCCTGACGCTTGGCCTAATCTCATAGACACGTTTGTTTATTCTGTAACTTTTCCTATTACGTGTAGTGCACGTGTAAACTCTTGGGCTTCTAAAAGATTAATAGAATTTAATTAAATAAAAATGTGCGGTTGATAGGATTTGAACTCTGGTGCTTTGGTTCAGCAGTGCAGGGTCTTACCAATGAGCTACAAATTCATTCTCGCTGTTCTAAAGCAAAACAAACTTATAACTTGTGCTCAGACTCAAGTACCCCTTTCTGTATTTTTTTGAAGAAAAAAAATTATACAGAAAGTTTAGGGTCATTACACTCAGTCTGAGTCTAACTCAAACCTGAATCCAAACTCAAATCAGAGTCCAAGTCAAACATGAATCCAAAGTCTAACATGAATACTTGAACATGAACCTGAATACCTGAATTCAAACATCAATATCAAACATGAATACTTGACTTGACCGAACCATATTTATAACTTGACATGACTACTTGAATACATGATTACATCCTGAACCTGACTACTTGAACAACTTGTATTCATGGTTTCGGCAAGACTTGTAAATATAACTCTATACAATACATCACGCGGGGATAACGGGATAGATTGGTACAGAACTTATTAACGTGGCACGAGATGGTCAGTTAAAAGACACCTACATGAACTCTTGTGCCGTTATCCCGTGGGTTTTGACGGGGCCTTGTAATACATGTTCCATAGTCCACGGGGTAAGATGGACTTCTCTCGTATACACAAATTTCTTCTGTACCAAGCTACAAACAACTACGTTAGAATAACAAGTGTATACATGTACAACTTACCAGTTTCATTTTCACATTACTTGTTATATTCCATTCCTTCTTTTGGGACTTACCGAGCGCTAGTTCGCCGACGACATTCATATCTTTTCTTTCTTTGGAATGTTCGTCAAGAGGACCGGACTCTCAGGAGATCGAGCCTAGCCAGGAGGACTTAGACCAGCTCACTGTCCAGCCGGACTTCTAACTCTCCTTGTATTTACTTTCAGTTTGTATGCCACTGTTTATATCATTGTATCTTTTCATTTTCAAACAGTTGTATGTAAAGTGAATATAAATAAAAGTTGTTTATTATTTTATATCACTTGTCATTCTTGTGCATTTTATATATATTGTTTATTTATGCTTGACGTATTTATTTCTTAGTAAATACGTTGCGGCTCGCCACATCACCGATTCTGTACAATGGGAAGCGGGGCGTGACAGCCTCGACCACGGTTTCCGCGGTGCGGGGACCGAATCCTAACACAAATAACACGCAAAATATTGAAAAGTTGAAAAAATGAAACTTTTAGAAATTTTGAAGATATCGTGATTTTCATATAGTATACTAGAAGAATATTAAGAAATCGATGAGCACAAAAAAATTGTAGATTTTCAAAAAATTGTAGATTTTCGTATGTTACAGAATGCATAATAGTGAAAACTAAAAAGAATTATTTTTGAAATTTTTGTGATTTTTTTGTGCTATATAACAAGTAAAATGCTGAAAAACCATAGGAAAATAGTAAAGTGTAAGATTTTTATATTATTTTAAATGTTTAAAAATATCGCGGATAATGATAAATCAAAGAAAACTAAAAACTTTTGAGATTTTTGAAAATACCGCGATTTTCGTGTGATAACAAGCAAAATATTGAAAAACTGGATATAACAATAATGTTTGAGATTATTAAAAAAATTGAATTTAAAAAAAAAATTACTATTTTTATGTGCAATATAGCAAGAAAAATATGAAAGGAGAAAAGGGAAATTTTCAAAAATTTTGAAGATATCGCGATTTTCAGAAATTTTGAAGATATCGCGATTTCCGTATGGTATATTAGCAAAATATTGAGAAACCGAAAAATTAAAAAAAATGTAGATTTTCAAAAAATTCTTGATTTTCATATGGTATAGAATGCATAATAATGAAAAATCGAAAAATATCTAGTCGCTGCAGATCAGTCGCTGCGATCCATTCTGAAAATATTTATTTCTGAAAATTTACGATTTTTTTGTGCTATATAGTAAACAGTGAAATTTGAGATTTTTAATTTTTTTTCTGAATGATTGATAAAATCATGATTTTTGTGTGCAAAATATTGAAAAATCAATGAAAACTAAAAACATTTCAGATTTTTGAAAATATCGCGATTTTCGTATTATAACAAATAAAATATTGAAAAACAACAATTTCGTGTTATAACAAACAAAATATAAAAGTGTTTGAGATTATTAAAAAATCGTGATTTTCATGGGCAAGCATGGAAATTATTGAAATATGAAAAAACGGAAATTTTAGAAATTTTGAAGATATCACGATTTCGTATGGTATGCTAGCAAAATATTGAGAAACTAAAGAGTACAAAAAATGCAAATTTTCAAAATTCTTGATTTGAGTATGGTATGCAGAATAGTGAAAAATCGAAAATACTGAAAATATTTATTTTGAAATTTTACCGATTTTTGTGTGTTATAACAAGTAAAATATTGAAAAACCAGAGAAAACGGTAAGTTTGAGATTTTTAATTTTTTTTAATATTTAAAAAAATCATGATTTTTGTTTGCAATAATAGCATGCAAAATATTGAAGATTTAAAAGAAATAGAAAATTTTGAAATTTTGGCAGGTATCGCGATTTTCGTGTGTTATATAGAAAAGTACAAAATGTACCATAGATTTTGTAAATTTGGCGATTTACGTGTGTTATATAGAATGCAAAATACTGAAAAATTGGAAAAAACTGAAAATATTTGCGATTTTTGAAAATTTCGCGATTTTTGTGCATTATATATAAGTAAAATTTGAGATCTATTTTTTTAATAAATTGAATTTTAAAACAAATAGCGCAGGGCAATCAATGTTTAAATAAGTTTTAAGTAAGTGTTGTTTAGTTGTGTATTCTGGGACTTTTCCCCTTCTTTACCTCTGTCTTCTCTCCTTTTTTGTTGTTTTGTTTTTCTTTTTCGTTTTTGTTTTATCTGTTGTAGTGTGTTAGGCAGCGGCCTTATGTACATATTTTATTTGTTATAAAAGTTTAATGAGATGGGGAATTTGCCATGCTCTTTTCTCCAAAAAAATCTCGATTTTCCTGCGCACTCAGAATATTGAAAAACTATCGTGATTTTCGTGTACCCGCAACATATTGAAAAACTAAAGAGCATAGAATATTGAAAAATCGAAAAAAAATTGAAAATATTTGAGATTTTGAAAATTACTCGATTTTCGTGTATAAGTAAAATATTGAAAAACTGGAGAAATCGGTAAAGTTTGAAATTTTTGAAAATTATGCAATTTTTTTATGGTAGCGTGCAAAATATTCTTAATTTAAAAAAAACAAATAATTTTGGGATATTTGGAAACTTCGCAATTGTCAAATGCCGTTAACATACAAAATATTAAAAAACTGACGAAAATTGAAAGATTTCATGATTTTCATGTGCTAAAAAAGTAAGCATAATATTGAGAAAATGGAAAATCAGAACACAACAAAAAGTATTTGAAAATTTCATGATTATTTGGTGCTGAAATAAGCAAAATATTGAAAACCTGAAAAAATAAAATTTTGTGAGTTTGGTATAGCATGTGAAATATTAAAATAGATAATTTTTAAATTTTAAAAAAACCAATAACTTTTGTGTTGTAATAGCATGCAAAATATTGAAAATTTGATAAGTAAACATAAACTTTTGGACTTTTTGAAAATATTACCAATTTCGTGTGTTACGAGCAAAATATTGAAAAACCGAAAAGCACAAAAAAAATTTAAAATCACCTTTATGAAAATTTCATGATTTTCGTATGTTATAGCAAAATATTGAAAAACTGGAGAAACCAAGTTTGAGATTTCTGAAAATTACGCCATTTTTCTGTGGTGACATGCAAAATATTATAAATTTGAGGAAAACTAATTTTGGATATTTGTAAACTTCGTAATTGTCATGTGCTTTGCCAAATATTATGAAGTCGAAGAAAATAGAAAATTTTCAGATGTTTAAAATTTTTGCGATTTTCGTGTGTTAACAAACACGATATTGAAAAATCGAAGAAAACTGAAAATATTTGAGATATTTTAAAGTTTCGCGATTTTCATATGCTTTTAAACAAGCAAAATATTGAAAAAACGGGAGAAGCCAGTAACGTTTGATATTTTTGAATATTTAAAATATTCATGATTTTCATATGCTTTTAACATGCAAAATATTTATAATTTGAAAGAAAAACTTCAAAATGTTTAAAAATATCGCTATTTTGAGCAAAATATTGAGAAAACGAATAGCACAAAATTTTTGATATTTTAGAAAAAGTTTTGATTTTCTTGTGATATGTATGCAAAATTTTGATATATCGCGATTTTCGTATGCAAAATTTTTTGATATTTTAACAAGCAAAATTTTGATATCGTGATATTTTTAAACATTGAAAAGTCAAAGAAAACTGAAATTTTTTGAAAATTTCGTGTGCAACTAAGAAAATTATTGAAAATCGGAAAAACAAGTAAAGTTTGAGATTTTTGAAAATTTCGTATTTTTTCTCTGGTACCGTGCCAAATATCGTGAATTTGAAAAAATACAAATAATTTTTGGATATTTGTAAACTTCGCAATTATCTTGTGTAGCATGCAAAATATTTAAAAACCAAAAATACAGAAAAATTTGAGGTTTTTGAAAATTTCTTCATTTTCGTGTGCTTAGAAAAGCATGTATAATATTGAGATAAAAGAGGAAAATTTTGAGATTTTGGTGCACTATATCATAAAAAAAATGAAAAACCAAACAAAACAAAAATAATTTTAATTAAAAAATTTACACGATTATTTTGTGTTGTAGCATGCAAAATATTGAAAACCGAAAAAACAAAAATTGTGATTTTTGTGTGCATTTGAAAATTTTGAAGAAAATGGAAAAACTTTGAATTTTAAAAAAAATCGTGATTTCCATGTGCATTATTATATGATGCAAAATATTAAAAATTTGAATAAAGACTGAAACTTAAGAAGCGTTTTAAGATATCACGATTTTTGTGTGCTCGCAGCAGAATATTGAAAAACCGAAGATTACAAACTATATTTAGACTTTTAAAAATTGCATGATTTTTGTGTGCTCTAACCAAGCTAAATATTTTAACCGAAGAAAACAATAAAGTTTTGTGTTTTGGAAATTTTAAATATATCACGATTTTCGAATGCACACAAAAATATAAACAAAATATTAAAAACCTGAAAAACCGAAAAGCAAATTTCTTTTTTTAAGATTTTCATGTGTTGTCGCATGTAAAATATTGAAAGATGGTAATTGAAAATATTTGGGTTTTTTTTAAAAATTCACGATTTTGGTGACAAGCAAAATATAAAAAAACCGGAGAAAACAGTTAAGTTTGAAATTTTTGGAAATTACATAATTTTCAGTGTTAACTTGCAAAATATAGTAAATTTAAAGAAAACAAATAATTTTGGTATTTTTGTAAACTTCGCATGCAAAATATTCAAAACAGAAGAAAACAAAAAAAAAATTGCGATTTTTGAAATTTTCTTGGTTTTCGTATGCACATGCATAGTATTGAGAAAGACAAAGAAAACAGGAAATTTTGAGATTTTAGTATGGTATATCATAGAAAATATCGAAAAACCGAACAAAAAAAGTTTGTTTTTGAAAATTTCATGAATATTTTGTTGTATCAAGCAAAATATTGGAAAACCGAAAAAAACAAAAATTTTATGATTTTGGTCTGCATAGCATGTGAATTATTGAAAATTTGAAAATAAAACCGGAAATTTTTTGAATCTGTAAAATATTCATAATTTTCGTGTGCAATATACCATGAAAATATTGAAAATTTAAAAAATAAAAAACAGAAAATTTTGGAGTATTTGAAGATATGTGATTTCTGTATGCGAATACAAAATTTTAAACCAAATAAAACTGAAAATTTTGCCATTTTTATAAATTTTGTCATTTTCGTATGTTATTGCAAGTACAATTTTGAAAAATCGAAGAAAACTGAAAATATTGATTTTTGAAATTTTCGCAATTTTCGTATATTATAACAATCAAAATATTAAAAACCGAAAAAATCAGTAGAGTTTAAGATTTTCCAAAATAATTAATTAATGAAAAATTCATGATTTTCATGTCCAATAAATAGAAAGCAAAATATTAATAAGCCGAAGAAAACCCAATAGTTTAGAATTTCTGAAATTTTCATGATTTTCATATGGTATAGCGAGAATTGTAATTAAAAATTGAAGAAACCTGAAATTTTTCCATATTCATCTACTGCAATAAGCAAATTATTCATAAATCAAATAAAACTGAAATATTTAGGATATTGCAAAAGAATATTCTAAAATTTTGTGAAATCCTAAAACTTTCAGTTTCATTTTAAAAATATTTTACTGGATTATATAGCACATGAAAATCGTGCAATTTTCAGGAACCTTATTTTATTTTTGGTTTTTCAATATTTTGATTTCTAAACACATGAAAGTAGCGAATTATTTTTGAAATCCCAAAATTTATGTATTCTTGTTTTTTAATATTTTGATTGATGTATCACCAAAATTTTCCGTTTTCTTAAGTATTTCAATATTTTACTTCCTATTATAACATACCTATTATAACATACGAATATCGCAAAACTAATTTTTTCTATATTTTTCCTGATATTTCAAAAAAAAATCTATGGTTTTAAATATTTTACTTGCTAACCTGTACCAGTGTCACCAGAGAACTGTCATCTGACGTGAGGTATAATATCATCTGGGAGTTCTCGACGAGTCCGTCCAGTGTACCCAGTGTCTCTACTGAGCACCCGTATACTATCTCTGATGTCAAACACGAATGGATATGGGATCATCCATCGCCCATCATATGGGTCAAAAAGCGCATATGCTAGTCTACTCTGGTATATCGATGACCTGTCTCGATACACCTACGATTAGAAACATTTGAATGATCATAGTCCTGGTAGTCAAGCACTCATCCTAAGAGAGCTTTATCAACATACAACATAGAGACAATCAGAATACATGTTAAGATAAAGAGCAACCAGATAGCATACTATCATGTCGAGCAAGAAAGTCCTCCCTATATATGTCCAAATATCCACTACAATATACATCGTATGTACAGTAATGGCCTCTAGGGCATACATATAAATAACACTAAATATTTTAAACGAAGAAAACAATTAAGTTTTGTGTTTTGGAAATTTTAAATATATCAAGATTTTTGAATGCACACAAAAATATAAGCAAAATATTAAAAACCTGAAAAACCGAAAAGCAAATTTCTTTTTTAAAGATTTTCATGTGTTCATGTAAAATATTGAAAGATGGTAATTGAAAACATTTGGGGTTTTTGTTAAAATTCAAAATATAAAATAAACCCGGAGAAAACAGTTAAGTTTGAAGTTTTTGGAAATTACATAATTTTTCAGTGTTAACTTGCAAAATATAGTAAATTTAAAGAAAACAAATAATTTTGGTATTTTTGTAAACTTCGCATGCAAAATATTCAAAACAGAAGAAAACAAAAAAAAATTGCGATTTTTTAAATTTTCTTGATTTTCGTATGCACATGCATAGTATTGAGAAAGACAAAGAAAACAGGAAATTTTGAGATTTTAGTATGGTATATCATAGAAAATATCGAAAAACCGAACGAAAAAAGTTTGTTTTTGAAAATTTCATGAATATTTTGTTGTATCAAGCAAAATATTGGAAAACTGAAAAAAAAAATTATGATTTTGGTCTGCATAGTAGGTGAATTATTGAAAATTTGAAAATAAAACGGGAAATTTTTTGAATCTGTAAAAAAAAAATCATAATTTTCGTGTGCTATTATCATGAAAAATATTGAAAATTTAAAAAATAAAAAACAGAAAATTTGGGAGTTTTTGAAGATATGCGATTTCTGTATGCAATTACAAAATTTTAAACCAAATAAAAATGAAATTTTTGCTATTTTTATAAATTTTGTCATTTTCGTATGCAAGTACAATTTTGAAAAATCGAAGAAAACTGAAAATATTGATTTTTGAAATTTTCGCAATTTTCGTATATTATAACAATCAAAATATTAAAAACCAAAAAGATCGGTAGAGTTTAAGATTTTCCAAAATAATTAATTAATGAAAAATTCATGATTTTCATGTCCAATAAATAGAAAGCAAAGTATTAATAAGCCAAAGAAAACCCAATAGTTTAGAATTTCTGAAATTTTCATGATTTTCATATGGTATAGCGAGAATTGTAATTAAAAATTGAAGAAAACTGAAATTTTTCCATATTCATCTACTGCAATAAGCAAATTATTCATAAACCAAATAAAACTGAAATATTTAGGATATTGCAAAAGAATAATCCAGAAAAAAAAATTTGTTCATCAATATTTTGCTTGTTATAACATACAAATATTCTGAAATTTTGTGAAATCCTAAAACTTTCAGTTTCATTTTAAAATTATTTTGCTGGATTATACAGCACATGAAAATCGTGCAATTTTCAGGAACATTATTTTATTTTTGGTTTTTCAATATTTTGATTTCTGAACACACGAAAGTAGCGAATTATTTTTGAAATCCCAAAATTTATGTATTCTTGTTTTTTAATATTTTGATTGATGTATCACCAAAAATTTCTGTTTTCTTTAGTATTTCAATATTTTACTTCCTATTATAACATACGAATATCGCAAAACTAATTTTTTCTATATTTTTCCTGATATTTAAAAAAAAAATTCTATGTTTTTAAATATTTTACTTGCTATCTATAACAAATAAATATTTTGAAATTTATAAAAATCATATCATGAAATTTTCAGAAATCCGTTTTTTTGGTTTATTAATATTTTGTTATTTAACACACAAAAATCGTGAAATTTTCAAAAATCCCCCCAAAAAATATTTCCTCGTTTTTAATATCATGAAATTCTCATACATCCTGAAATTTTCGGATTTTTAGGTTTATTAATAGTTTGTTTAATAGAAAATGAATATCATGAATTTTTTTTATCGAAAATCCTAAAAATTATTAATTTTCTTTTGTTTAACAATATTATTTTTATGAAAGAGCATGTCTCCAATCAGATCCCGCCTTCAATATACCGCCATATTCTGCTAATTATAATTTAAATTATATTATTTTACTAATTTTAATATATAAAAAAACCCAATTTTAAAACATACAATCAATGTTAAAATGTAATTATACCGCTAATAAAAATCTTATTTATCTTACACTAAACAAACAAGTTACATATGGAAATTAAATCCTATCACAATCAAAATCCAAACATATAAAAAGTTATTTTACACTAAGATAAATAAGATTTATCTTACACTAAACAAACAAGTGACATATCGAAATTAAATCCTATCACAATCAAAATGCAAACATATAAAAATTAACCAACATTTTAACAGGTACCCCTGCAGCATACAGTAGTGTAAACTGTAAAACCAAACCTTTGCACAAACTTTTGTTTTTCCCGAAATTAATTAATACAAGAAATGAACAACATAATGGGCTCCTTTTTTTTATAATAATTTTCTTGCAATCATTTATTTTAATTTTTTTGTTACCGTAAATTAATGCTTAATAAACTACTAATGGTGGCTGCCGCGATTAATCATGTCGAGATAGTGATTGAAGGATTCTTGCCTTTGGAGCCTCATCTCCTCGTTGAACTTCTTTATAAACGCCTCCACTCTCCTGTTCAAATCGTCCTGCCCCATCGACGGCTCCTTCCTCAGCCCCCTCGACGCCGGCGGTAGACCGCCTGCCCCATCGCGGTCGTTGAAGGTCTCAGACTTGTGCATCGCCGGCTCAGGCGATGGTTCCTCACGTGAGGCGCGCGTGTGGTGGGTCTCCCACGTGTCGGACTTCTTCAGGTGGCGCGTGAGCGGCACGGCGCGCCCGTCCGTGATCGCCTTCCACGTGCTCTCCAGCGTGTCGTTGCGCTTTGGTCGCGCCACGCCTAACACCTTGCAAACTGAAATGACAAAATTAACCCCGATTCAGATTGATGAATGAATGCAAAAATGTTCCATTAACCAAACGCTGCTCTAGTCACCGCCCGGTGATTTTAAGTTCATCGGAAGCTAGCAACGGTAAAAAAATTTGGGGGAAAAGAATTTGGTGGGCCATTAGTACATGCTTACCTTCAGGGCTGGCCTTTAAGCTCTTTCGCCGTCCGAGCCTCGTGGAAACCAGCGGTTTCTCCGTCGAGAAGGAACATTCCGTCAAATATTCCGTCAGCGTCTCCGTTTGCCTCCTCTTGGGAGTCCAGCTGGACCTCGATATCACAAACTCCTCCTCCTCTTTCTTCTCATCGTCCTTTTTCTCCATTGCCGGCGCTGTTACGTACTCCGCCGGCACAACATCCTCATCCTTCACCTCCTCATCATCATCATCAACCGCCGGCGTCTCCGCCGCAACAACCACAAACTCCTGCTTGGCGTCACCCGCGGGCGCGGATCCAGATCCGAAGCCGATCAGATCTTCGGATTCGGGCTTTTGGAACCTTGAAGAAGCGGCGATGGAGATGATGATGCCGTTGATGACGACATAGAGGTACGGTGGCGTGAGCCAAGACAACAGCGAGGCGTAGATCTGGGGGATCTCGGACGACGCGAACCGTACGATCGATGTGCCCGAGAAATGGAGCACCACTGCCGTCGATAGGACCGCCGCTGAGACAGCGGCAGCCTTGATCCCGTTACTGAATCCCATTCGGATTCGGGTTCTACAATTGGGTTTCGGGTTTGGAGGTTTTTTTGTGGGTGGGGTGGTGGGGGGCGGGGTTGTGTGTTTGGATCTGGCGAGAGCTTTCGGAGAGAGGAGCAAGGAGAGGAGAGTGGTTTATATATGAGGACTGATTAAGCCGTTGGATTTTGTGATGATAAGGGAGTGGCTCGCCGCTGAAGAGATCATCGTTATCTCTTTTGGGTAAAAAGATATTGGGAAAAGGGGGAATTTAAAAATTTTGAAAAAAGTTTGTCCTTTTTACGAAGGAATTGTCTCGAGCCGCTATAGTTCCCAAAATAACCTCGTGTTACTTGAGAAATCAGGCGATTGATTAATATTTACACTGTTTCCTGAAGAGAGTTCATTAATGATGGCCTTAGCCATGTTTTGTTTCGTCAAAGGCAGTTTTGGTAAAGAAGCATAAGATAAGTTGCTGGTCTAAGCAATGAAGGGCAAAAGGCCAACATGTAACTGATTTTGAGTCCCTGATATACCTAAAATAGCCTTGACAATAGAGAGGGGTAATTTTGAGATTATGGCAAATTGTTGTTGAGTCGGTGTCAGGATTTTTAATTAAATAGAGCAAGAGGATTTGATTTGGGATTTTTTTATTTTTATTTTAAGAAAAAAAGAAAAAGGAAAGGAGAGAGAGGGGGAAAAGGTAACCCAACGGTCAAAAAAAGGACCGTTGTTTTGGGAAGTGACGTGTATGCTAGAATCCAAAGCGGGCGCCTGCTCGGTGGATTTACACTTCGTATCGTAGTACATCATATTCCTCTTTTTAATATGTTTTTACTTTTTGTTAATTTTTCACCGGTATCTTTTATCACTCATGGGGCCTGCACCCCTTGTTGTTCCTGAAAATTTGATATCCAAACATCTAATTCTAATAAAACATGTTTGATATTTTAATAATCTTTTATACTATATGTATGTCAGCGGCTGACGTCAATGAAGCGCTGAAGACGGAGGGCGACAAGGGAGGAGGACAACAACTGTCAGCGATGGCAACATTGGGTGGTGTTTGGCAACAAGTTATGACGGCCGATGAATGGTTATGGCACACGGCGGTCGGAAGGGGGAGGCAAGTGGTGGCAGACAGCGGTGGCGGCAGCGACCGTCATGGCACATCTTGTGCTAGAGGAGAGTATTTCACGGTTATTTACTAATTTAAGAGAGACTAATAATGAATAGAATCCTTAGGTAAAGGGCCAGATGTCTGACCAAGAAGATAGGCATCTGCCCCTTCAAGGTCAGACGTCTGTAATTGATTAGTGTGACCATAGGACGCAGCCAGACGTCTACACCTGTAAGGGACAGACGTCTGGATTTGGCTTGCGCTCTCACAGAGTGCAGCGACATCTGCACTTGTATGAGGCAAACGTCTGGCCCTGCACGATCATATTAGTTTGGAAAGAAATCTTTTTGGTTATTTGGAAAGAAATCTTTTTGGTTATTTGGAAAGATTAAATTGTGGGATTTAATTGTAACAAAATATTTGAAAGATTGATTTGATTGTAATAAATATCATATATGAAATAAATATCATATATGAAATAATATATTAAAAAAAGCCACAAAGAGAAGAATCTCTAAACCTTCTTCTTCCTTTAATTTCTTCTTCTTTCTCTATCTCTTACTACTTCTTTATGGTATCAGAGCCATAAAAGCTAACGCTATTAAAAAAATTCTTCTCTCTATATTTCTACTACTACAATGAAAACCAACCAAGATCAATTCTCCATCTCATCAACCCTGTTTCTCGTCCCAACACCAATTCTTAACCCTAATGCATCGTCGCCCGTTTAAACACATAGACCAAATGTCATGTCATTTCTCCACATCAAAACTAGACGATTTATCTCGGCTAGAAGATGCGGTTTGAAGCCGTCCTCAATTCGTAAGGGTACATGGGCATCGTTGACGATACAAAAAAGTGCCCGCCTATGACTGTTCCCGATGAACAAAATTTGCTTGTTTCAGCATACAGTCCGGCATATGGTGTATGGATCTAAAAAGATCAATTGATCGTAAGTTGGATGTTAGCGTCTTTAACTGAGACTCTTGTTCCTTTAGTGATCGGTCAAACTACAGCACAGACGATATGGGAGACGTTTGCCAAAGCCTTCGCATCGTACTCTCGTGCTCGCATCCTTCAACCGAAGATACAACTTCAGAATATCAAACGAGGATTCTCCTCTATCACAGAGTACATTCAAAACATCAAGACTGTCTCCAACAATCTTGCGGTTATTCGACATAGAATTTCCGATACCGATCTTGTCATGCATGTTTTGGCCAGCCTGGGACCAACTTATGACTCCTTTGTTCTTACTATCACAACCCGTATAAATGATATCTTGCTTGAAGATCTGCATGGCATACTACTTGCACATAAGAGCCTTTGCCAGAACCAAGATAAGTCTATTAATACCACTCCCTTTCCATCTGTCAACACCGCAATCAGGGGTCACGGAGGTTCCTCTTCAAATTCCTTTCAGCATGGATATAGCATAGAACTCGGCGGTCATAGTGGTCACACTTATGGCCGGGGTCGTGGTCCACCTCGATACCAAATCTGTATGACAACTGGCCACTATGGCGATAGCTACACACAGCGCTTTAATCAAACTTTCTCTGGCGGTCCAAGTGGTACTCCGCAATTTTTTATCCCGCAGTTTCAAAATGGACGATCGGATGGATACCATCAATGACCTGCATCATCTACCATGCGGTCACAAACACCTCCACCATATTCCTCGAGCGGTCCAAGTGTTACTTCTTGTAACACCCTAGTTCATTTATACCATATTTTATTTGGGTATTTCCCTAATCCTGCGACAACTACTAGTTCGTATTTGTTTTGGGTGTGGATAGTGCATTTGGTATCTGTGGATAGTATCCGACCCGACCCGCATTCTTGAAACCCATCATGGTTCTAGATTACGTCATATTTTACTAATACAGAGCATCCGTGAACACCCAGATTTTATATGCATGTATAATATGTTTGGTATCCGCATATCTTTAAATAATACAAATTATAACCAAATAATACATTTTAATATCTTGTAAGGCTTGTTATTTATCCCATACCCTATGTTTGCATCCATACACGTGTTCCTGTCCAGACTGTTAAAACAGACTCGTTTGGATCGCTACGTGATTTTACGTATATCCGTTCTTGGGGATATGAATTTTATTTAACCGGATATCACATTATGGTTTTGGCTGATACGTATATTATTCACATTTTAAAACTATAATTTTAGAGGAGACCCGGGTATTTTTCAAAGTATTTTTCAGAGTATTTTTGTATTAGCCCAGAAAATATATTATAATATATATATATATATATATATATATTATAACAGTTTATAAATCTAATATAATCAATATATATTATATTAATAACTAAACAAATCATCAACGTCTCTCTCTTCTTACCCTCTCTTTCCCATCTCGTACGCTCTGTCTCTCTCTCTTTAAATATATATATTTATATAATAATTACCTAATATATTTTCTATACATCCCCACCTCTCTCTCTTCCTCACCTCATCTTCTTCCCTCGAATCCAAGCCGAAACCCTAACCATAGCCCTCACATCACTTCACCTCACCACGCCGCCGACCATCCCAACCTCGTCACCACTCTCATCCCCCGACCTCGACCACCTTCTTCACCCCCTCTCCCTCTCCATCCTTAAGAACCCAGTAACCTCCTCGATCCAAGAACCCCGAGAAACCCAGAAAACCCTCACCACCGCCATCGTCATCGACCTTACCCCGTCACCACCCTCATCACCACCCTCACCACTACCACCTCCTCTTCTCAACACCCCAGCAGAAACCCCGATGGACCCTACAACCTGCAACCCAAGAAAACCCCGACCTCGACGTCAACCTCACCTCGCCGGAGACCCACGACCTCGTCTTCGTCTCCTTACCCCTTTCTTGACTCCCCAACACCTCAGGCCACCACCACCACTATCCCCGACAACCTCTAGAACCAAAACGACAACCCAAGAACCCTTGCCCGACGCCTGCACCCTCACCGCCGATCACCTCCGACCTTGTCGCCGTCACCCTCTCCTTCTTCTCACCTCCCTTTCCAACTTCCGACACCACCACCACTTTCACCAGCGGCTGCAACCACAATCCCCGACGGCCTAAACAGTAACCCTTCAGCCCAAGAATCCCACTACCCATCGTCGTAGATGGCTGCCCATCGTCACCGTCGTTACCTCCTCGTCTCTCCTATCCTCTGAACCCAGAGCCAAAAACCACAACCCTATTCCTCTTCTTCTCCTTCTTCTCTTTCCTTCTTTCTTCTCTATTCTTGCTTTCTTGCTTTTCGGCCATCTCGCCGGAGTCGCGTACATCACCGATGATCCGGACGACCCAGTCATCGTCGTCATCCCGTATGGTCACGTCTTTGATCAGCTAAGTCTAGTCCTGTACACGCGTGTTGCATCGCGACGTTTATCCGACGTCGAACGTGACGTATGTACCCTGTCGTGAGATCCGATCAGGCAAGTTTATCTTGCAGCATGCTATGTTAATATATTTATATCCATATGAATAAAAATAATACATGTGTTTTAATCGTGCATCAAATGTTATAGATTTACCGTTTTTCGATATTCGTTCATATCCGTACTTACAATAACGTATCTAATTACATGCCGGAATATCTTGATATTATTATAATATTATATTAGTGCGACATGTTATCTAGTTTGCATCATACATAGTTATGGATATATATATAGGTTATTACAGATAGACACATATGCATCCTGACATCAGCACTATTTACCGTGATTCCGATATCGTTTGCAGTTTCACATTGGGTATCCATTTGATACATATGCATCACATGACATGTTTACGATGCACTACTTGACTTGTTACTTGAATCCTGTTACTAATACCGACAATCCTGACTTGTTGTCCTCACGGACGTAACTTGTTGTCTGTATAGAAACCTATACCTGCTTGATCCTGTGTTGCTATTAGATTCATATTTTCAATACTTGACTTGAACACATAACCTTGGAGTAAGGGGAAATCAATAATGAAACCTGACTTGTAACTCAACAGTTCGATGCTTATACTGATCAGTCTTTACGGGCTAGGCCAGCCCCGGGATGATGCTGCTGACATCATTCGTCTGTACATGTTACATGTTTACTGCCTAGCGGCACGTCTCGGATTCAGCCCGAGAGTCTTGACCATTGTCCCGGGCACGCACGGGATACTATTGAGTTACATCGACGATTACATTAAATTGATTTCAAAGAATTTAGAGTAGATAACTTAGAAGCACAGTTTTAGGTTACTCATAGCACTTCACATACACATACATACCTCACTGTTTCATATCCGTGTTATTCATTATATTCATGTTTACCTATATCGTTACATCCTGGTTATTATTGCTATCTTGGTATTATGACACACTGACGTCTGGGTTTTGCATGGCCCGGTTTCTCTATCTCTATCACAGGCTGAACATGAGTACTTCAGCAGCCAAGCCGAGCAGTGAGGGATTGATTATGTATGGTTTAGAGATATTTAGCTTTTAGACTCTTAGCTTATTTTTCCGCAGTTTATTTTCTTGATGTGAGCCCATATTGGGACGAGTTTTCAGATGTTGTTTATTAGAGTTTAATTCGTTTCTGCTTATACATTTTTCTTGACTCTATTTACTGTGACAAATGGACATGTATTCGCTAGTTTTATATATTGTACTATTCTTGATAACCTATAGACAGCCGTAATGTGACCGTGGAGGGATGATTCCTAGCCACAGGTAGCATGGCTGGCTCTGTCACATGCCTTAGTTTGTGCACTCTGAGAAGCGGGACGTGACAGGGTATGTTTAGTATCAGAGCCATAGGATTTAAGGATTAATCGGGTTTAATTCTTTTGTAGTTGGGTATTAAACCCAATACACTAAACAGGAAACCCGTAATTATGAATATGTCCTGCCACATTACTATCTTGCCCTTCTTGAATCTATTACTATCTTGTTTATTGAATCATGTTTACCGTTGCTAATCCTCTTCAGTATCTTGGGTTCAGAATCATGACAGATGGAGATTTGCGATCATACCAGAGGTGTGTTGATGACGCCGCATTACTTGGAGTTATACGTGGTATGTTGGAAAACCAGAAATGGCAAACCGAGCTTAATCAGCGGCATGCCGAGACTTTTCAGGAGGGCCTGCTCACAGTCTAGCAATCCGTAGTTAAAGCAGCACCCAAGACATCATAGCGTGAGGGCACTGTGGTGGATTTCAGAAGGCTTGGTCCGTCCACTTTTACTGGATTGGAGGAGCCGTTGCCAGCGGAGCAGTGGTTAGTTGATACGGAGAATCTGCTTGTCGTCGCACAAATTCCAATGAGAAACGGGTGGATGTAGTAATATTCCAACTGGTGTGTTCCCGCCAAAAAATTTCTGCGCAAAGAGCCTAAGATATCAAATGGCAGCGGTACGCTTAAGAAAATGCGAACCAGTATTTTCCGGGATGTATTTTGACAAACTCTCAAATGAGAAACAGCTAAATTCTGATGTAATCGAAAGCGTCTCGAAAAATCCTTCGTTTTGATATATTATGGGCATCATAATTCATCCGGGATCAAAAATTATGAGGCATCACGTGCCCACACGTGACCATTTACAGGCAAAGCCTGTAGGCACTTAATAAAATAAATAATTAAAAGGGGTCATGTGACCACACGTGAAGGGCCTTTAAACCCACTGAAAGGAATTAAAAAATATTATAAAACAGCAAGGAATACCCCAATGGGGCATCACGTGCCCACACGTGACCAAAGGTCACGTGCAGACACGTGATGGGTTCCTAAGCTCTCTTAATTAATAGAATTAAATTCTAATTAAATAATTAATCAGTGGGGTCACGTGCTAACACGTGATGGGCTCTTAGACCCTCTGAAATAATAAGAATTAAATTCCAACAATGGGGTCACGTGTCAACACGTGATAGGCCTTTAAACTCACTGAAAAGAATTAAAAGTATAATAAAATAACAAGGGAAAACCCCAATGGGGCATCACGTGCTCACACGTGACAAAGGGTCACGTGCTGACACGTGATAATTCCTGAGTTCTTTAAGACAACATAATTAAATGCTTAATCGAGGGGGTCACGTGTCAACACGTGATGGGATCCTAAAATCTCTGAAATAATAGAATTAAATTCTAATTAAGGGAAATCAAAAACCCTAACTGGAAAAATATTTCTTTAAATCTTTCCAAACAAAAAGATTGTGCTCTGTAAAGTGGAGCACTGTTGGATTAAAAATCCAATGGTGATTAAAAATCACCAATTTATAGAAAGATTCTATACAAGGAAAGATTTCCCTGAAATTTGAATAACAGATAAAAGATCTTTTGGATTAAAAATCCAATGGTGCATAAAATTCACTGAGTGATCTAAAAGATCATGTTGGTTACAAAATCAATTAAAATCCTTCAATGAAAGATTGACAAAACAAATTGATTCTTTTCTTTCTCCTATAAATAGGAACCAAGAAGAGAAGAGAAGGGGATCTACTTTTTTGGGAGATAACACAGAGAGAGAAAAGAAAGGAGAATTTAATTCTCAACAAAGAAAACCCTAGGTGAGAAAAGAAAGGGGATCAAAACTCAAACAGGGAATTTAATTCTCAAAATCTAAGAGTTTAACTCTTCTACAAAAGAACTTAGTTCTTCCTCTGGTTGAAGATCTGCAAAGAGCACATCTCCTCATAAGTTGAGAATTTAATTCTCATCAGGTTGAGATCCTGCCATGCAGATCCGAAACTAAGAGGGGGAATTGAGTTTAGAGAATTTAATTCTCCCAAAATAAAACTAGGGTTTAACCCTATATGAGAATTTAATTCTCCCAAAGTTATAGGAATTTAATTCATCCAAATAAAATTAGGGTTCAACCCCGCATGAGAATTCAATTCTCCCAAAATCATAGGAATTTAATTCCTCCAAGACAGAACTAGAGTTTAACCCTATATAAGAATTTAATTCTTTTACATATATGGGAATTTAATTCCTCTAAAAGAAATTAGGGTTTAACCCTACAGAGAATTTAATTCTCAAAATAAAATAAGGAGACTTAAAAGATCTCTGTGCATGAAAAGAACTAAGGTCACGTGTCCCCACGTGACCCCTGAAGAGATCCCCAAAAATGAAATGGAAAAGGCTTTGAGTCAATGCCTCACGTGCTCTCACGTGACCTCCAAAACAAAAGGAATAAAAGCAAGGGAAATCTAAGCTTTGGGCGCTCTCACGTGTTACCACGTGACCCCTTAGCAAACGCTTTAACAGTCAGCGCACAGATGACCATCACGCGCCAACACGTGATGCTCAAAACAAAAATATAAAAATTGTTTAACACTTAATTGCAGAACGAAGAAAAGGAATCTGGTCCCACCTTTGGGCGTCCTCACGTGTCCACACGTGACCCTTTTTTTCTTTAGTGTTTAACACTAATTCGAGAGCTTTATTCCCAGTGTTTAACACTGATTATCTTTTAGTGTTTAACACTAATTTGAAAATCTTATTTCCAGTGCTTAACACTGTTATTTTCTAGTGTTTAACACTAATTTGGGATTCTATATTTCCAGTGTTTAACACTGTTGTTCTTTAGTGTTTGACACTACTTTTAGCCAAATTGGCTAATTTTCCACAGGCAAAAGTCCCTCCTCCAAATGAATCTCAAAATTGAGGATTTCTCTCTGAAAATGTTTAGCATTGCTAAATAATGTGGGCTTGAACCCAGACAAATGTTTAATGGTCCAACAAAGAGCCAATATTTCTAATCTAATTGGACTTAGCCCAAACTGGCCATAAGTCCTCAATTCAGATTTAACTGAGCCAATGTACTCATAATCTAATTATTTGATCTTAGTTCCAAATTGGACTAGAGATCCCCAAGCAACCTTGGTTCAAGGGTACATCTCTTCACTCCTTTGATAATTGTCGTTGTAATTCCTCAACGTCTTCAAAGAGGTGACGGGTTCCGACAACCACACATCTCACAGACTATGACGTATCTAAACTACGGACTGTGGGGTCCTTAAACTCACGGACTATGATGTCCTTAACCTTGACCGTGAGGTCTTTAAACTCACGGACTATGATGTCCTTAACCTTGACCGTGAGGTCTTTAAACTCACGGACTATGGTGTCCTTAACCTTGATTGTGAGGTCTTTAAACTCACGGACTATGATGTCCTTAACCTGGACCACTATGTCCTTAAACTGGTATTGGACCACCATGTCCTTAAAGTGGTAATCGACCGAAATGTCCGTAAACTAAATAATAGAGTCTAAATGCTCTTTTGTTGGATCTAAACGATCCTGTTAAGTTGATCTTAGTCTAAAAATTAGACTAACGTATCCTTAACAAATGTTTAAGTTGATTTTAGTCTCAAATGAGGCTAACGTATTCTTAAACCAAACCCCCAAACCCAAATCTAAAAAGATACGGATTTGGACTAATCCACGTCCTACGGGCGACAACGTAAATTAGTCTCCGTATACAATCCACGGCAACCACAAACAAAACAAACACCCACGATACGAAGTGACCATCTAGAGAAGGAGAAAGTTGTTACCGCGATGCGGTAGCGTAATTAACTGCAGGGGCTTGCGCCTGCAGGGAAGAGCGTCCCCATAATCAAAACCCCCTCAAACGAGGGGGAATCTGACGAAGTTTGCTACATTGGCTGCATCCGTTTAAACCTTCGATACATGGTGCCATAAATCAACTTGGCATCTTCGAAGAGGTGGACGGATAGCACCAAATAGCATCTGCCCCCAGATTCAGGCAAGACAGTACGTCTTCCCGGTTTCCGGCGGTAAACAGATTCTAGCACGCCCGGTGGGACCTTTTCCTCTTTCCACTCCACACTTCGTGTGTCGTGTTCGCGAACGAATCGCGGTTTACTATGGTTGCCAATGGATTCGAGGTACTTAGATTTGGTGTCTTGCTCCGTGCAGAAAACAGAAGATCAATGTCTTCAAACTGCACTCATTGCAACAACTCCCACTCCATCCTCGCCGGAGGAGTGACCTACGAGTCTCAAGCGGCCTCCCTTTTCAAGATGCCAGTAGAACAGGTGACTCAGGCTACCACTGGATTGTTCTTCGGAACCATGCTCCCACCGATGAGCTTCAACGCCCATGTACCATCGCAAGAAGCTCCCCAGAAGTCGGTCTTTCATCGGCTTGCAACTACAGCGGCCCCTCTCAATGGGTCGCCCAAATCCAGTGCCTCAGTCTTTGACAGACTGGGCCAAAACTCATGTGGGCCCATGAAGAAGCCTGCAATACCAGAAAAGGTTATCCCAAAAAGGATAGCCATTCCTGCTCTCGAAGTCGTCAAAGCGGCTTCTTCTGCCAAAGGGTCGGTCTTCACAAGACTGATTGTTTCAGCCCCCGTTTCAGGCGAAATCGTCAAGGCTACTTCACCTGCTCGGAAGCCTGCTTTCGATAGGTTGGCCATCTCCACTCAGCGGACGTCAGTCTTCAACAGATTGACAACGACAACTTTTGATCAAGAAAGGGGGCATGAGGAAACCCCTCCTCCCCGTAGCTGAGATAATTCCAACTGCAAGACACGCTCGACGTCGCCACTGGCTCCGAGTGAGGAAGGCTGGGGGCAATTCCCCTTCTGGACTCACTCCGCCGGCTCCAACGGTGGAAGTTGATTCTACTGTTCCAACGAGGAACAGCTTTGAACCGCTAAGGAGGGTGCGTAAATACTCTCCGACTGCCATGCTGAAGAGATCTCCTCCACCTGTGGAGAAAGCCCCAAAGGCGAAGCTGGAGCAGCCCCCTCAGCGGCTATCCTCTAAAATTTACAAAGTTTGGCGACATGTTCAGGAATCGGTGATTGATCAAGGTTACTCTCGCCGACAGAAAAAGGTGAAAGTTCAGCGAGAAGAGAACCATTCTGTCAAGCCACAAAAGGTGTCGTCTACCTGGGTGCCCATTGCAACGGCCCCCTCATCTTTGACCGCCCACAAAAGAAGGAGGTCGGAGAAGATCCCTGCGTCTTTGGCAAATCGCAAAGACACTGAATCTAAACGCCTCAAGTCTGGGGGCATGGTGGTGCACACCGTCTATATGGCATCCGGAAAAGAGGATAGCCGTATCTCCACAGGTCATCGATCGCTTACGCGATCTGTAACAAAGGACCAGGAGCAACAACAGAAACTCCAGGAAATGTTGACGCAGATGGCCGTACTCACAGGGCCAAAAGAATGCCCGGAAACATCATCAGAGCAACGTCAGGAACAGGAAACTGATGCTGAATTCCTTCGGAGAATGCTTGAGAAGAAGGACAAAGAGGCCGTGGAACAAGCGGCCAATATAAAACAAATGGCCCTTCTATTCCAAGATATGGTGGGCATGATGATCCAGCCGGATCCCCCAGTCGAAGATCCTCCGGTAATAATTGAAGATGATAGAGGAGAAACATCAAATCCACTTCCGGCTCTTTCAGCAGCCAAGGAGGAGACTATTTCCAAGTCCGCCCTGGATGATTACATCGCTCAGCAGATACGAGTTCACCAGACAAATGAAGCGGCTGGGCAAATTGTCAGAACTGGTCGACCGTATCCAGGCTGGTATGATCGGATAAAGTACCCGCCAGGCTACACGATCCCGAAATTCCATGTGTACAAGGGGACAGGCAATCCCCATCAACATGTCGCCCAGTTCAGGGCTCTTTGTGGCAACACCGGTGGCGATGATAAACTTTTGCTCTGCCAATTCGTCGGTAGCTTATCGGAGACAGCGTTTGAGTGGTACTCCGAACTTCCAAACGACTCCGTCAAAACTTTCGCAGAAATGGAGTTGTTGTTCACACAGCGTTTCGCAAGCGCTAGCGAACGCACCCCAATCACGGCATTGATCAATACCAGGATGAAGCCTGGAGAAACTTAGATCCAGTATGCGATACGGTGGCGTAATTTATGGTCAAAGTGCGAGCAGCGCATCGAAGAAGCTCCTGCCGTAGGCATGTTCGTGGGTACTCTCGACCCTCAAGCGACCATCTCCCAATTCATGATGTTCTTCAAGACGACCACTTTCCAGGTCTTGATTGACAAGCTGGCTCAAATGGACCAGATGGGCCATAGGCCCTCCTTTTCAAAGACAGAGCCTTGGAATGAAAAAGGCAAAGGGAATGCAACTTTCGTTGCCAATACTCAACAACGGCCGAGTAACTTAAAGCCGGTTGTTCACCAAAACAACGTGCGTCCACGCCCATCCCTCGAAGAGAGACTGGGACGTCCTTACTTGTTTCCTCAGGATAAAATGATGAAACTGTTCGAGCTGGCAGTGCGCAACAAACTCATCAATCTACCGGATCCAAAACGTCCGTTGCAGCCAGGCGATGTCAACAATCCTAATTACTTCCCTTACCACCAAGCAGCAATCCATCCAATCGAAGATTGTTTCGTCTTCAAAGGCTGGATAAAGGACCAATACCAACAAGGCAAGTTCGCATTATCCGAAAATTGGAAGGTGAACCCACCACAACCTCACGCCCCTAAAAAGGTGGACGTGCCGGGGGCATCGTGCTCATTCATAAGGGAAGCCCCATGGGAGGACGTTCTTTCAGCCAAGACGAAAAGAATGCTGAAGGATCTCCAAACATGCCCGGCGACCAGGTGAAAAAAATCCACTGGAACCCGAGATCATCGAAGGAATGCTGAAACCGCGCCCAACTCCAAAAACTGGTGGTGATGGTCAAAGCGCTCACACCCAGCCGTCAAAGTCTTCGAAGAAGAAGAAGAAGACCAAAAAGCTCGTGAAGCCTGGTGACAAGCGCACGGACCTGCAAAAACAGATTGACACGTTGGAAGAATATAATCAGAAGGCGCGGACTCCAGTCACACTCCGAAAGTTTCTCAGCCACGTTCTTGAGAACGAAGATGATGGAGAAGACTCGTCGAGTGAATCTGAGAATTATGTGGCAAGCTGTCATGTGATCTCTCACACGTTAATAAACGGTGAAGAAGCTTTGGATGTAGAAAAACCAGGGGCAAATCCTGAGCCTGAACTTCTAGGACCATCAGACGAAATGATTGATGCATTCCTAAATGAAGCCCGTCAGGAAAGCAAAGCTAATCGAGAGCGTGAACTGGCTATATTTGAAAGTGCCAAACGCCGACGACTGGAGGAAAAGGTCGAGACACCCCAACTGGAGCAAAGCATCCCTATCGCCAGCACAAGCAAGCTTAAAGTAAGGAATCAATTCGCTAGGGCCCTGGAAGTAGGAATGAAGTTGCACTCTCTCAAAGGAAATTCCCCTGGCAATATACGTCTTGATGAAGCGGACATACATCCTAACTTCTGCCTATACCATCAGAGGATTGCACACCCCACCGAGGAGTGCATAGCCTTTAAAAACTGGCGGCAGGGATATGTTGCCTATCGACGGCACGTTCAACGAGTAAAGCGCAAGGCTCGTCGGGAACAGAAAAGCACGACAGATGAGCGCGAAAGAGATGCTAGCAACTGTCACATAGACGACACCAAGGGATCGCAAGTTACACCTTTGGAAGCGACTCTGACGAAGAAATCGCCCTCAGCCCTCTCTTCAAGGAATCCACCTCTGGCACAAAACATGCGAAGATTTGCTGTAAAATCTAGCTGCGTACCTATGACCGAAACGTCGTTAAACTACTACCAACCCGCGGCATCCCCAGGCTGACGTGGTAGCAAAAAAAAATAAGAAAAAAGGGTATGTCCACAAGCGAGATGGGCACGGATGAAAACCCGAAAGGGCTCCGTGAGTAAAAACAGCAGGACTACCGGCGATATTTGTGAAAACCCGAAAGGGCGCAAACTCGTTAAAAAAAAGATATGTCCATAAGCAAAATGTGCATGGATGAAAACCCGAGAGGGCTCCATGAGTAAAAACAGCAGGGCTACCGGCGAGTGTTTGTGAAAACACGAAAGGGCGCAACCTCGTTAAAGGACACTTGCAAGGTCCTCTCGACCTTGTGAGGAGAAACCACCTGCGTGAGATCCTTACGACTTACAAAGGAAGCAACACACTTAGGAATCCCCACGACTCCTAAGGAGAAATTACACTTGCGAGATCCTCACGACTCGTAAGGAGAACCCTCTTATGAGACCCTCAAGGCTCATAAGATTCAAAAGTCTTAAGTTACAGGGACCTGAACCTGTTCTTAAGCAGCCCCTACAACCTCCAATACTGCCCTACAAGCGGTTCAGTATTGACCCTTGTATACAATCCACGGGCGCGAATAAACATTTCCCTAACAAAGTCCCATCCGTGACTAGGGATATGTTTGCACGGTGAACAGCTCTTGTAAGTCCTCTCGACTTATAAGGAGAAAGCGCTTTTGTAAGATCCTTACGACTTATAAGAGACCATGCACTTAGGAATCCTCACGACTCCTAAGGAGAAAACGCACCTATGAGATCCTCACGACTTGTAGGGAGAAATACATTTATGAGACCCTTACGGTTCATGAAATCAAAACCCTTAGTCGACAGGATGCTAACCCTGTTTGGTAAGCCACCTTTGTTCGACATCGACAGAGGAAAATGATGATTCGCTCCTGGTAATATCCCAGTAATAGCGATGCTGATGCCTAAAACGGTATCAAATTCCAAGTCCTTTTACGGCAAATGATGATTTGCTCCTGGAAATATTCCAGTCGCAGTGATACTGATGCTAAGATTGGTATCAGATCCCAAATCCCTTACTCGCGAGAAAAAATCAGCGAGCCAAAAAAATGCATATGAAATAGCCGAAATGATGAGGCAACTTGCAAACAAAATCAGCAAGTAAAAATGTATGCATGCAAAATAGCCGAAATGATTGGGCAACTCGCAATAAAAAGCAGCGAGTAAAAATAAAATAAAAAGCAGAAATGATTGGGCACTGCGAAAAATAGCCGAAATGATTGGGCAATCGCGATTTTCGCGATATAAAAAGCTGAAATGATAGAGCATCGCGGAAAGAATAAAAAAAGAATGAAAGAATGAAACTTTTAGCCCTACAGGTGAGATCACATCGATCCCTGTATACAATCCAGAGGCACAAACAAAGAGGGAATCATACCTTCCCAACATGCCCCATCAGAAAGCGAAGCCAAATCTCGACGGTTCATAGACAACCTAGAGACAACCTCGACATTTGTCGCAATATTGCAGACACAATGTCAACAAATGAAGCAAAGGAAGATCCCTAGCTTCAGGGTCTCGACGTCAATATCGACAAATTAGAGATCACCAACGGCGTTTCTCCTCACTCCAACCAGATGCAGATGTGACGCCAACAACTGACCTCAGAGTCGCAACGAAACGGAGCCATGGCAAAGTCCCTTGTTCCAAATCTCAATAGACACTGTAGGGTTCCTAGGCACTCTCAAGAGGTCTCACAAGGTATCAACCATGCCAATTTCAAAGATTACGGTGCCGAGAAACCCTAGACTACGGATCGTTGGCTAGAATTTTAGGCGACAAAGCAAACTAGTCAACACTTAACTACAAGAATACGGAAATACAATCTTTGTAGATCCGGTCCTCCACCTCCACGGCTCCGTGATGAGGTCCTCTCCGCTGTCCAAATGCAATCCCGGGCTCTAACGTCGGCTTCATCGGAGAAGAAGCGGGCTAGGTCATCGACGACGATGCCGAAGATGATCTACGTCGAGGCATCGCTAGATCAAGCTCCAACTTCACCAAGTTAAGAAAACTTGTGAAGGAAACACACTCTACTACTTGGTAAGAGGTAGAGGATGAAGAAATAGGAAGTGGGTTCACTTTAGAATTGGATTTCTCACCCTTTTTCATCAATCATCATTGATGAAGTGAAGCTTTCTTCATCAAAGAAGATGAAGAAGAAGAATAATAATCTTATGATGAGTATTATCCTCAAAGAAAATAATATGAATACTTATCATAATATAACCATGGTCAAGTGTAGAGAATAAATCATGGTTGAGTGGAATGGTTAGGGTTAAGCATGAGACAAAATGGTCACAAAGTCAAAGCTTCATGAAACTTCAACTAGCATCCAAAGAAAGCCACCATTCATTTATTTTGCAAAATAAATAAACAAAATAAATAAATGATTAAGCAAAACCCTAATCATCATCTTAACCATGGTTTAATTCTATACACTAAACCAAAGAAGCAAGTATCATCAAACATGATACAAACTTGTGCACAAAAAATATATCACATATACAATGTGCACAAACAAGTGAGAAAATCCATTTAAAAATGAACCAATACTAGTTAATGCAAATTAATATATCAAATATATAATTATACATTAAATCATTAAATCAACACTTGATTTAACGATCCGGTCATATCGCATATAACCGACTAGTATCCAATGTATCGGCTTATCGAATCAATCCTCGATTCGATAACTAGGTTATATCGCATACAACCATTCGACACATTCATCGCGAGAATGAAATACGGTATCACATACACGCATTATTCTCGGTCCCGCACATATCTCATATGCGCTCCTATTTCGTTTCGCTTGAGCCAGGAAACCTCTGTGTAGGACTCTAAAGACTCATCAATACGCCGGCAGCAGGTGATGATCATATCAACCACCCACAAGCCGCAAGCGGTCTGCTAAACGTAATGGCCACCCGGGTATTGAGCGATCATAAGATCGACGAGCAAGCCCGCTCACACTCCAGTGAATCCAACCAGTAACACTACCGTACAGTCCGGTCTGATCGTCTGATCTATCGCATATCTCGCCTAGGGGTGGTAAACGTCAGACCCCAATAGCTCGATAAGTCGTGTCGATATGAGGTCTATAACAGTTCGAGAAACTACTGGTAACACTTACCAGTAAATCTCAGCAACCCTGGCCAGGGATTTTCGGTTATAGCCAATCGAACACAGCGCAACATCAACCCCCTATACCGGGAGAGATGAATCCCCTCCTATCGCTCATTGCCTCCATGTGACTCGGGACTGTACCCAAAAACCACCTTTTTGCACGCCCTCTTGGACGTGGTAAGATGGAAATCAAAGCACAGTGGGAACCACACAAGACTCTATGACGATCTCGGGTCAACAGACTACTCTGTACCAGTGTCACCAGAGAACTGCCATCTGACGTAAGGTATAATACCATCTGGGAGTTCTCGGCGAGTCCGTCCAGTGTACCCAGTCTCCACTGAGCACCCGTATATCATCTCTGATGTCAAACACCAATGGATATGGGATCATCCATCGCCCATCTGTATGGGTCGAGAAGGTACACGCTAGTCTACTCTGGTATATCGATGCCCCGTCTCGATATACCCACGACTAGGGACTTTGAAGGATGTACTTATGGACTACCATGTCCCCACTAGTATGATCCGCATCATAGTCCAGGTAGTCAAGTACACATCCTAAGGGCTTTACCAACATGTAACAGAGAGACAATCAGTGTACACGTTAAGGTAAAGATCAACCAGATAGCATACTATCATGTCGAGCAAGAAAGTCCTCCCTATATACGTCCTAGCATCTACTACAATATACATCCTATGTACAGTAATGGCCTCTAGGGCATACATATAACCAACAATCTCCCACTTGCACTAGGGCCATCTGATAGCAGTGGTTGTAGTATCTCATACTCAACCATCCCATAAAAATCTCTCTCTGGGAATAGGCCTTCGCGAGTGGATCCGCCGTGTTGTCCTCTGAGTCTACTCTCTTAACCTCGATCACACTGGAGATCAATCATCTCCATGATCAGGTGATACTGCCTTAGAATATGTCTGGATCACTGATGGGACGGGCGTTCCTTGGCATTAGCCACAACTTCATTGTCACACAATGGGAGGAACTAAGTTCATCTCATGAACTAATATACACCCAGACAGCCTCTTTGGTAGCATCTTAAGTAGTGACATATACAGCCTTTAATCGTCTAGTATGCCACGGTATCTAGCTTGGAACTCTTCCAACATACCGTCCCTATATTTAAGGTAAAGACAATGCCTGTGACTGACATTCAGTCATCTTATCACCCTGGAACCTTTCCAGTGATTCTCCCCAGGATTGATTGATACCTTCTCACTACAACTAGTGAGTATCCTAACATCCAATTAGATCTATCTCATAGATCCAAAATCCAGGATTTAGGAGGTATCAATTTGATCCTATATGGAGAATCCATGTGATGAGCGGAGATTGACCGAGCGTAGCATAGGAAACTCCTTTCTTATCAAGAGTATGACATCCACGTACTTTACGAAGATCACCACCATACTCCCTACTACCTTTTTGTTTATACAAGGTTCATCTACCATTTTGATGATGTCAAACTCTTTGACTAACACATCAAAACAGATGTTCCAACTCCGCGATACCTGCTTTATCCTATAAAGCATCTTGTACACGTTTCCGCTGCTCCCACTGTCTACGAAGCCCTCTGGCTGTGTACTTATAGACGCTCTCTTCCAAATCATCATTTAGAAAAGCAGTCATGACACCCAACCGCCAGATATCGTAGTCATGGTATGTAGTCGTGGCAAGTAGGATCTGGATGGACTTAAGCATAGCCACTTGAAAAGGTTTCATCATAATCCACGCCTGGTCGATGACGAAAAGCTTTAACAAGTCTAGCTTTGAAAGTCTCAACTTTTCCATCTACACCAAGTAATCTTCTCAAGATATACTTGCTCCTGATGGGGATTTAACCCTTCAGATATAGCAACCAAAGTCCATACTTTGTTGGTGTACATGGATTCCATATCAGATCACTAAGCATCCAGCCATTCTTATAGAGTCCCACTCCTGATGGCCAGCTCGAAACTAGTTGGGTTATCATCTCATGATGCAATCCTCGCTCCCACTGTCATAGAGAAACCGAAGTATCTCTCAGGTGGGTAAGGAACCCTACTAGATCGGCGGAGAGGCTGAGGTTCGTTGGTAACTATTGAATCCTTTGGTTTTATCAAATCATCTGCTGTAGTTTGTATAGCTGGAACCTTTCCAGTTCTACATTACAGACCTTGCCTCGAGCTTGTCCGGATTTTGCTTTTCAGACATAGGCCGGTCAACCCCAAATCTTAACTAGCTTAAGACATGGGCTCTACCCTTTCCATATCACATATGAAGTGGTAGGCAACTGATTTGATTTGAACCTAATTCAATAGGTATGCAGCTTCTCAAGTGCATAACTCCTAAAAGGAAAATAGGTAACTCAGCAGTGCTCATCATAGAGCACACCTTATCATATAGGGTGTGATTGCTCCGCCCCGATATACCATCGTGCTATGGTGTATACGGAGGAGTAATGCTGAAAGAGAATCTCATTCTCCTTTAGAATAATCCAGGATTTTCGTGCTCAAGTATTCTCCTCCTCGATCACATCAAAGGACATAATACTTATACCCGTATTTTGGTTTTCTACTTCTAACTTATATTCTGTGAATATCTCAAAAGGTTCGGACTTGTGTTTCAACAGGAACATATGTCTGAATCTTGAGAGATTATCAGAGAATGTAACGAAGTACAAAGAACCAGTCCTGGCATATGTAGACAGGGGACCTAACATACATCAACATATATCATCCCAAGAGTTCACTAACTCTTTCTCTGTTTCCAGTAAACAGAGCTATGGTCATCTTATCTCTGTGACATGACTCGCAAGTTTCATAAGATGTAAATTCAAACTGATTTAAATATGCATCTACATGTAACTTCAGCTAGTCGGGTCGCATTGATATGACCTAGTCTACAATGCCTCAAGAAGGATTCGTTCATTTCTGAATTCTTTCTCTTTTGTGTGTTCAGTATACTAAAGAACTGTAGTTTGATTTAGAACATCAATGCTTTTAGATAACGTGCCTGAACCGATCAACTTTTGATATAGGAAATGTTCAAAACATTATCCAACAATACAAAATTTTATCATTTCTTTACTAATAAAGAGACTGATATGATTTTGTATATCAGGTTCGGTATCTAATAATATTCGTTCAGAATCAATGTATTTGGATTACAGGGTGACAGTGACCAACAGACTTGGCTGCAACTCTTGCCCCGTTTTCTGCCTCATGAAACTTATCACCCGTTCTCAGTCCTCTACCTTTCTGTAGCCCTATGTAACATATTACATATCTGGGATCCTGATCTGGTATCACATACCCAGGACGTAAAGGATACTGAGAAACAGTTCTGTATAATGAACATACCCGAAGATGATGCATCAGCATGCACTCTCTTCGTTTGGGCGGCATAGGAATTCTGGTAATCCCCAATTTTCTGCTCTGTCTTATAACAATTATAAGTTGGAGCGGGACCAACGTTCCCCAGCTCAGTATAACAAGCGGGTTCGGTCAATAATCCGTTTTATTATCTTGATTAAGGCGTGACATGGTCGCTACCTGGAGAGAGAGAGAAGAAAACACTCAGCGTATGCTCCTGCAAGAATAGATTGGTTATTATTTTATCTAATCAGGATGGCTCCCACTACTTTTTATCAAATCTTCCTTCAAACCTAAAAAGGAAAGACTAGCCGGGATTAATTACACACTACAAGTTCGCCAATCTTTCAGCCAGGCCAGTGTCGGTACTTTGAGGGAGGTCCCCCGTGCTTTCGCACGAACCTAATTAATGTAAACCTTGTTTTCCCAGAGGCGTAACCCCGTTGACACCTTTCTAGATACCTACTTGATCGGCTAATTGTAATATGTAAAACTCTCCCAGGAGTAACTCTTACTCGCAGCGGGTATCGGGATCCAACTATCTCATAGAAGGTATGCAATCTCATTGCAAATTTCAACACTTGAAATTCCCGATAATATTTTGCCCCTAGCGTCCTATGACCTTGACAGAGGTCAACAAACCATAGGCTGCTAGTCAAGTTCAACCCGTCATTTCCTGATTGAAGTAAACCCACCCGCACGACCCTTGACAGAGGTCAACAAGGTCGCACGACTACCCTAAATCAATCACATCATATGCTTATGCAGATAAGCACTAATCAGCTACCGCACACTACGCCTTGACAGAGGTCAACAAACGCAGCACGAATACTAACCAGTACATATCTGAAATGACGGAGGGCTACGACAGGTTTTTCTGAAAACCTATTGCGTAATGAACTTGATATCGTTGTAGAATCAAATGATTTTAAAATGGAGTGCTTTTGAGGCTTTTCTAGTTTTGCTAAAGGAGTCACTCCCGGTGAAGGGATCGTCGGTCCTTTCCTCGTCGAATGAGGTGCGGGATATATCACATATATCACTGTGCAAAGCAAAAACACTTAAAAGCAATCAAAAGACAAACCGAGTGTGTAGCATCTGCCAGTTATTGCTAAAGGAGTCACTCCCGGTGAAGGGATCTCGGTCCTTTCCTCATCGAATAAGGTGCAGGATATATCATATATACCTCTGTGCAAAGCAAGAATTGTAGCTACCTGTTTTATTTTGAAATTCGATTCTACAACATCTTAGGTTTCTTTTATTTCATTAATCACATTAATGAAGTCCCATCATTTAAATACCTAAACATCACAGATAAATACGACGTACACTTATGCCATCCGCATTCGCCTCGATGTCCCCTCGTGCACCGTTAGGTTAGGTAACTAACGGCAGAGCGGGGCAGGGCTAGCGCGGGTGTAAAACATAACTAACGTCTATATAATATATCATATATACTATATACAATATCTATCACAGAACATCACATGATCACATCACAGATATCGCAGCAGAAGAAACATATGAAATATTGGATATACTAGGACGTCCGTGTTTTCAATACGAGCCTGTATAAAACATGGATTCCACGGTCGTGATGAATAGCCAATCCCACACCCCTAGACCCCTACGAGAGCGGCAAGTAACCCTACCAATTCTAGAGTTAGGAGGCCCGGACTCGACTCCTCGAGTTGGTCTCCCTCTGGACCCCAGAACCCGGTTACTTGTGCTCCCCTCCTTGGGTCTATCCTAGTGCGGAAAAGTAAATAATATACAAAGGGTGACATCTTCCGCAACCTGGAAGTGCCCCAATAAAAGAATATTACATACAAGTTTTTATATAAATGAAAATGAAAAACACTCATCTCACATAAAAACCCCCCGGCTATTCAAACACGACGATCCAATATAACATATCCAGCAACACATAACATCACATGTCATCAACGTAAGTAAATATGCGCATCCCAATTGTCGTTGACATATAGCAACGAAACCGGCGATATCACATATTACACTTACGGTCACAGAAAAGAAAATGTAAAACTACAACAGTTGGAATCCGCAATCTGCATAGACATCGCATGCCTAATCAAATGAATACCTTAGACATCGCATGCCTAACTATTATAAACCCCGCATTTTAGTCTCAAAATCGAAAACACTTTTCAATATCAAGTCGGGAAATTCAACAAGATTCCCGACATCCTGATCGAATGCTCGTCGCAAACTTTAGTAGACGGCCGCACCCCCAATACCGTCGACAAAGTGCACCAAGGCGGAACACCGCTGCCGCGAGCACCCGAACGGACGCTTTCGGCGACGGGGTTCTCCTACAATCACTTGGTCGGGGCTATGGAGTGAGGCTGTCTATTAAGTTTACCCGGCGAGTATCCGCGTACGCTACGTGATTGCGACGGACTTTTGATCACATCAAAATTCCGTGGCAACCGATCAAGTGAGACTAAACCGCTAGATTTATAACATTCATTCAGTTATCTCATAACTAATTGTGAATTCCAATTATTGTATCCCATTCCAGATAAATAGAAAATGTTAAACTTTCCGATCGAACAATCGAATACCCAAGTTTTCCCGATACAGATCAACATATGAAATAAGTTCAAAAACATTCACTTCGTGCCTCAGTACCAACGGTCCAGCCGTAGAAGGGTCAAGCCAACGCCTCACATGTGGCACGCCGTACTGCCCCAAACCCGAAGGTTCAAAGGGCGGTTCAAGACGGTCACATAATCGAGTTAAGGTTTGTTGTCTTCTAGAGGGACCATCGCGTTACTTGCACTACTTAGAACGTCTTTAAACCTCGGAAAAATCCAACACTTGGAAATTTTCCGACAGGGAAAAATTGGGTATTTTTATCCGGTCGAACTTTTTTAACATATTCTAAAATTATCCGGAAAAACACATAGACAAAATTTGACAATCCGATCGAATGTACGAACTCCCAATACAACCCAAAATACTCAACTCATGATTTCAGATTAAAAATTCCCAGGAAAACCAGCACTGCCAAATAGGAATTACTGTGCAAAATTTAATGGGAGAAGAGACAAAAGGGCCGCGGAACCGCCGCATTAGCGTGCTAATGCCGCGGTTCCGCCGCACTTTTATGGAGTTAGGTCATCGAACTTCACAGTAATTCTTATAAATTCCTGCTGGTTTTTCTGCATATTTTTAATTCTGGAAAAAACCCGATTTTCAAAAATGTCCAGAGAGCAAATTCCAATTAGGGTTTCGGGTCGATCGGGTTTCAAACTTCGTCTACGCATCGCCTAAGGCTCTAGCTAGGCTCTGATACCACTGTAGGGTTCCTAGGCACTCTCAAGAGGTCTCACAAGGTATCAACCATGCCAATTTCAAAGATTACGGTGCCGAGAAACCCTAGACTACGGATCGTTGGCTAGAATTTTAGGCGACAAAGCAAACTAGTTAACACTTAACTACAAGAATACGGAAATACAACCTTTGTAGATCCGGTCCTCCACCTCCACGGCTCCGTGATGAGGTCCTCTCCGCTGTCCAAATGCAATCCCGGGCTCTAGCGTCGGCTTCATCGGAGAAGAAGCGGGCTAGGTCATCGACGACGATGCCGAAGATGATCTACGTCGAGGCATCGCTAGATCAAGCTCCAACTTCACCAAGTCAAGAAAACTTGTGAAGGAAACACACTCTACTACTTGGCAAGAGGTAGAGGATGAAGAAATAGGAAGTGGGTTCACTTTAGAATTGGATTTCTCACCCTTTTTCATCAATCACCATTGATGAAGTGAAGCTTTCTTCATCAAAGAAGATGAAGAAGAAGAAGAATAATCTTATGATGAGTATTATCCTCAAAGAAAATAATATGAATACTTATCATAATATAACCATGGTCAAGTGTAGAGAATAAATCATGGTTGAGTGGAATGGTTAGGGTTAAGCATGAGACAAAATGGTCACAAAGTCAAAGCTTCATGAAACTTCAACTAGCATCCAAAGAAAGCCACCATTCATTTATTTTGCAAAATAAATAAACAAAATAAATAAATGATAAGCAAAACCCTAATCATCATCTTAACCATGGTTTAATTCTATACACTAAACCAAAGAAGCAAGTATCATCAAACATGATACAAACTTGTGCACAAAAAATATATCACATATACAATGTGCACAAACAAGTGAGAAAATCCATTTAAAAATGAACCAATACTAGTTAATGTAAATTAATATATCAAATATATAATTATACATTAAATCATTAAATCAACACTTGATTTAACGATCCGGTCATATCGCATATAACCGACTAGTATCCAATGTATCGGCTTATCGAATCAATCCTCGATTCGATAACTAGGTTATATCGCATACAACCATTCGACACATTCATCGCGAGAATGAAATACGGTATCACATACACGCATTATTCTCGGTCCCGCACATATCTCATATGCGCTCCTATTTCGTTTCGCTTGAGCCAGGAAACCTCTGTGTAGGACTCTAAAGACTCGTCAATACGCCGGCAGCAGGTGATGATCATATCAACCACCCACAAGCCGCAAGCGGTCTGCTAAACGTAACGGCCACCCGGGTATTGAGCGATTAGAAGATCGACGAGCAAGCCCGCTCACACTCCAGTGAATCCAACCAGTAACACTACCGTACAGTCCGGTCTGATCGTCTGATCTGTCGCATATCTCGCCTACGGGTGGTAAACGTCAGACCCCAATAGCTCGATAAGTCGTGTCGATATGAGGTCTATAACAGTTCGAGAAACTACTGGTAACACTTACCAGTAAATCTCAGCAACCCTGGCCAGGGATTTCCGGTTATAGCCAATCGAACACAGCGCAACATCAACCCCCTATACCGGGAGAGACGAATCCCCTCCTATCGCTCATTGCCTCCATGTGACTCGGAACTGTACCCAAAAACCACCTTTTTGCACGCCCTCTTGGACGTGGTAAGATGGAAATCAAAGCACAGTGGGAACCACATAAGACTCTATGACGATCTCGGGTCAACAGACTACTCTGTACCAGTGTCACCAGAGAACTGCCATCTGACGTAAGGTATAATACCATCTGGGAGTTCTCGGCGAGTCCGTCCAGTGTACCCAGTCTCCACTGAGCACCCGTATATCATCTCTGATGTCAAACACCAATGGATATGGGATCATCCATCGCCCATCTGTATGGGTCGAGAAGGTACACGCTAGTCTACTCTGGTATATCGATGCCCCGTCTCGATATACCCACGACTAGGGATTTTGAAGGATGTACTTATGGACTACCATGTCCCCACTAGTATGATCCGCATCATAGTCCAGGTAGTCAAGTACACATCCTAAGGGCTTTACCAACATGTAACAGAGAGACAATCAGTGTACACGTTAAGGTAAAGATCAACCAGATAGCATACTATCATGTCGAGCAAGAAAGTCCTCCCTATATGCGTCCTAGCATCCACTACAATATACATCCTATGTACAGTAATGGCCTCTAGGGCATACATATAACTAACAGACACATCTACAGCCTGGAGACCAACAACGATGTGCCTCCTCATTCCAGCAGGACACAGATGTTACACCATCAAACGGAGCCACGGCATAGTCCTTAGTTCCAAATCTCGACGGTTCACAGACAACCTAGAGACCATCTCAGCATTCGTCTCATTACAGCAGACGAGATGTCAATAATGGCGTTCCTTCACAGTCCAGCAGGATGCAGATGCAACGTCAACAAAAGACCTCACGGTCGAAACAAAGAGGAGCGACGGCCAAATCCCAGCTCCACCTCAGCATTTTTCTCAATACAGCAGAAGAGATGTCAACAATGGCGTTCCTTCACAGTCTAGCAGGATGCAGATGCAACGTCAACAAAAGACCTCACGGTCGAAACAAAGCGGAGCGACGGCAAAATCCCAGCTCCACCTCAGCAATCGTCTCGATACAGCAGACGAGATGTCAACAATGGCGTTCCTTCTCAGTCCAACAGGATGCAGATGCAACGTCAACAAAAGACCTCATGGTCGAAACAAAGCGGAGCGATGGCAAAATCCTAGCTCCACCTCAGCATTCATCTCGATACAGCAGACGAGATGTCAACAACGGCGTTCCTTCACAGTCCAACAGGATGCAGATGCAACGTCAACAAAAGACCTCACGGTCGAAACAAAGCGGAGCGACGGCAAAATCCCAGCTCCACCTCAGCATTCGTCTCGTTACAGCGGACGCGATGTCAACAACGGCGTTCCTTCACGGTCCATCAGGATGCAGATGCAACGTCAACAAAAGACCTCATGGTCAAAACAAAGCGGAGTGACGGCAAAATCCCAGCTCCACCTCAGCATTCGTCTCGTTACAGCAGACGCAATGTCAACAACGGCATTCCCTCGCAATCCAGCACAATGCATTTGCAACTTCAGCGAAAGACCCTATGGTCGAAACAAAGCGGAGTGACGGCAAAATCCCAGCTCTACCACGACATTCGTCTCGATACAGCAGACGCAGTGCCAGCAAACGAAACGAAGGCCAAATTCCTAGCTTCAGGGTCTTGAAGGCAACTCATATAAAATCTGAAAGACCATCGGAGATCATCCCACATCAGCACGGAGTGGTCACTACCTCGACGTTCATCTTGATACAGCAAACGAGATGTCACTACGGCGTCCTTCCTCCAACAGGATTCGGACACGCCAAAGCAAACGAAGCAAAGGCCAAATTCCTAGCTTCAGGGTCTTGACGGTAACTCATATAAAACCTGAAAGACTATCGGAGATCATCCCACATCAGCGCGGAGTGGTCACCACCTCGACGTTCGTCTCGATACAGTAGACGAGATGTCACTACGGCGTCCTTTCTCCAACAGGATTCGGACATGCCAAAGCAAATGAAGCGAAGGCCAAATTCCTAGCTTCAGGATCTTGACGGTAACTGATATAAAACCTGAAAGACTATCGGAGATCATCCCACATCAGCACGGAGTGGTCACCACCTCGACGTTCGTCTCGATACAGCAGACGAGATGTCACTACGGCGTCTTTCCTCCAACAGGATTCGGACACGCCAAAGCAAATGAAGCGAAGGCCAAATTCCTAGCTTCAGGGTCTTGACGGTAACTCATATAAAACCTGAAAGACTATCGGAGATCATCCCACATCAGCATGGAGTGGTCACCACCTCGACGTTCGTCTCGATACAGCAGACGAGATGTCACTACGGCGTCCTTCTTCCAACAGGATTCAGACACGCCAAAGCAAACGAAGCAAAGGCCAAATTCCTAGCTTCAGGGTCTTGACGGTAACTCATATAAAACCTGAAAGACCATCGGAGATCATCCCACACCAGCGCGGAGTGGTCACCACCTCGACGTTCGTCTCGATACAGCGGACGAGATGTCGCCCCAGCGTTCTTCCTCCAGCAGGGTTCAGACGCGATAATCAAACAATGGAGCCACGGCAAAATTCCCA
This sequence comes from Agapanthus africanus, assembly GCA_030015575.1. Taxonomy (NCBI): domain Eukaryota; kingdom Viridiplantae; phylum Streptophyta; class Magnoliopsida; order Asparagales; family Amaryllidaceae; genus Agapanthus; species Agapanthus africanus. Next base: position 984,532,856 of record CM057338.1, read on the forward strand.
GCTCCAAACCTCGACGGTTCACCAACAACCTAGAGACAACCGCGACATTCGTCTCGATACAGCATACGCAGTGCCAGCAAACGAAGCAAAGGCCAAATTCCTAGCTTCAGGGTCTTGACGGAAACTCATATAAAACCTGAAAGACTATCGGAGATCATCCCACACCAGCGCGGAGTGGTTATGACTCATCGGGGCTCTCCAAAATGAGCCTAACCTCAAGTAAAAAGCGGCATGGAAAAATTTCTAACGCTTGCTCTTCTGACGGTCAAACCGCCTAGGAAGATTGCTTGAAGATGTCTTGTCCAGACCCGAAGGGATCAGAGACACGACAGTCGCAAGGCTGCTCGAACAGCAAGATTCCCTATCGAGAAATACATCAGCCAACGCGACGGTACGACAGATAAAATCCTAGTACCACAGACCCTAACTGTGACGTTAGGACATTCTTGCGAGAACTTCTCGATTTGTCTCGACTCATAAGGCAAAGCCTTAGGCAATGGGGATTAAAAAAACTGTTTCCTAAGCACTAGGGCCCTGCAAGTCAGTCCAAGATGGACTCTTGCATACTATTCACGGGTCACACTCTCCGAAGTCGAACATCGACAAAGAGGGAAACAACCACTTACAAGTCCTCTCGACTTGTAAGCGGGAAAAATTCTCTTGTGAGATCCTTACGACTCTCAAGAGAAAATGCACACTTAGGATTCCTCACAATTCCTAGGGAGAAAATACACCTGCAGGATCCTCTGGACTCGTAGGGAGAAAAGTCTTTATGAGACCCTCACAGCTCATAAAGTTGAAAAGTCTTAGGTGGCAGATCCTAACCATGTCTCCTAAGCCATCATTGCCCTACAAAGAAGTCAAGATGGACTATCTATGGGCCACACTCCCCGAAGTCAAACATCGACAAGGAGGGAAACAATCACTTATGAGTCTTCTCGACTTGTAAGGGAGAAAATTCTCTTGTGAGATCCTTACGACTCTCAAGGGAAAACGCACTTAGGAGTCCCCACGACCCATAAGGAGAAAATACACCTGCGGGATCCTCTCGACCTGTAGGGAGAAAAAAACCTTCTTGAGACCCTTACGGCTCATGAAGATGAAAAAAGTCTTAGGTTACAAGAACCCTAAACTTGTCTCCTAATCCATCAATTCTATTGCCATGTGTAACTCTGCACTAATTCACCCACGTACATACTTACGTGGGCAAAGTAGTGGGAGGCATTTGTTCCCGCCAAAAAAATTCTGCGCAAAGAGCCTAAGGTATCAAATGGCAGCGGTACGCTTAAAAAAATGCGAACCAGTATTTTCCGGGCTGTATTTTAACAAACTCTCGAATGAGAAACAGCTAAATTCTGATGTAATCGAAAGCGTCTCGAAAACTCCTTCGATTTGATATATTATGGACATCATAATTCATCCGGGATCAAAAGTTATGAGGCATCAAGTGCCCACACGTGACCATTTACAGGCAAAGCCTGTAAGCACTTAATAAAATAAATAATTAAAAGGGGTCATGTGACCACACGTGATGGGCCTTTAAACCCACTGAAAGGAATTAAAAAATATTATAAAATAGCAAGGAATACCCCAATGGGGCATCACGTGCCCACACGTGACCAAAGGTCACGTGTAGACACGTGATGGGTTCCTAAGCTCTCTTAATTAATAGAATTAAATTCTAATTAAATAATTAATCAGTGAGGTCACGTGCTAACACGTGATGGGCTCTTAGACCCTCTGAAATAATAAGAATTAAATTCCAACAATGGGGTCACGTGTCAACACGTGATAGGCCTTTAAACTCACTGAAAAGAATTAAAAGTATAATAAAATAACAAGGAAAAACCCCAATGGGGCATCACATGCTCACACGTGACAAAGGGTCACGTGCTGACACGTGATAATTCCTGAGTTTTTTAAAACAACAGAATTAAATGCTTAACGAGGGGGTCACGTGTCAACACGTGATGGGATCCTAAAATCTCTGAAATAATAGAATTAAATTCTAATTAAGGGAAATCAAAAACCCTAACTGGAAAAATATTTCTTTAAATCTTTCCAAACAAAAAGATTGTGCTCTGTAAAATGGAGCACCGTTGGATTAAAAATTCAATGGTGATTAAAAATCACCAATTTATAGAAAGATTCTATAGGAGAATCAAAATGAATACAAAATGTTTTTATTCATAAGTGGATAAAAAAATGATAATAAAGAAAATACAATGAAGAAAAAAGTCTTTAAACCGGTGGACGACATAATAAGCTCCTCAATTTATCGCTCTTCCGCTGGGCCTCGGCTTCAAGCTTGGTTATTGCCACAAGACGGGTCTCCGCCTGAGACTGTTGGGTCTGATACGAGACGAACCGGCTCTTGAACTCCCTTTCAGTTGCCTCATAAGCTTCAACCATCTCACGGGTAAAGATGACGGCTTTGTCGAGAGCGACCACTTCAGTGATAGCTTCTTGAAGTACTCGCCAGATTTCATATGCATGGGTGGTCTTGGTAGTGAGCTGAGCTTGATGTTCCCCCAAAGCACTCGAGGCCAGTTCCCTCTCTGAGAATTTCTGGTTAAGCCTCTTCTCACATGATTGTAGATTTGCGGCGCACCGTTCAATCAACCCATGCAAGCTCGTCTTTGCATCCACGACCTCTGAGGGAAGACGTGTGCACTCAAGACCATGCAAGCAAGCATCCACTCGACGACAGAACTCGATCCAGACATACACCAATGTTTCATTATGGTAAGTGGCAAGAAAAGTCAGAGAAATGTTGGCTTCGGCAGCAAATTCTTTGGCTGTGATCGAACTACTAGCACGAAGATCTTCGATAAGAGCCGACAAGAAGTGAAGGCTTTGCTTCACCATCCGTTCAGATGCGCGTCGGGTATAAGGGCCTGGTGGCATAATGATGCGAGACTCCAGCGGGGTAAGAGCGGGCAAGGCTGTCAAGATCCATGAACAATCTGTGAGATTTACACCCAAAGAATATATAAAGCAACGTCAAAAGCCTACTTACCCACAATCATGCAAGGAGGATTGGACAGATCTCCAGGCCCGTCGAGGATCTCAACTTCGTCATCAGCTTCCAGAACTGCAGAAGACATATCAATATAATTATACGAAATAATGATAATACAATGAAGGGGTCAAATAACACCAACCTTGCCCAGAAGAGAGGATGATGCTTTGCGGGGATATTGCCTGTGGGGCGGCCATCTCGAGCAGACGCTGAAAGGACTTTCTGGGAGATAAATCCACGATGGACGCCGCCAATCCTCGCAATTCTGAAAAAATAGAAAGAGTCAGATAATAGAGAAATCATTAAAGCAAAGTATAGAAGACTACCTTCGATGCTCCTCCCGCTTTGAACTGGAGGGATAGCAACTTCGGCAACCTCCTCCGTACCCTCAGGCACATCACCGGGACGTGTGCTGGCGTAGCAGCTTCCAGTCGCGAAACGACATCTACCATTTCTGGCTCTAAAGAGGGAACAATGGCCAAGGCGGTGCTTTCTACAACCTTCGAGACGCCACCGGAAAGATCCATCGGGTCTATGACCGGCAAGGTCGCCTCTACGGAAAGTATAGACGATGGAGAAGTGGAGGCCATCACCGTGAGCTCTAAGATAGAGCCAACTACTTTGACAATCTCTCCTACACCTTTCAGTGCGTCCTCAGAGACATCCATAGGATCCGTGGCCAATGAGGCCACCTCCACTGAAGGAATTGACACCGAAGGGACAGAGGCTATCATCGGAAGCTCCGCAACAAGGATAGCAGCTATAACAATCCCCTCCACACCTGCCGGTGTCTCATCAGAGACATTTGTAGAACCCACGGTCGGGGCACGACTTGGGCTCAAATCTTCTGTCATCGCCGAAGTCCCTGTAAAATTTTCACAAAAGATAAGGAGATATAAAAAGCGATACAAATTATTTGCCGAAAGAAAAATACGAAAAGCACATATACCGAAGCGCCAGGATGCTTCTAGTATGGCTTTTTCAAGCCGTCGTTCCTTCCTGAGGAAGTGTGATCGCCGGGGCTCGAATGCAGATTCATGGCCACCGGTCTTCAATGCTAGCTCATCTTCGGAAGCGGCTGAGATAGGCTGCTTGAGGGCTATCTCATCTTCCCATCGCAGGGGACCCATATGTACCCTCTATAGTGATGGCGGATCTTCATAGAATATGACGGGAGGATAAGGTTTCTTCGGGACACTCACGTTCTCAGTTTGTCTTGTGAGCGCCTTATAGCCTCAGCCAATTGTGCGGCTTCCTCAGCAGAGGAACCCGGAAAGAGAAGACCATCATCCGGCTCTTGCATGGATATTGGTTCGTCATGAACGATAGGCTCAGATTCCAGCAAAAGGTCAAGTAGACCGGTGACCGTCTTCTTTCTCCTCTTCGACCCGGAATTAACGCTGGAAGAAGATCGCTTCCTTCCCTTCGGCTCTTTGGTGCGACATTGGCCCACTTCGCCTCCACTATCCCCTTTTGGTGACACCACTGCTGATAGCGTCACCACTAATGGCACTGCCGCTGGCGCTTCGGCGGAAGCCTTTGCTTGAACTCTAGTGCGCATTGGCATCCCTACAGTAGGAGGAATCGATTCGGTTTCTGCGACTTGCGAGATAAGGACTACGCCGCCATCCCTCAAGAGAGGGTGAATGATTGACCGCGGTCGCAACAGAATGCTTGCAGCTTAGGTTAGAGCAGGAATCGTATACTCAAATAGTACCCGCCTTTCCTCAGCAATAACAGGACCGACCCGGTGACGATACCAGCCCATAAAGGACCCCACAGGCCTTAGAAGATAGTCAGGTTCTAGGATCATGAACACAGAACTAGTGTTCAACCGCATGAAGTGATGAATGACGTCGCAAATAAGTCCCAGAGAGGAGGTAGGCTCAACCAAAAACGCTTCGAAGGGGACACCCTGATTATAGCCCAATTGCCGAGCGAAGCGGTGCGGATTATACCGCATGAGGAGAGCCATATCATTCCGGCGGAACACCAAATAGCCCGGCATAATCGAATACAAATGCATGATCTCCTTAGGCTTTAAAGATGGTGCTCCCCCTTTCGACAAGTCGAATAGCTATTGGATGGGCCCTGCCGGGGCAGAAAGAACTCGATCAGTAAACACCATCCCACCTTCATTAGCATATGTACTGAGCAGAACACGGAGGGCCCCTAGTTGAGTTGGATCGGAAGCGGAAGCATCCACCAATCTCATAACTCGATGGAAGGTGTATGAGTCATAGAAGTTCGGCCGTCGATGTGCTGCGAGTGCCCCCAGCATATGCATTTCGATCCAAGATGTAAAGTAATGAAGGGGGAGATTCACAACATCTACACCTGGAGTCAAAGTGTTGGCCACAACACTTAACCCGTGATAAAGGTGCGATAGTCCCGCGATGCCAACGGCCAACTTTGCCCCTTCAGCTGCACGATGGGCGGGGTAGAAAGCGGAGGCTCTCATGAAGCGTCGGTGCGACGGTATCGCAAACCAATTGAGCCAAAGGCTAATAAAGCCGACGAAGAAGGTCTCTTCGTCTATGCCAGGGGTCGCAATTGCATCAATAGGCGCGGCCGACGTGGTTGGAATATAAAACTACGGTAAATCTTTTTCTTTGGCCGGCAGTTTGTCCAAACCAAACCCAAAAGGGTTGTCGATACTCGCAAACTTCGGGGCCTCCTTGGATAGAGCATCCTCCCGGATAAAGCAGGAAATGAAGCTCTTGAAAGTGATGCCCTGCCTCTCTTACTTCGCAAACAATCTGCCGAAAATACCCAGGCCTTGATCAGACTGGGATACTTGTGACGGACGGCGGTTTCGGTCGTCAGGCCGTCAAGCGTAGCCGGCATGGTGAAGAAAACATATTCATCACGAAGCAGCAATTCCTCGTAATGCTCCCCCTGATGGGCAATCCTGAAATCTCACGGAATTCATCCAATGAAATAGTCACCTCTCGATCTCCTAGGAGGAAGGTGTTGGTAGGTAGATTCCACTGGTTTAAGAAGGCTTTGATCCACCAGACGTGAGGAGCCTGGTAATGGAAGAGCGGTGCATATACTGCCTGATATAGCTCGACCTTCTGCAGCCTTGCGCGGTGGGCGGAAAGAATATAGCGAGCCTAAATAAGTTAGCTCACTTGGTGCCGGGGAGTAACGCTCACTTTATAGACCTGCCCCAAGGTCGAGCTTCACCTTGACAAATCCGACGCCCCAAGATGTCTTTAGCCGGCAAGGGCTAGTTGGATATCCCGGGTGTAGAGGGCTCCAGCCGGCTCGAAGAAGTCCAATTGGTCACCTCCACCACATAAGCAGTCTGTGGGCGTTCCATCGGCAGTATAGGACGAAGAGGTTCCGTTGGCTCTTCGCAAATAAAACTTCGGCGCCCCCGGATGATGTGGCCATACCAAGTGCCCCATAAGAGCAGACTTGTTCAGTCTTTATCATGAGCTCTGATCATCGCCATTGCCTCTTCATCCGACGGCGATTGTGGAAAGGTGGCATCCGAGCGGGTGCAAGGGAAATAAGGAAGAGAAGCCATTGTTCCTGAAATAAGGAAAAGAAGAAGCATTAGTGAAACCCTTGCACATACATACATACATACATACATATATATATATATATATAAAATAACTAAAGGAAACAACAAGAAATCTGTCTTGCGGGACCACTGCCTACAAAACACATGGAACCCACAAAATCAATATGGCGGCTCACTAATGATGAGACGGGGCAGTCATTGTGAGAATCAAGAAGATCCTCATTAAATAGGCATTGGAGTTCAAAAAAACTCTTGGGAAAACAAGTTCTGTTAAGCACGCAACAAATTCAAATTTGTGTGAATAAGAGTAAAACCCTATGAAAAGATTCTCAAGAACACTAGGACATAAAATTCCTAAAGGGTCCTCCTGATCTTTCAGAGCTAAGCTCTTTAATTTAGGAATTAAATTCCTTTTATATGATGGAATTAAATTCCAGAAACTCACAAAAAACATATATGAGAAATGAAATCCCATGAATCCTCAAAAATAGAAGTGAATGTTCGAGATATGGAAGTTTACTACTTAAAGATCACATCTTTTGGATCCCTAAGAGGATGGGTTTCTGAGGAGAGCAAAGCTCTCATGATGGATTTAAAATCCAGAAATTTTTTTGTTCAAAAAGGAAAGTTTTCTGATGTACAAAAGCTTTACCTTAAAAGGGTTTCTTTTGACAGAGTTTAACTCTGGAATTACAATGGCAGAGAACAAAGTTCTGAGGAAGAGAATTAAATTCTTAAAGAAAAACGAAGAAGGAAGAAGATAAAGGAAACAGTGATTGTGTAAGAAACTAAACCCTTGCATTTATAAGACGCGACAGGGGCGGTTCATCTTCCCGTTTCCCTAGACAATCCAACGGCTATAAAGGTGACAGCGTTGCACCCACATGAGAACAACGTTGTGGGGGCATTTGTTCCCTTACGGAAAATAAATAAATAAATAGAGCAACGGGAAAAAGTCCCCAAGTGAAGCATCACGTGCTCACACATGATAGGCGCTGCGCTTGACAAAATTAAACCAAAATTGGGTCTCACGTGCAGACACGTGACCGCTATAGGCAAAGTATATAGGCGCCTGAATAAAGCAAACAATTGGACAAAAAAAACTTACATGATAACACGTGACAGCTTTTTGTGGGCTTAATTTAGCGGGGTCATGTGCTACACGTTATAGACTCCTATGCTTTCTGAACCGATAGAAGTAAATTATAATTAAAAGGGACTAAAAGCCTTATTTGGAAAATATTTCCTTGGATCTTTCTAAACAAGAAAGATTACGCTCTGTAAAACAGAGCGCCGTTGGATTAAAGATCCAATGGTGATTAAAAAATCACCAATCTATAGAAAGATTCTGTGCAAGGAAATATCTTCCTAAACTTGTTAAGAACAAAAAAAAATATCTTCTGTAAAACAGAAGTCTTTGGATTAAAAATCCGACGGTAAATAAAATTCACCGAGTGATCTAAAGGATCATGTTGGTTGATTAGAAAATTAATCAAAATCTTTCAATGAGAGATTTTCTAAACAAATTGATTCCCTTCTTTCTCCTATAAATAAGAGCAAAGAAACACAAAGAAAAAAGAAGAAAAGAGAGAGAGAGAACCCCCTCCTTGTAAGAAAAAGAAAAGAGAATTTAATTCTCCAGAGAGAAGAAGATCTCCTCAAGGAAAAGAAACCCTAGGTAAGAGAAAGAACAAAAAACAGAACCTCTTACCTCTTCTTCATATTCACAAGAGTTTAACTCTTCTAAAAAGAACTTTGTTCTTCCTCTGCTTGAAGATCCGCAGAAGCAGACCTCCCCACAAGTTGAGAATTTAATTCTCATCGGGGAGATCTGTTATGCAGATTCAAAACTTAGGAGGAGAATAGAGTCCAAAGAATTTAATTCTTATAACAGAACATCTAGGAATTTAATTCCTCTAAATAAAACTAGGGTTTAACCCTACAAAAGAATTTAATTCTTATTAAAGATGGGACTTGAAGGTCTCAAAACTCAAAATCTCCATGCATGTAAAAAAGAAGATTAGCACCCAAACATGATCACGTGTTCCCACGTGAGCACCCGTATTGAACAAGAGAAAACAAATGAGATCAGGTCACGTGCTTCTACGTGACCCCTGAACAAGCCCTTCAGAAGAAAAAGGGGGAATAAACCCAAGGCAGTTTCTATTTTAGGGCGTCTCATGTGACATCACGTGACCCCTTAATAGTACTTAGCACTTTCAGAACAAAAGAGAGTAAAACAAATACAGCTTTCATTCTCTGGGGCGCCTCACGTAATCTCACGTGACCTGATAGTGCTCAGCACTCAGAAAAGAATGAGAGAACTAATCCAAAGAAGCTCTGCCAATTTTCAAGCGCCTCATGTGACCCCACGTGAGCGCCTCAAATTTTTAGTGTTCAACACTATTTTAAGCGCCTCATGTGGGAACACGTGGGCGCCGAACATACTCTAGTGTTTAACACTATAATGAGGCTGATCTTAGCCCAAATCAGCTAGGTTTTCTAAAGCCAAAATCTCTTTTAACTGAGCCCACATTATACTCAGGTCTTCTAAAATTAGTCATGTCAGATGGCATTCAAAGTAATGTTCATCCCATTCCCTCTCAATCTGACATTTGGTTCAAGGGTACATCTCTTTACACCTCTGATACATGTCGTTGTAATTCTTCAATGTCTTCAGAGAGGTGGTGGGTCCCGACGATCAATAACTATCTGGTGCATTTCCAAACCCATGGTTACATCTAAACTCTGGACCGTAATGTCCTTAAACTAACTGTGGACCGTAATGTCCTTAAACTAACTGCGGACCATGACGTCCTTAAACTGAACTTTATGGACTATGATGTCCATAAACTGAAAATCCTATAGACTATGATGTCTTTAAACTTCACGGACTATGACGTACTTAAACTCATAGACTATGACGTCCTTAAACTTATGGATCGTGAAGTCCGTAAACTACATTCTACGGACGATGACGTCCTTAAACTCATGGACTATGACGTCCTTAAACTTATGGACTGCAATGTCTCTAAACTAAAACGATAGAGTCCAAATACTCTTTCGTTGGATCTAAGTGATCCTAAAACTTGTTAAGTAGATCTTAGTCTAAAATTAGGCTAACGTATCCTCAACAAATGTTTAAGTTGATCTTAATCTAAAACAAGATTAATGATCTTTAAACCAACCCAAACCAAAATCTAAGAAAATACGGATTTGGACAAATCCACGCCCTACGGGCGACAATATACATTAGTCTCCATATACGATCCACGGGCAACCAAAACTAAAACAAACACACACGACACGAAGTAACCATCTGGAGAAGGAGAATGTGGTTACCGCTATGCGATAGCGTAATTAACTGCAGGGGCTTGCGCCTGCAGGGAAGAGCGTCCCCACAATAAAAAACCCCTCGTACATGAGGAGCAATCTGACGAAATTTGCTACAACGGCCGCATCTGTCTAAACCCCCGATACATGGTGCCATTAATCAACTTGGCATTTTCGGAGAGGCGGATGGATAAAACCAAATAGCATTTGTCCCCAAAATTCAGGCCAGACGTCCCAACGTTCCGGTCGCGTCTTTCGGCGGAGAACACAACTTAATACAAGACAATACAATTTACAATACAATACAAACAATACAATCAAGATATCGCGGGGTTTAAGGGATAGATTGGTACGGAAGGTGTTAAAAGTGGCACGAGACTGCAACCATCAAGACACTTAACTTGAATTCAATTGTCGTTGTTCCGGGTTTTATCACGGAGCCTTGTACTTTTGATTCCGTTCACCTTAGTCTCTGGTCTATTAAGACTCCTCTCGTATACACTGGCCTCTTCTGTACCAAGCTACAAGCAGCAGCGTTAACACTAAATACAACATTATAACAATATAATACAACTTTAAAAGCTGCACCCTCTCTCTCTATGTCTATTCTACTTCTCCCTTATCTTTGGGACTTACCGAGTGATTGTTCGCTGACGACGTTCCTTCTCTTTCTTCTTTGGAATGTTGTCAGGTGGATCGGACCTTTAGGAGATCGAGCCCACCAGCGAGAACTTGGATCAGCTAGCTTTCGACCCGGAGCTCTAGTTACTTGCTCATTTTATTTCAGTACTTTCTATTTCTGTTATGCCACTGTTTAGGCATTGCTTTCCATTCCATATATTTACTTTTCAGATGTATTGTAAAAATAATGTGAATAAATAAAGTTGTTGTTCATTACATTTTTCTCTTGTGTACATTTTCTTTTATATTGCTTAGTTAACTTATTTGAATAACCCGGTGACCTACCAATTGTACGCTCAGCATGTTTACTTCAGAGTAAATACGTAGCGGCTTCGTCGCGTCCTCTGCCCGTACACCGGAAAACGGGGCGTGACAGGTTTTGTTGGTGGCCCATGCAGGTCAGAGCTGTATGGAACCCTAACATGCAATTCAGTTCTGCGTGGACAACCTAAGTAATATAACACAAGAACCAGCAACTGAAAACATTCTTTACAATTCATACTCCTTGAATCTTCCAATTCCATATATTTTGAATCTATCCTAACCCAATTTTTTCTTTCAAGTTTATGGATTCCCCAAACAACACCAGCACGAATGACAACAACACTCCCCCACCACTACTACTCACACCTGCCGTACCTGCTCCGATCAATGAGCAGACGGTTCTGCTTGAGGCAATCCGCAGTCTCCTGGAAGGACAGCAGCAGCAGACTGATATCCTGATGAACCGTCCCGAGGCAGAAGCGCCTGGGGTAAAACAATTCAGGACTTTGCACCCCAAACTATTCTCAGGAAAAGAGAGCCGTTTGGAAGCTGAGGAATAGTCTCAAGGTATCGAAGATGATCTGGCAGCGGCACAAGTGCCAGAGATAGCTTGGGTCCGTATTTCGAAGCTGCAACTCACGGATAATGCAGGGGTTTAGTGGAAGGCGGAAGAAAGCCGTCTTGACTAACCTATCGAATGGAAGACATTCCGTGATATGTTCGATGCAAAGTACTTCCCTGAGACTGCCCGCTTTGATATGGAACAACAGTTCATCCATCTGCAACAAGGTTTAATATGGACAAAATCTGTAGATGAGTATGATGATGAATTTACCATGCTCAGTCGGTAAGATATGTCTCAATAATTCGATTTTCAATATATCACATACTACACAGCTAACACAAGACCGTAACAGGTTTGCGGCCCATCTCATACCGACTGTTGAGATCAGGGCCAGAAGATTTCAGCAAGGGTTGGACTCGGAAATCCAAGCTGTATTTGCTACAGGGGATTTCCCAACCCATGATATGGCTTTGAAAGTTGCCCGAGCAGTGGTGAAGAAGAAGGGCAGACCTCAATCTGCCGGAGTAAAGCGCCCTGCCAATCAGATGGCAGGAGGAGCCTCTTCAAGGCTAATTGTTGAACCAAGGAGACCGGAAATAACAGATAACCAGCCAAGTCCCGACTTTTGCTTCTACTGCAAGAGAGAAGGACACTTGTGGAAGGACTGTAGGTGCTCAAAAGGCCTATGCTTAGTTTGTGGCGCATTCAATCATGGAATTGGAAACTGTCCTTATAGACGCAACCCAGATCACTCACCCACCAACTACCCGCAGCGGCCAGCTATCCAGGCTGCTACACCTCGTCTTGCATTCCCTGCTCCACCACCTGCACAGCCTACTCGCCAATTTCAATAGGCAATGAGGGACATGCCTCGAGGGCAAAGAAACATGCCCCAAGGACAGAATGTGCCTCCAGCTAGGAGGAATGTACCAAGGCGTCAGACTTTCATATTAGCAGCCGTAGAAACCGAGGCTGTAGGTCAAGGTAACACTGATAAGTCTCTTTCATATTTTTAAAACCCTTGTATCCCTTTGTACATTATCAGTACTTCAGTCACCAAACATTCCTTGAATCTGTTACACTTTCCTTTTACAAATTTCAAAGACGAAATTTTTATGAGGAGGGTAGAATGTAACAACCCTAAACTTTCTGTATAATTTTTTTCAAAAATACAGAAAGGGGCATCTGAGCCTGAGAATAAGTTATAAATTTGATTTGCTTTTTAACAGGAAGAAGGAGCTTGTAGCTCAATGGTAAGACCTTGCACTGCTGAACCAAAGCACCAGAGTTCAAATCCCATCAGCCACATTATTTTTTAATTAATTTTCTTTTAATCTTTTTAGAAGCCCAAGAGTCTACACGTGCATAACTCGTAAAAACCAAGAGTCACATATAAAACAAACGAGTTCAGGAGGTAGACCAAGAGACAAACGACACGTGGCGACGACCCAGCCCTGACTCGGCCGACTCAAGCCGGCGACTCGACCGGCACCGCCGGTCCGACTCAGGACAAACTCCGATTTTCCTCAACTCCTGTGACCTTTGGCCTACCCTCATTAACCCTGTACTATTTAAAATCCCTGCACATTTACAGAGAATTAAAAATCCAATTAAACTCTTTTTAATGCATATTTTTAATGCATTTATTTATCACACCCTAACCCTAGTTTTTCCAATAAATACCCACTCAATTTTTCACACCCTTCACACTGAAATTCCTTTCCAAACTCTCAAGATAATTCCATAGACTTTTTGTGTGCAAGTGGAGTTAGCAAAAGGCGAAGCTCCGGCGAACTTCCGACGACGATCCGAGGTGTTTCCGGCGACGAAACGACACACAGGTGTTTCCCCAACCTTCCTCTTCCTCTTCTCTTGGCTCTAATCCCGTAAATCCCTTCTTTTTACTATTCTAAAAACTTAGAATTCTAAAACCCAACGGAAGTGGAGTTAATCCAACTTCCGATTCGGTTTTTCCATAAAAACCATATTTTTCTTAAACACAATAATACCAAAATCTCATATCATGATCATTAAACATTAACAAAATATATTGACAAATTTCATATCAAAAGAATTCATATTTCAATTTTTATAGCACTTTTACAGAAAAATAGCATATAGTTTAGTTTCGATACAAATCTTATAATTCCTTGCTATATCTTTAGATAGTTCACGAGATAATGACCTACCTCCTCACAACACACATCTCTATCATAGCACGATATCTTTTGGGAAACTAGAATACGGAAATACGATTTTTACAAATAAATACCATAAACTACAAAACCATTTTCTACAAGATATATATTTTTAACAAATCTTTGTAATATACCGCTACAACCCATTTGGGGAACCCGTTCGGGATGGTACGGATTATTGCACATCTTCGGGCTTAGTAGTGCGAGATGCAGACCTCCGCAAGGAGCATACGGTCTCGAAACATTTAAAAATACAAATATCTTAAGAAAATGAGATTTCTAGAAAAATAATAAATTAATTTATTTTATAAATATATATATATATATATATATATATATATATATGTATTATCAAAATCTCTATTTTTGATATAGTATAAATATTCTAACTTTTCTAAATAAAAAAAATCACTTTACATGAAAATATTATGCAATTCCATAAAAGTTCAATACTTTACAATTAAATACCATATATTATGAAATTAAGTTTTATTCACTAGAAATGTCATATATAAAAAATCTACATCTATGAAAACCTTAAAGACGATAATAAAATACTTGAGATGTATTTTGAAAATTATACAAAATTATTTTTACATAAAACCCCCTCAAGTTATATTAAATTACAATAAAGACCCTATTAAACATAGGTTTAAGCGGGACCAGTCTCTTGAGCCTCAGGGAGCCGGAGATATGGGTGCTTGCCAATTTAAGGTAGACAACTTAACAAACGGTGTTATCAACACGGTAATCGTCTTTGAAAAAGATACAAATCCTGCCGTCCATGTGCAGCGGTTACCGATAACACCAATACCTAATTCAGAATTCAATTTCTTTTCTATTTGTCTGACTCAGGCTGAGTTTCAATATAATTAATCTGACTTGAATATGATTCAAGTATAATTACAATTCAACATGAATCCATGAATTTATATATTCAATCTAATCAATCTATATTGACCGAACCGAACCATGGATATGCTTCCATTTACATGATTCTCCACTTACATCCATTTACTGATATCATGATTTTGGATAGTCATCCATCTATACAATCTATAATACAAGACAATATAATTTAAAATACAATACAATCAAGACATCGCGGGGTTTAAGGGTAGATTGGTACGAAAGGTGTTAAAAGTGGCACGAGACTGCAACCATTAAGACACCTGACCAGAATTCAATTGTCGTTGTTCCGGGTTTTATCACGGAAGGTCTTTGATTCTGTTCACCTTAGTCTCTGGTCTATTGAGGCTCCTCTCGTATACACTAGCCTCTTCTGTACTAAACTACAAAAAACAGCATTAAACACTAAATACAACATTATAACAATATAATACAACTTTAAAAGTTACACCCTCTCTCTCTGTGTGTGTCTATTCTACTTCTCCCTTATCTTTGGGACTTACTGAGCAATTGTTCGCTGATGACATTCCTTCTATTTATTCTTTGGAATGTTGTCAGGTGGATCGGACCTTCAAGAGATCGAGCTCACCAGCGAGGACTTGGATCAGCTAGCCTTCGACCCGGAGCTCTAGTTACTTGTACATTTCATTTCAGTACTTTCCATTTCTGTTATGCCACCGTTTAGGCATTGCTTTCCATTCCATGTATTTATTTTTCAGATATATTGTAAAAAGAATGTGAATAAATAAAGTTGTTGTTCATTACATTTATCTCTTGTGTACATTTTCTTTTATATTGCTTAGTTACGCTCAGCGTATTTATTTTAGAGTAAATACATAGCGGCCTTGTCGCGTTCTCTGCCCGTACACCGGGAAGCGGGGCGTGAAAGATCCCCACAATCAATAAACCCCAGCCTACCCTAGGCAGGAGGAATTTGTAGTACGCCTTACAAGCGCGCGTGTATTCCCATCTCAATTGGGTGACAAAAAACACCCTACAGTACAGATCTATAGTCACTTACATCATATCATATCATATTATATCGGCTCATATCATTATATCGTATCATGCTATATCATGTATATTTATATCGTAAATATCCTTATATATATGTATGTATATATGTATAGCCTAACGGTAAGAAATAGAGACTTAGTATAAAACTTATACTAAGTACTAGCATACATATAAGGCTATACTAAATATATCATATCCTAACTACTACGGTTGTGGGGGTGCTATACGCCGTCCACCTGACTTCCCTTATAGATATGCATCTACTCACCTCGACACGTCTCGCCCTAGTCGATTCCGACGGATGCCTTGTCCTCCTTCATCGTCCTGGAAGTCGACACGATTGTACCTACAATCGAATCCATAACCAAAATCGCATAAAAATTCAAATCGAATTTGAAATCACAAGCGATGTGCACATAAGTTAGAATCTATGATCAACGCGTGCTAAAACAACAAAATACTCTCTAACGTCGACGTAAGAACGTCGAACGACCAAGTCACAACATGAAAATCCAAAAACAAGTTTTCAAATATCATTAAACATCGCTCAAAACCAAGTAAAACAACTCCAGATTTTTCTTCAGGTGATCTAGGACTTTTTAGCGTATAGGGTAGGCTTAGTTATCTAGTGAGTATGCTATAGAACAAATCTCGAACCCTAATTCCAAAATCCACTCAAAATCTGCGGTCATATTGGATTTATTGGCGGCCAGGAATAAGAGTTGGAGGCTCGGGCTTCTATGGTGGTCTTCTACTAGTCTACACATCTCACTGTATCCTCTAATTAATTTTCAGGGTTCCCTAATTGTTCCAGATTCCATTTGATTATCAAAAGTTCAACAAAACCGACATTCGAAAATTCTAAACTCATGTTTACCAAAGATATTATCACTAACATGCCCCCATCTATCACTAACAAGGTTGTAATCGCTCACTAAATCTCTACTAAACCACCACTACAAGTTATATCCACCACAACTCACTTTTGAAAAACTTAAGTTTATAAAACATGATTTTTTGGCTCTAAACTAGTTTGTGAAAGCAGGAAATCTAGAAACTTGATTACAAGTGTGAGTTTTATCTCAAGAAAGCAACTAGGGAAAATTCCAAAATGGCCAAAAGTCTTCAAAATGGAGACTTGATCATACCATGATGGTTAGGATGAGGTTAGGAACATTTTTTGTGAGGGTTTTACAGTGTTTTGATGAGGTTGGAGGGTGATTTGTGATTTGTAGAGAATGGTGGAGAAGATAGAGAAGGATTAGAAAGAAGAAGAAGAATGAGGAAAGAAATAAGATGAAGAATGGTTGCAACCATTACCCCTCACTCTCTCCCTCTCTCTCATGTCCATACCTATTATTTTATTTTCAACCATGCTCCATTTTCTTTTCCTTTCCTTTCCTTTTCATTTATAAAAGTAAAAACCATCATAAAACAAAAAATGAAATGTTAACATGCACTTAATATGTCATGCACACTAAATAAGGTTTAACTGATAATCAAGTATAGTTTAATGCACAAATAGGAAAATACTAATTAAGTTTAGCATTAAACATGCATGGAAATAATTATATATCAATTTATGAAAAGCCCAATTAAACAAATGTTTTCATAAATAATAATTCATTTTAAATTTTCAAATTATTTTTCAAAAATATAGGTATATAATTATACCATTCTACTAAAACTCAATTTCATACTTGTATAATATTCATAAATTTATTATTTTATTATTTAAATTCAAAATTAGTATTTTTCATTTTATGAAATGTTACATTACATCTTCTCGTCTATAATTTGATCCCACTGCTTGCTAGCACTTCTTCAAGATATTCGGACTCTCCCGCATCTGTGCACAAAACGAAGTCGGTCACAAGTCTTTCAGGTATCATCATTTCTTTCGTAAATCTCCTCAGAACTGGCACATCTGATTGCTCAACATGGTCACTATCCTGTTCTTGAACCTGATCCTGCACTGCGGCATCCTCTAAGTTCTGATCAACACCTATAGCTATCTGAATACTCTCTTGAGTTCCATTTAGCTCGACAAACTCACCTATTGCACCTTCCTTGGCTTGCTTTTCTTCTTTTTATAAGTGCTGCTCATCATAGATAATGTTCCGGCTTCGTATTACTTTCTTACTTGTGTAATCCCACAGCCTATATGAACTTATTCTCACCATATCTGATGAAAGCGCACTTCCTAGACTTGGAGTCAAGCTTACTCATTTCCGTCTTATCAAATAAAGAATACGCAATACAGCCAAAAACTTTTAGGTGCGAATAATCAACCAGTTTACCTGACCAATTTTCTTCTGGAATGCCTCCATCAAGTGCACTTGCTGGGTTTCTGTTGATCAAGTACATAGCAGTATCAACCGCCACTACCCATAGAAACTTAGGCACATCCGCATCCAAATTCATACTTCGCACTCGCTCTAAGATCGTTCTGTTCATCTTTTCAGCGACGCCATTCTGCTATGGCGTCCCCAGTACCGACTTCAACCAATGAATACCCTTCTACGAGAAAAATGTCTCAAACTCATGTGTGTAGTATTCCCCTCCATTATCGGACTTAAGGTATTTTACCTTCAGCCCCATTTGGTTCTCCACCTGCGCAATCCATTGTTTGAAAATACCAAACATACCGGACTTCCTCATCGCATACACCCATGTCTTACAGCTTGCATCGTCGATGAACGTTATGAGATACCGATTATCTCCATAAGACTCTATCGAGGCTAGACGCCACACGTCCGTATGCACCATCTCCAGCTTCTTGGTCTTCTTTGCTATGCCTTCAATTTGAAATTTGAGCGCGTTTTGCTTTCCGCAAACACAACTCTCGCACAACCCCTAGTCCTCCTTTTTCAGCCCGAAAGAAGCTCACTTCCTTGAAGAATTTTCATGTTCTTCTCACTAAGGTACCCTAATCGCCTATGCCACAACAAAGTCTCCGAATTTAATTCTAAACCCGTTGCCAATGCAACCGAACCTCCTCTACTCCCACTGAAGGAATACAATGAACCGCTCAACTTGCCCCTAGCAACTACTAACAACCCTTTAGTGATCATCGACTTCGAATTCCCAAACGTTGTAATAAAACCTTCGTTGTCAAGCTGACTAGTAGAAATCAGGATCTTCTTCAAATATGGAATATGATTGACGAGTATTCTTCAATTTTAATTGACCACTTCCCGACGGTTGCAAGTTGATCTTCTTTACCAACGATCTTGCACGGCTGACTGTTTCCCACCGTTACATGTCCAAGGTCCCCCTGAACATACTCGCTGAAGTGATGTCGTCTCGAAGTCCAATGGAAGAATGCCCCCGAATCAAGAAACCAAGTATCTCCTTTATGTTCTCGCTCACCGATAAATAAAGACCTTGTGTCACACCCCGCTTCTTGGTGTACGGAGAAGGGGACGTGGTGAGGCCGTGACGTATTTACTCAGAAGTAAACACGTTAAGCGTATATAAACAATATAAAATGAATACATAAGAATAACAAGAGATGTAATAATAACAACAAATTTTATTAATATTCTTTCTTTACATATAACTGAAAAGAAAAGTACAATGATAGAAAGCGATATCTAAACATTAGCATGTAAACTGAAAAGAAAATAAGTACAGGTAAAAGCCTAGAAGATTGGCTCCTCTGTGAACTGCTCAAAATCGTCCTTACGGGGCTCGGTCTCCTGAGAGTCGGGTCCTCCTTTCGAACATTCCAAAGAAAGAAGAGACATGAATGTCGTCGGCGAACTAGCGCTCGGTAAGTCCCAAAAGATAGAATGGAATAAACAAGTAAAGAGAATAGAACTGCTAAATTATCTGTTTGTTATGCTAACTTAGTTGTTTGTAGCTTGGTACAGAATATATCGGTGTATACGAGAGGAGTCTGTTGGGGTCAAAATTTACACCCCGGTTGAACAAGTCAAAATCAAAGTCAACCCCAAGCCCAGGTCAAGTGGGCTCATGCCCGAGTCGAGCCTGAACATGAAGCAGCTGGCCTCCCTCATGCCAAAATAAAAATTTTGTAATAAATAATTTTGGTGTATTTTTTATGAATAAATGTAAGAAAAATGGGCAAAAAGCAAATTTTTTGTAAAATCCCTGGCTCATGTGCAAAAGAAATTAGCACATGGGGATGAGATGGGCAAAATGCTACTTTGTAAAGCTCAAGGGGCTATATGTAAAGTGTGTAGCTTATAAAGGCAAAGATGGTGAAAATATCTGAAGAACTTTTCTCTCTCTCAAAAATTAGGGTCTGTGTCTCCTTCTCCTTTCTCATGGTTCTAAAACTTTCTTCATTCTTTTGAATTAAATCAAGAGTTTAATTCTTTTTTTTCTAAAAATAAATAGTTTTTCACCATCAAACCCTTAAAGGGGAACTCAGATCTTTCATCAGATCTTAAAAATGAGAGATTTATAAATCCCACCCCCCTTTTCTCCAAGATTCGGCCAACAGAAGAGGAGAAAGAAGGAGACACATCTCCAAAAATCCCACCTTGGGAAGATCCAATGCCTAAAACAAGATCCGGAACCAAAGAGGAGAAGAAAGGGGTCCCCTTTGATCATTTCCAAAGATTTCAGGGAGTTTAACTCCATTCAACAACTTTTGGAGTTTAACTCCGTTAATAAAGTCCTTTTCAGGAGTTTAACTCTATAAACAAAAGTCTTTCCTGGGAGTTAAACTCCTAAACTCCTAAAATAATCCTTCTTTGGGAGTTTAACTCCTATTTCCGAGGCAAGAGCCTCTTCTTTCTGTGAGGCTCCCAATATATCCGAAATCCCTTTCAAAACATATGCACACTGCATATTGAGTTCGCATGACTAGTTGACCCGTCAATCGAAGGTTCTCTCACTTCAAAGGTGAAGGGTAATTAACGACTGCTTAGTCCGCGGCTGCCGGAGATTCGGATCCCCATAATCAATAAACCCCTCCCACCCTAGGCAGCGGGAATCTGTAGTACGCCTGACAAGCGACGTGTATTCCCATCTCAATGGGGTGACGAAAAATACCCTACAAAGTCCAATTATCCTGTGGAATATGGTAACATGTAAGTATAAGGCCCCGTCAAAACCCACGGGACAACGGCACATGATGTTCATGTAGGTGTCTTTTAATGTCCATCATCGTGCCACCTTTAACACATTTCATACCAGTCTACCCCGTTAAACCCTGTAATGTATATTGTATTGATTGGTAATTATCAGACTTGCCGAGACCATAGTATAAGTTGTTTATGTAAACAAGTTCTGGATGTATCAAGTAGTCATGTAATGAATTCAAGTTATAACCATGATTCGGTCAAGTCAAGTCATGTTGCATGTTTGGTATTGTTCTGGTATTCAAGTTCATGTTTAGTATATTGGATTCATGTTGAATTGTATTCATGTTTGGATTGGATTCAGATTGATACTTGGACTCAGACTTGAGTTAAACACTTTAAACAGAATTTGGATCCTGAATTAGGTTTAGGGGTTATCGGTAACTGCTGCACATGGACGGCAGGATTTGTATTTTTTTCCAGGACGGTTATCATTGATAACTCCGTTTTAGTTTTCTACCTTAAATAGGAAAGCACCCACTTTCTCTGGCTCCTTAAGGTTCAAGAGAATTGGTCCCGCTTAAACCTATATTTACTAGGGTCCTTAATGTAATTTTATATATCTCGAGGGGGTTTTATGAAAAATATTTTATATACTTTCAAAATAAATCTCGAGGGGGTTTTATGAAAAATATTTTATATACTTTCAAAATAAATCTCGAGTAATTATTTATGTTCTTTAGGGTTTCCATGGATGTGAATTTTAAAGAATGAGGTATATTAGTGAATAGTAACTTGTTTCTCTCAATCAGAGCAAAGCTCTGTTTTAAAATTCAAAATTTAAAAGTTGAAGCAACGCTTCAGATTCAGCGCTAGGCGCGCTGTGCGCCGCGTGTCAAACACAGATGCGCTAGCGCCAGATGCGCTGCGCCCTAGGCAGTGCAACCCCAATCAGAGCAAAGCTCTGTTTTGAAATTCAAAATTTAAAAGTTGAAACAACGCTTCAGATCCAGCGCTAGGTGCGCTGAGCGCCACGTGTCAAACACGGATGCGCTAGCGCCAGGTGCGCTGCGCCCTAGGCAGCGCACCTCAAATCAGAGCAAAACTCTGTTTTAAAATTCAAAATTCAAAAAATTGAAGCAACGTTTCAGATCTAGCGCTAGGCGCGCTGCGCGCCACGTGTCAAATAAGGGTGCGCTAGCGCAGGCTGCGCTGCTCTCTGCGCTGCGAGCCATGTGTCAAACGTAGGTGCGCTAGCGCAAAGTGCACTGCGCTCTGAGCAGTGCACCACGTGCAAAGCACGGGTGTGTCAGCGCTGGAATTAAAAATTCCGCACCGTTAGATCAAAAGATCTAATAATGATAAATTATTAATTAATCAGAATTAAAATTCTGTTATGGAAAAATCTTTCCAATCTTGTTAAAAATAAGAAGATTGCCTTCTGTAAAACAGAAGCCCTAGGATCAAAGATCCGACGGTGGGGAGACATCCCCAATTCAATCAGAGAAAGATCTTTTTAACTGATTTAACAAATCAATTTGCCCTATATAAAGGCCCCAAGACTTTAAGTCTGATATAGAAAAATCCCCCTACAAACTTTGAGAAAACTCAAAGAAAGAAAGCAAGCTTTTAGCAAAAGAAGATCATTTCTTCAAGGTAAAGAACATGAACAATGAACACAAAGATGAAATCATCTCATGAAAAGAAGAACTATCTTCCAAAAAAGATCATAGATCTAAAAAACACCAAGGTCTTTCATAAAAAAGATCAAAACATCTCATCAAATAATAAAGAAGAACATATTCTTCACATAGATCATTGATCTACAAAGGCAACCCCTTTCTAAAATAAGAACTATTATTTTTGAATCTTGAGGTAAAACCTCCTTTAAAAAGAACATAAACTTGTTCTCTGGTCATAAATTTGATCAAATGCGCTTTGCGCTATTGGAAAGTGCCTTGCACTTATGAACTGCGCTTTTGCGCTCCTTGGACCGGCGCTCAGCGCCAAAACGTGCCACGTGTCAACCACAGATACAGCTTGCGCTTTGTGCTTCTAAAACAGCGCACTGCACTCATGGGCTGGCGCTCAGTGCCAAGCGCGCCATGTGTCACTCACTGGTGCGCCACTAAACTAGCGCAATGCGCTCATAAATTGAAAGCGCAATGCGCTTATAAACTAGCGCTTAGCACTAAGCGTGACACGTGTCCTCTTCGTGTGCGCTACTTGGCAGAAGCGCAATGCGCTCTTTAATTGGCACAAAGTGCCTAGCGCGTCACGTAGCGCACTGTCAGAACACACATTGTTCTGATGAATGCTATGCATTCAATACAAGACAAAAAAAGAAATGTCAGGATCTAATGCTCAGCATTATTAAAAGGGCCAAGCTCAAATAAAGGCTCAATAGCCAGAACAATAAAATGTTAAACATTTATTGGACTTAGCCCAAGATTGGCCGTAAGTCCTCAACTCATATCAACTGAGCCCATATGCTCATAAACCTTTTAACAGACTTTAGTCCCAAATTGGACTACAGATCTTCCAACCAAAATTGGTTTAAGGGTACATCTCTGAAGTCCTCTGATATTTGTCGTTGTAATCCTTCAACGTCTTCAGAGAGGTGACAGGTCCCGGCAGCCATACATTCCATAGACTACGATGTCTTTAAACTATGGACTGTGGGGTCCTTAAACCCATGGACTACGATGTCCTTAACCTGGACTGTGGGGTCCTTAAACCCATGGACTACGATGTCCTTAACCTGGACTGTGGGGTCCTTAAGCCCATGGACTATGATGTCCTTAATCTTGGACCACCATGTCCTTAAACTGGTAATCGACCGTAAAGTCCCTAAACTAAGCAATAGAGCCAAAATGCTCTCTTGTTAGATCTAAATGATCCCGTTAAGTTGATCTTAGTCTAAAATTAGACCAACGTATCCTTAACATACGTTTAAGTTGATCTTAGTCTCAAATGAGACTAACGTATCCTTAAACCCAACCCCCAAACCCAAATTTAAGAAGATACGGATTTGGACTAATCCAAGCCCTACGGGCGACAACATACATTAGTCTCCGTATACAACCCACGGGCAACCACAAACAAAAAAAACACTTACGACACGAAGTGACCATCTGGAGAAAGAGAAAGTTGTTATCGCGATGCAGTAGCGTAATTAACTGCAGGGGCTTGCGCCTGCAGGGAAGAGCGTCCACATAATCAAAAAACCCCTCAAACGAGGGGGAATCTGACGAAGTCTGCTACATTGGCCGCATCCGTTTAAACCTTCGATACATAGTGCCATAAATCAACTTGGCATTTTCGGAGAGGTGGACGGATAGCACCAATTAGCATCTGCCCCGAATTTCAGGCAAGACTGACCTGCGCGGTCGCGTCTCCGTGTTCGATGGGGAACAGATTTCTGGCATGCCCGGTGGGACCTTTTCCTCTTTCCACTCCACACTTCGTGTGTCGTGTTTGCGAACGAATCGCGGTTTAATATGGTTGCCCTTGGGTTCGAGGTACTAAGATTTGGTTTCTTGCTTGGCGCAAAAAATGAAACATCGATGGCGTCTACTTACACAAAGTGTTCCAACTGCAATTGCAACTCACGCTCCGCCTCATCTGGAGGCATAGCTTACGGGTCCCAAGCGGCCTCCCTGTTCACAATGCCGGTGGACCAGGCGACTCAGGCCACCACTGGATTATTTTTCAGGACCATGCTCCCACCAATAAGCTTCAGCGCCCTTCTGCCATCGCAAGAAGCTTCCAAGAAGTCGGTCTTTGATCGGCTTGCAACTACAGCGGCCCCCCTCAACGGGTCGTCCAGCTCCAGCGCCTCAGTCTTCGCCAGATTGGGCCAAAGTTCATGCGGGCCCATGATGAAGCCTGCAGTTCTAGAAAAGGTTATTCCGAACAGGATAGCCATCCCTGCTCCCGAAGTCGTCAAAACGGCTTCTCCTACCAAAGGGTCGGTCTTCTCTAGCTCCCGTTCCTGTTCCCACTCTAGCTCCCGTTCCTGCTCAAAAGTATGTCTTTGACAGATTAGACATTGTTGCTCAACGAACGTCGGTCTTAAAGAGGCTGGTACCAGCCGCGCCTCACCTGAACAGGTGGCATGACGAAGTCACCCCTCAAGCTGAAACAATCCCAACGGCTCGACACGCTCGACGTTGCGACTAACGCCGAGTAAGGAAGGTTGGGGTCAACTCCCCCTCTGGTCTAACTCCACCAGCCCCAACGGTGGAAGTTAATACTGCTGTTCTAACCGGGAACAGTTTTGAATTGTTGAACAAGGTGCGCAGGAACTCTCCTACCGCCGTACTGAAAAGATCTCCTCCACCGGTGGAGAATGTTACAGAAATAAAGCCGGATCATCCCCCTCAACGGCTGTCCTCCAAAGTTTACAAAGTCTGGCGACGGGTCCAGGAGTCGGTGATTGATCAAGACTATCCTTGTCGACAGAAGAAGCTGAAGGTTCAGCAGGAAGAGAACCGTCCTGGCAAGCCATAAAGGACGTAAACAACCTGGGTGCCCGCTGCAACGGTCCACTCAACGTCAACCACTCAAAAAAGGAGGAGGCCAGATAAAGCCCCTGTGACTACGGCAGACCATAAAGATGCTGAGCCCAAACGCCCCAAGTCTGGGGACATAACGGTCCATACTGTTTATATGGCTTCCGGAAAAGAGGAAAGCCGCGCTTTGATGGGTCACCGACCGCTCACCCGATCCATGACAAAAGCCCAAGAGCGGCAACAGAAGCTTCAAGAAATGCTGACGCAAATGGCCGCACTCATAGGGCCAAAAGAAAGCCCGGAGGCGTCATCAGAGCAGCGTCATGAACAAGAAACCGATGTTGACTTCCTCCGCAGAGTTCTCGAAAAGAAGGACAGAGAAGCAGCAGAACAAGCTGCCAACATAAAACGAATGGCGCTTCTCTTCCAAGACTTGGTCAGGATGATGTTACAGCCAGATCCTCCAGCTGAAGACCCTCCGATCATTATTGAAGACGACAGAGGAGAGACATCGAACCCTCCTCCGGCTCTTTCAGCAGCCAAGGAGGAAACTATCTCCAAAGCCACGCTCGATGATTATATAGCTCAACAAATACGAGCTCACTGAGCGAACGAAACGGCTGGACAAGTTGTCAAGACTGGACGACCTTACCCGGGCTGGTATGACCAAATAAGTTACCCGCCGGGGTATACGATCCCCAAATTCCATGTGTATAAGGGGACAAGCAATCCCCATCAACATGTCGCTCAGTTCAAGGCTCTTTGCGGCAACACCGGGGGCGATGATAAACTGCTAGTTTGCCAATTCGTCGGCAGCTTGTCGGAGACAGCGTTCGAATGGTACTCTGAACTTCCAAACGACTCCATCAAGACTTTTGCGGAACTGGAGCTATTATTCACCCAGCGTTTCGCGAGTGCTAGTGAACGCACCCCAATAACGGCATTGATCAACGCCAGGGCAAGGCCAGGCGAAACATGGGTTCAATACGCAATACGATGGCGGAATCTGTGGTCGAAATGCGAACAGCGCATCGAAGAAGCGCCGGCGGTAGGCATGTTCGTGGGCACTCTTGATCCGCAGGCGACCATCTCCCAGTTCATGATGTTCTTCAAGCCAACTACTTTCCAGGCCTTGATTGACAAGTTGGCCCAAATGGACCAGATGGGTCATAGACCATCTCCTTCAAAGACGGATCCTCGGAATGAAAAGGGAAAAGGAAAAGCAACTTTCATCGCCAATACTCAACAACAGCCGAGCAACTTACAGCCGGTTGTCCGCCAGAACAATATGCGTCCACGCCCATCCCTCGAGGATAGATTAGGATGTCCCTACTCGTTCCCCCAAGATAAAGCGAGGAGACTGTTCGAGCTGGCAGTACGCAACAGACTCATCAATCTGCCAGATCCAAAACGTCCGTTGCAGCCAAACGACATCAACGATCCCAATTACTGCCCCTACCACCGAGTATTGGGCCATCCGATTGAAGACTGCTACGTCTTCAAAAACTGGATTGAGGACCAATACCAATAAGGCAAATTCGCATTATCGGAAAACTTGAAGGTGAACCCCCCGCAACCTCATGCCCCTAAAAAGGTGGACACGCCGGGGCATCGTGCTCCCTTATAGGAGAAGCTCCATGGGAGGTCGCTCTTTCAGCCAAGACGAAAAGAATGCTGAAGGATCTCCAAACATGCCCGGCAATCAGGTGGAAAAATCCACTCGAACCTGAGATCATCGAGGGGATGCTGAAGCCACGCCCAACTCCAAAAACTGGTGGTGATAGCCAAAGCATTCACACCCAGCCGTCAAAGTCTTCAAAGAAGAAGAAGAAGACCAGAAAGCCCGTGAAGCCTGGTAACAAGCGCACGGACTTGCAAAAACAGATTGACGCGCTCGAAGAGTATAACCAGAAGGCGCGGACTCCAATCACGCTCCAAGAGTTCCTCAGCCACGTCCTTGAGGGCGGAAAGGATGGAGAAGACTCGTCGGATGAGTCTGAAGATTACGTGGCAAGTTGCCACATGATCTCTCATTCGGCGTTAACTAATAAAGAAACGCACTCGGCGATAGAAGACAGCATAAAAGAGCTGGGGGCAAGATCAAAGCAAAAACCCTTGGAACCGTATGAAGAGATGATCGACTTGCTACTGAACGAAGCCCGTCAGAAAAGCAAAGCCAATCGAGAGCGTGAACTGGCTATATTCGAAAAAGCCAAACACTGACGACTAGAGGAAAAGGTCGAGACACCCCAACTGGAGCAAAGCATCCTTACCGCCAGCAAAAGCAAGCTTAAAGTAAGGAAACGATTCGCTAGGGCCCTGGCAATAGGAATGAAGTTTCCCTCTCTCAAAGGAAATTCCCCTGGCAATATACGTCTTGAGGAAGCGGACATGCATCCTAACTTATGCCTATACCATCAGAGGATTGCACACCCTACCGAGGAGTGCATAGCCTTTAAAAACTGGTGGCAGGGATATGTTGCCCATCGACGACACGTTCAACAAGTGAAGCACAAGGCTCGTCGGGAACAGAAAAGCACGACAGATGAGCGCGAAAGAGCTACTGGCAACCGTCACATAGCCGACACCAAGGGATCGCAAGTTGTCACCTTTGGAAGCGACTCTGACGAAGAAATCGCCCTCAGCCCTCTCTTCAAGGAGTCCACCTTCGACACAAAACACGTGAAGATTTATGGCAAAATCTAGCTGCGTAATCATACGTTGACTGATGACCGAAACGTCGTTAAACTACTACCAACCCGCGGCATCCTCAGGCTGACGTGGTAAAAAAAACGGTATGTTCACAAGCGAAAAGGGCACGGATGAAAACCCGAGAGGGCTCCATGAGTAAAAACAGCAGGGCTACCGGCGAGTTTTGTGAAAACCCGAAAGGGCGCAATCTCATTAAAAGACACTTGCAAGGTCCTCTTGATTTTGTAAGGAGAAACCACCTGTGTGAGATCCTTACGACTCACAAGGGAGCAACATACTTAGGGATCCCCACGATTCCTAAGGAGAAATTACACTTGCGAGATCCTCACAACTCGTAAGGAGAACCTTCTTATGGGACCCTCACAGATCATAAGATTCAAAAGTCTTAAGCTACAGGGATTTGAACATGTTCTTAAGCGGCCACCACAACCTCCGATTTTGCCCTACAAGCGGCTTAATGCTGACCCTTGTATACAATCCATGGGTGTGAATAAACATTTCCCTAACGAAGCCCCATCCGTGACTAGGGATATGTTTACACAATGAACAGCCTTTGTAATTCCTCTCAACTTAAAAGGAAAAAATACTCTTGTAAAATCCTTACGACTTATAAGAGAACATGCACTTAGGAATCCTCGCGATTCTTAAGGAGAAAACGCACCTACAAGATCCTCACGACTTGCAGGGAGAAATACCTTTATGAGACCTTTACGGCTCATGAAGTCAAAAGCCTTAGTCGACAGGATCCTAACCCTGTTCGCTAAACCACCTTTGTTCGACATTGACGGAGGCAAATGATGATTCGCTCCTGGAAATATCTCAGTTGTAGCGGTGCTGATGCCAAAATCGGTGTCTAATTCCAAGCCTGCAGCAAAGGAGCTAGCGAGCCACACATGCATACGAAATAGCCGAAATGATGGGGCAACTTGCAACAAAATAAGCGAGTAAAAATGTATGCATGCAAAATAGCCGAAATGATTAGGCAACTCGCAATAAAAAAACATCGAGTAAAATAAAATAAATAGCCGAAATGATTGGGCAACTCGCAATAAAAAGTAACGAGTAAAAAATAAAATAAATAGCCGAAATGATTGGGCACCGCGAAAAATAGCCGAAATGATTGGGCAATCGCGACCTTTGCGATATAAAAGCTGAAATGATAGAGCATCACGGAAAGAAATAAAAAAAAATGAAATGAAATTTATGCCCTACAGGTGATATCACATCAATCCCTGTATACAGTCCAGGGGTACAAACAAAAAAAGGGGAATCATACCTTCCCACTAGGCTCCATAAAAAAAAGCCAAGTCTCGATGGCCACATCTATAGCCCGGAGACCCACAACGGCGTTCCTTCGCAGTCCAGCAGGATGCAGATGCAACGTCAACGAAAGACCTCACGGTCGAAACAAAGCGGAGTGATGGCAAAATTCCAGCTCCACCTCAGCATTCATCTCATTACACCAGATGCAATGTCAACAATGGTGTTAATTCGCAGTCCAGCAGGATGTAGATGCAACGTCAATGAAAGACCTCACGGTCAAAACAACGGAACCATGGCAAAGTACCTAGTTCCAAGTCTCGACGGCCACATCTATAGCCTGGAGACCCACAACAGCGTTCCTCCTCATTCCAGCAGGACTCAGACGCAATATCACCAAACGGAGCCACGGAAAAATCCCTAGTTCCAAACCTCGACGGTTCACCAGCAACCTAGAGACAACCGCGACATTCGTCTCGATACAGCAGACGCAATGCCAGCAAACGAAGCGAAGGCCAAATTCCTAGTTTCAGGGTCTTGACGGCAACTCATATAAAACCTGAAAGACTATCGGAGATCATCCCACACCAGTGTGGAGTGGTCACCACCTCGACGTTCGTCTCGACACAGCAGACAAGATGTCACCACAGCGTTCTTCCTCCAGCAGGATTCAGACGCGACAATCAAACAAACGGAGCCATGGCAAAGTCCCTAGTTCCAAATCTCGACGGTTCACCAACAACCTAGAGACTACCGCGACATTCGTCTCGATACAGCAGACGCAATGCCAGCAAACGAAGCGAAGGCCAAATTCCTAGCTTCAGGGTCTTGACGGTAACTCATATAAAACCTGAAAGACTATCGGAGATCATCCCACACCAGCGCGGAGTGCTCACCACCTCGACGTTCGTCTCGATACAGCAGACAAAATGTCGCTACAGCGTCCTTCCTCTAACAGGATTCGGACACACCAACATAGAGACAACAGCAACATTCGTCTCGATACAGCAGACGCAATGCCAGCAAACGAAGTGAAGGCCAAATTCCTAGCTTCAAGGTCTTGACAGTAACTCATATAAAACCTGAAAGACAATCGGAGATCATCCCACACCAGCGCGGAGTAGTCACCACCTCGACGTTCGTCTCGATACAGCAGACGAAATGTCGCTACAGCGTCCTTCCTCCAACAGGATTCGGACACACCAAAGCAAACGAAGCGAAGGCCATATTCCTAGCTTCAGGGTCTTGACGGCAACTCATATAAAACCTGAAAGACTATCGGAGATCATCCCGAACCAGCGCGGAGTGATGGAAAATCCCAGCACCACCTCAACACTCGTCTCAATACAGCAGACGAGATGTCACTACAGCATCTTTCCTCCAACAGGATTCGGACACGCCAGAGCAAATGAAGCAAAGGCCAAATTCCTAGCTTCAGGGTCTTGAAGGCAACTCATATAAAACCTGAAAGACTATCGGAGATTATCCCACACCAGTGTGGAGTGGTCACCACCTCGACGTTCGTCTCGATACAGTAGATGAAATGTCACTACAGCGTCCTTCCTCCAACAGGATTCGGACACACCAAAGCAAACGAAGCAAAGGCCAAATTCCTAGCTTCAGGGTCTTGACGGCAACTCATATAAAACCTGAAAGACCATCGGAGATCATCTCGAACCAGTGCAGAGTGGTTACCACCTCGACATTCGTCTCGACACAATAGACGAGATGTCACTACAGCGTTCTTCCTCCAGCAGGATTCAGACGCGACAATCAAACAACGGAGCCACGGCAAAATCCCTAGTTCCAAACCTCAACGGTTCACCAGCAACCTAGAGACAACCGCGACATTCGTCTCGATACAGCAGACGCAATGCCAGCAAACGAAGCGAAGGCCAAATTCCTAGCTTCAGAGTCTTGACGGTAACTCATATAAAATCTGAAAGACTATCGGAGATCATCCCACACCAGTGCGGAGTGGTCACCACCTCGACGGTCGTCTCGATACAGCAGACGAGATGTCACTACATCGTTCTTCCTCCAGCAGGACTCAGATGCAACATCACCAAACGGAGCCACGGCTTCGTCCCTAGTTCTAAATCTCGATGGTTCAAAGACAAACTAGAGATCATCTCGACAGTCGTCTCGTTGCAGCAGACGCAACATCACCAAACGGAGCCACGGCAAAATACCTAGTTCCAAACCTCGACGGTTCACCAATAACCTAGAGACAACCGCGACATTCGTCTCAATACAGCAGACGCAATGCCAGCAAACGAAGCGAAGGCCAAATTTCTAGCTTCAGGGTCTTGACGGCAACTTGATTGTTGATAAGAATTCTTGTTTGTGTAGTGTGTATCAACTCAAATGATCCTCGATAACGGTTTCATTTGATGTTATGAGTTTCTCGTTGTATCGGTATGAAAATGTATAGAATCACAATCAAAGAATTATATTTGACCGCAATCAATTACGGTGTCAGTTGTAGATCGTAAGCGAGTGCGGATCGTCCACAGGGATTGTGCGATTCGATTCTATGTTTGATTCGTTTGAATTGAAAAGTTAATCGAAAAGAAAAGAAAACATGATTCAAGTGTCACTAATCTAATCAAGAATCAAGAAAATGATAAACAATCGAGAATCGGGTTTCGATGATATTTCCAACCAAATGTCAAGAATCTAAATGAGGCTCGTAGGAATCGATCGGATCTATAGACGTGATGTAATCCCAAGATATCGTATTCTTGTCCTTCGAAGAGTTGATACTAGATCGATGATGATCGACGAGAGTTAGGGATTTCTCGTGAAACTAGGGTTTCATCATTATCCCTTGTTCTTTCGTCGATATCATTCACATTCTAGCCTCTAGCAAATTCAAGAAGCGATCGTAACTCCCAAATTTCGAGCGATAACAATCAAGAAAGCATCGCAACGAAACTAGGTCGTCGATTCTTGAACTTGCTAGGGTTTACAAAACTCGTAGGAATCAAGAATCGTTTTAAGATATGTTACATCATCATTCTATTGATTGTCTCGACTCCTCGACGAGCGGAGTATTACTCAAACATCACAACAAGAACTACAACTAGAAATTGAGATCGAATCATGATGCAAGAATTTAAAGAAAACAAGATAAAAGAATTTCACCTTTTATTTATATCAACAATTTGATTACAGTCGCTCAAGAACTACAAGAGGAAGAACTAAATTGTCGATTTGGTTTCGCTTTTTTCCGTGAGTCGTGGATCGGTTTGGACCACTTGCTCTGTTGAACATCGGCTCCGCTCCTAAAAGGTTGAAGGGCTTCTTGCTTGATTTGGTACTCGGGATCTTGGCTTTGGATTGGAATTAGGGTTAGGGTTTCACACAAGTCTTGTCACTAGACTTGTGGAAGAAGATGAAGAAAGGGGTAAAATGAAGAAGTAGAGATTGAATGGTTCTAGATTCTAGATTTTATGGATGATAGATCCCTTAACCCTAGGTCTAGGCTTCTATTTATAGACTTCCCAAAGCCTAGGTCTAGGTTTGAAATTACAATTCCCTCCAAAAGTTTGTTGAGGAGCTTCCAGAAATAGTTTGTTAGGAGTTTAGCTTAGGCTTTAAGCTAGGGTTGTTTAAGCTTAGAAACCCTAGTTTGCTGAACTGGCAGAAGCCTCTGGAGTCTTCTGGAAACTGAAGTACATTTCTGAGCTGTAGCCACTGAGAGAAGAGTTGTGCACCAAAGATTTAGGGCTGACGTGGCAAGACTGCCGCGGAACTGCGGCGCAAGCCGGCTCCGGCCGCGGTTCCGCCGCCAAGTAGTGGCTTCATGGCTTTGTCTTTCTGGAACATGCTTGTGCTGATGTTTGGGGCTATATCTGATATGTTGATTTTTATATTTCCTTCTAAATTACTACCAGATCTGGTAAAGGCTCTACACTGCTGTGATATAGTTTGTGTGTTCGAATCCCATCGGTCCTAATTATTTTTAATATTTTTTCTTTTTAACTTTTTGTAAGCCCAAGAGTTGCAAGTGCAATACATGGAGAATAGAAAATTTTCAGAAAACCAAACGAAATAAATGAGGGGTTAGCACAGAATATAGCACGTGGCATGAATCTCGAGGAAAATGTAATAAATCCGACCTCCCAAATCGTCACAAAAACCGCTACCGGTGGCCAAGATGACTCCAAATGTTTCCGTGCTTCATTCACGCATCCTTTTGACTCCCTCTATTCTCCTGTATTATTTGATTACTCTGCAATGAACCAGAGACCTTTCATTTCCCATATTAATCTTATTTAATTTCTTTTTAATGCAGATTATTTTACTCACATACCTTCACTTTTACACCATAAATACACCCCATCCCCTAACTCTCCCCATTCTGAAAATGTCTATAAAAAATTCTTTCAAAATTCTCTAAGTTCAAGAAGAGTTAAGGCTAGTCAAGTGGAGTTAGCGATCGACTTCATTCCATGGAAGACCGGAGCCATTTTCCGACGATATCACGATCTCCGAAGGATTCCTCTCCCTCTTTTCCTACCTTGTTAACATTTCAAAACTGTAAATCCCTTTTCTCTTTCTTTCTTTTCACCTCAAAACAATTTCTTAAACGATATCGACAAAGTGGGGTTAGCGTTGATATCACTTCTTTTAAAACACTTCTATAGTCTTTGATAAGCCTAATATGTCACTCAAATACTATAACATCACTTTACAATCTTTTCACATCATTTACCTTTTAATTTAATTAAAATTTCATGCGAAATAAACAAATATTGAACACTTATAAATACCATGAATTCTAAAAGTACCCTTTATTCGATAATTAGCATATATACCTCTAGAAAAATCATGGGGTAATGACCTACCCCGTCACATAAAATACGGTTTCATAGCACGAAGTTTTTGGATGTATGGTTAATTTAAAAAATACAGTTTTCAATAAAATACCATCAATTTTACAAATACATGTTTTTAATCGATATTTTTGGATCCTTTGCAGTTGCGCCTGTACAACCCTTTAGGAGAACCCATCTACGGATGGTGCGGATTATTGCACGTCCTTAGGATAGTAGAGTGAGATACAGAACTCTTCACGGAGAATTCGGTCTCGAAATAAAATAAATATATGACTTTTAAAACAAATTAAATCATTTGAAAATTATATAAATTATAAATCCGTATTTTTCTATGAAAACTAATTTTTGAAAAATATATTATTAAAATGTAAAAAAAATTAAACTCACCCAAAAATAACACCAAGTTTCCAAAAGTATAGTTTTCATAAAAATACCATAAACTTTTAAAAACTAGGTTTCGTCACTAAAATACCATTAAAACTAAAATACATTTTTATAAAAACTATAAATAATATAAATCACCCTCGAGCTTTATTTTTAAACAATATTAAAGTATTTTTCATAAAAATCCCTTGAGGAATGCAAACAATATAAATATAATGTAAATAATAATAAATATTTAAGAACTCTAAATTAATATAGGATTAAGCGGTATCATTTCTCTTGGACCCCAGAGAGCCGGAGAAAATGAGTGCTTACCTATTCAGGTTAGACAAGACTGCAAATTAACGAAGTTATCAATGGCAATTGTAATACTCAGTTCCTTTGTAAATATTTTCCGTATTAATAAATAAATGTTTCCCAAATTTTTCTATTTGAATACTTCTATAAATAATTTCTTATATTTTTCTAAAAATATTTTCTAATTTTTAAAGCCTAAACCTAAACCCAAACCCAAGCCCGTTCCCTAACCCAACCCAACCCGGCCCGACCCACTCCCCTAGCTCCCTTTCTTCCTCCCTCTCTCTTCTCTCTTTTTCCTTATCTCTTTTTATTTTCTTTTTCTTCCCTCATTCTTTCCCCCATGACCCTCCATCTCCCTCGCAAACTTCCTCCGATCGATCCACTCAACTCACGACCTCGTCTACCTCACAACCTCCTCCGAGATCCCAGCGTCCACTCCCCCCCCTCTCTCAACCGCTCACTCTCACACTCTCTTAATCTTTATCTCTCTCACTCTCTTCATCTCTTCATCTTCCTCTACCACTCCCTCTCAAAACCTCACCGTTGAACACACCACTGCCTTCCACATCGACTACCAACAACACGAGCCCCAACATCTACGAGCCTTGGTTGCTATCATTACCCAGCGTCCCCGCAATACTTCCACCATCCTCAAAATCCCCGTAACTCCATCACGACGATCCCTTGCACCGCCGAGAGTCACCGCCTCCTCCACTGCACACCAAGAACCCTGCCCCCATCACCGTCATCCTCTCCTTCATCAAACCTGAGCCCTCAACCCTACCCCGAGCACCGACCACCCTGCTGGTGCACCCTCTGCCTCATCACCGTTGCCACTTCACCGGAGCTCCCCAGAACCGACGCTAACACCACTCCATTACCATCTTCACCACTACGTCGCAGCATCTCACCTCCCAGCTGCACAAAGCCAAGTCGAGCCCTCCATCGACATTTCATTGAACACCCGTGCCATAGCCGTCGACCTTGTCTTGCCATCGTGCCATCGCCATTGTTCGCCTCTCGCAGTCGGAGCCTGCTAGTAAACCGTCTCCAGGCAAGTTCAACACTTGCTTTGCATGCTATATATATTACAATTAACAGCTTAGCCATGTAATTCAATGACACAGCATCTGTGATTAACAGTTGTTTATATCACAATCTTGTCAGAGAATGATTTGCTTTGAATCCTCAGTTTATCATGTTTAGTCAAGTAGGATTGCACATTATTGTATTAATGTTATTTTACATATACATTTAGTATAGTATTTTAACATCAGGTATTTTAATATGTTTATTCATAGTTTTTTTGCTGGAAATAATTGTAATTTACTAGAAACCATACATACCGGTAATGTTAATTCGATTATATATATATATATATATATATATATATATATATATATATATATATATTTGCATATAGTTTATTTATCATTATAACAATGCCAATTTTTAGTGTTGATGCATCAAAGAAAGTGTCACATATCTAACTATATGTTAATGAAATTTTAGGGTTTAATTGCATGATATTGATAAAGTATGCAGTGCACGGTTTGTTCGTCAATTCAGCTGCATGTTTTTATAAAGTAGATATAGAGTCATGATTCATTATTATATAGAGTGTGTAAGTCATGTTTGAATCAGTTAGATAAAACCGTATTTTCCGAAAGTTACAGATTCACATGTTAAGTGCTTGATCACTTGCCCTAAACCAAAACCCTAATCCAAAACATTCAAATTTGTGATCATTAGACTCATATAATTAATTAGCACTGTGTAAAAGTTGGGTTTAAAATACCATAGTTTCGCACATGAAAAGCCGTCCCTAAGAGGCGGCGACACATCTGAACCTCACTATATGTGTCACCTTGTTAATTCATAATAAATTGAATACAACTCGCAACCTAATATTTTAGGGCTCGCATCGAATCCAAAAGATAAACCTACAACACCACATAGTTGATCTCTGAATTTTAATAAGTTATGGCAACGAAAAATGAGGCGATTCAGGGCTTTGGAATGCAGTCCAGGGCAAGAATATATGCCTTTATCCGTTTTAGAACGCATATTTCTTACTGTTTAAGTATATAAGTGTGCGGAACCATACATAGAAGCATATAGAATTGAATTAGCTTTCTAACAGTACCGATCTCATTGCATTCCAGTATAGTTTGATATTTATAACACCTTTTAAATCGTCGATGTGTACTACGGTTTCATACAGAAACAGAATGTATACTTTAACCTTAGACAGTGAATATCTCCCTGCATAAAGCGAATATTATTGATCCATCTGGTAAGTTAGAAACAGAACAGGTAAACCTAAATATTATCTAACTGTAGCATCGCCTAATTATGATCTCAACAGGGAGTAAACTGTGTTACGAAACGGACTTCCAGTTCAGAAATTGGATTTCCAGCAGTGAACACTTAAAATGGAATGACCGTAACTCGCAAACCTGAAACCCGATTGAATCGAAACCAATTTGCTGTAGAGATAATTAAATATACTGCTTACTCCTTTTATATTGTTTTGCTCAATTCGGCGTGTGTGATTTATAGTGATTTTTTCAAGTTATATGACATTGGCTGCCATATTTTACTCGTACAATATTTGATTGCATTCTTATCATATCATGTAACTGTTATACCCTCATTGCATAGGGGCTATATACATTGATATCCTAGTGACCGTGTTACATTACTAAGTGATAAATGTTAGCGATTGGATTGTGGAAAGTACGTTAGTGTAAAAGCGTGATTGAATAATGGAAGTGACACGTACTTGTACACAATTAGCGGAACCAATTAGTTATTGCATTGTCGACACTTATGGGACATATATAAGTGTAACTATAACTGGTATGGGACACGTATGGAAGCACTTATATTAGTGCCATAGGTAATATATCGAGGACTGTCCACTTATCTTGGATACCGGTCGAGACATGCTTGATGGAGACCCTGTCTCCAATTCTCGCGTAGACTTGTCATGGAGCGACTAGTATTTAGATTCATGGTCGGTGTTTGATGTATATCGCGGGGTGTGGAGTAGTTTGAATATGGGTTCGAACAACGGAATCTCAGGAGTCCCACTGCTGGCATATTTCGTGACTTCATGATTTTGATACTGATCATGTGACTAATTCTTACTGATCGTGATTCGGGCCCGTGTTTTCTTGCCCCTGGGGCTTACCATTGGGTTGGAAATACTCCTGCGGTGGTTGATGTTCACACTCGGACTGACGATAAGTTTAGTGACTTGGACATTGAGACTGTGAGACTGCTTGAACATTACATCGGTTATTGATTTGATACACCTGCTTTACCGTTACAGGTACTGGATATTTCATGCTCATGTCATTACTCTATATTTACTGCTTTATGTTTACCATTATTGCACATTATATATATATATATATATATATATATATTGCTATTGTGTCGTGCTGACGACATGAGTTTGCATACTTAGAGGAAGAAGTGGACCTGACTAAATTCGAGAAGATCGCGGAGATCCATACCAGTGAACCAACGGTATCATTTCTCTGATATCACTGGTTAGTTGTCTCTTTGGTTTGCGTTGCGTTCGGTTTCTTTACATCTGATAGTTTCAGTGACTGTATTCCTTTTTATCCGCGCTGTGTCTTACTGATTACCACGTAATGCTAGAAACCGAAATGTGACTATGGCAGGATATTTCCTTGACTGTAGGAGTACGGCTGGCCTTGTCACCCCTCGTATTTCGTATTTTGGGAAGTGGCGCGTGACAGCAATTATCTTGGAAAAAAACATAAATTCTGTTGTCCATGTGCATCAATTGTCCGATTACTCCCGAACATAAGAATTTCAACAGTTAAATCCATTCATAAGAAATGTCTATAACTCGAATACAAACTCGAATCCAAACTTAAATTTAAACTCGAACTCTAATCAAACTCGAACCTAAACTTGAACGTGAACTCGAAATCAATCTACTCGACTAACTTGACTTGATCCAGGATTGCAATTGACTTGACTCACATTCTACTCGAATTACTCAACTTCATTCTTCAACCTTTGCAATCTATGGTTTCGATCAATACAAGTTATAATCAACCAATCAAATTAATTAAGGGTATCGTACGGTTATAAAACATATTATACTCGGGGTGTTTGGGATAGTTTCTTATGTGAATCCAACGAAGCTTCAGAAGTCCCGTATTAACCTATTTTCTATTTACTCGAATCTCAGTCGGGTCGACTCCTCCACAGCTTGGAGTCCCGATGCTAACACATGAAATGGGCCCATGTTTTTTCATGCCCCGCTTCCCAAAATACGGAATACGAGGGGTTGACAAGGCCAGCTATGCTCCTACGGTCGAGGAAATATCCTGCCGTAGTCACACTTCGGCTTCTAGCTTTACGTGGTAATCAGTAATCAATGCACAGGTAATGAGAAATGCAGTCACTAAATTAAAACAAATATAAAGAACTAACCAGATAGAGATCAAGGAAGTATAGCTCTGGGTCGCTGATCAAGATGTCTGCAATATCCTCTAGGTACGTCAGGTCCTGGTCCGAGCTAAATTCATTTCTCACTCTGAGCATGCATACTCAGGTCGTCAGAGCGACACAATAGCAATAAATATAAATACATGTGTAACAAGTGTAATGATGATGAATATGAAACAATAAGCATTAAGTGATAATATGAGCATGAAGTAACCAGTACAGGTAACCAGTAA
The DNA here is from genome assembly GCA_030015575.1 of Agapanthus africanus. Classification (NCBI taxonomy): domain Eukaryota; kingdom Viridiplantae; phylum Streptophyta; class Magnoliopsida; order Asparagales; family Amaryllidaceae; genus Agapanthus; species Agapanthus africanus. Next base: position 984,572,175 of record CM057338.1, read on the forward strand.
AGCGGGTATATCAAATCAGTAACCAATGCATGTCACTAAACCTATTAGTCTCTAAGTCTCACTGTCCAGGTCGCTAAGCCTATCGTCAGTCCAAGTGTGAGAGTCAACCACTCGTGAGTGTTCCCCACCCAAGGGTAGGATCCAGGGGCAACGGAACACGGGCCCGAGTCGCTCGCTAATAATCAGTAATATCACCCATATATCTCCAGAATCGTTGTATGTGCCGGCAATGGGACTCCCAAGCATCTGTTGAACTCACACTCAAACTACTCCACACCCTGTGGTCTATATCAAACACCAACCATAAACTCAAATACTAGTCGATCCATGACAAGTCTACGCGAGAACTGAAGACAGGGTCTCTATCAAGCATGTCTCGACTGGTACCCAAGATAAATGGAAAGTTTTTGGTGCCTTACCTATGACACTAATATAAGTGCTTCCATAATCGTTCCATACCAATTATAGTCACACTTATACACGTCCCATAGACGTCGACAATGCAATAAATCAATAAGGTCCACTGATTGTGTACAAGTACGTGTCTCTTTCACTTATTCATTCATGCTTTAACACTAGCGTACTTGCCACAATCAATCACTAATATCTAACACTGGGTAATATACACGATCACTAGGTTACCAATGCATATGAGCTTTACATGATATGATGAGAATACAATAATTACGATATGAATAGAATATCATCAGCAAGCGTCCTACCACTTGCATAATTCACAATAAATCATACATGCAAAATTAAACGAAACAATGTAAAAGGGGTAAGTAGTGTGTTTAATTATCTATCCATCAAAATTTTTTTCGCGTCAATCGGGTTTCAGGTTTGCTAGTTGTGGCTATTTCAATTTAACTGTTCACTGCTGGAAATCCGATTTCAGAATTGGAAGTCCGTTTCGTAACACAGTTTAATCCCAGTTGGATCATAATTAAGTGACGCTATAGTTGAACAATTTTTAGGTATATCAGTTAGGTTTCCAACTCAATTGGAGGATCGGTAATATCCTATATCAACGGGAAGTTATGGTCAGGTTAAGGTTGATGTGTAAAATCTGTCACTGCAGAATTCAGCTAGATACGTCGACATTATAAAATGTGTTAAAAATATAATACAGTTGAGGAAACCAGTGAGATCAGTGAGATAAGGAATATAACTCAATTCTCTTCGTGACGATATAGGGTTCCACACATTTCCGCATTTGAGCAAGGAAAAACAGTGAATCAAAAACAAGGGTTATCCGGAATTACTTCTCTGGACTGCAGTCCAGAACCGTAATTCACCACAGTGTTCGCTATCATAACTAGTTCAAATTTAGACATAAACTATAGGGTTCCGTAGCTTATTCTGTTGGCTTCGATACAAGCTAGGGAACGCTAAAAACCGATTCGTAAAAGATTTAATGTGAATTTAACGGTCTAGCATATTCAGGAAATTCAAGTTTCGTAATGATTATCGGGATTAACATTTCATAGGTGAAGAGACCGTGGTTTTCAACCAAATTTCTACAGCACATCGGTAAACAGTAGACGGGTCTAATGATCACAAATTCTGCCATTTAAAGACAGGTTTTCACATATAGTTTCGTATCAAACACTAGTATTTATTAGCTCGCATGAGATGTATATATACGATATTAACATCTAAACTGATTTAAATACGAACTAATAGCATGAAGCAAGTAATATACTTGCCTAACGACATGTCGACTACGGTACGGCAGCAGCAATGGCACGAACATGATACGGACGCGTCACGACAACGCGACTAGGCTCGAGCCTCGGCTGCGACTGCGATGAGGAGGTGTCGATGGTAGCGGGGTTGCTTGCTGTGGTGGTGGCCCGAAGAGGAGGGGACGTCGAGGTGAACAGCGGTGGCTGAGGTGGTCGACGAGGTGGCCGGCGGCGAGAGGGGTGCGTGAGGAGCTCGGGTGGGTTTACAGTTGATTGTCGGACCTCACGCCGGAGATGAAGGAGGAGGCAAGTGGAGAAGGAGGTGGTGAACTAGGGGTCAATGGCGGCGGCCTGGAAATCCAGTGGTGACTGACGGTGTAGAGGTGGGGAGCCGAAGGTGATGGTGGCAGCTGTTGGGGTGGCCAGCAGTGAGCTCAGGGATGAGCCGGCGGTGGCAGTAGGTGCTTAGAGCTCGGTGGTGCTCAGGAGGTTGCAGGGCTGGTCGCTGGGGCTCTGGGAGGCGGCCGACGTTGATGGATCCTTAGGTTGTTGGGTTCTCGTCGGATGCTCGAGAGAAGGAGGATGGCCGTCGATGGCGGTGGGGTGTAGGAGAGAGAAGGAAGGAGGAGGTTATGGTGACGGGGTCGGGGATCGGCGATGTGGGGCGACGGCGAGGCGAGTTTGCAGTGGGGAAGCTCGGTGGTTGCAGGGTGCAGTGAGGGATGCTCGGTGGTGTTGGGTTCGCTCGCGATCGACGTCGACGGGATGGAGGTTCGGCGATGGAGTGAGCAGGGGTTGCCGGCGATGATGGCCTCGATGGTGGTGATGCAGAGCAGCTGAGGTTGAAGAGAGGAGATGCTGACGATGGTGGAGGCGGACTCGGGGGAGGAGAGCTCGAGGTCGGGGAAGGGAGTGGAGGCGAGGGTTAGAGGAGGAAGTAGGGAGAACTGCTTGTAAGAGGGAGAGAGGGAGGCGAGGTCGAGGGAGGGGAGTAGCCCGCGCGCGGTCGTGCGTAGATCCATACCAGTGAACCAACGGTATCAATCCTCTGATATCACTAGTTAGTTGTCTCTTTGGTTTGTATCCGTTGCGTTCGGTTTCTTTACATCTGATAGTTTTAGTGATTGTATTTCTCTTTATCCGCCCTGTGTCTTACTAATTACCACGTAATGCTAGAAGCCGAAGTGTGACTATGGCAGGATATTTCCTTGACCGCAGGAGTACGGCTGGCCTTGTCACCCCTCGTATTTCGTATTTTGGGAAGCGGCGCGTGACAGCAATTATCTTGGAAAAAGACATAAATCCTGTTGTCCATGTGCATCAATTGTCCGATTACTCCCGAACTTAAGAATTTCAACAGTTAAATCCATTCATAAGAAATGTCTATAACTCGAATACAAACTCGAATCCAAACTTAAATTTAAACTCAAACTCTAATCAAACTCGAACCTAAACTTGAACGTGAACTCGAAATCAATCTACTCGACTAACTTGACTCGATCCAGGATTGCAATTGACATGAATCGCATTCTACTCGAATTACTCGACTTCATTCTTCAACCTTTGCAATCTATGGTTTCGATCAATACAAGTTATAATCAACCAATCAAATTAATTAAGGGTATCGTACGGTTATAATACATATTATACTCGGGGTGTTTGGGATAGTTTCTTATGTGAGTCCAACGAAGCTTCAGAAGTCCCGTATTAACCTATTTTCTATTTACTCGAATCTCAGTCGGGTCGACTCCTCCACAGCTTGGAGTCCCGATACTAACACATGAAATGGGCCCATGTTTTGTCACGCCCTGCTTCCCAAAATACGGAATACGAGGAGTTGACAAGGCCAGCCATGCTCCTACGGTCGAGAAAATATCCTGCCGTAGTCACACTTCGGCTTCTAGCTTTACGTGGTAATCAGTAATCAATGCACAGGTAATGAGAAATGCAGTCATTAAATTAAAATAAATATAAAGAACTAACCAGATAGAGATCAAGGAAGTATAGCTCAGGGTCGCTGATCAAGATGTCTGCAATGTCCTCTAGGTACGTCAGGTCCTGGCCCGAGCTAAATTCATTTCTCACTCTGAGCATGCATACTCAGGTCGTCAGAGCGACACAATAGCAATAAATATAAATACATGTGTAACAAGTGTAATGATGATGAATATGAAACAATAAGCATTAAGTGATAATATGAGCATGAAGTAACCAGTACAGGTAACCAGTAAAGCGGGTATATCAAATCAGTAACCAATGCATGTCACTAAACCTATTAGTCTCTAAGTCTCACTGTCCAAGTCGCTAAGCCTATCGTCAGTCCAAGTGTGAGAGTCAACCACTCGTGAGTGTCCCCCACCCAAGGGTAGGACCCAGGGGCAACGGAACACGGGCCCGAGTCGCTCGCTAATAATCAGTAATATCACCCATATATCTCCAGAATCGTTGTATGTGCCGGCAATGGGACTCCCGAGCATCCATTGAACTCACACTCAAACTACCCCACACCCCGTGGTCTATATCAAACACCAACCATAAACTCAAATACTAGTCGGTCCATGACAAGTCTACGAGAGAACTGAAGACAGGGTCTCTATCAAGCATGTCTCGACTGGTACCTATGATAAATGGATAGTATTTGGTGCCTTACCTATGACACTAATATAAGTGCTTCCATAATCGTCCCATACCAATTATAGTCACACTTATACACATCCCATAGATATCGACAATGCAATAAATCAATAGGGTCCACTGATTGTGTACAAGTACGCGTCGCTTTCACTTATTCATTCACGCTTTAACACTAGCGTACTTGCCACAATCAATCACTAATATCTAACACTGGGTAATATACACGATCACTAGGTTACCAATGCATATGAGCTTTACATGATATGATGAGAATACAATAATTACGATACGAATAGAATATCATCAGCCAGCGTCCTACCACTTGTATAATTCAAAATAAATCATACATGCAAAATTAAACGAAACAATGTAAAAGGGGTAAGCAGTGTGTTTAATTATCTATCCATCAAAATTTGTTTCGCGTCAATCGGGTTTTAGGTTTGCTAGTTGTGGCTATTTCAATTTAACTGTTCACTGCTGGAAATCCGATTTCAGAATTGGAAGTCCGTTTCGTAACACATGTTAATCCCAGTTGGATCATAATTAGGTGACGCTATAGTTTAACAATGTTTAGGTTTATCGGTTAGGTTTCCAATGCAATTGGCGGATCGGTAATATCCTATATCAACAGGAAGTTATGGTCAGGTTAAGGTTGATGTGTAAAATCTGTCACTGCAGAATTTAGCTAGACACGTCGACATTATAAAATGTGTTAAAAATATCATACAGTTGAGGAAACCAGTGGGACTAGTGAGATAAGGAAGCTAACTCAATTCTATTCGTGACGATATAGTGAATTTAAAACAAGGGTTATCCGGAATTACTTTTCTGGACTGCAGTCCAGAACCGTAATTCTCCACAGTGTTCGCTATCATAACTAGTTCAAATTTAGACATCAACTATAGGGTTCCGTAGATTATTCTGTTGGCTTCGATACAAGCCAGGGAACGCTAAAATCCGATTCGTAAAAGATTTAATATGAATTTAACGATCTAGCATATTCAGAAAATTCAGGTTTCGTAATGATTATCGGGATTAACATTTCATAGGTGAAGTGACCGTGGTTTTCAACCAAATTTCTACAGTACATCGGTAAACAGTAGATGGGTCTAATGATCATAAGTTCCACCATTTAAAGACAGGTTTTCACATATAGTTTCGTATCAAACACTAGTATTCATTGGCTCGCACGAGATGTATATATACGATATTAACATCTAAACTGATTTAAATACGAACTAATAGCATGAAGCAAGTAATATACTTGCCTAACGACATATCGACTACGGTACGGCAGCGGCAATGGCACGAACGCGATACAGACGCGGCACGACAACGCGACTAGGCTCGAGCCTCGGCTGCGACTGCGACGAGGAGGTGTCGATGGTGGCGGGGTTGCTTGCTGTGGTGGTGGCCGGAAGAGGAGGGGACGTCGAGGTGAACAGCAGTGGCTGAGGTGGTCGACGAGGTGGCCGTTGGCGAGAGGGGTGCATAAGGAGCTCGGGTGGGTTTACAGTTGGTTGTCGGGCCTCATGCCGGAGATGAAGGAGGAGGCAAGTGGAGGAGGAGGTGGTGAACTAGGGTTCAACGGCGGCGGCCTGGAACTCCGGCGGTGACTGACGGTGTAGAGGTGGGGAGCCGAAGGTGATGGTGGCGGCTGTTGGGGTGGCCGGCAGTGAGCTCAGGGATGAGCCGGCGGTGGCAGTAGGTGCTTGGAGCTCGGTGGTGCTCAGGAGGTTGCAGGGCTGGTCGCTGGGGCTCTGGGAGGCGGACGGCGGCGATGGATCCTTGGGTTGTTGGGTTCTCGTCGGATGCTCGAGAGAAGGAGGGTGGCTGTCGATGGCGGTGGGGTGGAGGAGAGAAAGGGAAGGATGAGGTTATGGTGACGGGGTCGGGGATCGGCGACGTGGGGCGACGGCGAGGCGAGTTTGCAGTGGGGAAGCTCGGTGGTTGCAGGGTGCAGCGAGGGATGCTCGGTGGTGTTGGGTTCGCTCGCGATCGACGTCGACGGGATGGAGGTTCGGCGATGGAGTGAGCAGGGGTTACCGGCGATGATAGCCTCGACGGTGGTGTTGCAGAGCAGCTAAGGTTGAAGCGAGGAGATGGCGAAGATGGTGGAGGCAGACTCGGAGGAGGAGAGCTCGAGCTCGGGGAAGGGAGTGGAGGAGAGGGTTAGAGGAGGAAGTAGGGAGAACTGCTTGTAAGAGGGAGAGAGGGAGGCGAGGTCAAGGGAGGGGAGTAGCGCGCGCGCGATCGTGGGCCGAGGGGTGGGGACGTGGTCGCGAGCTGCGACGACGTGGGAGAGAAGGAAGAAGTGGGAAAAAGAGGAGTGGGGAAGAAAGAGCGGGTCGGGTAAGGGGAGATGGGCCGGGCTCAGTATGAATTGGGAAAAGAATTAGGATTTAAGTTTTTAGAAGTGGGTTTTGGGCCGGGGTAAAATAGGATTTAAGGAAAATAGTTTTAGGATTTTAGTTTTAGATTAGGAGTTTAAGAAATTAGTTTAAATAATAATTATATATATATATACATACATACATACATACATACATATATATATATATATATATATATATATAAAATTGAAATAAACTGGATTAAATTCTGGAAAAAAATACGGAAAATTATATTCGGAACTGGGGATTTACATGTTTCCTTACTCCTGAGGTCCCACTCTTGAGCTCGTGCATATTTCTACGGTTGCGTTGACATTCAGAACTTAACGTTAGCATAATGACTATATAGAGACCTATAGTGCATATAACCATTGTCACGCCCCGCTTCCCAGAGTACGCTAAATTGGTCACGTGACATAGCCAACCATGCTACCTGTGGGTAGGAAGTATCCATCCACAGTCACATTACGGCTGTAAAGATATCAAGAACAAAATATAACTATCTAATACATGTCCATAAACCAAGATAACATGAGTCAATAATAATAAAAGTACGGAAGCAAAAGATCCAATACAAAATAACTGGAATGTATATCCCATAATGCGGGCTCACATCAGGAATAAAATGCAGAAAATAAAAGAACTAACTAATACAGAAACCTCACTGCTCAACCTGCTGGCTGAAGTACTCCTGCTCGGACTGCAGCAAAGGTACGGAATCTGGGCCATGCAAAACCCAGACGTCAGCACGTCATGTCATCGAGTAAATAAGTGTAAACAGGGTAACAAGCAATGCAAATATAATCATGAGTGATAAAGCATGTGTAACAGTAATATAAATCAGGGCAGTGAAGGGTAGTGTGCAGTGAGTAAACTAAACTGGTCTATTGGGTTATCTACTCTAAAGTCTTTGAAATCAATTTGATGAATTATCGATATAACTCAATAGTATCCCGTGCGTGCCCGGGACCACGGTCAAGATTCTCGGGCTGAATCCGAGACGTGCCGCTAGGCAGTAGAAGGTAGCATGTACAGATGAGTGATGTCAGCATCATCACTCCGGAGCTGGCCTAGCCCGTAAGACTGATCAGAATAGGTATCGAACTGTTGAGTTACAAGTCAGGTTTCATCATTGATTTCCCCATACCCCCAAGCTATAGGTGTTCAAGTCAGGTATTCAGTAATCAAGAACTAATGCCAACACAGGATCAGGTAAGAAAAGGTTTGTCTGGATAGACAACAGGAACGGTCCGTGAGGACTACATGTCAGATTTGTTGGATCAAAATAACAGGTAATACCATGGTACATCAGGTCAAGCCAGGTAATGTATTTAGGGGTCATGTCATGTCAAAAGTGTACGGTACCATGTCATATCAGATAGGAAGTGCAACAGGTCATGTCAGGAAGCACAAATAATATGTGGGTGCTCACAAATCAACTAATATAAACATGGTTATAAATAAACAAGCATGGGTATTATTAGAACAATAAACGGGCACAGTAATATGATAAGCAATAGGTGCAGATTAAACTACTTAGTTGTACGGTTATCAGTTTGTGTTTAAGAGATAGTTTTAACATTTCATGAATGCAGTATAACAAATGTGGATGACAACATCATACTAATATATATCACACAATCTAGAGATGCAATTGAATATGAATTAAGCTAAATGTATGCAATCTGTCGTCCGATGGGGTAAAACTACAAAAGAGTAATCTAGCTATGCAAACAATTGTGTTTATGTGATCTAACATATAAATGTGATTACTAGATATAGTCAACTAGATGCAACTATTAGATTTCAAGTTCTAGATCGGAAAATAGGTAGACGGAACATTGTGCGGTTAACTAGGAATTCAAGACTTTAGATTCTAACTATAGATTTAATAGGAAAATAGATAAATTAATATAGGAATAGTATGAGTAGCATGTAGTAAGATTAACTTGCCTCGACGGATCGCGATACGGAAAAAGGAACGTCTCGCGTCGGCGGGAAAAGTCGCGACGCGCGCACGGTATACGGAATGAGTCCAAACGACGAACAGTGGAATCACACAGGTCAGGGGTCCTCGCTGGGTCGTCGGGATCGTCGACGGCCCAACCGGATTCCGGAGATCTAAACAACAGTGAATATGTAAATGCTAGAAAATAGATATAGAAAGAGAGAAAAGAAGAGAACAGGAAAAGAAGAAGGGACAGCTTACTGGGTTGTGTGCAAGGGTGTGCAAGCAGTGGAGGCGAGATCGACGGCGGTGGGGTGCCGGTGAAGGGTTTGGTGCAAGGGTTAGGTTTTAGGGTTTGGTTGCTGGTTTTGGGTGCAGGCTAGGTGACGGGCACTGGTGAGAGGATGATGTTGAGGAGAGGAAGGGATTGAGGTGGTGATGATGGTGGGTACGAGGCTAGCGTCGTCGGCGACGACCGGAGACGTGGGTTCAAGGGTGTTGTGGGTGATGTGCAGGGGAGAGAGACTTGGAGAGAATGAGAGGAAGAGAAGAAAATGGAGACGAGGAGGAGGATTAGAAGGAGGTGAGATGGAGATGGTGATGAGGCAGAGACGGCTAGGGTTAGGGTTTCCTCGGTGGCTCGACGAGGTTGCATGGGTTTTTAAGAAGAGAAAACAGAAGAAGAAGAAGACGTAGAAGGAGGGTGAGCAGAAGCAGGGAGCGGTGACGGGATTCTCGCGCACCGCGAGAGGAGAGAGAAGCGGGCGCGAGAGGAGAGAGAGAGGGAGAAACGAGAGGAGAGAGAAAGGGAAGGAGAGAGGAATTTGTCTGGTAGAGGGGATGAGCGAGAACGAGGAAGAGAGAGAAGGAAGAAAGGGAGAGTGAGAGAAGGAAGAAAGGGGGGAGAGAGAAGGAGGTGGGGCCCGGCGTCGAAGAAAGGGGAGTTCTGATTGGTGGGGAGAAGAATTCGTTTAGGGAAAATTTTTTGTAAAAGATTTAATATTTTAAAGATTCATTTCATTGGCTGAGAGAGTAAAAGATTTCCCAGTTAACCATTTCATATGCTTAACCATTTCATATGCTGGTAAAATATTTTTAAAACAGAATACATAATTTTTAAAATAAACAAGATTTGGCGGAATACAAAATATTTCAGAATTGCGCCCGGGCCGGGTCCAAAAATTTGAATTTGAAATATGAAAAATATTAGCAAGTTCCAAAATTTGAAATGAAGGATTTTGTAATGAAAAAGCATACCCCCAAGAACGGACGCACGTACGTGCGCGTAGTCGTCCAAACACGTCTGTTTTACTGAACGGGACGAGAACACGATGCAAGGACGCTATCACAGGATTAGGGGTATCAAACAGGCCATGACAAGTATATTTTAAATTATTTTAAACGACTTAAATTGTTATATGCAAGAATATGAATTGTCGGGGTAAATTATAACTAGCAACAGTCAAGCAAGATAAATGAAATAAATACCACCACCACACATACGGTAACGGAAATTTATAGAATTGGACTCGGTTGTTACAACCATTTTCCTTTACATATACTCTTACTCGACATATACATTACTCATGACTATTGTATAATTGTCACTTTCACTTTTGCATTATCTTTGGAACTTACCAAGCGCTAGTTCACTGACGGGCATTTCACGCGCCTTTGTTTTCTTGGAATGTTCGTCAGATACCGAGGAGGTGGACGCTACAGAGGATGAGTACGACCAGATCGCGGCTCAGGCTTTAGACTGGCTGCTTTTTTCAACTTATGCATGCTACCTGTTTAAGCATTTTCTTTTATTATATTTATTTTTTCAGTTGAACTCATATATCTGTAAAAATTTCAAGTTTGAATATAAATAAAGATATTTGTTGAAAATTGTACAGTCTCTATTTATTCTTGCATTGTGTATTATTATTTCAATACGCTTAGTATATTTATTTAGAGAATGACCTTCTCTGAATAAATATGCCGCGGGCTTGCCACGTCATCATTTCCGTTTACTGGGAAGCGGGGCGTAACAGGTCTTGATGATGCTAGTAAGCGTTTATTCTAAGAGGATTTAGACGAAATGGTGCAAAGGATACTTAGTGGAGAGAAGTTATTTATTGGTGGTGATCTTAATGGACATGTAGATACTAGTTGTGATGGGCTTGATACTATCCATGGAGATTTTGGTTTTGGACAAAAGAATGAAGCAAGTAGCTCGATTCTAGATTTTACCTTGTCTTCTAACTTGATCTTAACAAACAATTAGTTTAGGAAAAGAGAGTCTCACCCCATCACTTTTAGGAGCGGACCGAGTGCAAATCAAATAGACTTTTTCCCGACGAGAAGGATAGATAGAGATTGTTGTATCGATTGTAAGGTAATACCAGGTGAGAGTGTAACCACTCAACACAGATTTTTAGCTCTAAATTTTCGATTTAGAAGAGAACCTTGGAAGATTAGACGTAAGGTAGAGCCTAGAATTAAGTGGTGGCGACTAAAAAAGGTAACCAAAAAGATTTTATAAATCGTGTAGTTCAAGAGGCAGATTAGCTGTCTGAAGATGATTCAAACACAATATGAAACAAGATGGCTGGTTGTATTAAGATGGTAGCTAGAAATGTACTTGGTGAGTCGAGGGGTGGTGCTCCACCATCCAAGAACACATCATGCTGGAACAAAGAAGTAAAGCCTGCTATTAAAATCAAGAGGGGTTCTTATAAATATTTGAAGAAAACCAAAGATACAGAGAGATTTGAGAAGTATAAAATGGCTAAAAAGAAAGTTAAGAAAACTGTTCGGGAAGCTAAAGCCAACATCTATAAGGAGGTGTATAAGAAGTTAGACACTAAGGAAGCTGAAAATGATATATACAGAATTGTTCGGATGCGGGAAAGGAAGACCAGAGACTTGTGTGCGGTGAAATGTGTCAAAGATGAAGATTAGAAGGTTTTAGTTCGAGATGAGAATATCAAGGAAATGTGGAGATAATATTTTGACAAATTGTTCAATGAGCACTTTACTAAGAATTTGGATGGACTGGTTATTCATTCTCAAGATATAAACCATAAATTCATGCGTAAAATAATAGTACCTGGGGTTAAAAAGGGTTTGAAGAGAATGAAATTAAGAAAAGTGGTTGGTCCAGACAGGATTCATATCGAGATTTGGAGATACTTAGGAAAGATAGACGTTAAATGGCTGACAGATCTGTTTAATAAGATTTGGCAGACCAAAAAAATGAGTGGAGGAAAAGTACCCTTGTACCTATTTACAAGAACAAGGACGACATTCAAAATTGCTCAAACTACCGTGAAATAAAACTTAGGTGTCATACCATGAAGTTTTGGGGGAGAGTGATTGATCGCTAAGAAAGGTTGTTAAGATAACAGAGAACCGGTTTGGGTTCATGCCTGGACGATCGACGACAGAGGCTGTTTATCTGCTTCGTCAACTTGTCGAGTGTTTTCGAGAAAGGAGAAGAGATTTGCATGTGATAGAAAGTGTATGACAAGATACCTAGAGAAATATTATGGAAAACAATGATGAAGAAGGGGGTCCCAGTCAAGCACATTAATATAATCAAGGACATGTACGATAGAGTAATGACAAATGTCAGAACTTGCGGCGCTCTAACGAGTGATTTTCCGATTATAATTGGTTTACATCAAGGATCTGCATTAAGTCCATTCCTGTTTACCATTGTAATGGATGAGTTTTCTAGAACCATCAAAGATGAGATACCTTGATGTATGCTATTCGCTGATGATATTATTCTAGTAAATGAGACGAAAGCAGAGATTAATGCCAAATTGGAGTTATGCAGGCAAACGTTGGAATCTCGGGGGTTCAGATTAAGCAAGTCCACGACAACATATATGCATTGCAAATTTAGCAAACAGATAAGTCGAGACCACAGTAGTATAACACTGGATGGTAAGAGATATCACCGAGCGATCAGTTTAGATATTTAGGTTCTATCATCCAAAAGGATGGGGAGATCGATTGCTATATCAATCAAAGGATCCAAACTGGTTGGTTGAAATGAAGGAGTGTAACAGGGATTTTGTGTGATCATAACTTTCCGTTAATATTGAAAGGAAGGTTTTATCGGAGCGCTATTCGGCCTGCCTTATTATATGGTACAGAATGCTGGACTCCTAAGAAACATTATACACAAAAAATACATGTAGCGGAGATACGCATACTTCGTTGGATATGTGATAACAATAGAAAAGATAATATGCGAAATGAGAATATTCGTGCAAAAGTTGGTGTAGCACCTGTGAAAGAGAAGATGCGGGAAAACCGGCTAAGATGGTTTAGTCATATGCAACGCAGACCTATTTAAAACACCGGTTTGATGGATAGATATTCTTGATATAAGCAATATCATAAAGGTAAAAGGAAGACCGAAAAAAATATGGATGGAGGTGATACGAAAAGATATGGTTACCAAAGGGTTCAATGAAAGTATATTATTCGATAGGAGATTCATGTGCTGGACCCGGTGTGATTCCCATGTTGCTTCATGTAGCATACCCCATATCCTTGGGATAAAAGGCTCCGTTGTTGTTGTAGCATGCACCGCCCAATCCAACAAATCGGATGCGGACGCCGTGGCACTTAAAGGCATGTATGCACTTATCTCGTACCGGCTCCCGACCAGTTGACACTACTGGGGACCGCTGGTCCACGGGAGCATCTGAGGAGCGTGGGTCCGTTTACAGCCACTCATTTTAATTAATCACACACGCTATAATGCTATGTATGTGATACACTTTTTTTTTTTTTCTGATAAGAAAATCTGGTGAGTAGTAGCAGCAGTATCAATGTTGGATGCGTGTCGACTAGACAGTGATAAAAGCCAAAGTGTTTGCCCAAAATTGCTATTTTATTTACACTTAAAAAGCAAAGGCAATGTCATACTCAATAAATGTATAAATAAAACATACGTTAGTATATGTGCAAGAAACAAGAACTGAACAAAACATGCTAAAATGACAGAGCAAAACTGATGTATTGAAATTTGACCAAGACTCGGTGAGTTACAAACACGGAGTGGACCAATTGTCGTTATCGGTTACTTGATCCTAAATCAAAATCAAAATCAAAACAAACTAAAGCCTTAACAATATATATATAATTACATAAAGAGCAGTTCCACCAAATCGCAACGGCGGCAGAGGAAGTTCCAGCCACCAATAAAACTTTCTAAATAACTTATGAACACACAAAGAGATACCGCAATATTAGTTGTATATTTTACACATATTTCTTTAGAAAAAAAACTTCTTATAACTTAGGCAGCCTATGCTGCTCATTCTGCTGTAAATTACATGAAAAACGCCTCCAAGTAGCTGAAAAACAAATAAATAGATAGACAAATCTTCAAACCCTTCTTTCAAATGGATTCCTGTATTATTTTCCCTACAAGCACATGAATAAATACAACTTAATTCCCCCCATAAATTAAGAGCCAGAGCGGTGTTTGGGGAGCCTACTTACACATTTGACAACAACAAAGCATCATCGAATTGCCTCTATGAGGAAGAGTCTGCAGTATTGCAGGAGATCGACTTATATAAAACCAAATAACGTGAATTGGGCTTGTGCTTCAATGTTTGGAGAACATTCCCAGCGTGAGTGAAGAGAAATCAAAGTCACCACTCGATTTGGTTGGTGTCGCAGAAGGTGCAGGAGATGTAGAGGGCTTGTTCTGTTCCCCAGCATTCACACCATTAGTGGGTATGGGCAACCCCATGGGGTTCATTCTGTAACAAGACAAAAAATTCAATATGCATATGACATAATTTATAGTGCAATTCGTGCATATATCGCTAGAAAAGAAAAGAAGATTGCTGTTAACAACAAGTAGAGTATAATTGAAAAATAAAACAATAACACTGAAAAGCAACCTACCCTGGCATAGGAAAAGCACCATAATTCATATTTGGGTATCCCTGATTGATGTTCCCCAGCTGTGATATAAAAGGAAAGAAACAGGATAAGCTACGACATTTACGCCTAATTGAATCATTAAGTATAAGAGGGAAAAAAACATTATAATCTATTTTTAAAGAACCACCTGAGTGAAGTTGTTTGTTCCATTTTGTCCAGCTACTGGTGTCATTCCTGGAATTTGGTAGCCAAGATTTGGCCAACTTTGAGCTGGGGTGTTCCCACTAGTTTGCATAGCAGATGGTTGAGGGACGGCTCTGGATTTAGCAGCAGCCATGAGAAGAGCCTGCTGCTGGGAAAGATATGCTAGCTGCTGTTGATGAACTGCATATGGTGATACCATATTCGACTGCAATATCAATAGAATGATACCAGTGTTAACAATGAGCATTCCTCTACTAACATACTCCAATCAAAAACCAAAGGATCAAAAAGAACTTTAAGAACTATTTGGCCTATAAGCACCATGTAGCTGAATTTTCAGGTTAAGACATAAAACCCAATCTGCTGTGAACATTCAAGCAAAGGTAACTCAGATGAGGGTACTCTGTATAAAACAGAATGTATGGTTGTTGACTGTTCTTTTGAAATAATCTTATGGCCCAATATGACCATTCCGGTACAAAAATGGTTGTATCCCGAGTCTGAATTAGACAAGCTTACTGGTTTATGTTAGGTTATGTAACAAAATAATAAATAGTAATAATGGAATCCATATATACAAGGAAATAATACTGCCAAGGAGATAATCATCATGCATCAGGTATTATACTACTATTCCGGTGATAGCAAGCAATACAACGAAATGGTCTATCACAAGGTAATTAAAAAACAATTAGCAATTCCATCTAAGATTTGATGCTAGAACAAAAGTAAACAAAAAACAATGTGTGTGTGTGTGTGTGAACCTTCTAAGTTCAAAATTCAGTTCTTTTATGAATGTGATTCAGCCTGTCCATGAGCAGCAGCAGTACGGTCCATGCATGAAACCAACCAGATTTAAGAAATGTTGAACTACGGTATATAGCATGTGCATAATTTACTGACTAATCATTAATTTTCATAAACTATTCGTTTCACAGAAATAACATTATTATTTTTTATACAATCGACAAATGTATCTGCATAATTATGTAAACAATACCACAGTAGGCTCACCTTTTCAAAGAGGCTCATAATATCATTTTTAACATTTGCCTGGGATTTCTGTAGGGGCAAAGGCTCAGATATTAGCGGTGAATCTTTAAATAAATCCTCTATCCCTGGCTGAGACTGAGCTTTGTTTACAACTGCCTTTGCAGAAGCAGCAGTACTGCTCTTCTCTGCTGTTGTCGCTTCTGCTGCTGCGAGTTCGAAAGATACATGAACAGTTGGTCACAAGCAATAAGTGGCATTACAAGCAATCCAATCAATCCACTACTATTTTAAGATGAGATTAAAAAAAATTTAAGAAGTATTATTAAGAAACTTCTTTTCAAGTCTTGCAACATAGACAACAATAAAACTGACTTTGGAATCCAGCCCATGCATTATCATCACTTGGAGATGATTCTGGCTGACTTGCACTAGGGTCATCCATGGAAAGCATATCGAAAAGGTCGGTGGCATAGTCAACTTTTGGTGGAGGGGGTGGTGGAGCATCAACTTTAGGAGGCGAGGGTACAGTTTTAACATGAGCGGACTCCGGAGACTGCAAGGGTTCAGCCTTGGGAGCCTTGGGCAAGAGAGGTATCAGCTTTGATTCCGAATGTACCTAAAAAAATTCGGTGGAGCCAATTACCATATTGAAATCACAATAATTTAGACATCACTTCTATTGACAAACATTTAAAAAAAACCAAATAATAAAAAAACTTAGGGGCATAAATGTTTTGAAGTAAGTAGAGGTTACCTGGTTGGATGCTTTAGGAGCCATTACAATAACTTTATTAATGTTAGGCAGTGGAAGCTTATTATGCTCTTCAGAAGACCCCGAGCTGCTTGTTCGTCTATGTCCTACTGTGTCACCAGATCTCAGTTTGGGATCTTCTGCTGCCTTTGGAAGTGTTCTCGATGATGTGCTTCTAGGTATCCACCTTTTATCTTCGTATCTGACAAATCATTGCATCTTCAGTAAAGGAAGCAACAATATGCAGTTTCATAAAATCTGAAGAAGGGGGGGGGGGGGGGGGGGGGGGAGGAGGTTTTGTGGGGTGGGGGTGGGGGTGGGGGGATACTAGAGAAGGGGAAGAAAATACTAACGGTGAAGAAGAGATCTTACTTTGCACGAATGAAGTTTTCAATCCCAACTCTGTCATAATTTGGTTGCAGTTCTGCTTCCCAATAGCTGTTTGACTTTTCATTTCCCATTGCTGCATGCAGTGTGAGTGAGGATGAAAAGATCAATGTAATGCTTGCATACGTGACATAGTTGTTTTCAATAAATTCACAACTAATGGCAGTTCAAACTAAATAGGAGGAGGGGGGGGGGGGGGGATGGGGGAAAGCTGAAGAGGACGAAAAAATAAGGTTAGCTTACTTTGAATGAATGCAACTTGCTCTGGAAGCCATGTGTCCAGAGTAGCAGATCGTACCTGCATTTGATAGAAAGTTTTAGTCGGATGCAGTTCTATATGTGTATAAGCATGCAGTCCCTTAGCTAATCAAATAAGTTGCAGAAAACCCTAAGCTTTGACAAAATAAGCATATTTACAGAACAACGGTTAGGAATTGCAAGTTCTATCAAAGTAAACAATACAAATTATTATCATTGCAATGCAAGTCATTTTCATATATAAGCCAGGATATTGTTTCAAACTGAGTATCTTCATTCACTTGCATCACAAATTAATGCAAATAAGAAGCTCAAGTGTAAAAATAAAGCATATCTGCAACAAAAACCATTTAAAAAAAAAAACCATTACTTTGATTTTAAGTCCATTCACCAAGGCCAGTGGTTGTAAAACTGAAGATAGAAATTTGACTATTTTCTAGATCACATTACACCTAGCTCATCAAGGTTCTAGCAGCCGGGTTTAGAAAATATACATCAAACTTGGTGCAAACTGATCAAGCAGTTCCATTGAGATGCCTTTATAGTTTGATTTAAATGGAAAAATCGTCCATTTTTATACCTACTGGATTAATTACTCCATGTATTGCTTGACGTAAAAACCGACAGTGGAAAAAAATGTTATGGAAAAAATGGTGATTGCAATTAAAATTATGTTTGACCTTAGATATGTGAACACCCAAACTTCGATGAATTCCAGAACACTGCATACAAATAAAGATCCCCAAATTCACACTTGCCCATCGTGGGCCTCTGCAAGGAAAAAAACCAAATAAAATCTTTAGAAAGATAATCTAATCAAAACCCTGAGGCCTAGTTTGGCAGCAAGGTTCCCGAAAGCTCGGTTTCGTTTAAGTTAAAAACAAAGCTGCAGTTTGCATGTATGCAAACCGCAGTTTCGCAAAAATGATTCACAAAGTTTACGATTGTTTGGCAACATAGTCTTGAAACCATGGTTACGTTTAAAAAAGAGAGCGGCTTAAAACTTTGTGATACTTCAGTCTGTTTAGAGATTTAAAAAAGGAGGTTTTGAGCGCTTGAAACTTTTTGAAACTGTGATTTGGGAAACACTATTTTGGTTGCCAAATAGGCCTCGGTTACAACTTTTGAAGTTTAGCTCGAACTCCACGAAAACCATGGTTTCGGAAACCATCACCCCATTGCCAAATGAGGTCTGAAAGAGTATAAGTACTTCAGGCTAGTAGTATATCATGTGCAAATAATGCATACGTGTGGGGATGATTGTGAGAATCCTAAACAAGTACAGATTTTTGGACTATCAAGCGCCAAAGAAAATAATCAGGTTCGAGAACATTATGAAATATTGATTAAGTTAAGATTTTCGAGGACTCCGTCACAATCGTGCTTAAATGTCTAATTATTTCCCTGCTCTACCAAGACAGGATAAAGGAGGGATGCGTTTCGTATGCAATAGCCAGTGTAAAACAAAGTCAGATTTCTATAATATGAGCAATATTTTAAAAGCGGAAAAGAAAAGCGGAGCAGCCGAGGAGCCAAAACACTTAAGCGCCACTTAAGCGGACGTTCAGGCCGCTCTGAAATCAGAACAGTGGTGTTTTATCAATTTTCTTTTTCTTGTTAATAAATAATAATTCTCATTAGATTCTAACTATTTTTATATTCCTTTTGTACTAGCAAATGTCTAAATTTAACCTAAAATTTAACAAATTTGTTCAAACAATATATTATTTGCTAGAATATGTTCAAATTATTCAATGCAAAATTGAAATTTTCTTAGAATTTAATAGCTTATTGAGCTTATAAACTTTTCAATGCCCGGCATCAAGCATCATAGCTCAAATCGGTAAAAAAAACAACTTAACAAATTATTTTTAAAAAATTACATAAAAGATTATAGCCCGAAACCAGGTGAAGTCGAAATCGAATTGGAATTTTAAGATCAAAATTAAAAACTGCTCGAAATCGAAATCTCAATCTCCATGATTGCTCGAAATCGATTCAGAACTCAATTTCTTGAAGTTAGTAAACATAAAATTTTAGAGTTTTGAAACCCAAATCTTGAAGTGTCTTGAAATTGAGCAGCTCGACAATCCTGGCCTTTATCGAGTCGAGCACGAAGGATGAAAACAAAGTGGCAAAATGAGAAAGAAAAGATGGAATGTGGTATTAATTAGTATTTGTGTTATTCTTACTCCAATACTTATATATCCTTTACAATACTAACTAGGTGTTTACATCAATAAAAATAGATTATGCAATATCATCGGCTTAAGCGGGATAAAGCGCAGCGGTGAAACCCGCTCGGCCGCTTTTTAAAACACCGGATATGAGTACTAATGATTCTCAAGGAACAGATCCACTGAAATGATTAAGCTGTATTTTACAGAAAAAGGTGCAAAATGAAAATGATCCCTTACTTATATGTATAATCTAACGCTATAAACCTTATAAGTTTCATGAAAAGGGCTCCAAAGTTTTCTGTCAGGACTCCACATAGGAGCGTTTACCAGAGGTCTCATATGAATGGAAGTAACCTGTGAAGTTATATCTATCATTCAGGGATATAGAATATGTCAATCTCAATGTCCTATCACAAATATGATCCATTGATAAGATGATTTTGTCTGTTCGGAGAATATCAAAAGAAGGAAAGCAAGATTCTACAACTCCTATGCAGATACAAGAATAATCAAGAATCTAAATTTGTAATTACAAAAAAAAAAGTTTAAATGCAATGTTTAAAGGTCTGAGAGGATGATACTAAGCAATGATGACTGTCTTTGAATATAGTATGATAAGAAATGTAAGAGAATCAAACTTTAAGTTAAGAATAAAAAGTAACGATTTAGCCGATTCATCCATGAGGCCTACTCAATATAGAGATGTACTTCAGTGTCGACCAAGTTAAATTTTCGAAAAGGGGTCAATGATGGTAAATGTCCAGAAGCATGTATCTAAATCTATGCATTATGATCTGAATTCCATTGATGCCACACAAAAGAAAGCATAAGTGGTGAGTTACTTGGATTTGCAGTCAGCGCATTCTCTGTTCTCTGGCAATTTAAGCAGTCCCTTGAGTATCTACAAGTGAACGCACCAAAAAAGTGAAAAACACATCAAAAGGCAACAAAGGATCAACTACATATGAGCTCGTTGTGAATAACTAGTGCTAATTATATCAAATGATGAACAAAACAGCTCCTTTGGCATACTCGATAACAAATTTTACCCGACACCCATAAACCAAATAAAATTTATGCATTCCAACCTGAGTATTCAAAGCTTTTGACAAAAGAATTGTTTCCAATGACTCCAACCATAAATTGCTAAAATTTATTCCACGATTCACCAATACAACATCAAAATCCCCAAAGGAGGACAATAAGGTGGCTAAATAACATGGAGTATTGGCATCAAATCCCCAACACGCGATGTCCCTAGAATCAAAGAACTCAGCTTCCTTGAAGATAAACGATACGCAATTGTAATAATACAAACTTAAAAGGTAATAATCTGACCTATGAGAAAGAAATCCAATTCAATAACCAACAGATCTCTTTAAGAAAACCCAGCAACTCTACCCCAAATCGCCAAATCGCCAAATTGGGTATTCCCAAAATAACACTTTCAATCGAAAATATGAATGAATTGGGGAAAAGAAGAGGAAAATGGATCCGAACCTTCTTGTGTCTGGCATTGAGTTCTTTGGAAACGGCAGCCTTCTCGTTCATTGTGTGATCCCTATGATGAATGATCCCCCCTAGAGAAAAATGTTGTTTAAATATGAAAAATAATATATATATATATATATATATATATATATATATCAAGAATCTAAAAAAGAATCAAATACAGCAATGATTCCTTTCCTATTCTCTTTGTATGTGTTTCTTCTCCTTCCGGAGGAGGAGGAGGAGGAGAAGGAGAGAGATATATGAAATTAATGGAAATAACTCGTGACATTTTCTTATTTGTAAATGACCATCTTGTTTTATAACCTTTCTGATATTCCCCCCTCAAGTTTTCCATGAAGATGTTCAAGAGATTCTTTTACACCATACAACAATTCTGCTGCCATAATTGGTTCGCACCTTTAAAAATTTGGCTATGCAACTTCGTATGTGATTGCACTGTTATATACTTGCTGACTTAGTCCTCTATCCATATATGTTAGATTTCTGATATTTATAGGGCCGTTTTATCAAATCTATTCTTACATCTAATAAATTGTAGTTTCAGATTAGCAAATGTGAGATCAAAATAAGCAAATGATTTTATCTATACAAACATAGATTGCATATCACAACGTGAACCAAACAAGAAGTTGACGGAGAATATTATACAAGTTAATTAATTTATTTATTTATTTTGCCCGCCTCAAACTAATCATGCATAAAAGAGCATTCTTATATATACAAGAATTATAACATTATTAATTTCTCTTCTGTCTCCTTCAAACAATTTATTAACTTAATACACCTAGAGGCATCAGTAATTTGGTGGTTGGAATAATTATGACCCCACCCATTAACTTTTGAGATGACTGTTACAAAACATGTTTATGATAAGTTTATATAATGGGTTAGCTTTTTCGGTGGGTGTCCTAATCATGTCATAGTGGGATCGTCCACCATACATACAAAACATAAATTGAGTGACTTTGGTATTGGCCCTAGTAAGCCACCAAGGGCCTGTTTGATTGCAGGACGGGTAAATTTGGATTTCCAAATAGTACGACTGAAAAAATTTGGATTAGATAATTTTGTAGTTGATTGGTATTGAATTTCTAATATTGAATTTGTAGATCCTTATAATTCTTGTTTGGTTGGGAAAAAATAAGTGAGATTCGGATTTAAGGATTAAAGAAAGAGACAGTGGATGTGGGGATTTTTTAATAAGTATGTGGGCCCCATATGAACAGTGTCAGATCCATTAAAATCTAACAAAAAAATTGGATTCCTCAATCCATATTTTTGTGTGCCCCCAATAAAAAAAGGAATCCATGGATTTACAGTGCTCCAACCAAACAAAGGATTATCAAATTCGCACTCTTTTTTTGGATTTCACAATCCAATCAGTGCACGAATCAAAACAAATCCTAGCACCAAACATCCCCTAACCACATGCATATTCGAATCCTGTAGATGGTGGGTATCTCTGAGACTTTTGTATGATGTGGATGCATATACAAAGTATTAATTATGAATAACCTATTAAAAAAATGAGGTAAAAGAATGCTTATATGAAAAGGCAAAAAGAAGAAGAAGAAGTAGAAGTAGTAGTAGTGTAGGCTAGCTAATCCAAAACAGATCTAACTCACAACAAACATCAGGAAGGAAAAAAAACGCTAAAGCAAAAAAATAAAGAAATCAAATTAATTAATATGAATGTATGGATATTTTACATAAGGGTTTTTCTTACACCCGCCATTGAAAATAATTATTTTTTTAACCCTTACAATATAATCAATTTTGCTCACTATTTACCTTGATGGGACAATCATGTAAATATTTTATTTTATTATAATTTATTTTATGTTCCTTCAAAAACAATATAATCAATTTATTTCATTAAAGAAAGAGTTTCTTTTCTTGCCGGAAAACATAGCAAATTCCTTTCTAACTTTCTAAAACTTGGTATTTACTTTTTACCCTCCTAAAACAAATAAGATACTTCATTTTGCCCTCTTTACGATTTCCGTCAGAAAAAAATCCCGTTAACTTTAATTTTAATTTTTCTCCATAAATTTTAGATTTATCATTTATCCGAATACAACAAGTAAGACCACAGAAGTATTCAATTTCTTCATAAATAGAGAAGGACATTGAAGATAATCCTGATTTCATGTCCGATTCTGAGAAAGGTGCAGCAGAAACCTAAACCTTAATTTCAATTTGGGGATCAAATTGTGTATTTCAAAATAAAAAGAGAGATTGTGATATTTTAAAGAAAAATCTGACGTTATGCCATTAAAAGTTGATGGAAATTGCAGGAAGGTAAAATGATGTATCTTATTAGTTTTTTTTGGGGGGGGTAAAAAGTAAATACCAAGTTTTTGAGGTTTAGAAAAGAATTTGCTATGTTTTAGAGGGCCTACAAATATATGGTAGTCAATATGGAGACAGTTCATAGGGCAGAGTGCCAGTTTAGGGACATAGTGGTCCATAGGAGACATGGAGAACATATGTGGGATATAGATCGTTTTGTGCCCGTGAATTGCATACAGCTGGTTACATGATCCATGTCGTAGGGCACCATGCTAGTTTGGGAACATCACGGTCTATCATGTTTGTTTCGGTCGAGGAGTAACATAATCCATCCCTTTCACTGCTTGCTTGCTTAGGCGTTGATGCCTGCCCTTTTCATAAATGGATGTCATGTCCCGCTTCCCAAAATACGGAATACGGGAGGCGACTAGGCCAGCCATGCTCCTACGGTCAAGGAATAATTCTGCCGTAGTCACACTTCGGCTTCTACCATTACATGGTAATCGGTAAACACAACACAGAAATAAAAGAAACACATCACTAGTTTATTTTACTAACTTTCATTGTTCACAATTTACAATAAAATGAGAGAAAAGAAACTGCTAACCAAGTGCGAATACAAGATTGATTTATGGAAAGCGGTAAAAATACTGAAGGCACGACCGTCTAGATCTCTGTGAGCTCGAAGGGTAGGTCTGACTTCTGAATCCGGTTCTCTTCAAACTCTGAGCATGCATACTCAGATCGCAAGGGCGACACAATAGCAATATTATAATAGTATTAATGGGGCCAGAAAATAAAAGTAATAACGGTGGACATAATAAATGCAGGTAATCAGTATGTCAATGAACAATGCAATGTATGATCTGTGTCC
This sequence comes from Agapanthus africanus, assembly GCA_030015575.1. Taxonomy (NCBI): domain Eukaryota; kingdom Viridiplantae; phylum Streptophyta; class Magnoliopsida; order Asparagales; family Amaryllidaceae; genus Agapanthus; species Agapanthus africanus. The sequence goes on from CM057338.1 coordinate 984,596,193, forward strand.
CTATCGATCTCTAAGTCACTTTTGAAATCGAGTTGCGGAAAGGAATATCATGTTTAATGAGGGTCTCGTACGTACCCGAGACTACGGCCCACTGTTGCCCAGGACATAACCCTGTCAGCCGGACCACTATGTCCAAACCTAATATATAAGAGTCGATGTTCAAATGATCATCCTCTAAATCACTAACCTTGCTAAATACAAGTTTCTTTCCACTTCGATTTCCCCATTTACCCCCATGTTTTACTATCTATGAGTATGGGCTAGTTGTGAACAAGTACGTATCAATAACACTGCTTTATTCACTATTCACTGTATTGTTCACTATCACAAATCATTCACTTTTACTGGCGTACTCGACACATCTAAACCGATATTATTCATGTTCGGCAATGCACTATTCACTGAAAATTAATAAGGACGTTCACTATCCCTAGAGGTATTGCAGTCGGGTAAAAATGTGAATCATGTCGCTAAACAATTTATATGCAAAACTAGTCATTATATGTCTCATGAACTTATATAAATCATATTAAATCATACGTTCAGAATTAAGTAAAATGATACAAAAGCGGTAATAAGTAAACTCAGTTAGAAGTTCAACGAAATTGGTTTCAAGTCAATCGGGTTTCGGGTTCGCAAATTACAGCCGTTTCATTTTAAGTGTCCTCTGCTGGAAATTCAGTTCCTGAACCGAAAGTCCATTTCGTAACACAGTTTTTACCCTGTTGAGATCATAATTAGGCGATGTTACAGTTTGATAATATTTAAGTTTATCAGTTAGGGTTCCAACGCTTCAGACGGATCGATAACATCCACTGTGTGCTGGGAGTTATACATTATTTAATATCGGGGTATCCGTTCTGTCCCTGCTTGGGACTGCAGTACATACTGATAGTTTAAAATGTGATTAAAATAGCAAACGATGGAAAAAACGAACGAAACCACTTCCAATAGGTAGCTAAAAGATTTATCTTCTCTGCGGTATAGGGTTCCACATAATACCATTTTCACACAGAGACATAAAGCATTTCTAGTCAAGTGTTGGCAAGCAGTGCTGCTCTGGACTGCATTCCAGAGCCACACTCCTGACCAGTTTCTGTAACCGTTATAAAATAGAAACAGATTATAACTTATATGGGGTTCTAGTTAGTCGAGTCTTCTTTGATAAGAGCCCTCTAACACCACATTCCCGTGTGTAACCAATTTTTTATGATTTTCACAAAATTCAAGTACGGAAATTTTCAGATTCGACGGGTCTAAATGGGGATGACATTTTCACGGTGTTAAAGTCCGTATTTTCAAGCCAACTCTTAACACAGTATTCGTTATCACTAGGGTAATCTTTTATGCTTAAATTCTGTCATTTTAAGAGGGCTTTTAGATTATGGTTTGCATCGAACACTTGTATTAACGTTTGATTCGCAACCGAAATGAATACACTATAGCATGTAGCAGGTATTTGAACTTGCCTGACGACGTATCGATGACAATACGGCAGCGACGCGGCAATAGCGGTGACCTATGGCAACGGCAACGGCGCTATCATGACGCAGGCACGGCTAGGCGTGACATGGCAAACTCGACCTCGGCTCGAGTTTGGCTCGGCAGCGACTAGGGGTCCGGCGATGCTACGGTGGCGATGACGACGAGGGGTCGAGCTTTGGCGATGTGGGAATGCAGGCAAGGATCGCAGGGAGGTCGGGGTGATGGGTTTTCGGCAGGGTTCTTGCTCAGAAATGATGGCGAGGCGAGCTCTGGCGAGAGGGTGTACAGATGAGGGTGCTCGGGGGAAGTCGAGGTTGAGGTGACGACAGCGTGAGGTGGTGGTCAAGGCGGAGACGACGTGGAGGCGGTCGAAGTGCTGTCGATGGTGAGGGGAGCTCGGGTGCAAGGGGTGCGCAGGCGAGGCTGGGCTCTGGATTGGGTTCGGTTGAGGGTGATGGTGGTGATGAAGGAGTGGAGAGAGGTGAGGTTGAGGAGGAGATGGGCGAGGGGACGAGGAAGACGGTGGGGGGTCAACGGCGAGGCAGTGGGCTTTCTTGGGTCGTCGGGGTGTTGGGTTTGCTGTCGGGGATAGAGGAATGGTGAGGTGAGGAAGGAGGAGGAAGAGGGATGAGTGAAAGAGTGAAGTAGAGCGAGATGAGCGAGGGATCGAGGTCGTCGTAGCTGTTGGGGAAGAGGGCGTCGCAGGGCGTCGGCGCGAGCGAGAAGGGAGAGAGAGTCGTTGGGGTGTTGCGAGGGAACGTGGGCAGCTGGGTCATCCCGCGCGCGAGTCAGGCAGAGGTTGTTGACGGGGGCACGGTCGTCGCGGAGGTGGGCGCGAGAAGCGGGCGGGGGCGGGAGCGAGAAGGGGAGAGACGTTGGCGGGAAAGGAGAGAGAACGAGGGAGTAGAAGAAGTGGGTTGGAGCGGGTCGGGTCAGGTGAGTCGGGTTAGGTTAGGGTTTTGAAATTAGGATTTGTTTTAGAGTTAGGTAATAATTTAATAAATAAAATAATAAAAATATTTTTAAAATGTGTAAAAATTCTAGGAAAAATCTGAAAAATACGGGAAATAAATATACGGAGCCTGGGGATTTACAATGGACATTTCACGCCTTAGACTATTTTCACCCTCTTGAACTGCTTCTTTTATCATCGCGTAAATCGAGTTGTCTTGCGGAAAATAAAGAACACTTTGCACGGTACCTGCCATCTGCTTATCAGTGTCGATTTCTGACGCCGACGGAGTATTTTCGTTATATACGAAGGAATAGGAGACTATATGGCAGCTTCCCACATGCTCCTTTTCTTCTTCTGAGTTTGGTTCTTCCGCTGAGTTTGCTTCTTCTTCAGGATCCTTATTTTTTAAGGAATTCTGAAGAAATTTTTCGAGAATGATTGATTGGCGCGCCTTCTGGTTATATTCCCCCAACGCGTCAATATACTTCTGCAGATTCGTCCGGTTGTCTACATATTCATATTCGGCAGGCTGAACAGGTTTCTTAGTTTTCTTTTTGGAAGAATTAACTTGAGTATTTGCGTCCCAATTTTTTCCAAGGGTGGGACCCGTGCGGTCATTATTTTGGCGACCGGATGTTACAGAGCTGCTCGTTTGTTTTTGAGTGTTGGCGACAAACACCACATTACCTTTACTTTTGTTATTTCATAAATTTTCATCAGAAGAGGAAATACCTTGATCCATCTGATCTAACTGAGATAATTTATCGATAAGCTTTTGAAAGGTAGTAGGCTTGAAAAACGCCATGAATGGTACACCCGTGAATGTCAGTTGTTCACCGCCGAAAACAGAGACAAATTGGGATAGATCGTCTTGCCTGAATTTGGGGGCAGATGCTTTTTGGATTTATCAATCCACCTTTTCGAAAATACCAAGTTGATTTATGGCATCATATATCAAAGGTTTAGACAGACGCAACCGTTGTAGCAGATTTCATCAGATTCCCCCTCATTTGTGAGGGGTTTTTAATTGTTGGGATGCTCTTCCCTGCAGGCGTAAGCCCCTGTAGTTAATTATGCGATAACCACTTTCTTCTTCTCCAGTAGTTAATTGTGCTTATGTCTATTTATAGACTAAAGCAAATATAGTGGAGATAGATCGTCTATTTTTGATATTACAGTCATAGGCTTTGACTTCATCAGAATAGGAGATGGATCTGTTAAGAAGGTGGTAGGGTGTGATGTCCTGGTAATTGGATGACATGCACCTATAGGAAGTGAAATCTCTATACTACGATCGGTTATACCGTGGTTGTCACACAGTGGTTTCTTCACACAGGATATGGATATTATATTAGGCATTCTGGTTACTAAATCTATGGTTTTAGATCTAGATTTAGGTAGTTTCCCAATCTGGATACTTAGACAGTATTCTAAAGGTGTTTTAGAATGGACGACTCCTGATATGGTGGTGTACCTGCTGGTGATGGAGTCACCCTCTCTAAAGGTGTCTTACAGACTTAAGGGGAGAGGGATGTGCATGATTGGCATATCTCTTGCTTAGGCAATTGAGTCAATCATGAGATGTCAAGTACCACACCAGATGTTGCTTTTGCACTAGATGCAATAAGTTGATATATTAATCCAATCCTGGAGAAATGTTCGAAAGCGGCTTATGAACATAAGTGGATGTTCTAGGGATTTGATAACGACGGCCTCTTTCGGGAGACGGTTATCATTCGAGGCTTCCAAGATGACCTGGATGACAGAGTGACTGTCAGAGTTATAGTTTTCCCTCTTGACGAGGGGCAGTAGGTTGGCTAGGTGGTCCAAGCGGATACTGAGGGAGGCATGACGTAGGATACTGATTAAATTCAGTTGACGAAACAGTCTAAGAAGTTTACTGGATTTAGAGTTCATTTGTGAACAGGGTCCCATCAGATAGCCAGACATATTCTAAGACAAGTATTGCTCATTTCAGGAGATGGCTTTCTCCGCGAACTTGAGATAAAGAGAGACATAGAAAGAAACATCAGAGCGGATCCACTCACTGAGGCTATTTCTCGAACGCAAGAGTTTCACAAACAGGCTTTGTAAGACTGATCGATAGAGAAGTTGGGTGTTCGGTATCACACGGGATGTGAGTATGCGACATCGCAATAATTACCCTTAAGTGCAAGTGGGAGATTGTTGGCTATAGTGCCCTCAAGTCAATTATTGGATCGCAGGAACGTGATTGCAATGATTGAGGGAGGACCTATACCGGTAGAACAGTCTTACTCGAGATGATAGTATGCTATCTGGTTTGTCTTTATCATCATGTACATACTTCAGGTGACATTACAGATCACTATTACATGTTGATAGAGCCCATAGGATTCTTGCTTGACTACCAGCAGCATGATGGCGATCATATACGTGAGAGTTGGGTAGTTTATAAACACATCCTTAAAGTGTCCATAGTCGTGAGAGTTTCGAGACTGGGCATCGATACTCCATGAGTAGACTAGTGTATACGGATCGAGACCCCGATGAGGGCGGTGGCTGGTCTCACAAGCCATTGGTGTCAGTTGGTTCACCTAAGATAGTATACAGGTGCTAATTGGGTTATGAGTACAACGGACGGACTCGCCGGAAACATACTAGTTGGTATTATACCTATTGTCAGATAGCAGTTCCCAGGTGACATGTGTACAGGTTAGTCTATCGACCTGAGATCGTCATTTATCTCGTGTGAGTTCCCCCTATGCTTTGATTACTACCCTACCATGGCTCGAAGGAGTCGTGCAAACAGGTTTTAGTTGGGTACAGTCCCGAGCCACATGGAGGCAGTGAGCGGATCGTCAGGGGATTCGTCTCTCCCGGTATTGGGGTTTGATATCGCGCTGTGTTTGGAGAGCCATTACACAAAGTCCTTGGCCAAGACAAGTGAGATTTACTTGTAGGTATTCCAATAGTTTCTCGGGGTGTTCTGGGCTATACTCCGACACGACTTATACCGCTATTAGGAGTCTGACGTTTACCATCCCCCTAGGCTCGATATGTGATACTCATAGACGAACGAACCGGACTGTACGGATATTGTCACAGTCAGGCTCAGTAGGGTTTCAGGATGAGTTCGCTCGTCGGCCTTCCTTTCGCTCAATACCTGGATAGCCGTTACGTACAGCCAGTGTGACTGACGTGCTTGTGGTTAAACCCACTGCCAGCGTATTGACGAGTCTTTTGAGTCCCACATAGAGAGTTTCCCTAGTTCGGGCGAAACGTTATAGAGGCCGTATGGTTTTATGGCTGGGTTCGATCATATACGTGCACTTGTGCACGGATCATGATCGGACGGATCATACTAGTGGGCTTTGGTTTAAACCGGATCCTAGTATTAGATTGTTGGATTAGTTTCGTCTCGTAGTATTCGTATTCAGTCGGAATACGGATGCGGGTATGTATATACAGATGAGGGGTATTCTTGTAATTCATTACAAGATAACTTTAGTTGATGCCGTTTCTTTTTTGGATTAAACATTTTGGTTTAAATGTTTAATGGTGGAAATTGTGACTCATTCTTGGCATGACATGTCTTTTGTAATGGCTAAGATATTTGTGAGTGAGCTTAGATATAAATTTGAGAATGAGGTTATATCTTCTACTTCAGTCTTGCACAAAGTTATCAATGATATTAAGAATCTGATGATGGTATACAATCTAACCATCAAATCAAATCCTTATCCTCTCATTCTTCAATTGTTGGGAGTTTCTGAATTAATTACAGTGGAAAATCCTCAGCATAGCATTATTATTATCTCTTGGGAGAGGTCAGCCAAACATAAATATAAACTTAATGCAGAGGGGGCTAGAAACATGCAGAACAATATTACTTCAGGTGGGGCTGTTCTTAGAGATGAGGAAGGAGATATTATCTTTGCCTCTAAATTCTTTTATGGATCAGGGAGGGGCTGAATACAACTCAATTCTAGATGGTATGCTTCAGTGTAAATTGATGGGGATAAAAGGGGTTGAGATAGAATCTGATTCCAAAATTATCATTGATTATCTTAATGGCAACATCAGGCCAAAGTGGACTCTATTCTATACTATACAAGCAATCAAATCTATAGCCCCTATAATAGAAACAACTTTCAAACACTCCTTAGAGAAAACTTCAACTTTTTGATAAAAACCCCTCTTTTTTCATCAATGAGATATGCTAAAACGAGCTAAGGGTTTGAGGTTTTTCTCCTCTTGCCATTTGGAAAAAGACGAGGGCACAGATCTATTTTTTGGGTTTGAGAAGAGGAGATATGATGCTAAAGATATTTGTAGTTTTGAAGAGAATGAAAGCCTCGGGTTATGTTGTTTTTACATGGCTTTTGTTTGCTTTTTTTTTTTTTTTTTTTTATACAAGTAGTAGCACTTCTGCATCTTATGCATTTCTATTTTGAAAATCAATAAAATCTAATGTCGGCAGGCTGGGGTCCACAGAACAAGTTCCAACCAGGGGGAAAAAAATGAAAGACGGTGGTATTCTCTTAAAAAAAGTGGTGCTTCTAAAGATTTTCCTCTCTCTCCTCTCACACACACTCACTCACTCTCCTCTCTCTCTCTCATTCACTCACTCTTTCTCTCTCCTCCTTTGGAAGCACCAAAGAAATTCCCAAAAAAAGTAGCCTCTACAATTTTTCTCTCTTGGTCGAAGAAAAAAAGGTGGTTTTAGCTTTTCACAGCCTGAAGAGTGAAGAAGAAGAAAGAGGCGACGATGGGAATTTGGGAAGTGGTCGATGCGGTCAAGAATCGGTTGCCGGATCCTGAACCCGTTAAGAAAGCGGGGAGGGCGACCTACGGAGCGGTGGCGGGTCTCAAAGCCCCAGTCGGCGGCGTCCTACGCAGCTCCTATGATCACAGCCGTTCCGCCTTGTCCACGGTGGCGGGTCTCAAAGCCCCAGTCGGCGGCGTCCTACGCAGCTCCTACGATCACAGCCGTTCCGCCTTGTCCACGGTGGATCACGCGGTTCGGGTCCACGGAGGGAGGGTCAAAGAGTCCATGCCCGATAAGGAGGTCCTGGCGAAGATCGGCTGGAATCTCACCGACTTCGCCATCGATAAGCACTCTAGATCTTATACAGGTATTATTATTCATACATTATCTATCTTTTCGCTGATAAAGGATGGAAAAGTACTTTCTTTTTTCCATGGAGCATTTGGTGTTTCTGATCTTAATTAGGTTCATTGTCTCCAAATAAGGATTTTAAAAAAAATAGATTTAACAAATTCAATAAAATGATTCAATTCCTTATTTTTTGATATTAACGCAACAAATCCCTAATTTCAAATTTATAAGTTTTCATTCATATTTCACATTAGCATCATACACGTTCAAATATAATCAAACAGTGGAATAATTAAGAAACTAAAATATTTAAGAGTGATTATAATAACCGGTGATTACATAAAAAATGATGATAAGTAAATAAATTGCATGGCAAGTCAGTTAACTTGCAATGGTTATTGGAAAGAATCAAAGGAACATATAGATTACTCGATCTGAATGCTTCAAAATAAGAATTGAAGAAGATGAATGTTTCAAATAGAAAAGAAGATTTTAAGACGAGTTCTTGAATTAAAGATTATTGAATTGTGGGTTTGAGACCTTATGATTTCAAGACGGTGACGAGATAAATCGATACTTCGTGAATTCATATAGTTTAGGATTAGGTATCAAAGTCGAAGAAAAGCATAGGAAAATAAGATCTATGACAAATGGGAATTAGGGTTGAGTCGGCTCGGGTATTGAAAGCCAACGATCGGGTGGATTTTCTATCTTTGGTTTATGGAGAATTGAAAGTTGAAGGATGTATTACTCAGCATATTAAATTCACTTGATTTATTGAGGTTTAAATCCAATTTATTAACAAACCCTTATGTAAATACCGTAGGTTATGTTACCGCTATATATGTGTAGTAAGCTATTTATAATAATAGCATAAAATAGTGTAAGTTACTTTGTATTTAAGTTATTTTGTTAAGCTATGTAGCAAATAGGTCGAGCTATGCTATATAGGCAGTTCTTTTTTTATTTAATTTAAAACATTGGTTTTGGGAGCTTACTGCTACACCATTTTCCTTTGTAGATGTATTATTTTTTCCTTTAAAAAATAAATCTAAATAAAATGACAACTAAAAGCATGACAGATATAGAGGTTAAAGCCCTATTTAATTTCATGGAATTTCAATTGCACAGTATTTTTTCTGATTTGTATAATTTCGATGAAGGTATATGGCTTTAGTTGAGATAAGAGAGGGTTAGAAGATGCTAATTTTATTAGACATCTTAGTTATGCGGTCTAAGAGTCAAGTCGTGCTTGTTCAATTCAATGGAGGCGATAGGCTCATGGTTCTAATGTATTTAACTATGAAAATAACAGTTGTGACTGTTGAATTAAAGGACAACCGACACATATTTTCTCAAAAGTTTTAGATTTGCTTGACAAGTTCTCGGACAAACAATTAATACCACCACCACACCCAAGGCACAAACTCATTACTAGTGTTAGTGCTTTAGGGCATGTTTGGTTACAAAACTAAAAAAGTTATGGATCAGGACTCCGTCGGAAATCCGAAGTTTTTGTATTCTTGGTTGGATGAAAGGAGTAAAGATAAATTTGTACCTAAATTCTCAAACTTTTGTATGGGTTGTTGTTTAAATGAAATATGAATTTGAAATATGAATTATAGAGAAAGATAGGGTGAGAAATATTATTTATTAGTTCAGAAGGTGATGTGGCATGCAATTTCTTTAAATTCACCCCTAAAAGTGTCTGCCTGTGAAATCCATACTGTACAAATCCAAAGGTCTCTAAATCCTTGCAAACAAACTAGAATTCCAAATTTTGGATGGATTTTGTACTTGTTACAGTGTTTTGTTCCCAAATCCATCTAATCCTTGCAACCAAATAGATCCTTACACGATGACAATGTGTATGCCCTTTCTCCTTTGTAGAGTTCAGATAACAACAATTTTATATAGACTGCTTTGCTTTGATTTCCTACTAACAAAAGTGTCAAATGGCACATCACAGTTCTATTTTTATACAAGACTAGATCATAATAAATTAATAATTCATATGAGTCGGTTTCCATACAATTTTGAAATTCCAACAGTGGATTCCATTCACTTACATCCAGTCTTTTAGCTGACACCATTTTTCTCTTTGAAATATGAATATATAGCATGCAATAGAATTGAATTTGCACGTAGCATTTATTTTCTTGTGTAGGCGGGATTCCTGTTTACAAGGTTGTGAAGGAATGGTTGGTGAATAAGGATGCAAATGCGGCGGCAGACCAAAACAACAACAACAACAACAACGTAAAGGCAGAGGAGCTGCAGGAGTTCCGGAAACGATTGGAACGGTTAGAGGCAATGCAGGGGATCCGAAAGGACGTGAATAAACCCACAGCTTATCCTCACTCTACTGTCACCCGATTACATCAGAAGCCCGAGGATGTTATCAAGATTTTCATGATGAAGGGATTTGCCAGAGGATGTTATCTAGATTTTCATGATGAAGGGAGTTGCTGGTTGCAATTTCGTTAATGACCAAGTGAGTGATCCGCAGAATGAGAAATGGAGGAAAGATGTCTTGCTCTGTCCCGCCCCTTCATCTAGTAATTTAAGTGAAAGTAACGTCTGAAGGTGTTCTTGTTTGATGGATATTTGTAACTCGTATGTGACTCTACGTGTGTGATTTGGCATGGTATTACCAAATCATTATGAATATATTGTGCATTTTTCTACTTTTTCTGGTAACATGACGTTGAACTTGTTTCATGTATTTTCATGTATTGGAAGACTAGGGGATTGTTTGTCGAAGAAATGCATTGTGATTTACATCTTTCTAGTATTTCTCTTTGCAATGTTGCCGGGAGCAACCTTTTTTTCCACAAAGAATCTTTGTATTATGATTTTGTTGCGACATTTTACCTATTTTCCTCTCTAATATAAATTCACGTCGTTAATTAGGAGCAATTTGTAACTCTCGGGAAATTGGCATCCTGATGACCGGATGAAAATGCAAAAGTGGATCCGGAATGCCTGTCCTTTGAAAGGAAGCACAAGATGGCTATTTATGCATCATGACCGTTTAGGCGACTATATGTTTATGCTCCGTTTCGATCGATCCATCAATGAGGATGCATCTAAATTATGTAAACATGTTATCCCCTTCATGAACTCAACTTGCTGTTATCATTATGAAATGAGGTCATGAGGGCTACAGGTGTTGTTATATGCGATTATCCTTATTAAAGAAATTAGGAAAAAGAGAAAGAAAAAAGATTGTAAAGGGTGTTTGTTGGCAAATTAATAAAGGGCTTACCCGCAAAATCTAAGTTTATGGTGTTGTACGCCATAATAACTGACAATTAGAGGGGTATGTATGCAAAAGGCCAAACCACGGCAGCGCACAAACAATTGTCTAGCTGCCTCGGCTGTTGAGTCTAGAGTCTAGATCTCTCAGATGCTGCTCAAATAGCAGAAGAAACCCTCGATCCAACGTCGTCGAATTTGTCAAAATCCCCAACTTTTGGAATGGCGGCAGCAGCGCTCGCTTCCACTCTGTCCCGCCTCTCTTCTCGCCCTACGGCGGCCAATCTTACCCCCCGTCGCGGCCTCGCCGCCGGTGGAGGTAAATTCCCCTTTTCGCCCCCTTTAAGTTTCTTTTTTTCTTTCGTCCTTTTTCCTGTTTCAAATAAGCTCATGGCCCTTGTTCACTTTGGGAATTTATTTGTGTTTATCCTTGAATCATTTTGGCAGATCATCATGGAGCCGCGAGGATTAACATATGGGAGGACCCAATGAGCCCATCCAAATGGAAGGAAGAGCATGTAAGCTTTTCCCCTTTTCTTTGATTTTTCACATTCATGTGCCTCAAAAAATGCAGCAGGCTTGGAATTATTTTTGATACAAGAGAAGACTTAATTAGACCATTTTCGTTTTAGCATCTGTAGTATGTATCAGCAATATTGCATGCTTGTTTTGAAACTTTCATTTTCATGTGAGGCTAGTAGCTGATGGTTTTTTTTGCGATAATATAGAATGGTTTCTATCTATTGCTGTACTAAACCCTTAGATATATCCTCCTCCCACAATTAATACTCAGCAAGTCCATGCATGGTCCCTTGTGTAGATTTCTCAACTCATTTATTTCCTCTATGTTATGTGTAATGATAACAATACTAGTAGAGTTTCCAAGTGTTTAGTTTGTTGTAGATTTTAGTTGTCTTTGTATTCTGGCTAGTTCTTTAAGCCCTGTTTGGGAATGAGTTAACTATTCTAAACTAGAGTTTCATAAAGTTAGCAAAATTTAACTCCAAAATGCTTACTTTACCTTGTTTTAATTCATTTTGGAGTTGGGACAACCGCAATTATCTAAACTCCAATCGGATCTAAATTCTGTAAACTCTATTTATCCAAACACATCTCCTACAAGATAACCAGAGTTCTTTTTTAAATGGACTCTGGGGATTGCAATCCGAAGCTTACATCACCTCTACCTCCACTTAAAAGTATACTCTGGTTACCCTAACTCGACACTCAAGCATGGCCTTAGTGTTAACATGTTAGGTAACAATATTGCTCGTAGATTCATGTAGGATCTGTGTTTTGAGATTTGACTAAGTTGAATATGTATGGTACCAAATCAATTTTCTATTGAGAATAAAAGCTATTTTAATATTTGGGTTGATATTATAGAATCTTCTCCATAACCTCTGTTTCATAAACATTCATGGTGGAAAAAAATGTGAATGAAAGATTCCACTGAAACGATGAAATTTGCCGTTCTGGGCTCACATGGTCTCTGAAGCGGGTTCCTAAACGGGTCAAAGGGACCCCGAGGGAGACGTCGAACCTTTCTTGCCTCTAGCAGCGATCCATGCATAGGGGAGTGATTCGGTTCTATTTGGATAGAGACGACAGTTTACACACTACCAGAGGAAGGTTTCCTGCTTTGATTGAGAAAGGAAAAACTTTTTCCGTTGTCTGGTAGCGTGACGTGCTATGATTCAGCATTAAATGCAGCGCTAGAACCAGAGTTCTTTTTCCTTGTTTGTTTGATCGGTTTCACTTCTGAAGTTACATCATTCAAGATTCTCCATGATTGAGAATTGGAAGTTAAAACCCGCATGGTGAGCCAATCCCAAATTGTTAACTTGTCTACAGTTCCTGGTTCTCCCATTGCAGATCATAAAGGAAGAAGAAATTGTCACTTTTATATGTTGTAAAGAAAAGCTAAATATGAAGAGTGATTGTTCTTGTGTTTACACGGATATTTTTCATAGACGAGAGCTCTGGGTTCAGAGAGATGCAGAAAGAAGATTCCACTCTTTAATCGGTTGTATTTAGATGTACAAAACCGAATCCTGTAATATCAGTAGATAATTATATGCTTAATCTTACAACGTTGTTAATGTCCAGGCCCATTATATAAAAGTAGGTGCACCTGGAATTCAACCGAAGCTGGCCCAACTTGCCTAGGAAACAGGAGCAAGTTAAATCAGAGTCCTCGTTGCTTAGGCTGTAATTTCATTATTCAACAATCACAACATTTGATATCGACAAGAGTTAGTTAAAAATTTAGTCATTTCACCATTTTCATCTTGTCATGTATTGTTCGACATTCTCTATAGAATTTCAGAATTTTGACTTTGCTTGTGGTTTGCACACATTCCTTATTTTTAATATCGGATTTTCACCACTTTGTGAAGTATAGTTTGACGTTCTTTAGAGATTTTTAGTGATGTATTAGCGTTTGCTGTTCATTGACTTCTCGCCACTATTTCTGGTTGCAGTTTCGGTTTTTAGACTTAGCTTACCTCTTTGCAGTGTCATAGTTAGCCATTTTACATATCATGTGAAATTTCTTGCAGTTTGTATTAGCCAGTCTAAGTGGATGGGGTTTGCTAATTTATGGTGGATTCAAGGCTTTTAGTGGAAAGAAAGAGAATAAGGAAGAGGTATGCATTTTGACATGATGAGCTAGAAACTGCATTCTCTCATTTTTTGACTTTACTAACAATGCAATACTTGTATTGGGTCGTGATACTGTTTCCTCTCCGCATAGGTTAATGAGTCGTGTCCACAATCATGTGCCTTACTTTCAAGCTGTATGCAGTATTGGTTGTCATATGGTTAAGTAGTTTTTTCCCCAAGAAAATCTTTGATAATAATATTCAAATATTTAGTCAGGTTTTTTTTAATTGGAAAGCAGAATGTTCAAATATTTTATGGCAAAAGCCTTCGTTTCCCTCCACAAATTGGATAGAAGAAGCATGGGAAATCAGACACTTCAAGTTTTCGGATTTTGAGTTGCCTAGACTCTAGACGATCAAATATTCACTTGTGGCATTCATCATCAAATCATGTATGTTTTAATACGGTCCATGGTGTATTCCCAAAAATGCACTTCTATGTTTTTATGAAGAAAATGCACGACATTGTGAGTTTTTAATGTCTTCGAAATCGCAAGTTCAGCATCACTTATAGCCTTATATGTAAAATGTCTGGTCAATTTTATCATTGTACAAAATAAGTAGCCGCTCAACATAGTTTGCCTCTCTGGGCTATTCAGCATATACATCCACATACACATATTAGCAACTTCTCAAGACAAACGAAACAAAGGTATCCTGTGAGGCACCAGGTATGGAATCTTCTGATTACACGAGGAATGTGAAATGTTTACATGAGCTTAAACTGAATGAGATCATGGGATGTAGACCGGCCTAATATAACTGTTATTCAAGGTTTTGTAGCAAGATTCTACAATACACAAATGTCTGAATTGGGCATTCTGCATAAACTTCCCATTTTAATGGGAAAAAAGGCTTGCATGATGATAACATACTGTACTTTTCTTTTCGTTGTGACATCAATTGCTTAGATAGGATTACCAGTTCATTAGTTTGTTATATCTTTTTAACAGGTGCTTGCAGCAGCTGCGCACTAAACTCTGATACTTCAAACCAAGAATGCATGGAAATAAAGCCTTTGCCAGATGACATGCTAGCGCCGTAAAGGATGTACTTCAGCTTTTGCAGCCTACGCAATATTTTGAAGAAAGTTCTTTGTTGCATTGGCGGTGTAATTTGACAATAATGAAAAATTTCCCATGATGAATTTTTTTGATGTGTTTCCATGAACGGTTTCTTCAATGCCTGCATGGTTCTTGCAAAAATTCTTGTTTTTATATCATGAATTCGGATAAATCTGTGTGGTGTGTGATGTGTGTGTGGTGGGTGTTGTGTACATGGGTCAGGGCTTGGCTTACGAGCCAGTGCAAAAAAAGAAAAAGAAAAAGAAAAAGGCAGATTAATCTTATTAATAAATTTTTGTTTCACCATTTGGTTGTGGATGGAATTTAATATCAAGTTCATTGTTTTTTGTTGGGTTTTCTATTTTCGGTTCAGGCTACAGTTGTTGTATCGGTATGGAGCCAGCGTCGGTAGAAGACTGGTTTTGGGAACCAAACTTTTTGAGTTCCCAATCCTGTCTTAGCATGCCGGAGTTGGTATAATCGAACTTCTCCCTTATCTCAACAAGGTTTTCAGTCAAGAGCAGGGGCTCAACTAAATTGCCTTATTCAAGTAGTACTCCCATAAAGAAGTCCTCTCGAACTCTTAACAACACTTAAAGGGGAAAGACTTCAAGACAAACGAGAGTCCGATTCATGAATGAAAGTGTCTTTCCGGGTTTCCCCGGAAGTCGATTACGACTTGCCGGGGCGATAAAAACGGTGCCGAAAAGGCTTTACTGGACCTTCCGAGTAGCTAGAAGTCCCGTTATGGGACTTCCCAGGCTCAGAAGGCTCCATGAAGCTTGAAGTCCCGCCAAAGCACCTGAGGCAGTAGTCAAGGACCTGTGCGGTTCCGGGTCGCATCGTGCTTAGAGGCGTAGTCTGTTGACCGAGTAGATCCAGCTAGACAAGTGTGGTCAGCCCAGTCCCTCTCTACTTTAGGGCTCAGAAGGCTCCATGAAGCTTGAAGTCCCGTTATGGGACTTCCCGGGCTCACCGGGCAAAAGACAACAGAGAGAGGACGTTCGCGCTTTCCGACTCGGAAACATGGAACCGGCAGAGATCAGCCCGAAGAATGAGTCCAACTGATGGTCAATTCAACCCTATCAGCAAGAACTGGTGGGGTGCTGATAGGGGAAGTTCAGTCTGCTTCTGCTCCGTTTACTATGACCTCCGTTCTTCATGTTTGGCTATTCCGTCAGTGCCTTCCTGCGCTTCACTGACTTGATGAGGCGAGGTGCGCCCTCAATCGGCGGGGCCTCCCCTCAATCGGCGGGGCCTATGCGCCACCCGGTCCGTCCTTGGGTCGATCGCTTTGCTCTCTTGCCGGAACCGGAAAAACCATGAACTTGATATTAAAAGCATCGTAAATGATAATCGAAAGTCGATTTTTCTTTGAAAAGTCAGAAACTTCTTGAGGGCGCACCTCGATCAGTCAAGTCAAGGTCTTCGAGTTGTCGAAAAAGTGGTTGTTGCCCTTTCGAGTTTCCGAATATCGCATCGTTGGGGTTTTGAGTTTTTTCTTCCGGACAAAACTCTATCGTTCACTTCATTCACTTGCTTCGTGAAACTCTAAGGCCCACTAGCAACAGGAGACGTTCGTGGTCGCCGACTTGGCAACCACTCTCTGTTCGAGCTCACCGGCCAGGCTCGCCGGGAGCCCGGGAAGTCCCATAACGGGACTTCTAGCTACTCGAAAGGTCAAGTGAACCCATGGCGAAGCCCCATTTTTGGCGCCCCGGAAAGTTGAAATCGACTTCCGGTCAGCGACAAAAATTCGGACCCCTCGTTTTGCGCTGATCCGAAAAGTTTCCTTTCGGCCTAAACAGAGTGTCGTTGGCACGAACCCGGTCGAGGCTATGATAGGAGCAAGGTTGCCGCAATATCCTACTCAAAACTGAAACCCGAGCGCAGCGAGTTGAGTTAAAACGAGGCAAGTCAGTGAAGCGCAGCGGAACGGAGAGGCAAGTGAACGAAGTGAACGATTGAGTTGTTCGAAGGCGAGTGAAGCGAAGGAAGGAACTGACGGAGCGGAACGATAGAAGGCGCGGATGTGAGCCCCCGGCGATTGAGGGGGAGCTCCTCTGTGTAAAATCTCTTGTCCGGTGGGCCCGGCGAGCCCGGCCGGTGAGCTCGAACAGAGAGTGGTTGCCGAGTCGGCGACCGCGAACGTCTCCTGTTGCTAGTGGGCCTTAGAGTTTCACGAAGCAAGTGAACGAAGTGAACTATAGGGTTTCACCAAGGCAAGTGAACGATTGAGTTTCACGAGTGAAGCGAGGTACCCGAGTGGAACGGAGACCAAGTCAAGTGTAGCGAAGGAAGGAACTGACGAGCGGAACGATAGGCATCCCATAACGGGATGCCAACTACCGAATCATGAAGGCAAGTGAACGGAGTGAACGATAGGGAGTGAAGCGAGTTTTACGAGCGAAACGTCGTCAGAGGCTAACTTGTCTTAATAAAAACTTGAGTTAATTCTTTAAATAGAGAGCAGAGCCCTGTTTTATGCTTAAAAAACTACTTGTTTTAAGTTTCATGATAGATTCTCTATTTAGGAAATTAACTCAAGTTTAAGTTAAGACAAGTTAGCTTCTGACGACGTTTCGCTCGTAAAACTCGCTTCACTCCCTATCGTTCCGCTTCGCTTCACTCGTTCAACTCAATCGTTCACTTCGTTCACTTGCCTTCATTAATCGGTAGTTGGAATTCCCGTTATGGGAATTCTATCGTTCCACTCGGGTGCCTCGCTTCACTCGTTCGACTGAAAACCCTCTCGTTCGTGGTCGCCTTTGGGCAACCACTCTCTTGTCCGGAAGAAAAAACTCAAAACCCCAACGATGCGATATTCGGAAACTCGAAAGGGCAACAACCACTTTTTCGACAACTCGAAGACCTTGACTTGATTGATCGAGGTGCGCCCTCAAGCGGCGGGGCCTATGCGCCACCCGGGCCCTAAAATGGTCGATCGCTTCGCTCTCTTGCCTGAACCGAAAATAGAAAACCCAACAAAAAACAATGAACTTGATATTAAATTCATCGTATATAATGATCGAAAGTCGATTTGCTCCTCTTCTTTCTGCGGCAGTTGTGGATGCGCTTTACTTCTTTCTGAGTATCCCGGTGCAGCTGTCTTGTTCAAGCTATGGATCTTATATAGAGAAGGAGTGTGAAAGCTAGCTCTTGAAAGCAGTGCGAGTTAGGCGCGAATCGAATCCCTAAGATTGGAATGAGATATTAGGGCCCGGGTGGCGCATAGGCCCCGCCGAGCCCGGGAAGTCCCATAACGGGACTTCTAGCTACTCGAAAGGTCAAGTGAACCCATGGCGAAGCCCCATTTTTGGCGCCCCGGGAATTCCAACTACCGATTAATGAAGGCAAGTGAACGAAGTGAACGATTGAGTTGAACGAGTGAAGCGAAGCGGAACGATATGGAGTGAAGCGAGTTTTACGAGCGAAACGTCGTCAGAAGCTAACTTGTCTTAACTTAAACTTGAGTTTAAGTCCAAACCGATACTGGGGTATCGGGTGGTGAAGCAGAGGGAAGTAAAGTCCCCTCCTCGCGCGCGCGTGATTAAGGATTAATTACGGGGGCGGTCATCGAACCTAACAAGTTTCCGACTAGGACGGGAGAACCCGCTGATCCGAAAAGTTTCCTTTCGTCCTAGTCCGCTTCCCCTCGGTCGCTCCCTATCGGCTATCATAGCCTCGACCGGGTTCGTGCCAACGGCACTCTGTTTAGGCCGAAAGGAAACTTTTCAGATCAGCGGGTTCTCCCGCCCTAGTCGGAAACTCGTTAGGTTCGATGACCGCCCCCGTGAAGACGTCGAATTTGACTTTCCGGAAGAAAAAACTCAAAACCCCAACGATGCGATATTCGGAAACTCGAAAGGGCAACAACCACTTTTTCGACAATTTGAAGACCTTGACTTGACTGATCGAGGTGCGCCCTCAAGCGGCGGGGCCTATGCGCCACCCGGGCCCTAAAATGGTCGATCGCTTCGCTCTCTTGGTAGTTGGAATTCCCGTTATGGGAATTCTATCGTTCCACTCGGATGCCTCGCTTCACTCGTTCGACTGAAAACCCTCTCGTTCGTGGTCGCCTTTGGGCAACCACTCTCTTGTCCGGAAGGGCCTCCCGAGTTTCCTGAAAGGACACTCGTTCGGTTCGCCGGGTAAGTACAGGCTAGCGCCTGGCAACTCAATGGAGAGACTATATAGCATTAAAACTGAAAGGGATGTATGCATTGACTGGTATGTTCTGGCAAACATTACATGACCATAGATCACGGGAAATAAATATAAAATCACCCCACAAGTTGATAATCGACCTTGTTTATTTAATGTATAAAACCAGTTCTTTTTTATCTTTATATGTTTAGTATGCGCATTCCATATTCAAGCAATAACAAGAATCATTGGCATAACCTGGTTCATGTCTGATAATTCCTTTTGAAAACACCATGTTTACAACAAAATTCCGTTTACAAAATACACCCTGAGGATAATGGCTTTGAATGTGGCACCAATATAACTAGATCTCATATTCACATACATGCAAGGCTATTAGGAGTTAAGCCCGGAGCAATTAGCCTTCTCAATGTCTTTATTACTTGATGGAGATCAGTCATTAACAGCGAGAGCTTAGAATATGCAATTCTAATAACATAGCTTGTATGGGGATTATGCAATAGCACCGCTGTTGGTTACATATCAACTTGACACGATAATTGAGCGATGATAGACGAAAATTGGAAATAAAATAAAATAGAAGCAAGCACTTTGATACTGGGTTCCTATATTAGGATTGGGAATAACTTGTGATCATAATGCATGCTATGCTATTAACCTGTAAGAGAAGCTACACAAATTGGGGATATTTCGACAAAAACAACAAGTATACATCATCTTATTAGCTTATGAAACTAAAAGCATTTTAAATTATCTCATAGACCAACATGCACTACTAGCAAGGGCCCCACGCAATGCGCAGGTATAAAGACCAAATTCAAGAAAAATCATATTGATTTAAAAATTTATTGTTATATGATTCGTAAGTTGTAATATCCCAAATTTATGAACTTCATATGTCATGCATTCGAAGGATTAAGTTGCAAATGCTTCAGCATACGAGAATCGTGAAATTTTAAAAAATCTCAAAATTTTCTTTTTCTGTTGGTTTTTCAACATATTGCTTGTTATAGTACACGAAAATCACGAAGTGTATAAGAATCATAAATATTTTTGGTTTTTTTCAAAAAAAAATTTACATTTTGCATGCTCCAACACACAAATATAACGAGATTTTAAAAATTTCCGTTTTGTTCTGTTCTTCAATATTTTGCTTGCTATAGGCTGTATAAGAAAATCATGAAATTTTCAAAAATAATATAGTTTTTGTTATCTTCGGGTTTTCAACATGATGTGCACGAAAATCGTAAAATTTCAAAATTCCCAATTTTTCTAGTTTTCATCCTTTTCCAATATTATACATGCTAACACGAAAAATCATGAATTTTCAAAAATCTCAATTTTTCTGTTTTCAGAGATTTTTTAATATTTTGCATGCTATATAGTACATGACAATTGCGAAATTTAAAAAAATCCTAAAATTATTTGTTTTCTTCAAATTTACAATATTTTGCGTGCTACCACACAAAATTGCGTAATTTTCAAAAATCTCAAATGTTTCTGTTATCTTCGATTTTTAATATTTAACTTGCTATATAGTACACAAAGATCGCAAAAAATTTCAAAAATCTCTAAACTTTTAGTTTTCTTCGATTTTTCAATATTTTGCATTGCACACAAAAATCGCGAAATTTTCAAAAATCGTGCTCTTAGGTTTTAACCATTTTGTTTGCCGCATAAGTCATGATATCTTCAGAAATCCCAAATTATTCTGTTTCTTTCAAATTTTAAATATTTTACATTTTATGCACATGAAAATTGCGATTTTTTTATAGTTAAGAAAATCAGTTTTTTTTTTCAAATTTTCAATTAGGGTGAACTGCTCTGACCAACTCTCCACTTTTGCATACTATTGCACATGAAAATCGCTAACTTTTCAAAAATCTTAATATTTTCTTTTTTATTAAGTTTTTCAACATTTTGCTTGCTATAGCTAGCAACTATTGTAAACTTTTCAAAAATATCAAATTTTTTTGTTTTCTTCCTTTTTCAATATTTAACTTTTCAATCGCCTAATTCTAGGTTAAACCCGCGCCGCCGCCGCCGCCGCCGCCGCTGTCAAGGTCACGCGTATGACGAACAAGGAACATGATAGAGCGAAACCGAAACCGCTCCGTCGCGCAAGCCGCGAGCAAAGGGAGCGGACGCTTCAACTGTGCAAATTCTTCGGGGTACCAACAATGAATAGAGGCCTTCGAAAGGAAAATCGAAGACATACGACAGGATGACCGTACGGCTGGCGAAGGCACTCCCACTAAGGAGGATGTTGAATACCGACCCAGACGGGCAATTAAAGCATAAGCCTTAGCCGATTTCGTTGTTGAGTGCACCATTCCCACTAAGGAAGGAACGACTGTTCAGGACCTCGGCCTACGACCCTCAGTCGAGAAGGTGCCGGTCCAATCCCGGACTGGGTGCTCCATGTAGACGGATCCTCCACCGAGGAGGGATGTTGGGCCGGCCTGATCATCCACGGCCCAAACGAGACAAAAATGAAGTACTCTCTGAAACTTGGTTTTAAAGTGTCAAACAACGCGGCAGAATATGAGGCCCTGTTAGCCGGGTTACGAATCGCCTCCGGAGTAGGGCTGAAAACCATCCGGATATGCAGCGACTCCACGCTGGTCGTCGGCCAAGTAACCGGCGTTTCGAAGCCCGAGAACCACTCATGATAAAATATCTGGCGAAGGTAAGAAGGCTTCGGAAAAAATTCGACGATGTTCAGGTAGAACGGATTCCCAGAAATCTGAACACCGAGGTTGATGCCCTGAGCAAACTTGTCTCCTCCTATTCGGCCAATCACAAGAGAAACATCGTCTTCGAAATCCTGCCGCGACCCAGCGTGGAAGATGAAGAGGCAACGCTCCAAATCTACACAACCCAAGAAGATGTCTCGGATTGGAGAAAGCCCATCATAGAATTTCTGAAAGATGGGATTCTTCCGGATGACCGGGCCGAGGCTCGTCGACTTCAAACAAAGGATCGCCATTTTGTATAGAGCAAAGAAAACCTATACAAAAAGTTATACACTCAACCCGTGCTACGATGTGTCGACCCCCACGAAGCAGACTACATCTTACAAGAAATACACGAAGGGGTCGGAGGGACACATCAAGGGCCCCGCTGCTTGGTCCAAAAGACGCTGCTCTACGGGTACTATTGGCCGGGAATACATCGAGATGTCGAGAAAATGGTCAGAAGATGCAAGAGCTGCCAACTCTTCGGCAGCATCCCATGTCTCCCCGCTACCGAACTAACACCACTGAGCTCCCCTTGGCCATTTGCACAGTGGGGGATGGATATGGTGGGTCAGCTTTCCACCGGCATGGGTAGACGCAGGTACATTCTTATCACCATAGACTACTTCACAAAGTGGATTGAGGCCGTGCCTATCAGAAAACCGAACGCCGTCTCTACGATAAAATTTCTACAAAACAACGTGATCTCCAGATTCGGGATCCCGAGGGGCATCGTCACCGACCATGGAACCAACTTCAAAAACAACAAAGTCAAAGAGTTTTGCAACGACTACCACATATTAATGAAGTTCGCCACGGTACCCCATCCCCAGTGCAACGGGCAAGCCGAAATAGCAAACCGAAGCGTCATCCGAGAGCTCCGAACTCGTCTAGAAGGCAAGGCAAGGCGGCTGGGTTAAGGAACTACCTCGGATACTATGGGCATCGCGGACGTCGAGAAAAACACCCACGGGAGAAACCCCGTTTAGCCTCTGCTACGGTACCGAAGCGATTGTCCCCACAGAAATCGGATTGCACAGCTATCGGGTCGAGCACTTTGACGACGAGGCCAACACCTTGGCCCTACGAAGCAACTTGGACATCTTATTAGAAAAGCCAGATCGGGCGCAAATCAAGATGGCCGCCTATCAGTAGCAAACCGCCCGCTACTACAATGCCCGAGTCAGGCATCGAGCCTTCAAGGCAGGAGACTTGGTCTTACAACGAAACGAGTACATGGACCAAACAAAACAAGTTCGTGGACTAAGAGAAACTACATAAGTTCTCCCCAAAATGGGACGGGCCCTTCCTCATGACAGAGACACTGCCCGATGGAGCCTACCGTCTTTAGGACTCCAAAGGGCACAATTTTTCTCGGCCATATAACGCCGAAAAGCTTAAGTTGTACAGATAAAAATGTTTCCTCCCTTTTTTCGAATAATGTAATTTCTTTCCATATCAGTTAAATTTTCCAAGAAAAGTCCTCATGCAAATTGGACTCCGACACCGACCCGTAACCCCGCCCTTTCTTCTTTCCCTTGGATCCAAACTAGGGGGCATGGAAGGGGCATGGGTCAGGAAAAAAAGGAGGAGGGGGATGGGGAAGAGAGATAATGCATGGCAACCTTGACCAAAAGAGAGAAAAAAAATATTACTTGAAGGTATTCTTGGCTCCACAGCCTTACAACCATTACAGCAAAGGAGAAAGAGGATTAAGAAAACATTGACGATGGTACTCAGAAGAAAGCTCCTCCAGCCGAGCCCAGGAAACCTCCGCACGCTCCCTCTGGCGGTGCCCGTGGACCCTAGAAGCTACTGATTCGCCGGGATCCCCAACCGCCGAGCACGACACCACAACCAACCTCTGTTGAAAACATTCAAGAAGAATGTCCGCCGAGCGATCCTTCCGGCTCTTCGAGATAAGGCCAAGCTCATGGGCCATGTGCATCTTATCATACGTCTCGTCCATCACCTACGGGGACAGAACATTATAAAGGCCCGAGGAGGACCTCCATATCACGTAGATCAACACTTGCAAAAGAGGAGATCGTTGGGGAAGAAGACGCCCGCGGTGCCCCTCCAAACGACTTATCACAGCCTCGTACGACACCTCGGAACGATCAAGACCATAGAAGTACACGTCGTCTCGGGACACGATCTCCCTGGTGGTGTATACGTGGTCCGTCATCTTCAAGAAACGTAGCATCTAGGAGGAACTCGACCACGCCTTCGATATTTATAGCCTCAACAAGAAATCTTCCAACGGCCGAGATCTTCTCACGCTACAACGCAAATCACGGGATGTCGCACTCTCCCAATGAGGCACGACCACGTGGCACCCAATTGGATGTCGCACTTTCCTTAAAATATGGGTCAAAAAAGGCTGAACGGCATCTCCCAGAAAAACATAGAATCTGGGAAGACCTCCCTAAGAGGCGCCCGAGTAGTCTCCTGCTCGGCTCATCCGCTGAAGGCAGCTTCCTGCCCGACCTCTCTGCGGATTTAAAGCCCTCGCCAAAAGGCGTCCAAGTAGTCTCCTGCTCAGCTCATCCACTGAAGGCAGCTTCCAGCCCGGCCACTCTGCGGATCCAAAACCCTTGCCAAGAGGCGCCCGGGTAGTCTTCTGCTCGGCTCATCCGCTGAAGGCAGCTTCCTGCCCGGCCACTCTGCGGATCCAAAGCCCTCGCCAAGAGGCGCCCGAGTAGTCTCCTGCTCGGCTCATCCGTGGAAGGCAGCTTCCTGCCCGACCACTCTGCGGATCCAAAACCCTGGCCAAGAGGCGCCCGAGTAGTCTCCTGCTCGGCTCATCCACTGAAGGCTGCCTCCTGCCCGGCCAATCCCAAGCCCTCGTCTAGAGGTGCCCAAGCAACTTCCTGCTCTGCTCTTTCAAGGTCCAATTCATGGATGGGAGAAAAAGATGGAGACACCGACCAATCTATACTTGGCGTTCGTTTGATTTATATACGCGGCACACGATCGTCACCTCGACTCCGGGATGAGTGGGACACCAACTTATCTATACTTAGCGTTTGTTCGATTTATGTATGCAACACACGATCGTCATCTCGACTCCGAGTGATGGCAGGCGCCGGTCTACCTATGACTTGGCTTTCGCTAGTTCGTACGTCGCGCTCGCCCAGCACTCGACACTCAACTTTGCATGTGCTGGACGTCCGCTGGACACCGACCTACCTACACTTGCGGAAAAAAAAACACTTCGAAGGCGAGAAAAGAGTACTTGCAAAATAAAATACTTGCGAGATGAAATTACTTGCAAGCTAAAAGTACTTTATTTATATCCAAAAATTTTATACAAGGTACTATGGGCTCTCTAGCCTTACAAAATGCCCAGAGGGTTACAAAAGGTGTTGACCAAGGCATGTGTAGCTCAAACTGCCTTCTCGGCCGCCACTTCCCCCTTATCGGCGCCTCCGTCTGGGGCCACGATCTCTACATCTGGCTCGGTGCTTTCACCCGCCGCATCACCTTGCCCGGCCGGCTCGGCACCGCCCCCTGTGACGCTTCCTTGGTTAGGGGATACCTAGCATGAAGCTCTTGATCTTCGAACCCGGACATGGCTTCCTTAACAGCATTGAGGGCATTGTGCCACCCGACGGCCGCGGAGTCGGCGAGGTCGAGGTAGAACTGGTCAGAAGTCTTGTACTCTTCCACGGCCCTTTCCGCTCTTTCCTCCGTGAGCTTCGCCGCCTCGCAAGACGCCTTTGCGTCCCACTTGAACGAGTTCCTCTACCTCTTCATGACATCGAAGAGCCAGTTGACCTCCCCTATCTGAGCCTGGATAGCCTATTTAGATTTGGTCAGGAGCCGATGGGGATCCTTCGTCGGGCCTTCCACGACCAACCTCGAGTCGAGGAGGGCCGCCTTTTTTCCGCCTGTTGCAGCCGAGCAAGGAGCTCTTCTTCTCGTGAAGAAGATTCGCCCGCCTTCTTCATCGCCGGGGCCACCTCCTCGGACTCCATTACGGCAAAGAGGGCGCAATGCTGGAGGACCTGGGAAAAATGGAGCTATGTTAGAAGCAAAAAGAAGAATTTTTTGCTTTATTCGGAGAAATTCTGAGAGAGTTACCGACCTGAACAGCCTCCTGAACTATCGCTGCCACTTGGACCTTCATGGTGCCTCAGGGGATCTTGGTCCCCGCTGCCTTCTCCATGTTTGCCAGTAAACTGTCGGCCACAGAGAGCCTCGAAAGCACCTTGATGCAGAAGTCGCCTTTCTGCACCTGAATCCCGGCCTGAGGGGGCCGAGAAACCACCATTTTCTGCCTCTTAAGTGGGGATTCGGCAGAGGGCGGCACTTCCGTTCTAGCTCGGGGGGCCGGATTTCGCGTGTATTTCTGCCCTCCCCCGCGGCGTTTCGCCTGAACGGGAGGCGTTGTAGGAGCCTTAGCTGGAGGTGCTTGTCGGGGAGCCACGCCCGGAGCAGGCCGAGATGAGCTTGCGCCACCACTCTTCCTCCCCTGGGCCTTGGCGGCTATGGCAGCCATAATCTTCGAGCGATCCATCAGCTCTGCAAGATACCATAAGAAAAAGGCCAGCGACCATAAACAGCAACTAAATTTAGACAATTCTAAATGGATCGGCACAAATCCTAACTTACTCACAAAACGCGCGGGACTGAGTCCTGCCCAGCTCAAAGCCTGCTCGGAAAGTAAGACATCGGCCCGCTGGATCGGTTCCTATAGAGACACCACTCTTGCCTCGGGGGCGTTCAACTACCGAACTCTAGGACAGTCGTCCCTATGCCACTTGATGGGCACCGGCCAATCCTCACCCTCCGGTGGCTCGACGAAGACAAACTTCTCCTTCCATTCGTGGATGGAAGAAAGGACGACCACTATCCCCGACCCAGCCGTCCTACCCTTATGTTTTTTGAACGAAAGATACACCCAGCTCGGTTCGTCCTTACTGGTACCAGGGTGATTTTTATAACAAAGAAAAGAAAGGAATAGGCTCAAATCGAAGAGGAGCCGATCAATTTTCAACCGGACCAGAAAATCGAGGAGGATTCTCCATGAATTCGGCGCTAGCTAGCCCAGAGCGAGACGGAAATAATGAAGTACGGAGCAAACCTCAGGCGAGAAGGGCAGACACATTTCTGCCCGGAACGCTTCCAAGTACAGGGCAATCTCTTTGCCCTGCACCTGATTTGCCCGCTCGCCCTCCCTGGCTAAACAGAGTGAATAGCCAGAGGGTATATGAAAGTGGGCCCAGATGTCAGAAAGCTCATCCAGACAATTCAAAACTGAGGGCGCATCATGGGTTTTCCCGATGCGCGCCTTGGGGGCCCTTTTTGCCCCCCAACGACAAAAGACGAAGGCATCGTTCCTCCTAGGGGCAAGCCCGACATAGAAGATGAGGATGAAGAAGAACTCTCTCGGCTATCGGAAGCCGAAAAGGAAGAAGACCCGCTGGGCTCGGTTCCGGAGACTGAAGCCTCATCGCCCGACTCGACCCCAACTACGTCAACAGATATTTCGGAGGAAGACATCTAACCTGATTCAAGAAAGGTTTGGCTGAGGAAAAGTTTTGACAGCTGAAGTTCCCACCTAAGCGAATGTACGCCGGGCAATCTTCAGACGACAAGAGATGGCTAGGGTAAAGTAATGACCGTGGGATGAACCCCTATTTATACACTCAGTAAGAAAGCATCCAACGGCCCGCATCCGTTCTCACCAAAACGAAGCGTCACACCAAGCGGCCACCGAGACTCCACATGGCAACCGGCCATTTGACACGTCCCCTCTCGCCAGGATTCGGGTGACAGCTACCCACGTCCTACCACTCAGTGGAGGACACGTGGCGTGTAGCCCAACCGGCCGAGTGAACGAAACGGCGCCCCCTTTTTAGGCGCAATCATTTCACCGATACACTGACGTCTCCAAAGATACGTGTGGGAACTGAGGCGCTTTGCGAGCCACCACGTGGATCTAGAGATTCAAGATGAGTAGCTGCCAAACGGTGCGTCTTCGTCCGACAACCTATTGCTGGGGAATCTTAGGCCGAATCGTCAAAAACCGGGCTTACCACTCTCAATCCTAGCCCATAAATAGGTCAGGACGAGAGTAGGGGGCTAATGATGAGGCTCATAAACGGGTATTCCTCAGATCACGACACGTGGCGGATGATGTGTCATCCGCTAAGCCTGCTAAACTCCTGGGGGTTGTGGAGCTGGAACAAGTATGATGCATTGGAGACATTCTTCGGTACCTCGACTCCGAGATTGCATCCGACCTTTCGGGGATCTCTCCGGAGTGCCTTCCCTATTTCGCCTAAACAACCAACCGAAAGCTCTCCTCCGAGCAATCCTATAGCCGAGCTTCCTCGGCCACCGAGCTATCCACCCTGTTCTACCGAGAGCACGGAGTCCAAACTCCCCCGTAACGGCTCCGTGTATCTCGCCACGACGAGATCTCCGCCGCTCCACGACCCGCATCTCGCGCTAGCGTATCTTGCCATTAATGAGCAGATCCCGCCATTAATAGGCGTGTCCCGCCATCAGCGCGAACGTGATGCGGTGGCGTAATGGGAGGCGAGAATCTCGCGCTAGTCCACTTCATGCGACCACTATATAAACCCCCTCCACCAGACGATCCAGTAAGGGAATTAATTCCAATACGCCGCTATGCTTCCTTTATTCTTCGGTACTTACTTGATCGTCGGAGGGTCATACGGTGGTTTCCCACTCCGGGGCTTCCCTTGCAGATAGCTCGGCGTCAACAACATCCAACAATCCATTGAGATCCACAAGTCCAATTTTCACTCTCAATCATAACCGTTCAGAACCGCTTACAGCCAGATCGACGGAGGACAATATCTGAAGGAGATTTCTGTCTCCATCAAGCAGTAAAAACAATATTCTCAAAATGTAAAAAGATTATGTTGTTCTTAAGCTACTCCGTGCATGTATGGTTGAGTTTTTGATGATCGAATGGTTTTTTGGCATAATTAGATGAATTGGGGAAAGATGGGTATATCTAATTAATCAAGATCTACGCATTGTATTATGCTCGTAAAAAGAAAAAGAAAGATTTGCATGTTGCATTAACCATTGAAGTAATAAGGTTCATTTTAAAATGAAAATTTATTAGTCAAAAAGTAATTGGTTTTGTGAAACGGAAACTTAAAATGATAACTTTTTCCTACACATTTAGTTATAATTCAATCCTACAGTGTCAAATATCATTTCAGTTTATTTTGAATGATAAAGCAGAATAATTATATCAACAACCCCTGATCTAAACAGTTATAACCAAGATTATGACATGCTTTTAGGAAAGAAGCTAGCTTCTCGTAGGTTTTATAAAACAAAAATGCTCCCGTTTTTCTTGGATATCCTTGGAGGGGACGGAGCTTTTCTCGGGTGGGCCTGGCCCCAACCCGTCCCCCGACTCTGCCCCTAGCAATAGTAGGAAATTCCGCATATTTCCTCCATTATTCTTCATGAAAATAATGAAATTTTTTAAAATCTTTAATTTTTTTTCTTTGGTTATCTGTTATTTTGATTGCTATATAAAGCATGAAACTTGCAATATTTTTAAAAATCCCAAAATTTTCTATTTTTTCTGTTTTCAACAATTTGCTTTCTATATAACAAACGAAAATCTCAAAATTTTCAGAAATCTCAAAAAATTTATGCAGTCTTCACATTTTCGATATTTTGCATGATATAGCACATGAAAATCATAAAATTTTCAAAAATCTCAAAAACAATCTGTTTTTTTTTTTGCATGGTATATAAGCACACGAAAATGATGAAATTTCAAAAATATCAGAAATTTATGTTTCTTCTTTTTTCCAATATTTTGCTTATACTTTTAGAACACATGAAAATCCCAAAATTTAAAAAAATCTCAAATATTTTGGTTTTTCAAAATTTCAAGATAGCACATGAAAATATCAAAATTTCCTATTTTCTTCGGTTTTTCAATTATTTTGTTTGCTATAGGACCCAAAAACTATGAAATTTTCAAAAGTTTCATTATTTTTAGTTTTCTTTCGTTTTCTATTATTTACATGCTATAACATAAGAAAATCGCTAAATTTTAAAAAAATTCAATATTTTATGTTATCTTCGGTTTTTTTAAAAAAATTTCCATAACACCAAAAAATCACGAAATTTTCAAAAGTCTCAATATTTTCAGTTTTCTTTCTTTTTCTATTATTTATATGCTATAGCATAAGAAAATCGCTAAATTTTCAAAAATCTCAATATTTTCTATTTTCTTTTGTTTTTCATTATGTATGCTATAATACACGGAAATCGCGGAATTTTCAAAAATCTCAAATTCTTTATTTTCTTTAAAATTTTAATATTTTACATGATACACCTCATAAAAATACTGATTTTTTAAAAAATATAAGAATTTTATATTTTCTTTGGTTTTTCTATATTTTCTTTCGCAATACCAAACGAAATTCGCGAAATTTTTATCTGCAATTTTCTCTCTCGATTTTTTAATATTTTGCATGCTATATGACACACAAAAGTCATGAATTTTTTAAAATATTTTGTATGAAAAACCTAAGTAGTGAGCGAGGAAATAGAAAGAGATTTTAAATAAGGAGGCTAATCAGAATTTTCCTACCATATAAACCTAGCTATAAGGTGAAGCGGCGCTCGGAGGGAAAAATAAAATAAGTGAATAAATGGAATTTACTTTTGAAAAATAGTAGAGTTTAAATTTTGCAAGGTAAAACATATGCCTAGAATATTTTTGAGCTTAATATTGGGCTTTAGTATAATACTTCAACTATGGAAAGATTTGGAGACTAATCAAATTTAGAGTACCTAATTACCTATAGAAGAGGATGTAGGTTTCAAGAATATGAGGGTACAAAATAAATTTGCAACCATAAGGAATATTCTCTTATATACCTTTTAAATATATTATATAATAACCGGTTTTCTAATATACGTTATTTCGGTATTTTAATAAAATTTGTTTCCTAAATTCTATCAATAAATGTTGTTTTAATGCCTTCCCAATTTTTGTATCTGGATCTTTTTTAATAAATGCTTCTCTAAAAATTTTATGCACTAGATCATATTTTTCATTTTTATATGGTATTTTTCCTACTCTATTTCTAAAACACTAAATCCTAACCTTACATCTTATTTCTATATTTTTCCCTAAACCCAGCCTAGCACATCAGGCTCGGCCAAACAAGCCCATCACTCAACCAAACCAAGCCCCCCTCTCTGTCCTCCCTCTTCTTCTTCCTCACACCCCTACGAACCCAACGGCTCTCCCCGAGACCCGCTCAACCTACGACCCCGTCAACCTCCCTCAAGATCTCCTCGCCTGCTCCCCCTCTCTTCATATGCCGCTCCCTTCCTTTACCTTCATGTCTCTCTCATTTTCTTTCGATCTCCCTCTCTTCCTCTCTCCCTCACACCTCACCGAAGCCACCCTCACCGCCATTACCTCCGACTTCAAGCCACCTCCCTTCGCCGAGACCCCTTCCCTCTTACCGGCAATCTCATCACCATCGACGAGCCCCTGCCTCCATCAGCACAGAGAACCACCTCTGCTCCCCATCACTGCACTCCATCGCCGACGAGTCTTCGCCGCCATCAACCTTCTTCTCCTCCCTCACTCTAGCCACCGACACGCCAAGCTCCTTCTCCTCCCTCAACACTTAACCTAACCACCAAGCTCACCCCTCGCCGCCGGCAAGCCTACCGACACCACCACGACACCACCGTCTCCCTCCTTTCTCCAAGCTTCGGCCGCCAACCTCCAACCTCCGGCGACCCTGAGCCCCACCTTTCCAGTCGCCATTGCACACGCCATCGCCTCCGTCGACAACAACTAACAAGAGCTGAGCGACCCCTCACCATGGTCGCCGAGCCGCCGCCGCCAAACCCCTAGACCACCTACTGCCGATGCTCCGTGCCCAGACCATCATGCCCACTGTGCCCTGCACTGCGTTTAGCCAAGCACAAAGTCTAGCCGAACCCCTCAAGCATTTCATCGAACACTTACATTTTGTGGCGATCCCCACCGTCCTGGTCCCCGTCGTCATCGTCCGAGCCGTGACCTCGGTCTCTGCAACCGTCACGGTCGTCAACGCGATCGCCGTTGCAACACCGCACACGTCCGTTGCAGCCCGTATCACGCTCGAGTCTCGCGTCGCGCCATGCCTGATTCCGCAACGTTCGTAGCCGTCTTATGTATCAAGACGATCTTCACGTCCGTGTCGCTTCCAATTCAGTGAGCCTAGGCAAGTGAACCCCTCACTTGCTCTACATGCTATAAGATATTAGTTTGTCAAATTTATAGTTATATTGATATTATATTTACACTGTAATTATCGTTACATTCTAACGTGTGACCTTCGTTATTTAATCATATTGAGTGGAACACATTCGGGTTTAATGTTATCTTTCTAGTACCGTGTGGAACTTGTAGCGATTAAACCACATTTTAATTAATGGGGTAAAACCGATGTTTCAATCGTGACATGCATATATTGCAAGAGTGTTCGATGCGAATACTAAATCAAAACCTAAATAAAAATAGCGAAACTTATGATCGATAAATCCCTTTACTGTTTATGATTATCGTGTAGAAATTTGAATGCAAAATAACGTTGTTTCGCACAAGAAACGACGTCCTCAAGAGACGACGTCAAAACTAGAATTTACCGAACCTATCGCCGTATTAAATTCATAATAAATTGCATATAAATCGTATTGTGGTATTCCAAGGCTCGTATTGAAGCCAACGGAATAATCTACATCCCTGTATAATTAGTTACTGGATATCAACATGTTACACTAATGATAATGGGATAGAAATACGACTCTGGACTGCAGTCTAGAGCAGGAACTTCGATCGATACCTGATTTTGAGACACCTATATATTCCTGTACACTTCTTAAAATATGCGGATACCCACACTGATGCGTAAATAATTAAGTTAACTTTTATATACCACTAGTTTCACTAAATTCCATCGGTTTTTGATATTATAACACAATTTATATTGTCGACATGTCCCTCAGTTTTCTGCAGTGGCGGTTTATACACACTAACTTTAAACTAAACATATCTCCCTGTATACAGCGGCTATTGTTGATCTGTCTGTTACGTTGGAGACATAACTGATAGGACTAGATTTTATTCAACTATTGTGATCCCTGATTCTGATTATAATCTATAGAAAACCACACTATAAGTTGGACTTCCAGTTCTTAAACTGGAATTCCAGCAGCACATCCCTGTTTTAAAATGAACATAAATCTTAAACCAGAATGCCTATCGATATGAAACAAATTTTACTGCTTATATAATCAAGTGTACTTCATATGCCTTTTACTTTTTTTTTGCTTAATTCTACACGTGTGATTTATAGTGAATTTTACAAGTTATACGACACTGGCTGCCCATATTTTATTCGTATCGTATTTGATTGCATTCTTATCATATCATGTAACTGTTATACCCTCATTGAATGTCACGTCCTGCTTCCCAAAATATGGAATACAAGGGAAGATTAGGCCAACCATGCTCCTACGGTCAGAGAATAATCCCACCATAGTCACACTTCGGCTTCTAGCATTACATGGCAGTCAGTAAACAGTACTAGAGTAAAGGAAATCACCGTTCACAACTTTATTACATTACAATAAAGAGAGTTCGAGATACATTTATTTTGCAGAATAAAATAACTAACCAACGAAAAACAATGTGCTCAAAGTAAAAGGGAATGGCGCTGATGTTGCAGTCTAGACCTCCGCGATCTCAAATGGCAGATGCTGCTTCGGGGCTGGGTCCACTTTGTCTTCTGAGCATGCACACTCAGGTCGTCAGGACGACACACACACACACACATACACACACACATATTGGGTACAATGCTATTAAATATGAAAGGTGCAACAAAATTAAGAACATGAGAATAATGAACATCAAATGCATATAAACAGGGCGATATAAGTATCATGTCAGTAAACCAAACAATGTGTATGTCATTACTTATCAGTCACTAAGTCAATGAAATCAATTGGTGGAAAGGATGCTCGTGTTTAATAAGGGTCTCGTGCATGCCCGAGACTACGGTCCACTATTGTTTGGGACATAACTCTGCAGCCGTACCGCTAGACCCATGACCTAATGTGTGTGTGTGTGTGTATCACTAATATTGAATGACCATCCTCTAAGTCACTGTACCTCGCTAAATAAGAGTTTAATTCCACCTTAATTTCTCCATTCCCCAGGTTATAATATGTATTCAAGTATTAGATAGGTTGTGAACAAATACGTATCACTTTCACTTTCAATCATATTTCCACTTATCAATATCACTTTCGTATCTGCCACAACCCAATCACTAATACTTATAAATCGACAATGCACAACAGTTGCTAGGTCTCAGTGTAAGCAATCACTATGCAGAAGGTATAAAGCAAGCACAAAATAGGCAAAAATGCACTGAACAGATATTCATTAAATTACGATAGCCAATGCCACATGACTTGTAAAATTCATCATAAATCACACGTATAAAATCGACCGAAATAATATAGAAGGCGTACAATGTATACTTGATTATCTACACGATAAAATTAGTTTCATATCAAACGGAATTCAGGTTAAGGACTTATCATCATTTTAAATCAGCGATCAGTTGCTGGAATTCCAGTTTCAGAACTGGAAGTCTAATTTCGCGCACGGTTTACTAGAGATTATGTTCAGATTCAGGTGTTTCCCCAGTTGAATAAAATCTAGTTCTATCCGTTATGTTTCCAACGAATTAAACGGATTAATAATAGCCTTTCAGTACAATAAGTTATGTCCTGTTTAATGTGAAGGTGTAAGAATTGTTACTGCAGAAACTGCAGAATACGTCGATACTCTAAAATATAAACTAAATATCAAACGACGGTGAAACTGCACGGGACCAGATTCATGTGTTAGACAACTAAATTATCTACGCGACTATATGGAGCTCCATGCATTTTCAGTTTAAAGAAGGTATGTACAGGTATTTAAATTCGGGTATCCTCGAGAAATGCCGTCCCGGACAGCAGTCCAGAGTCGCATTCCCAGTCAATTCTTGTTGCCGTAATCTATCAGTATCGAAAAATAAACTATGGATGGTTCTAGATTATCTAGTCAGCTTCGATATGAGCTGTAGATAATTATATTACAAACTGTATTGAATTTACGATGATTTTAACAAGGTAACATGCGCAGTAAAATTTCAGATTTAGTGTCGCCTTTACGAGGCGACTTTACATGATTATACACGATATTTTGCATCTGAATTTCTATACGGTATTCGTAATCAATAAAGGGATCTAACTATCGCTGGTTCCGCCATAATAAGATATGTTTTGGTTTATAGTTCGCATCAAACACTAGGGTAGCATTTGGTAATCGGTCGAAATCACACATCTACACTTCTATATAACAAAAATAATCTAACATTATTAACTAGCCTAGGTATTAAAATAGCATGAACAACAAGAGATGGGTTTTCGCTTGCCTTTGGCAAAAGTGGCACGACTGAGGCGGTAGCACGACATGGGCTATAACCACGGCACGCAGACGTCACGGCTCGATACACGCGCGACTAGCACGGCTCTGGTGAGGACTTGGGGAGGCTTGGCATGATCCAAAGGTGAGCACGGGTGCCGTGACACGGCGGTGAGGGGCAGCGAAGCTCCGGGGTGATGCAGGCGGCGAAAGGAGCTCGGTAAGGTGTTGGCGGCGTCGGGAGGGTGACGAGTAGCAGTGGGTAGTGGGCTTGGGTGCAGTGGGTGTTGGGGGAGGAGCTCGGGGCTCGTCGGCGAGGTAGAGCTGGTGGTGGCTGCGACGATGGATGCAGGGGCCCGGTGGGGCGATGGATGCAGGGGCCCGGTAGGTCGATGGAAGCGGTGAGGTGGCAGTGGGTTCGAGGCGTTGGTGGGTTCGGGTTGAAGGAGGAGGAGCTCGTCGGCTGTGAAGGCGGAGCTCTGGGGATGGAGTTGGGTCGGCTTAAGAGCTCGAAGGCGTCGGTGGTTTCCTGAGATGGTCGTCGACGATGTGGAGCACGGAGCTTGGAGCTAGGGATAGTGGAGTAGAGTGAGAACGAGAGAGAGAGAGAGAGGGAACGAGAGAGAGAAGTAGAAAGAGACGAGGGGGAGAGAGTGTGAAGTAGAGAGAGGATGAAGGATCGTCAAGGATAGCGGGGATAGGCGAGTGGAGATTTGGTCATCGTGGCCGTTGGGGGAATGAGTCTCGCTGAGACGTCGGCGAGGGGGGAGAGAGGGAGCAGTGAGGATTTGGGGGAGGTGATGCCGGGGAGTTGGCGAGTAGGGTGTGAGTCTCGCGGAGGTGGTGAGGTCATCGCGGGGAAACGTCGGAGGAAGTGGCAGGAAAATAAAAGAAGAGGGAGAAGAAGAAGAAGAAGGGAAGTGGGCGTGGGAAGCGGGTCGGGTCGACGCGATTCAGGTCGGGTCTCATAGGGTTAGGTTTAGGAGTTAGATTAGGAAAAATTATTTAAATTAATAAAAACATAATAAAAACATATATAAAAATGGAAAAATATAGGGAAATCTGGAAAAAATACGGAAAAAATATATATACAAAAACCGGGGATTTACATCATACCCTCCTTACAAAAAATTTCGACCTCGAAATTAAAAAACGAAAACAAAGGAACAACAACACTACTCGAACAGGTGCGGAAAACGTGGAAAGATGTCCTCGTGTTCCCAGGTAGACTCTCCTGGCAAACGACCACCCCAAGAAACTCGAATCATGGGAATGACTTTGTTCTTTAGCACTTTTTCTCGACGATCGAGAATGGTGGTAGGCTGCTCCCTGTAAGACAGATCAGTGCCCAACGTTAACTCTGAATGGTCCAAGATATGGCTGTCATCCCAAACATAGCGCCTCAACTGAGATACATGGAAAGTATTGTGCACACCAGCTAGCGATAGAAGCAAGACAAATCGATAAGCCACCTCTCCTACTCGCTCTAGCACCTCAAAAGGTCTGATGAATCGAGAACTGGGTTTCCCGCGACTACCAAACCTGATCACTCCCCGAGTGGGCGATATCTTCAGAAACACATGGTCACCAATACCAAGTTCCAACGACATTTTGCCGGCATCTGCCCAACTCTTCTGTCGGTCCTGAGCCGCCTTGATGCGTTGCCTGATCGTCTGAACTTTGCTCACTGTCTGCACTATAAGCTCAGGGCCCAACAACCTTCGTTCACCTATGTCATCCCAACAAAGAGGGGACCGACACTTTCGTCCATAGATAACCTCGAACGGTGCCATCTGGATGCTATCTTGGTAGCTGTTGTTATACGAAAACTCTACCAGATGGAGGTGATGCTCCCAAGAACCCTGAAAATCGAGCATGCATGCCCTCAGCATATCCTCGAACGTCTGGATAGTACGCTCGGATTGCCCGTACGTTTGCGGATGATAGGTCGTGCTGAACTTGAGACGCGTACCCAAACTCTCCTGCAGGCTCTTCCAGAATGGGAGATGAACCTGGTATCTTGATCAGACACGATACTAACGAGCACCCCGTGCAGTCTCACAATCTCCTGCCACCCGGTCCGTCAAAGGATCGTTCGCTTCGCTCTCTTGCCCGAACCGAAAACTCAATACCTAGGCACCCAGAGACGAGGAAGGGCATAGCAAGCGACGAAATGCTTCGAGGAGTTGAAAATAAGCATAGATCCGGAGATTCCCGAATAGGTCAACCTTTCCCAAGAGAATCACCCCCTTTAAGCCAACAAGACTAGTCCGCTACCTTTATTCTCTTTCTTGTTAGGTATATCTCCCACCCAAACCACCCCAAAGGTTGTTTTCTTAGCGCTACGCCCTTGTCTTGACGAGTGACTATGAATCTTCAACTGTTTTAGGCCCCTCACTCCGAGAAACTAATGGTTCTCGGCCAGGATCTTCTTTTTCTTCTTAAGAACCCGAAGGCGAGCTAATCCGTCTTGCCGTAGCATGCGTACTCTTTTCGAGCGTCATATACTTCTCCGCAAGCGACTCCGTCGATTTTCCGACTCGGAAAGGTATGAAATGTGTTTCCTTCGTAAGACGATCAACAATAACCCAGACGGCATTATTGCCCCTTGGACTTCGGGGTAGTGCCGTCACGAAATCCATGATGATGTGCTCCCATTTCCACTCTGGCACCGGAAGCGGTTGCAACAACCCCGCGATTCTCTAATGCTCGACTTTCACCTGTTGGCATACCAAACACATGGAGACAAAGCGAGCGATCTTCATATTCATTCCGTTCCACCAGAAGTGCTGCCTCAGGTCTCTGTGCATCTTTGTGCCACCTGGGTGCACCGAGTAAGCAGAACTATATGCTTTAGCTAGAACTTCATCTTGAATACCCCCTGTTCTCCTCCGAACACATAGACGGAACCGCGTAGGTTCGTCTTGCCTAAATTTGGAGGCAGATGCTAATTGGTGCTATCCGTCCACCTCTTCGAAGATGTCAAGTTGATTTATGGCACCATGTATCGAAGGTTTAAACGGATGCGGCCGATGTAGCAGACTTCGTCAGATTCCCCTTCTTTGAGGGGTTTTTGATTGTGGGGATGCTCTTCCCTGCAGGCGCAAGCCCCTGCAGTTAATTACGCTACCGCATCGCGGTAGCCACTTTCTCCTTCTTCAGATGGTCACTTCGTGTCATGGGTGTTTGTTTTGTTTTTGGTTGCAAGTGGATTGTATACGGAGACTAATTTATGTTCTCGTCCGTAGGGCGTGGATTAGTTTAAATCTGTATCCTCTTAGATTTGGGTTTGGGGTTGGGTTTAAGAATACGTTAGTCTCATTTGAGACTAAAATCAACTTAAACGTTTGTTAAGAATACGTTAGTCTAATTTCAGACTAAGATCAATTTAACGGGATCGTTTAGATCCAACAAAAGAGCATTTGGGCTCTATTGTTTAGTTTAGTGACTTTGCGGTCCAAGGTTAGTTTAAGGACATTACGGTCCAATGTTAGTTTAAGGACATCTCGGTCCAGTTTAAAGACATCATAGTCTGTAAAGGTTAAGGGTATCATAGTCCATGAGCTTAAGGACCCCACAATCCGAGGTTAAGGACATCATAGTGTATGGGCTTAAGGACCCCACAGTCCGTAGTTTAAAGATGTCATAGTCTATAAAGTTTAAGGATATCATAGTCCATGAGTTTAAGGACCCCACAGTCCATAGTATGTTTGGTTATCGGGACCCGTCACTTCTTTGAAAACGTTGAAGGATTACAACGACAAATATCAAAGGAGTGAAGAGATGTACCCTTGAACAAATGTTGGTTGGGAGATCTATGGTCCA
The DNA here is from genome assembly GCA_030015575.1 of Agapanthus africanus. Taxonomy (NCBI): domain Eukaryota; kingdom Viridiplantae; phylum Streptophyta; class Magnoliopsida; order Asparagales; family Amaryllidaceae; genus Agapanthus; species Agapanthus africanus. Next base: position 984,634,953 of record CM057338.1, read on the forward strand.
ATTTGGGACTAAGATCAATAGATTAAATTATGAGCATATGGGCTCAGTTAAATCTGAATTGAGGACTTAAGGCCAACTTGGGCTAAGTCCAATTAGGTTTAAAATGTTGGACCTTTATTTGGACTGTTGAACATTTGTCTGGGCTCAGCCCCCCATTATTTAGCAATGCTAAGCATGGGTCTGGGTTCTGACCATATTTTGTCTTTTATTGAGTGCTGAGCACTCATATACTATATGAGATGATCAATCTTGGAAGACAAGGGTGTACTTGAGGCTCAGTCAAAAGGGGAGTCTTGCCTCTGAAAGATTTAGCCAATTTAGGCTAACACTGGTTTGAAAATAGTGTTAAACACTAGCGCATATCTGGCGGTCACATGTTCCCACGTGATGCATTTAAAATAGTGTTAAACACTAGGGATGAAATGCTCAAAATAGTGTTAAACACTAGAAAAATGAGGCGCTCACGTAAAAGCACGTGAGGCGCCCTAGGATTGGGCCAAGATTCCTTTATTTTATTCTCAGAATATTCAAATAAGTGTTAAACACTTTTAGTCTTCATGGCCATCACGTGTGGGCACGTGACGGGCACCCATGCACTGAATATTAACAAGATTTGTTAGGGGTCACGTGGGGACACGTGAGGGCGCCCAAAGTCTGTTCTGCCTTTGCTTTGTTCTCTTTTTTTGAGGAATTTATTTAAGGGTCACGTGGGAGCACGTGACCCAATTTCATTCATTCTCTTTTGATCACTGAGAAGGGGAGTCACGTGGACACACGTGATCAGGTTGGATACTGATGCTTTTACGTGCATGAAAAGTTTAAGTCTCTTGTTTAAGAATTAAATTCTTTTGTAGGGTTAAACCCTAATTTTATTTAAAGGAATTAAATTCCTATGTATTTGGAAGAATTAAATTCTTTAAACCCAACTCCCCCTCTAAGTTTTGGATCTGCATAGCAGAATCTCCCCGATGAGAATTAAATTCTGAACTTATGGGGAGATCTGCTTCTGCAGATCTTCAACCATGAAGAAGAACTAAGTTCTTGTATTAAGGGTTAAACCCTGTCTTTGTTGGAGGAATTAAATTCCTATGTGCTTTGTAGGAGAATAAAATTCTCTGAACTTAGGTCCTTCCCTAGGTTTTAGATCTGCATGGCAGAATCTCCCCGATGAGAATTAAATTCTCAACTTATGGGGAGATCTGCTTCTGCAGATCTTCAACCAAAGGAAAAACTAAGTTCTTATTCAGAAGAGTTAAACTCTTAGATTGAGAATTAAATTCTCCTTTTATTTTGTGGGAGTTTATAGAATGATCTTTCACCTAGGATTTCTTTCTTTTCTTAAGAGACCTTCTTTCTCTCTGGATAATTAAATTCTCTTTTCTCTCTTTCTATTCTTGTTCTATCTCCTTCTTTTTTTCTTCTTGGCTCCTATTTATAGGAGAAATAAAAGAATCAGTTTGTTTTGTCAATCTTTCATTGAAAGATTTTAATTGATTTTGTAACCAACATGATCTTTTAGATCACTCAGTGATTTTTATTCACCATTGGATTTTTAATCCAAAAGATATTTTATCTGTTATTCCTGGCAAATTTCAGGGAAATCTTTTCTTATATAGAATCTTTCTATAAATTGGTGATTTTTAATCACCATTGGATTTTTAATCCAACGGTACTTCACTTTACAGAGCACAATCTTTTTGTTTGGAAAGATCTAAGGAAATATTTTTCCAACTATGGTTTTTGATTTCCCTTAATTAGAATTTAATTCTATTAGTTCAGAAGATTTAAGAGCCTATCACGTGTTAGCACGTGACCCCATTGATTAAGCATTTAACCAGAATTTAATTCTGTTGTTTTTAAAGAACTCAGGAATTATCACGTGTCAGCACGTGACCCTTGGTCACGTGTGGGCACGTGATGCCCCATTGAGGTTTTTCCCTGTTGTTTTATCATACCTTTAATTCTTTTCAGTAGGTTTAAAGGCCCATCACGTATGGGCACGTAACCCCATTTGATTAGGATTCAACTCTTATCATTTCAGAGCCTTCAGGAAGTCATCACGTGTCGGCACGTGACCCCCGATCATGTGTGCGCACGTGATGCCCCATTGGGGTTTTCCTTGTATTTTATGAGGGAACAAATGCCCCCACAGCGTTGTTCTCACGTGTTTGCACACGAGTGCAATGCTGTAACTTTTGTGGCCATTTGATCTGCCAAGAGAAGGGGGTAGATGAACAGTTTCCCATCACATCCTTTAAATGCAGGGGTCTCTTCAAAAGCGCCTCCACTCTTTCATCTTCTTCCTTGTTCATTTTTCTTTGAGAATTTAATTCTCTTCCTCAGAGCTCAGTTCTCTGTTCCAAAAATTTTCAGAGTTTAACTCTGTCAACAAAAGATTTCCTTTTTCAGGTAAGGATTTTGAACGGCCGAGGAACTTCTTGTAGAAATTTTCTTCGGATTTTAAATCCACACCAAGGGTTTTTCCCTTTAACAAAAACCCATCTTTCCAAGTTCTTTAAAAATGTCCAATCTTTAAATAGTAAACCCTTTTGCTAGGGTTTCTCTGATCTTAAGGGATTGATGATGATACTTGTCCTCCCTCCGGAATTTAATTCCATTTCAAAGAGCTTAGCTCTGAAAATTTTCTGGGAATTTAATTCCTCTGTTCAAAAGGAATTTAATTTCTCTAAAGAACTTAGTTCTTAATAGAAGACTTCTTGGAATTTTTTATCCTGAGTTGTTCTTGCAGAGATTCTTCTCAATTTGCACAGAATTCCTGTAATGGGTTTTCTCCTTAGGGGAATGTGTAGAGTCATTTGAATTTATTGAGAATCTTCCTTTTGTTCTCATGATGATTGCCCAGCCTTATTATTAGTGAGCCGCCATATTGATTTTGTGGGGCCCATGCGTTTTGTAACCAATGGCCCCATAAAATAAGTTGTTTGTCGCTTTCTTCCACTGTCTTCTTACATATATATATATATATATATATATATATATACGTGTGGGCTTCACTAACAGTTTCCTCTTCCTTGATTTCAGGAATAATGGCTTCTGTTCCATACTTCCCTTTCACCCGCCCGAAGGCTGCCTTTCCTCAGTCACCGTCTGATGAAGAGGTGACGGCGATGATTAGAGCCCACGACCCTGATTGCACCAATTTACTTTTATGGGGGACCTGGTACGGTCATATCATCCGCGGTCGTCGAAGCTTTCTTTGCGAGGTACCAACAGAGTCTATCCACCCATTCTTGCCAATGGACCGTCCGCGGACTGTTTTTGCTGTAGAGGTGGCAAATTGGACCCCTACCGGCCGGCTCTAACCGTCGACAACTGGGATACCAAATCAGCCTGTGCCGGCCATAGACATCTTAGGGAGTCGTATCTACCAAGGTGAAGCCCAGCCTTGGGGACAGATTTACAAGATAGGGCTTATCCCTCGCCATCCCACGGGCTACCTTCTCTGGGCGCGTTACATCTTGTCCGCTCATCGTGCGCGGCTGCAGAGGGTCGGGCTTTACCAGGCGGTGTATGCATCCCTCTTCCATTATCAATTTTCCCATGTATGGTGGGTCAAAGCTTTCCTAAATCAGTGGAATCTTCCCACCAATACTTTCTTGTCAGGGGACCGCGAAGTTTCGATCTCTTTGGAAGAGTTTCGCGAGATCTCGGGTTTACCGATCAGGGGAGCGCCTTACGAAGAATTGTTGCCCTCTGACGAGTATGCCTTCGAGACGGTGCCCGCTACGCTTGACGGCTTGTCAACTGAAAATGCTGTCCGCCACAAGTACCCGAGTCTAATCAAGACTCTGGGGATTTTTGAGAGGCTGTTCACGGAGTCAGAAGAGCAGGGCGTCACTTTTAAAAGCTTTATCGCATGCTTCCTATGTGGAGACGTTCTATCAAAGGCGGCTCCGAAGTTCGCGCATATCAACGACCCCTTCGGGTTTGATTTAAATAGGCTACCGGCTAGAGAAGAGGATTTGTCGCAGTTCTACATTCCAATCCTGTCGGATGTACCTTTTGAGTCGATCGCAGCTCCTGGTATGGATGAAGAGACTTTCTTCGTGGATTTTATCAGTGTTTGGCTCAGCTGGTTTGTCGTTCCAACACACCGTCGATTCATGAGAGCCTCGGTCATTTACCCTGCTCATCGCATCGCCAAAGGGACGCGACTAGCAGTGGGAATTGCAGGGCTGCCGTATCTGTACCATGGGCTAAGCACTGCAGTTAATACCTCAACCCCAGGCGTGAACATAGTGAGTTTCTCTCTCCATTACTTTACGTCATGGATTGAGATGCACGTGCTAGGGGCATTTGTCGCGCATCAAAGACCCAGCTTTTACGATGCCTATACCTTTTCGCGGCTCATGAGGTTGGTGGACGCTTCTGCTCCTGACCCGACTCAATTAGGGGCTCTTCGTGTGCTGCTCAATCCGTATGCCCACGAGGGCGGAATGATATTTAATGATCGAATCCTCTCTGCTCCCTCGGGACCTGTTCAACAGTTGTTTGACTTATCGAAAGAGGGAGCACCATCTTTGAAGCCCAGGGAAGCCATGCACTTGTACTCGATCAGACCCGGCTATCTGGTGTTCCGTCGAAATGATGCGGCTCTTTTCATGCGGTACAATCCACACCGCTTTGCCCGGCAGCTGGGATATGACCATGGTGTCCCCTTCGAGGCGTTCATAGTGGAGCCCAGCCCATCTTTGGAAACTGTTCGTGATGCCATGCACCATTTCATGAGGCTGAACACCGGTTCTCATTTCATGATCCCCGAGGCCCACTACATTCCGAGATGCGTGGGGGCTTTCACGGGTTGGTATCGCCACCGGGTTAGTCCAATCATTGTTGAGGAGAAGAGGATGCTTCTTGGATATAGGGCTCTTACTCCGATCCAGGCTACGGGAGTCCCGCCGCGACCGCGGACAATGGTTCGCCCTCCCTTGAGGGATACTGGTATCGTGCTTATTCCTGAGGCGGAGGATGCGGACTTGACTCCGACAGTCGGTATGCCGATGCGCACTAGAGCTCAGGCAAAGGCTTCTGATAAGGCGCCGGTAGCAGTTTCATCGGCTGCGGCGTCAGCGATGGCAGTGTCCTCATCAGTAGCACCGCAGAGAGAGGATACTGAAGGCGAAGTGGGTCAACGTCGCAGTAAAGCACCGAAGGGAAAGAAGCGATCGTCTTCTGGTGTCAGTTCTGGGTCAAAGAGGCGAAAGAAGACGGTCACCAATCTGCTCGACTTTTTAGTGGAGTCCGAGCCTATCTTTCAAAATGAACCATTAGCTATGCACGAGCCAGATGGTGATCTTCTTTTTCCAGGTTCATCTGCCGAGGAAGCCGCACAATTGGCCGAGGCCATAAGACGCTCCCAGGATGAGACTGAAAATGTAAGGATCCCGAAGAGGACTTATCCTGCCGTCATCTTCTACGAAGATCCTCCATCGATACGGCGGATATTTATAGGTCCTTTGGAAGAGGGAGGCGAGATAGCCCTTAAGCAGCCTATCTCGGCCGATGCCGAAGATGCGCTTTCGTTGTGGACTGGTGGCCACGAGTCTACCCTCGCACCCCGGCGAGCACGAATTCTTGAGAAGGAACGCCGGCTTGAAAAAGCCATACTAGAAGCTCCTTTGCACATCGGTATACTTATATATCTTTTTGTAGTATTTTGCACTGCTTATATATATATCCTTATTTTCGTGAAAACTTTGCAGGGACTTCGGCAATGGCAGAGGATTTGAGTTCGAGTCGCGTCTTGACTATGGACTCTGTAAATATCCCCGATGTGACACTAGTAAGTGTGGAGGGGGTCGATACAGCTGTTCTTCCTGCCACGTAGCTCCCATTGGTGGTTTCCGTTCCCCCGGTGCTTGCTCTCCCGGAAGAGCATCTTCATTGGCCGCGGATTCAATGGATTTTTCTGGGGACGACCTGGAGACTATGGGACAGCTGGTCGAGGCCACCGTCCTTTCATTGGAGCCTGCAGCGGTGGCTGTTGCTCCTCAATTGGAAGTTGTTATACCGGCCCATGTCCCCGATGATGTTCCTGGGGGCATGGAGGAGGTCGCCGAAGCTGCTATCCCTCCAGTCCAGAGCGGGAGGAGTATCGAAGGTATTCTTCTATCTTTTATTTTAATGATATTTTCATTATCTGAACCTTTCTGTTTTTTCAGAGCTACGAGGATTGGCGGCGTCCATCGTGGACCTGTCCCCCAAGAAGTCTTTCCAGTGTCTGCTAGAGATGGCCGCTCTGCAGGCAATATCCCCTCAACGCATCGTCCTATTTTCCGGGCAAGATTAATGTTATTTGCCTTCTTCTCACGGCATTATTATTATTTCATATAACGATACTGATGTCTTCTGCAGTTCTGGAAGCCGATGACGAAGTTGAGATTCTTGACGGGCTTGGGGATCTTTCAGACCCTTCTTGCATGACTGTGGGTGAGTAAAGTTTCGACGTTGTCCCATCTGCACTTTTGCTTGCAAGTTTTGCTGATTGTTTATAAATCTTAACAGCTTTGCCAGTTCTTACCACGCTGGAATCTCGCATCGTCATGCCGCCCGGCCCCTATTCTCTACGTGCCTCTGAACGGATGGCAAAACTAAGCCTTCACTCTTTGTCAGCTCTGATTGAAGACCTTCGTGCTGGTAGCTTGATCACGGCTGAAGAATTTGCAGCCGAAGCCAACAGTTCTCTCCCCTTTCTTGCTGCTTACCATAGCGAAACATTGGTGCAAGTCTGGGTTGAGTTTTGTCGTCGGGTGGAGGCTTGCTTACATAGCCTTAAGTGCTCGCGTCTTCCTTCAGAGGTTGTGGCTGCAAAGGCGAGCTTGCGGGGGCTAATCGAATGGTGCGCCGCAAATATGCTGTCAAGCGAGAAGAGGCTAAGCTGAAAATTTTCAGAGAGGAAGCTGGCTTCAACTGCGCTGGGAGAACTTCAAGCTAATCTTACGGCCAAGACCACTCGGGCGTATGAACTTTGGCGGGTGCTTTAAGAAGCTATCCGGGAGGTGGTAGCCATTGATAAATCCGTCATTTTCACTCGCGAAATGGTCGAAGCTCATAAAGTTACCGAAAAGGAGCTTGAAATTCGGCTTGCCTCGTACCAGGCCCAACAGTCTCAAGCGGAGGCCCGTCTCTTAGCGATAATGAATCATGAAGCCAAGGCCCAGCGGAAAAAGGATGAACTGGCAAAACTATTAAATCGTCCGCCGGCTTGAAGAATTGTATATTTTTCTTTTTATTCTTCTTTTGTACATACTCCTAAATGAGAGTATTTTTTGATTCTTTCATAAATTGTACTTTGTATTCATTTTGAATCATGAATAAAAGACATATTTTGCTTCATGGTAGTGTGTCCCTTTTAGTAAATGCATTTTGTGGATAATCTATTTTGATCTCCTTGTAGGACAGCGATGGCTTAGGAGTCAGGTTCAGATCTGCCCCCTAAGGCTTTCCAACTTTATGAGCCGTGAGGGTCTCATAAAAGTATTTCTCCTTACGAATCGTGAGGATCTCGTAGGTGTAATTTCTCCTTAAGAATCGTGAGGATTCCTAAGTGTTTTTTCTCTTGAGAGTCGTAAGGATTTCAGAAGAGAATTTTCTTCCTTACAAGTCAAGAGGACCCGTAAGTGATTGATGAGTTGACTTGCTCCCGAATCAAAGAATTGCCTTGACGGGGAAGTCGAGGGTTGACTTTATCCGCATTTCACGGAGTCAGGGGGTTGACTTTATCCGCATTTCACGGAGTCAGGGGGTTGACTTTATCCGCATTTCACGGAGTCAGGATTTGCTCTGGACGCTTCCCAAGGGGTCAGGATTGACATTAGCCGTGTTCTACGGGACCAGGATTTGCTCTGGGCGTTTCCCACGGGGTCAGGATTGACATTAGCCGTATTCTACAGGACCAGGATCCGCTCTGGACACTTCCCACGGGCTCAGGATTGACATTAGCCGTGTTTCACGAGACCAGGATTTGCTCTGGACGCTTCCCACGGGGTCAGGATTGACATTAGCCGTGTTCCACAGGACCAGGATTTGCTCTGGACGCTTCCCACGGGGTCAGGATTGACATTAGCCGTATTCCACAGGACCAGGATTTGCTATGGACGCTTCCCACAGGGTCAGGATTGACATTAGCAATGTTCCACGAGACCAGGATTTGCTCTGGACACTTCCCATGGGGTCAGGATTGACATTAGCCGTGTTCTGCGGGACCAGGATTTGCTCTGGACGCTTCCCACGGGTCAGGATTGACATTAGCCATGTTCCACAGGACCAGGATCCGCTCTGGACGCTTCCTACGGGGTCAGGATTGACATTAGCCGTGTTCCACGAGACCAGGATTTGCTCTAGACGCTTCCCACGGGGTCAGGATTGACATTAACCGTGTTCCACGAGACCAGGATTTGATCTAGACGCTTCCCACGACGTCAGGATTGACATTAGCCGTGTTCCACAGGACCAGGATCTCTGGACGCTTCCCACGGGGTCAGGATTGATATTAGCCGTGTTCCACGAGACCAGGATTTGCTCTAGACGCTTCCCACGGGGTCAGGATTGACATTAGCCGTGTTCCACAGGACCAGGATCCGCTCTGGACGCTTCCCACGGGGTCAGGATTGATATTAGCCGTGTTCCACAGGACTAGGATCCGCTCTGGACGCTTCCCACAGGGTCAGGATTGACATTAGCCGTGTTCCACAGGACCAGGAGGGGTTGACTCTCGGTTGTCTGTGCACCGCCGAGATTTGGCTTCCTTTTCTGATGGAGCCTGGTGGGAAAGTATGGTTCCCTCTTTGTTTGTGCCCCTGGATTGTATACAGGGATCGATGTAATCTCACATGTATGGCAAAAGGTTTCATTTTATATATTTTTTCTTTCCATGATGCTCTATCATTTCAGCTTTTATATCGCGAAAGTCGCGATTGCCCAATCATTTCGGCTATTTTTCGCAGTTCCCAATCATTTCGGCTATTTTTTTTATTTACTCGCTGCTTTTTATTGCGAGTTGCCCAACCATTTCGGCTATTTGCATGCATACATTTTTACTTGCTAATTTTGTTACAAGTTGCCCAATCATTTCGGCTATTTCATATGCATTTGTGGCTCGCTGGCTTTTTGCTGCGAGTTTGGAATTTGATACCGATTTAGGCATCAGCATCGCTACAACTGGGATATTGTCAGGAGCGAATCATCATTTGCCTCCATCGATGTCGAACAAAGGTGGCTTAGCAAACAGGGTTAGGATCCTGTCGACTAAGGCCTTTTTACTTTACGAGCCGTAAGGGTCTCATAAAGGTATTTCTCCCTACGAGTCGTGTGGATCTCGTAGGTGCGTTTTCTCCTTAAGAAGCGTGAGGATTCCCAAGTGTCTGGTCTCTTATAAGTCATAAGGATCTTACAAGAGTGTTTTCTCCTTATAAGTTGAGAGAACTTATAAGGGTTGTTCACTGTTCGAGCATATCCCCAGTCTCTGGTGGGACTTTGTTAAGGAAATGTTTATTCGCGCCCTTGGATTGTATACAAGGGTCAATATTGAACCGCTTGTAGGGCAACATTGGAGGTTGTGATGGCTTAAGAACAGGTTCAGATCTCTGTAGCTTAAGGCTTTTGAATCCTATGAGCCGTGAGGGTCTCAAAGGGGAATTCTCCTTACGAGTCGTGAGGATCTCGTAAGTGTAACTTCTTCTTAGGAATCGTGGGGATCCCTAAGTGTGTTGCTCTCTTGTGAGTCGTAAGGATCTCACGCAGGTGGTTTCTCCTCACAAGGTCGAGAGGACCTTGCAAGTGTCTTTTAACGAGATTGCGCCCTTTCGGGTTTTCACAAAACTCACAGGTAGCCGTGCTGTTTTTACTCACGGAGCCCTTTCGGGTTTTCATCCGTGCCCATCTCGCTTATGGACATATTGTTTTCTTTTCTTTTTTTTGTGTCAGCCTTGGGATGCTGCGGTCCGTAGTAGTTTATAGACGTCTCGGTCAATAGCCAGTTTTAGGACACAGTGGTCCATCGTTAGTTTAAGGACGTTTCGGTCCGTTGTTAGTTTTAGGACATTTCGGTCCATCGTTAGTTTTAGGACATTTCGGTCCGTCGTTAGTTTTAGGATATTTCGGTCCGTAGCCGGCTACTACTTATAGAGTTTGGGCTTAAGAAGATAGCGAGCGGATATAGGCGTCGTCATCTATCGTTGGCCTAAGCCGTGACTTGTCAGGCATAGTATTTTTTTAGGAAGCGACCATTTATTGGCCTGAAAGGTCCTTCACCATGCATGTCCATGAGTAGATAGGCTCCACCTTGGTAAACTTTGTCTATGATGTACGGGCCTTCATAGTTCGGCTCAAATTTTCCCCGTTTGGTATGATTGTGGATCATAGGTCTCTTGACCACTAGCACAAGTTCGCCTTGGCGGAATGTTCTCGGCCTAGTCAATCTCTCATATAAGCACGTCATCTTTGCTTTGTAAGCCTCCAGGTTTTATTGCGCCATGAGCCGGGTTTCATCAAGGGCGTCGAGCTCCTCAAGCCGAAGGTGAGCATTTTCTTCGTCTGTTAGCTCGTAGTGAATCGCTACTCGTAGATAGGGTAACTCTATCTATGTTAGTTATATGTATGCCCTAGAGGCCATTGCTATACATATGATGTATATTGTAGTAGATGCTTGGACATATATAGGGAGGACTTTCTTGCTCGACATGATAGTATGCTATCTGGTTGATCTTTACCTTAACGTGTTCACTGATTGTCTCTCTGTTACATGTTGGTAAAGCCCTTAGGATGTGTACTTGACTACCTGGAATATGATGCGGATCATACTAGTGGGGACATGGTAGTCCATAAGTACATCCTTCAAAGTCCCTAGTCGTGGGTATATCGAGACAGGGCATCGATATACCAGAGTAGACTAGCGTATACCTTCTCGACCCATACAGATGGGCGATGGATGATCCCATATCCATTGGTGTTTGACATCAGAGATGATATACGGGTGCTCAGTGGAGACTGGGTACACTGGACGGACTCGCCGAGAACTCCCAGATGGTATTATACCTTACGTCAGATGGCAGTTCTCTGGTGACACTGGTACAGAGTAGTCTGTTGACCCGAGATCGTCATAGAGTCTTGTGTGGTTCCCACTGTGCTTTGATTTCCATCTTACCACGTCCAAGAGGGCGTGCAAAACGGTGGTTTTTGGGTACAGTCCCGAATCACATGGAGGCAATGAGCGATAGGAGGGGATTCGTCTCTCCCGGTATAGGGAGTTGATGTTGCGCTGTGTTCGATTGGCTATAACTGGAAATCCCTGGCCAGGGTTGCTGAGATTTACTGGTAAGTGTTACCTGTAGTTTCTCGAACTGTTATAGGCCTCATATCGACACGACTTATCGAGCTATTGGGGTCTGACGTTTACCACCCCTAGACAAGATATGCGACATATCAGACGATCAGACCGGACTGTACGGTAGTGTTACTGGTTGGATTCACTGGAGTGTGAGCGGGCTTGCTCGTCGATCTTCTGATCGCTCAATACCCGGGTGGCCGTTACGTTTGGCAGACCGCTTGCGGCTTGTGGGTGTTTGGTATGATCATCATCTGCTGCCGGCGTATTGACGAGTCTTTAGAGTCCTACACAGAGGTTTCCTGGCTCAAGCGAAACGAAATAGGAGCGCATATGAGATATGTGCAGGACCGAGAATAATGCGTGTATGTGATACCGTATTCCATTCTCGCGATGAATGTATCGAATGGTTGTATGCGATATAACCTAGTTATCGAATCAAGGATTGATTCGGTAAGCCGATACATAGGATACTAGTCGGTTATATGTGATATGACCGGATCGTTAAATCAAGTGTTGATTTAATTATTTAATGTATAATTATATATTTGATATATTATTTTGCATTAACTAGTATTGGTTCATTTTAAAGGGATTTTCTCACTTGAAGTGCACAATGTATATGTGATATACTTTTGTACACAAGTTTGTGTCATGTTTGATGATACAAGCTAACTTGAGTTAGTGTAAAGTTTAAACCATGGTTGTGTAATGGTTAGGGTTTTTTTTTTCTTTATCATTTATTTATTTTGTTTATTTATTTTGCAAAATAAATGAATGGTGGATTTCTTTGGATGCTAGTTGAAGCTTCATGAAGCTTTGACTAAGTGACCATATTTGTCTCATGCTTAACCCTAACCATTCCACTAAACCCTAGTTCATTCTCTACACTTGACCATGGTTGGATTATGATAAGTATTCATTTATTTTCTATTTTGAAAACAACTTATCATAACATATTCATCTTCTTCTTCTTCTTCTTCACAAGAAGAAGCTTGCCTCCATCAATGGCAACTTGAGAAAATGAGTGAGAAATCCAATTCTAAAGTGAACCCACTTCCTATTTCTTCATTCTCTACCTCTTGCCAAGTAGTATAGGGTGTTTCCTTCACAAGTTTTCATGGCTTGGTGAAGGTGGAGCTTGATCTAGTGATGCCTCGACGTAGATCATCTTCGGCATCGTCGTCGATGACCTAGCCCGCTTTTTCTCCGATGAAGCCGATGCTAGAGTCATGGTTCGATTTGGACAGCGGAGAGGACTTCATCATGGAGCTATGGAGGTGGAGAAACGGATCTACAAAGGTTGTATTTCCGTTCTTTTAGTTTAGTTGTAAACTAGTTTCATTGTTTCGCCTATATATCTAGTTAACGATCCGTATTAGGGTTTCTCGGCACCCGTAAAATTTGAAATTGGCATGGTTGATGCCTTGTGAGACCTCATTAGCGTGCCTAGGAACCCTACAGTGGTATCAGAGCCTAGCTAGAGCCTTAGGCGATGCGTAGACGGAGTTTGAAGTCCGATTAAACCGAAACCCTAACACAAATTTGCTCTCTGGACTTTTTCCAAAAATTGGGTTTTTTCCAGATTAAAAATATGCAGAAAATTCAGCAGGAAATTCTAAGAATTACGGTGCAAAAATTACCTAATGATCTTTCTAAAGTGCGGCGGAACCGCGGCATTAGCGTGCTAATGCGGCTGTTCCGCGGCCATTTTGTCTCTTCTCCCATTGAATTTTGCACAGTAATTCCTATTTTGCAGTGCTGGTTTTCCTGGGATATATTTTTTTTCTGAACTCAAGAGTTGAGTTTTCTGGGTTGTATTGGGGACTCGGTGTTTCGATCGGATTGTCTAACTTTGTCTATGTCGCTTTCCGGAAATTTTAGAACATGTTAAAAAGTTCGACCGGATATAAATACCCAACTTTTCCCTGTCGGGAAATTTCCAAGTGTTGGATCTTTCCGTGGTTTAAAGACGTTCTAAGTAGTGCAAGTAACGCGATGGTCCCTCTAGAGGACAACAAACCTTAGCTCGATTATGTGACCGTCTTGAACTGCCCTTTGAACCTTCGGGTTTGGGGCAATACGGCGTGCCACATGTGAGGCGTTAGCTTGACCCTTCTACGGCTGGACCGTTGGTACTGAGGCACGAACTGAATGTTTTTAGACTTGTTTCATGTGTTGATCTGTATCGGGAAAACTTGGGTGTTTGAATGTTCGATCGAAAAGTTTAACATTTTCTATTTATCCGGAATGTGATACAATACTTGGAATCCACAAGTAATTATGAGATAACTGAATGAATGTTATAAATCTAGCGGTTTAGTCTCACTTGATCGGTTGCCACGGAATTTTGATGTGATCAAAAGTCCGTCGCAATCACGTAGCATACGCGGATACTCGCCGGGTAAACTTAATAGACAGCCTCACTCCATAGCCCCGACCAAGTGACTGTAGGAGAACCCCGTCGCCGAAAGCATCCGTTTGGGTGCTCCCGGTAGCGGTGTTCCGCCTTGGTGCACTTCGTCGACGGTATCGGGGGTGCTGCCGTCTACTGAAGTTTGCGACGAGCATTCGATCAGGATGTCGGGAATCTTGTTGAATTGCCCGACTTGATATTGAAAAGTGTTTTCGATTTTGAGACTAAAATGCGGGGTTTATAATTGTTAGGCATGTAATGTCTAAGGTATTCATTTGATTAGGCATGCGATGTCTGTGCGGATTGCGGATTCCAACTGTTGTAGTTTTACACTTTCTTTTCTGTGACCGTAAGTGTATTATGGGATATCGCCGGTTTCGTTGCTATATGTCAACGACAATTGGGATGCGCATATTTACTTACGTTGATGACATGTGATGTTATGTGTTGCTGGATATGTTATATTGGATCGTCGTGTTTGAATAGCCGGGTTTTTTTTATGTGAGATGAGTGTTTTTCATTTTCATTCATGTAAAAACTTGTATGTAATATTCTTTTATTGGGGCACTTCCAGGTTGCGGAAGATGTCACCTTTTGTATATTATTTACTTTTCCGCACTAGGATAGACCCAAGGAGGGGAGCACAAGTAACCGGGTTCTGGAGTCCAGTTGGAAACCAACTCGAGGAGTCGAGTCCGGGTCTCCTAACTCTAGAATTGGTAGGGTTACTTGCCACTCTCGTAGGGGTCTAGGGGTGTGGGTTTGGCTATTCATCACGACCGTGAAATCCGTGTTTTATACTGGCTCGTATTGAAAACACGGACGTCCTAGTATATCCAATATTTCATATGATTCTTCTGCTGCGATATCTGTGATGCGATCATGTGATGTTCTGTGATAGATACTGTATATAGTATATATGATATATTATATAGACGTTACTTATGTTTTACACCCGCGCTAGCCCTGCCCTGCTCTGCCGTTAGTTACCTAACCTAACGGTGCATGAGGGGACATCGAGGCGAATGCGGATGGCATAAGTGTACGTCGTATTTATCTGTGATGTTTAGGTAATTTAAATGATGGGACTTCATTAATGAGATTAATGAAATAAAAGAAACCTAAGATGTTGTAGAATCGAATTTCAAAAATAAAACAGGTAGCTACAGTTCTTGCTTTGCACAGCGGTATATGTGATATATCCTGCACCTTATTCGATGAGGAAAGGACCGAGATCCCTTTACCGGGAGTGACTCCTTTAGCAATAACTGGCAGATGCTACACACTCGGTTTGTCTTTTGATAGCTTTTAAGATTTTTTGCTTTGCACAGTGATATATATGATATATCCCGCACCTCATTCGACGAGGAAAGGGCCGACGATCCCTTCACCGGGAGTGACCCCTTTAGCAAAACTAGAAAAGCCTAAAAAACACTCCATTTTAAAATCATTTGATTCTACAACGATATAAAGTTCATTACGCAAAAGGTTTTCTTAAAAACCTGACGTAGCCCTCCGTTATTTCAGATAAGTCCTAGTTAGTATTCGTGCTGCGTTTGTTGACTCAGTCAAGGCGTAGTGTGCGGTAGCTGATTAGTGCTTATCTGCAAAGCATATGATGCGATTGGATTAGGGTAGTCGTGCGGCCTTGTTGACTCAGTCAAGGGTCGTGCGGGTGGGTTTAATTCAATCGAGAAATGACGGGTTGAACTTTACTTGTGGTCTATGATTTGTTGACTCAGTCAAGGTCATAGATCGCTTGGGGCAAAATATTATCGGGAATTTCAAGTGTTGAAATTTGCAATGAGATTGCATACCTTCTATGAGATAGTTGGATCCCGATACCCGCTGTGAGTAATTGTTACTCCTGAGAGAGTTTTACATATTACAATTAGCTGATCAAGTAGGTGTCTAGAAAGGTGTTAACGAGGTTACGCCTCTGGGAAAACGAGGTTTACATTAATTAGATTCGTGCGAAAGCACGGGGGACCTCCCTCAAAGTACCGACACTGGCCTGGCTGAAAGATTGGCGAACTTGTAATGTGTAATTAATCCCGGCTAGTCTTTCCTTTTAGGGTTTGAAGGAAGATTTGATAAAAACAGTGGGAGTCATCCTGATTAGATAAAATAATAACCAATCTATTCTTGCAAGAGCGCACGCTGAGTGTTTTCTTCTCTCTCTCTCCAGGTAGCGACCATATCATGCCTTAATCAAGATAATAATACGGATATTGACCGAACCCACTTGTTATTCTGAGCTGGGGAATGTTGGTCCCGCTCCAACTTATAATTGTTATAAGACAGAGTAGGAAATTGGGGAATACCAGAATTCCCGTGCCGCCCAAACGAAGAAAGTGCATGTTGATGCATCATCTTCGGGTGTGTTCGTTACAAAGAACTGTTTCTCTGTATCCTCTACGTCCTGGGTATGTGATACCAGATCAGGATCCCAGATATGTAATCTGTTACATAGGGCTACAGCTAGGCTAGAAAAACTGAGAACGGGTGATAAGTTTCATGAGGCAGAAAACGGGGCAAGAGTTGCAGCCAAGTCTGTTGGTCACTGTCACCCTGCATTCCAAATACATTGATTCTGAACGAATGTTATTAGATACCGAACCTGATATACAAAATCATATCAATCTCTTTATTTGTAAAGAAATGATAAAATTTTGTATAGTTGGATAATGTTTTGAACATTTCCTATATCAAAAGTTGATCGGTTCAGGTACGTTATCTAAAAGCATTGATGTTCTAAATCAAACTACAGTTCTTAAGTATACGGAACACACACAAGAGGAAAAGTTCAGAAATGAACGAATCCTTCTTGAGGTATTGTAGACTAGGTCATATCAATGCGACCCGACTAGCTTAAGTTACATTTTAGATGCATATTTAAAATCAGTTTGAATTTACATCTTGTGAAACTTGCCAGTCATGTCACAGAGATAAGATGACCATAGCTCCGTTTACTGGAAACAGAGAAAGAGTTAGTGAACTCTTGGGATGATACATGTTGATGTATGTAAGGTCCCCTGTCTACATATGCTAAGACCGGTTCCCTGTACTTCATTACATTCTCTGATGATCTTTCGAGATTCAGACCTATGTTCCTGTTGAAACACAAGTCCGAACCTTTTGAGATATTCACAGAATATGATTTAGAAGTAGAGAACCAAAATACGGGTACAAGTATTATGTCCTTTGATGTGATCAAGGAGGAGAATACTTGAGCACGGAATTTCTGGACTTTTCTAAAGGAGAATGAGATTCTCTCTCAGCATTACTCCTCCGATACACCATAGCACGATGGTATATCGGGGCGGGGCAATCACACCCTATATGATAAGGTGTGCTCTATAATGAGTACTACTGAGTTACCTATTTCCTTTTGGGAGTTGTGCACTTGAGAAGCTGCATACCAATTGAATAGGGTTCGAATCAGATCACAGCCTACCACTCCATATGAGATATGGTATGGGAAGAGCCCATGTCTTAAGCTAGTTAAGACTTGGGGTTGTCCGGCCTATGTCTGAAAAGCAAAATCCGGACAAGCTCGAGGCAAGGTCAGTTATGTAGAACTGGAAATGTTCCAGCTATACAAACTGCAGCTGATGATTTGACAGAACCAAAGGATTCAATAGTTACCAACGAACCTCATCCTCTCCGCCGATCTAGTAAGGTTCCTCACCCGCCTGAGAGATACTTCGGTTTCTCTATGACAGTGGGAGCGAGGATTGCATCATGAGATGATGACCCAACTAGTTTCGAGCTGGCCATCAGGAGTGGGACTCTGTAAGAATGGCTGGATGCTTAGTCATCTGAGATGGAAGCCTTATACACCAACAAAGTATGGACTTTGGTTGCTATATCTGAAGGGTTAAATCCCCATCAGGAGCAAGTATATCTTGAGAAGATTACTTGGTGTAGATAGAAAAGTTGAGACTTTCAAAGCTAAACTTGTTAAAACTTTTCGTCATCGAGCAGGCGTGGATAATGATGAAACCTTTTCAAGTGGCTATGCTTAAGTCCATCCAGATCCTACTTGCCACGGCTACATACCATGACTACGATATCTGGCGGTTGGGTGTCATGACTGCTTTTCTAAATGATGTTTTAAAAGAGGGCGTCTATAAGTACACAGCCAGAGGGCTTCGTAGACAGTGGGAGCAGCGGAAACGTGTGCAAGATGTTTTATATGATAAAGCAGGCATCGCGGAGTTGGAACATCTGTTTTGATGTAGTAGTCAAAGAGTTTGACATCATCAAAATGGTAGATGAACCTTGTATATACAAGAAGGTAGTAGGGAGTATGGTAGTGATCCTCGTAGAGTACGTGGATGACATACTCTTGATAAGAAAAGAGTTTCTTATGCTACGATCGGTCAATCTCCGCTTATTACAATGATTCTCCATATAGGATCAAAGTGATACCTCCTAAATCCTGGGTTTTGGATCTATGAGATAGATCTAATTGGATGTTAGGATTCTCACTAGTTGTAGTGAGATGGTATCAATCGATCCTGGGGAGAATCACTGGAAGTGTTCCAGGGTGATAAAGACGACTGAATGTCAGTCACAGGCATTGTCTTTACCCTCAGTAAAGGGACGGTATGTTGGAAGAGTTCCAAGCTAGATACCGTGGCATACTAGACGATAAAGGCTCGATACATCGCTACTTAAGATGCTACCAAAGAGGCAGTCTGGATGTATATTTGTTCATGAGATGAACTTAGTTCCTCCCATTGTGTGACAATGGAGTTGTGGCTTATGCCAAGGAACGTTCGTCCCATCAGTGATCCAGACATATTCTAAGGCAGTATCACCTGATCATGGAGATAGTTGATCTCCAGGGTGATCGAGATTAGGAGAGTAGACTCAGAGGACAACACGGCGGATCCACTCACAAAGGCCTTTTTCCAGAGAGAGACTTTTATGGGATGGTTGAGTATGAGATACTGCAACCACTGCTATCAGATGGCCCTAGTGCAAGTGGGAGATTGTTAGTTATATGTATGCCCTAGAGGCCATTGCTATACATAGGATGTATATTGTAGTGGATGCTTGGACATATATAGGGAGGACTTTCTTGCTCGACATGATAGTATGCTATCTGGTTGATCTTTACCTTAACGTGTTCACTGATTGTCTCTCTGTTACATGTTGGTAAAGCCCTTAGGATGTGTACTTGACTACCTGGACTATGATGCGGATCATACTAGTGGGGACATGGTAGTCCATAAGTACATCCTTCAAAGTCCCTAGTCGTGGGTATATCGAGACGGGGCATCGATATACCAGAGTAGACTAGCGTATACCTTCTCGACCCATACAGATGGGCGATGGATGATCCCATATCCATTGGTGTTTGACATCAGAGATGATATACGGGTGCTCAGTGGAGACTGGGTACACTGGACGGACTCGCCGAGAACTCCCAGATGGTATTATACCTTACGTCAGATGGCAGTTCTCTGGTGACACTGGTACAGAGTAGTCTGTTGACCCGAGATCGTCATAGAGTCTTGTGTGGTTCCCACTGTGCTTTGATTTCCATCTTACCACGTCCAAGAGGGCGTGCAAAACGGTGGTTTTTGGGTACAGTCCCGAATCACATGGAGGCAATGAGCGATAGGAGGGGATTCGTCTCTCCCGGTATAGGGAGTTGATGTTGCGCTGTGTTCGATTGGCTATAACTGGAAATCCCTGGCCAGGGTTGCTGAGATTTACTGGTAAGTGTTACCTGTAGTTTCTCGAACTGTTATAGGCCTCATATCGACACGACTTATCGAGCTATTGGGGTCTGACGTTTACCACCCCTAGGCAAGATATGCGACATATCAGACGATCAGACCGGACTGTACGGTAGTGTTACTGGTTGGATTCACTGGAGTGTGAGCGGGCTTGCTCGTCGATCTTCTGATCGCTCAATACCCGGGTGGCCGTTACGTTTGGCAGACCGCTTGCGGCTTGTGGGTGTTTGATATGATCATCATCTGCTGCCGGCGTATTGACGAGTCTTTAGAGTCCTACACAGAGGTTTCCTGGCTCAAGCGAAACGAAATAGGAGCGCATATGAGATATGTGCAGGACCGAGAATAATGCGTGTATGTGATACCGTATTCCATTCTCGCGATGAATGTATCGAATGGTTGTATGCGATATAACCTAGTTATCGAATCAAGGATTGATTCGGTAAGCCGATACATAGGATACTAGTCGGTTATATGCGATATGACCGGATCGTTAAATCAAGTGTTGATTTAATGATTTAATGTATAATTATATATTTGATATATTACTTTGCATTAACTAGTATTGGTTCATTTTAAAGGGATTTTCTCACTTGAAGTGCATAATGTATATGTGATATACTTTTGTACACAAGTTTGTGTCATGTTTGATGATACAAGCTAACTTGAGTTAGTGTAAAGTTTAAACCATGGTTGTGTAATGGTTAGGGTTTTCTTTTTCTTTATCATTTATTTATTTTGTTTATTTATTTTGCAAAATAAATGAATGGTGGCTTTCTTTGGATGCTAGTTGAAGCTTCATGAAGTTTTGACTAAGTGACCATATTTGTCTCATGCTTAACCCTAACCATTCCACTAAACCCTAGTTCATTCTCTACACTTGACCATGGTTGGATTATGATAAGTATTCATTTATTTTCTATTTTGAAAACAACTAATCATAACATATTCATCTTCTTCTTCTTCTTCACAAGAAGAAGCTTGCCTCCATCAATGGCAACTTGAGAAAATGAGTGAGAAATCCAATTCTAAAGTGAACCCACTTCCTATTTCTTCATTCTCTACCTCTTGCCAAGTAGTATAGGGTGTTTCCTTCACAAGTTTTCATGGCTTGGTGAAGGTGGAGCTTGATCTAGTGATGTCTCGACGTAGATCATCTTCGGCATCGTCGTCGATGACCTAGCCCGCTTTTTCTCCGATGAAGCCGATGCTAGAGTCATGGTTCGATTTGGACAGCGGAGAGGACTTCATCATGGAGCTATGGAGGTGGAGAAACGGATCTACAAAGGTTGTATTTCCGTTCTTTTAGTTTAGTTGTAAACTAGTTTCATTGTTTCGCCTATATATCTAGTTAACGATCCGTATTAGGGTTTCTCGGCACCCGTAAAATTTGAAATTGGCATGGTTGATGCCTTATGAGACCTCATTAGCGTGCCTAGGAACCCTACAATCTCAAGGGGAAGTACCGCTTCTGTGCCGAATACCAATGCATACGGCGTTGTGCTTGTGGCTGTTTTGAACGTAGTTCGATATGCCCAGAGAGCTTCATGCAGACTCTCGTGCCATTCCTTCTTATTTCGAGACACCGTCTTTTTCACGATCCTCGTTAAGGTCTTGTTGAAAGCCTCAGCTATACCGTTAGCTCGAGGATTATAGACCGAAGAGTATCTCCAGTCTATATTATACTGTTGTGCGAAGCGGCTGATCTTGTGGCTTTTATAGGCTGGCCCGTTATCAGAGATAATCCGTCGTGGAGTGCCGAACCGATAAATGACGCGTGTCTTGAAGAAATAGAGGATATTCTCCGTCTTCACTTCTCTTAGTGGTACTGCTTCTGCCCACTTGGAGAAGTAATCGGTCGTTGCCAGTATGAACCGATGTCCTCTGGACGATGCTGGTTCGATGGGCCCGATTATGTCAGTTCCCCACATTTCGAACGGCCAGCTAGCCACCGTTGGGTGTAGCGGATTTGGATGCTGATGGATAAAGTCCCCGTGAATCTGGCATGAGTGGCACTGCTTCGCGTATTCGAGGCAGTCTTGGATCATCGTGGGCCAATAGTAGCCCATCCTTTTGATTTTTAGTTTCGTCTTCGGCCCGGCTTGGTGAGAACTGCAGAGTCCGTCGTGAGTTTCTTGGACGGCTCTCCTTGCCTCTTCAGATCCCAGGCATCTTAGCCACAGAGAATCAAATGATCTCTTATACAGAGTATCATTAACGAAGGTAAAAGATAGAGCTCGTTTCATGAGCTGATATCATGTGGACGCATCTTCAGGCGTTCGACGGGATTTGAAGTAGTCTATAAAGACTTCCCTCCAATCTTTAGCCTTTTCCTGGTCTTTTATTTGTAGGGCCGTTTGCTCGGTAACTCCCTTTTCTTTAGACAACTTCGGAGATATTTTTGTCGGTGCAAGAACCCGACGGCTTTGCACAACGATCCTCACGTCATCGAGGTTCTCGTCGGCCAGTTCTTTAGCGAGTTTGGCCAATGCATCCGCTTTGCTATTTTCCGCACGCGGTATGCTTTCCAGGGTGCAGGAAGGAATTTGAGTCAGCAGTTGCTGCACTCTCTCGCCGTACTTCACCAACTCTGGTTTGCATGTTTGATAGTCGCCATTTACTTGACTAACGACCAGCTGGGAGTCTCCGTATATGAGGAAGTTCTCGATTCCCATGTCGACAGCGATCTCAAGACTTGCTATCAAAGCTTCATATTCGGATTCATTGTTTGTCCTCGGCTCTGTTAAGGAGAAGGCAAAGTGCATTATCCCTCCTTGTGGAGTCACGAAGATAAGGCCTACCCCTGATTTGATTATGAGGGTGCTTTGTTTACGCTTCTTTATGGAAGATGCTCCATCGAAATAGAGTTCCCACCGGGTATCATTCTCTCTTCTCTCCCCGCCGATCGTGTCAAACGCGTGCTCGTCGGGCAATTCGCAGTTCAAAGGAGAATCGGCGGGTATCGGATGCTCAGCGAGGAAGTCGGCGATGGCCTGGCCTTACACTGCCTTGAGGGGTCGGTATGTCACCAAGAATTCCATTAAGAGTAGGGCCCATTTAGCGAGCCGTCCCGTTAATATGGCTTTTGACATCAAGTATTTGAGAGGATCCACTTTTGATATGAGGTGGACCTTATGTGCCAAAGCATAGTGTCTGAGCTTCGTTATCGCGAAGATCTGTTGGAGATAGTGCCCTCAGAGTCAATTATTGGATCACAGGCACGTGATTGCAATGATTGAGGGAGGACCTATCCCGGTAGGACAGTCTTACTCGAGATGATAGTATGCTATCTGGTTTACCTTTATCATCGTGTACTGCTTTAGGTGACCTGACATGTCGCTATTACACGTTGATAGAGCCCCTAGGATTCTTGCTTGACTACCAGCAGTATGATGGCGATCATATACGTGGGAGCTGGTAGTCTATAAGCACATCCTTAAAACGTCCCTAGTCGTAGGAGTTTCGAGACAGGGCATCGATACTCCATTAGTAGACTAGTGTATACAGTCGAGACCCCGACGAGGGGCGGTGGCCGGTCTCACAAGCCACTGGTGTCAGTTGGTTCACCTAAGATGTATACAGGTGCTCATTGGGTTATGAGTACACCGGACAGGACTCGCCGGGAACCTGCTAGTTGGGTTTATACCATACGTCAGATAGCAGTTCCCAGGTGACATGTGTACAGGTTAGTTCATCGACCTGAGATCGTCATTTGTCTCGTGTGAGTTCCCACTGTGCTTTGATTACTACCCTACCACGGCTCAAAGGAGTCGTGCAAACAGGTTTTAGTTGGGTACAGTCCCGAGCCACATGGAGGCAGTGAGCGGATCTGCAGGGGTTCGTCTCTCCCGGTATTGGGGGTGAGGTCGCGCTATGTCTAGGAGAGCCATTACGCAAAGCCCTCGGCCGAGGCAGGAGATTTACTGGTAGGTATTCCAGTAGTATCTCAGGGCGTTCTGGGCTACACTCCGACACGACTTGTACCGCTTTTGGGGGTCTGACTTTTACCAACCCCCTAGGCCCGCCATGCGATGCTCATAGACGAACGGACCGGACTGTACGGATATTGTCACTGACAGGCTCAGTTGGGTGTCGGGGTGAGCTTCCTCATCGACGTCCCTTTTGGTCAATAGCTGGTGGCCCGTCACGTATTGGCTTATACCTCTGACGTGCCAGTGGTTAAATCTACAGCCATCGTATTAACGAGTCTTTAGAGTCCACCACACTTACAGTTACTCAAGCTTTCGGGCAAAACGCTGTAGAGGCCGTATGGAGATATGGCAGGGTCCGATCAGATACGTGCGGTATTGCACGGATCAGGATCGGATAGTTTGTACTAGTGGCCGTATAGTTATATGGCAGGGTTCGATCAGATGCGTGCGGTATTGCACGGATCAGGATCGAACGGATATTACTAGCCGGCTTTGGTTTAAGCCGGATCCTAGTTTAGTACAGTGTAGATTTTGTCTCATTGCATTTGTATCCGGATGGAATACAGATGCGGGTGTGTATGCACAGTATAGGGGTTTTCCTGTAATTTATTACGGGACCAGTTTTCTGGAGTTGCCAGTTTGCATTCCGTTCCGGCCGGTTTTCCTTTGTTCTTTCCCGGCCGGACTTTTCCGATGGAGGGGGTAATTTGCAGTTTTGCAAATTACACTTTGTGGAGGATTTTCTTGCAAATGTATTTATCATGATAGCATCTTTAGATGCCAATCTTTTCCTTGATCATTTCATGCTTTATCTTGATTAGAATTGATAAGAATGGTTGATGTAAGTTTGTAATGATTATGTTTGGCTATGGTCACCACTTGTGCTCCTACCATTTCCTCCCTTCATGCTTGATATTCATTCCTCCACCATTCTTATTCTCACTAGATAATAAGTTTTTCAAGAGAGAAAAAAAAAGAAAGAGAGAAGAAGAAGAAGAAAAGAGCTTGAGTTTCATTTCTTGATCTCATTCATGCTAGAAAAATGCAAGCACCATTTTTCTAATCTCATTTCCTCCATCATCTTCAAATGGCAACAAACCCCAAATGAGACATAGCCTCTACACTACACATTCTACAGCATATCTTGAGCATGTCGAGTTGCCGGCTTCATGCTCGAGTTGCCTCGGTATTGAGGCGGGAGCCCATAAAAGACGCAGGCGTTGTGGTGCCCTTTCCGGCGAGGAGGCGACGATATGGAGACTACACTTTCCGCGGGAGATCGGGACGATGACGAGAAGACCGGAGGACTCGGATCACTCGGTATACTTCTCACCCTATCTCTTGTTTGCTAGCATTAGGTTAATGGTTACGATCCGGGTTTTCATTGTCCGCGGTAGCGCCGGTTTCCGAGTAAGGAAAAAAATTTGATTCCGCATTTTGGCCTCGAGTACGAGGCCGGGGCGCTGCCGTGGCGCAACAAGATCAACGCCGGGCAGTGTTTTTCAATTGGGGGGGTAATTATTTTCTGCCCCCAGGAGAACTCGACTCAAATAGTAGAGGGCTCTCTTCTTCCCTTGGTCGTTCTCTTGTGCCCACAGCGCGCCTAAAGAACTTTCGAGGGCTGTTGTGTACAGGACGAGAGGTTTTCCTTTAATGGGAGCGGCCAATACTGGCGGATTCTGCAGGTATTGCTTGATTTCGTCCAGTGCGCTTTGGTATTTGCGATCCCAGACGAACGGGGTTCCCTTCTTTATTAGGTGACTGTAAGGACAGCACTTGCCGGAGAGATTGGCTATAAATCGCCGGATATACGCGAGCTTTCCTTGGAGAAACCGCAGTTGCTTGAGAGCCCTTGGCGGAGGCATTTCCATGATCGCCTTGATTTTCGACGGGTCTATCTCGATGCCCCGGTGTCGGACGACGAATCCTAGGAACTTGCCCGAGGAAACTCCGAACGTGCATTTGAGATGGTTCAACTTCAAGTTGTATTTCCGAAGGCGCTGAAACACGATCTTCAAATGCTCTAAATGTTCCTCGTATGATTTGCTTTTAACTACGAGGTCGTCAATATAGCATTCGACGATTTCATGTATGAGGTCATCGAAAATCTTCGTTGGCCCTCTGATAGGTGGCACCGGCGTTCTTTAGACCGAAAGGCATCACCTTGTAGCAGAATATGCCCAAAGGGGTCCGGAAAGCGGTATGCTTCTGGTCCTCGGGATGCATCTTTATCTGATTGTATCCTGATGAGCCGTCCATGAAAGATAAAACTTCTTGAGTGGACGTATTATCTATCATCAGCTCAGTGACCGGTACTGGAAAGTCGTCCTTCGGGCAAGCTTTGTTGAGATCCCGGAAGTCCACGCATATGCGCACCGTCCCATTTTTCTTCATCACTGGGATGATATTGGCGATCCAGTCAGGATACTGAACCTCTTGGATGAAGCCGGAGTCGATTAGCTTCTTGACCTCGGCATTGATGCTCATCTCAAGCTCGAGCCGCATTCTTCTCGGTGCTTGTTTGATCGGCTTGACATCCGGAGATATCGCCAATTTGTGGACGGCTATTTCTGGATCCAATCCGGGCATCTCGGAATAGTTCCATGCGAAACAGTCTTTATACTGCATGAGCACGCCTTTGAGCGTAGCCACCTTTTCTTCAGACAACAGTTCACTAACGAATGTCGGCCGTAGGTCGTTTGCCGTTCCCAAGTCGATTTTTCTGAGGTCATCTGCAGTAATATGTATCCCATCTTCCAGCTCTTTTGGCGCCGGTGGAAATTCTGAGATCAACTCATCTTCATTGTTTTCGAAGCACCAAGAGAGGTCATCCATATTCTCGGGTTCTTCTTCTGACAGTGTTATCGCGTGACAGGTACGAGATCTTTTCCAAGACCGATGTTGATCTAGTTCTACTCTCATCGCATAAGTGGCTTTTGATTCATGCTTCCGTGGCGGACTTACCCTCCAACTGTTGGATAGAGCCAATCTGCCGAGTTGATACCGGTCTTCAACCCAGTTCTTAAAGATGAAGCAGTCATCGAGAGGATGTCCTATTGCTCGGTGATAGGAGCAATAGTCTGGGTGGGAGACCTTGCCTGCTTGCTCGGGGTGCTTGGACTCCGGGCGTGTCATCATCTGATGTTTTATGAGAAGATCGAATATCTTCTTTGTCTTGTCTTGGCGAAAAGAATATGCTCGATCCATCTTCTTTATAAGAGACGGATCCCAGCTGCTCGATTCTCGATTGCGTGGTTTCTCAGACCCGCTACGCTGCTGTCAAACGTTTTTTCCCGTTCTTTGGTTTATTTTTGCCTCTGCACCGAGTCTTTTGTATGATGGGTTGGCGACGAAGAGCATTGTCATTTTCCGCGACCTGTTGAAGGAGGCGATGCGTCCTGGCCTTCTCGTAAATGGCCATTTCACGGCTATGGTCATCCCGGACCTTCTGACCCGCTTCCCTTACTAGCTTGTCTATCCGTTCTTCAAACGACGGACTTGGCATTTTCATGGCGGGACCTCGTTTTGGTTCAGGATTAACGTCTTTTAACAGAACATCTCCTTCTTCATCAAAGTCATGTATAACGTAGCAGCCGTGGAATCGTTCCCGTTTCTTGGATTGAACATTTCCAAGCCCGATCGTTTCCATTCTCCCGTTGGGCAATTTTCGCTGAGTTCCGGAGACATCCCAGATCCTGTTGTAGAACTGAGCTTGTCGAGCAGTCTGTTTGAAGGGTACATCTTGACGCTTCAACAACCTTTTAATCCTTCTGTGTAGTATCTGGGCAGACGGATGGGCTGGAGCTTGTCAAGTGTAGAATCGGCACCATGCCAAATTTCTTTCTCCACTTTGGTTTCTGCGGATTGATAAAAGAGGATCGCCTTTTCATCTTTTCGCCTGCGAGAGATATCGAATGTTTGCAGTTCTTGCACACTATAGGTACCAAGCGCGTCGACTTTTTGTAATGTTCTCGCTGAACCATGGTGATTTGCAAACTCCGATCATCGCCAGCAAAGCCTTGTATCGATGGTCGTACAGAAAATACGGCATTGACCTCATCTTCTGAGTCGCTGCCAAAGAATAGAATAGGGGTGGACAGTCCCGGCTTGTTGCATTGGGGCGGCCCTAAATAAACTATTTCTTCCTCCTCCTCGGTGTCACTCCCGAAGACTGGAATAGTGGTGATAGCTTTGTTCTTCGGTTTATGGCATCTTTCCGTGTCTTCGAAATCTGGTAAGAAGTGTTTTGCATCTTCGTACTTTCGGACTTCATTCATAGAGAATAGGTTTAGTTCCCCCATCACAGTATACTCGAGACCATCCTTGAAATACTTCAAACACTGATGTTGTGTAGAAGGGATGATATTGTACTCGTGTAACCAAGGCCTGCCGAGTAAAGCATTATAACATGTCTTAGCGTCAATGACGTGAAATTTGATGTCCGTGACGAGCAGCCCAAAGCGTAACATCAGTATCACAGACCCGAGCGTCCGTGATGACTGGAAGTCAAACCCGGAGATGGTGATTTTATCATGAGCGAGGTGCTGAACACTCATGCAGATTTCCTTCAACACTCTTATATTGAGGAGATTGACGGAGGACCCATTGTCAACCAGGATCTTGCCTATCTTAATATCATGACAATATCCAGAGACATAAAGGGGACGGTTATGCTCGCACGTCCCGAGGAGGAGATCTTCATCGCCGAAGGTGATATCGGCTGTGTGTACTTCTTCCAGCTCGTCCTTCATCTTTTCTTCGGCGAGGAAAGCTTAGAACTGCTTGGGCTCTTGTAGTGCTTTGATCAAAGAATCTCTTGCCTCTTTGGATAGCAGAAGGGCGTCAAGAATGCTTAGCTGTTAGGGTATCTTCCTCAGGTGTGCCAGATTGTTGTAATACACCTTATTTTTCTTGGGCGGATCCTTAGCTGTCAGCTCTTCGACGGATTGGTCATCGAGGGTGATATCCTCAGGTACCTTTTTTTTTCCCTTATCCTTTTTGTTCGACCCCTTGTTTACAGGTCTGAGATTCTTTTCAGGTAATGTGCGATTGCGCAACTGAATGTTCTCGCAGCTCTTCGGTTCTTCCTCTTTTCCTGAGGTGGATTCTTTGAAGAGAGGGCCAAGAGCCATTTCTTCTTCAGAATCACTCCCGAATGTGAGAACTTGCAATCCCCTGCTATCAACCATGTAACAGTTGCGGCAGCTCTTCCACGTTCGTCTGTCGCATTTTTCGGCCGTCGACGAGCTTCACGCTTCATCCTCTTGAAGTGCTGCCTGTGAGCGACATACTCTTGCCACCAATTTTTAAAGGCGTTGCATTCTTCAGTAGGGTGCGCAATCCTTCGATGATATAAACAGTAATTATGATGCACATCCTCTTCATTAAGGGGTATTTCATCAGAAGCGTTTCCTTCGGAGGGTGGCAGCTTCATTCCCATTGATATGGCTTTGGTGAAGCTTTTCTTCGTTTTAAGCCTGCTCTTGTCTGTCGCGGGCCTGCCTCGGTCTGGTTGGGGCGCTTCAACCCTTTCATCTAGTCGCCGACGTTTGGCTTTTCCAAATATGGCCATTTCGCGCTCTCGATCAGCCTTACTTTTCAGAAGAACTTCGTTCAGGAATGCATCAATTATCTCGTCTGACGGTCCTAGGAGCTCTGATTCGGGATCTGCCCCCAGTTTCTCTGCGTCAAGAGCTTCTTCGCCATCTATCGACAAGTGAGAGATCACATGGCATCTTGCCACATGATCCTCAAGTTCATCTGACAAGTCTTCTCTATTGTCATCCTCAAGGACGTGGCTGAGAAACTCTTGAAGTGCGACCGGGATTCGTGCCTTCTGGTTATATTCTTCCACCGCGTCGATGTGTTTTTGCAGGTCCGTGCGCTTGTCAGTAGGCTTCACGGGCTTTTTGGTTTTCTTCTTTTTCTTCGAAGACTTTGACGGCTGGGCCTGAGCGTTTTGATTATTGCTACTAATTTTTGGCGTCGGGCGCGGCTTCAGCATTCCTTCGATGATCTCGGGTTCTAGCTGATTTTTCCACCTGATCGCTGGGCATGCTTAGAGATCCTTCAGCATTCTTTTCATTTTGGCTGAAAGAGCGACCTCCCATGGAGCTTCTTTGACAAAAGAGCACGATGCCCCTGGTGTGTCCACCTTTTTTAGAGCGTGCGGTTGGGGCGGGTTTACTTTCCAATTCTCGGACAGTGCGAATTTTCCCTGTTGGTATTGGTTCTCAATCCACCCTTTGAAGATGAAGCAATCTTCGATTGGATGGCCTATCGCTTGGTGATAGGGGCAATAATTGGGATTATTAGCCTCACCGGGTTGCAATGAGCGTTTTGGATCCGGCAAGTTGATGAGCCTGTTGCGCACCGCCAGCTCGAACAATCTCCTCGTTTTATCCCGGGGAAACGAATAAGGACGCTTCATTTTCTCATTAATGAATCGCCGTCTCTCGTCTAGGCGATCAGTTAGTTTTGGGCCACTGGGCTGCTGTTGAGCATTGGCGACGAAGGTCGCTTTCCCTTTTCCTTTTTCATTTCGAGATTCCAGCTTTGAAGAAGACGGTCTATGACCCATCTGGTCCATTTGGGCCAGTTTGTCAATCAAGGCCTGAAAAGTAGTTGGCTTGAAGAACATCATGAATTGTGAAATGGTCGCTTGAGGGTCAAGGATCCCTACGAACATGCCTACCGCAGGTGCCTCCTCGATACGCTGCTCGCACTTCGACCATAAATTCCGCCACCGTATCGCGTACTGAACCCATGTTTCTCCAGG
Organism: Agapanthus africanus; assembly: GCA_030015575.1. NCBI lineage: Eukaryota > Viridiplantae > Streptophyta > Magnoliopsida > Asparagales > Amaryllidaceae > Agapanthus > Agapanthus africanus. Next base: position 984,665,176 of record CM057338.1, read on the forward strand.
CTTCACCCTAGCATTGATTAATGTCGTGATTGGGGTGCGTTCGCTAGCGCTTGCGAAACACTGGGTGAATAGCAACTCCATCTCTGCAAATGTCTTGACATAGTCATTTGGGAGTTCGGAATACCACTCGAATGCTGTCTCCGACAAGCTGCCAACGAATTGGCGAAGCAGTATCTTATCGTCACCTCCAGTGTTGCCGCACAAGGCTCTGAATTGAGCGACGTGCTGATGCGGATTTTCCGTCCCCTTATAAATATGGAATTTGGGGATCGTGTATCCCGGCGGGTACTTAATTTGGTTGTACCAACCCGGATAGGGTCGTCCAGTTTTAACAATTTGCCCAGCCACTTCATTCGCCTGATGAACTCGTATCTGCTGAGCGATATAATCATCCAGGGCGGCTTTTAAGATGGTCTCCTCCTTGGCTGCTGACAGAGCCGGCAGAGGATTTGATGTCTCTTCTCTATCATATTCAATTATTACTGGAGGATCTTCGGTTGGAGGGTCCGGCTGGATTATCATGCCCACCATATCTTGGAATAGAAGGGCCATTTGTTTTATATTGGCCACTTGCTCCGCGGCCTGTTTGTCCTTCTTCTCAAGCATTCTCCGAAGGAATTCGACATCAGTTTCCTACTCACGGCGCTACTCCGAGGATGTCTCTAGGCTTGCTTTCGTTCCTGTGAGTGCGGCCATAGCTGTTAACATTTCTTAGAGCTTTTGTTGTTGTTGCTCCTGAGCCTTAGTCACTGATCGCGTAAGCGGTTGATGACTTATGGAGATACGGCTATCCTCTTTTCCGGATGCCATATAGATGGTGTGCACCACCATGCCCCCGGACTTGGGGAATTTAGATTCAGTGTCTTTGCGATTTACCAAAGACGCAGGGATCTTCTCCAGCCTCTTTATTTTGTGGGCGGTCGAAGTTGAGGGAGCCGTTGTAGCGGGCACCCAAACAGATGACACCTTTTGTGGTTTGACAGGATGGTCCTCTTCTCACTGAATTTTCACCTTTTTCTGTCGGCGAGAGTAATCTTGATCAATCACCGAGTCTTGGACTCGACGCCAGACCTTGTAAATTTTAGAGGACTGCCGCTGAGGGGGCTGCTCCGGCTTCGCCTTTGTGATCTTTTCAATAGGCGGAGGAGACTTTTTTAGCACGGCAGTTGGCGAATTCCTGCGCACCTTGTTAAGTAGTTCAAAGCTATTCCCGGTTGGAACAACAGTATTAACTTCCACCATTGGAGCTAGCGGAGTCAGTCCAGAAGGGGAATTGCCCCCAACTTTTCTCACTCGGCACCAGTGGCGACGTCGAGCATGTCGTGCGGCCGGGATCACCTCCGCTGTTGGATCAATTTTTTCATGCCCCTTGTTCTGATGAGAGTCTGTTGTTTGCGCCAGCCTGTCAAAGACAGATGCTCACTGAGAGGGAATGGCCAATTTTGAAATGGCCGATTTTCGTGCAGGGGAAACGGCCTTGGTTACTTCACCCGGAGTGGGAGCTGAAACAGCCAGTCTTGTGAAGACCAACCCCTTAGCTGGAGAAGCCGCCTTGGTGACTTCAGGAATAGGAATGGCTATTCGCTTCGGGATAACACCTTCTGGTATTGCGGGCTTCTTCATGGGCCCGTTAGAGCTTCGGCCCAGTCTTCTGAAAACTGAGGCGCTAGGTTTGGGCGACCCGTTGAGAGGGGCCGCGGTAGTGGCAATCCGATCAAAGACCGACTTCTTCTGATCTTCTTGCAATGGTACAGGGGCGTTGAAGCACATCGGTGGGAACATAGTCCCGAAGAATAGCCCGGTGGTGGCTTGAGTTATCTGCTCCACTGGCATTGTAAAAAGGGAGGACGTTTGGGGCCCGTAGGTAACACCTCTAGATGAGGCAGAACGGGAGTTGCAGTTGCAGCTGGAGCAGTTAGAGGCCATTGATGTTCTTTTTTCTGCACGAGAGCAAAACCAAATCTTAGTACCTCAAACCCAAGGGCAACCATATTAAACCGCGATTCGTTCGCGAACATGATACACGAAGTGTGGAGTGGAAAGAGAAAGAGGTCCCACCGGGCGTGCCAGAATCTGTTCTCCTCCGAACACAGAGACGGAACCGCGTAGGTTCGTCTTGCCTGAATTTGGGGGCAGATGCTAATTGGTGCTATCCGTCCACCTCTCCGAAGATGCCAAGTTGATTTATGGAACCATGTATCGAAGGTTTAAACGGATGCGGCCGATGTAGCAGACTTCGTCAGATTCACCCTCTTTGAGGAGTTTTTGATTGTGGGGACGCTCTTCCCTGCAGGCACAAGCCCCTGCAGTTAATTACACTACCGCATCGCGGTAGCCACTTTCTCCTTCTTCAGATGATCACTTCGTGTCGTGGGTGTTTGTTTTGTTTTTGGTTGCCCGTGGATTGTATACGGAGACTAATTTATGTTGTCGTCCGTAAGACGTGGATTAGTCCAAATCCATATCCTCTTAGATTTGGGTTTGGGGTTGGGTTTAAGGATACATTAGTCTCATTTGAGACTAAGATCAACTTAAACGTTTGTTAAGGATACGTTAGTCTAATTTCAAACTAAGATCAACTTAACGGGATCGTTTAGATCCAACAAAAGAGCATTTGGGCTCTATTGTTTAGTTTAGGGACTTTGCAGTCCAAGGTTAGTTTAAGGACATTACGGTCCAATATTAGTTTAAGGACATCTCGGTCCAGTTTTAAAACATCATAGTCTGTAAAGGTTAACGACATCATAGTCCATGAGCTTAAGGACCCCCACAGTCCGAGGTTAAGGACATCATAGTCCATGGGCTTAAGGACCCCACAGTCCGTAGTTTAAAGACGTCATAGTCTATAAAGTTTAAGGACATCATAGTCCATGAGTTTAAGGACCCCACAGTCCATAGTATATTTGGTTATCGGGACCCGTCACCTCTTTGAAGATGTTGAAGGATTACAACGACAAATATCAAAGGAGTGAAGAGATGTACCCTTGAACCAATGTTGATTGGGAGATCTATAGTCCAATTTGGGACTAAGATCAATTAATTAGATTATGAGCATATGGGCTCAGTTAAATCTGAATTGAGGACTTAAGGCCAACTTGGGCTAAGTCCAATTAGGTTTAAAATGTTGGACCTTTGTTTGGACTGTTGAACATTTGTCTGGGCTCAGCCCCCCATTATTTAGCAATGCTAAGCATGGGTCTGAGTTCTGACCATATTTTGTCTTTTATTGAGTGTTGAGCACTCATATACCATATGAGATGATCAATCTTGGAAGACAAGAGTGTACTTGAGGCTTGGTTAAAAGGGGAGTCTTACCTCTGAAAGATTTAGCCAATTTAGGCTAACACTGGTTTGAAAATAGTGTTAAACACTAGCACATATCTGGCGGTCACGTGTTCCCACGTGATGCGTTTAAAATAGTGTTAAACACTAGGGATGAAATGCTCAAAATAGTGTTAAACACTAGAAAAATGAGGCGCTCACGTAAGGACACGTAAGGCGCCCTAGGATTGGGCCAAGATTCCTTTATTTTATTCTCAGAATATTCAAATAAGTGTTAAACACTTTTAGTCTTCATAGCCATCACGTGTGGGCACGTGACGGGCACCCATGCATTGGATATTAACAAGATTTGTTAGGGGTCACGTGGGGACACGTGAGGGCACCCAAAGTCTGTTCTGCCTTTGCTTTGTTCTCTCTTTTTTTTGAGGAATTTATCCAAGGGTCACGTGGGAGCACGTGACACAATTTCATTCGTTCTCTTTTGATCACTGAGGAGGGGAGTCACGTGGACACACGTGATCAGGTTGGATACTGATTCTTTTACGTGCATGAAAAGTTTAAGTCTCTTGTTTAAGAATTAAATTCTTTTGTAGGGTTAAACCCTAATTTTATTTAAAGAAATTAAATTCCTATGTATTTAGAAGAATTAAATTCTTTAAACCCAGCTTCCCCTCTAAGTTTTGGATCTGCATGGCAAAATCTCCCCGATGAGAATTAAATTCTCAATTTATGGGGAGATCTGCTTCTGCAGATCTTCAACCATAAAGAAGAACTAAGTTCCTGTATTAAGGGTTAAACATTGTCTTTGTTGGAGGAATTAAATTCCTATGTGCTTTGTGGGAGAATAAAATTCTCTGAACTTAGGTCCTCTCCTAGGTTTTAGATTTGCATGGCAGAATCTCCCCGATGAGAATTAAATTCTCAACTTATGGGAAGATCTGCTTCTGCAGATCTTCAACCAAAGGAAGAACTAAGTTCTTATTCAGAAGAGTTAAACTCTTAGATTGAGAATTAAATTCTCTTTTTATTTTGTGGGAGTTTATAGAATGATCTTTCACCTAGGATTTCTTTCTTTTCTCAAGAGACCTTCTTTCTCTCTGGATAATTAAATTCTCTTTTTCTCTCTCTATTCTTGTTCTATCTCCTTCTTTTTTTCTTCTTGGCTCCTATTTATAGGAGAAAGAAAAGAATCGGTTTGTTTGGTCAATCTTTCATTGAAAGATTTTAATTGATTTTGTAACCAACATAATCTTTTAGATCACTCAGTGAATTTTATTCACCATTGGATTTTTAATCCAAAAGATATTTTATCTGTTATTCCTGGCAAATTTCAGGGAAATCTTTTCTTGTATAGAATTTTTCTATAAATTGGTGATTTTAAATCACCATTGGATTTTTAATCCAACGGTGCTTCACTTTATAGAGCGCAATCCTTTTGTTTGGAAAAATCTAAGGAAATATTTTTCCAACTAGGGTTTTTGATTTCCCTTAATTAGAATTTAATTCTATTAGTTCAGAAGGTTTAAGAGCCTATCACGTGTTAGCACGTGACCCCACTGATTAAGCATTTAACCAGAATTTAATTATGTTGTTTTTAAAGAACTCAGGAATTATCACGTGTCAGCACGTGACCCTTGGTCACGTGTGGGAACGTGATGCCCCATTGGGGTTTTTCCCTGTTGTTTTATTATACCTTTAATTCTTTTCAGTGGGTTTAAAGGCTCATCACGTGTGGGCACGTGACCCCATTTAATTAGGATTCAACTCTTATCATTTCAGAGCCTTCAGGAAGCCATCACGTGTCGGCACGTGACCCCCGATCACGTGTGCGCACGTGATGCCCCATTGGGGTTTTTCCTTGTATTTTATGAGGGAACACCCCCCCATTGGAACACACAACCAACTGCCAAATCTCATAGAACCATCTTCGTGAATCTGCAAATCCGTTCGTAAACCAGCCTCAACTAACCCTCTGAACTTCTGCAACTGAGGGTCTCCATCCTGTGCAGCTTTGATGCGATCTATAAGCGATGGTTAAACTTGCAACTGTCAGAGCTGTCCGAGCACACCCGGAGTAACTACCTCCAACTCGAGTCTCTGAAGATCATCGAGAATCCCTTGCTGAAATGTCAGCAACGCAGCTGATGGCCTGCGACTGAGAGCATCAGGAACGACGTTTACCTTCCCCGGGTGATACTGTAGATCAATGTCGTAGTCTGCCATCAACTCCAACCATCCGTGTTGTCTCATATTCAGTTCCTTCTGAGTGAACACGTACTTCAAACTCTTATGATCCGTGTACACCTCCATTCTTTCGCCTAGCAAGTAATGCCTCCAAATCTTTAAGGCGAACAAAACGGCTGCTAACTCCAGGTCATGCGTCGGGTAGTTCTTCTCGTGAGTTTTCAGCTGACGAGACGCGTAAGCCACCACTTGACCGTGCTGCATTAATACACAACCCAAACCTTTTCCCGACGCATCACTATAAACAACCAAGCCACCCAAGCTGTCTGGCACAGTCAGGATTGGGGCCGATGTCAACTTTAGTTTCAACAGCTCGAAAGCCTGGGTGCATTCCTCCGACCAAACATAAGGCACCTCCTTCCGTATGAGCTTCGTTAAGGGTTCCGCTACTCTGGCGAAATCTTGGACAAACCGTCGATAATACCCAGCCAATCCCAAGAAGCTTCTTATCTCAACAACTGATTTCGGTGTCGGCCGGTCTTTGATAGATTCGATTTTCGTCGGATCCACTGAAATGTCGTCACCCGAAATGACATGCCCCAGGAATTTTACCTTTTCGAGCCAAAACTCGCACTTGTTTAGCTAAGCATAGAGCTTCTCCTCCTGTAGAATTTGCAATACAATTCGTAAGTGCTCAGCATGCTTCTCTCGACTTCTCGAATAGACGAGAATGTCGTCGATGAATACGATAACAAACTGATCCAAGTACTTGGAGAAAACCCTGTTCATCAAGTCTATAAATATAACCGGTGCATTGGTAACACCGAACGGCATCACAAGAAACTCATAGTAGCCATATCGGATTCGAAAAGTCGTCTTGCATATATCCTCTGCCTTAACCCTGATCTGGTGATACCCTGACCGAAGGTCTAGTTTAGAAAATACCCGAACGCCACCAAACTGGTCAAACAAGTCGACGATGCGGGGGATAGGGTACTTGTTCTTCACGGTCACCCCGTTCAACTCTCGGTAGTCAATGCACATGCATAAGGAACTGTCCTTCTTCTTAACCAGTAACACAGGAGCACCCCACGGGGAGGCACTTGGACGGATAAATCCCTTATCCAAAAGATCTATCTGCTTCTTTAATTCTGCCAACTCTACCGGTGCCATTCTGTATGGTGCTTTCGAGGCTGGTGATGTACCCGGAATCAAGTCGATTGAAAATCCCAAGACGCGAGGAAGTGGTAGACCTGGTAAATCTTCAGGAAACACATGAAGAAAATCTCGAACGATCTCTAGGGCTGGACTCTCATCAATCTCCATAGCCGTCAACGCTTTTGGCTTGACTCTAAACTTGGCTGGCTCCAAAGACTCGTTTCCGTCTTCGAAAACAAACTCAGGGTGGTTGGGGATGCGGAAAGTCACTTTCCTAGATCGGCAATCGATGATCGTATGGAAGGTACTCATCCAATCCATCCCGAGAATTGCGTCATAGCTGCCCGTCCCGATTAAAAGAAAATTCGCATAGAATTCCCTCCCGCATACTACCAGCAGACATAACCAACACTCTTGGTTGGACACAATAATTCCGTTACCCGTATATATCCCCCAACCTTTGGTCAACGGCTCATGAGGTATAGAGTGTGTGTCAACAAACCGTGTAGAAATAAAGCAATGCGAAGCACCCAAATCAAAAAGAACTCTAGCCGGTACATAATAAACAAGGAGGGTATCTGTAACTACTTCTCCAGAAGTCTCTGCCTGCTCGGCGGACAGGGTGAAAGCCCGCCCTTGATTCCGACCTGTACCGGTATGCCTCTGATCGAATAACCGCTGCTGGGATACCAAAAGTGGACCCCTCTGAGCGGATGTGCCGTGCGACGGTTAATGTTACTCGAACCCTCCCTGTAGCTCAGATTTCTGGGGACATCCACCGACCCTGTGCTCACTGGATCCGCAAAGCAAACACTGCCCCTTAGCTCTGCGGCAATCTCTCTGCATGTGTAACGTTTTAAAAATAAATAAATAAAATCTTTTAGGTGAATTTTCTGATAATCGGTAAAACAAACAGTATTTTCCATAAAAACACAACTATAATTATTTTTCAATATAGAATTAAATACGCCTATTTTAACTATGTAATTTCTAGTAATTGATATTATTTAGTGACTTATAAATTATTAGTTTACCTAAATATTTTTCCTTAAGTAATTATTTTTAATATCAACATAAGCTTTTAATTATACATTAAATTGGTGCAAATTTCAAATTGCAATGGGTTAATTTGAAAAATGTGAACCATGACCAATTAAAACAAGTTTGTAATATGCTCACTCTTTTCCTAATATGTCTTCATCATTTTAGTAGATTCTAGGTTGAAACAAATTAGAAAATAAATAAAATTTAATAAATTATTGAAAAGACATAAATAGATGTAAATAATTAGTGAAGTTTCTACACTTTACCACACATTTCTCTCTCTCCCCCTCTCCTCCATGAAGTGGCCGAGCCTAGCATGAGGCAGCCCCAAATTTTTCCCACTTTATTTCCTCTCCAAAACTCTTCAAAAATTCATCAAAAATCCAATAAAATCTACACCAATTTCCATTAACTCCCAATCCAACCTTTAACCCTTGTTCCTTGGCCAAATCAAGCATGATTTTGGGAGCAAGAGAGCATGTTGGGGTGGCTAGGTTGCAAGTTAGATTTCTTAACTTGTCAGGTATAATCCTAAACCATGTTTAATTTGTTGCTAATTACTTTAATCTAGTTCAATTTGGTGTTTAATATGGTTTAAATTGTAGATTTAAAATTCAAGAAAAGGGTTTGTAAATCAAGTTAGGGTTTTTATAAATTGTTTATGATTACATGGTGTAGTTTAACATGTTAAATAATGCAAAACCTAATCTAGTAACAAATTTGTTAATTGTTACATTTTAATTGTTCAAATTAAGCTATTTGTAAACTAGATTTTTATAAATCATATATTGGTGAGATAAAATTCTAATTAGGGTCTTTATCATTAGATTATGGTTTTAATGGGTAGATTAACATGTTAATTGAATGCAAAGGCTAATCTAGTTACTAGTTTCAAATTGTTAGTTGGAAATTATGTTAAATATGCTAATTTTGCTAACTAGGTTTTAGAAATTGACTAAATAATTGGGAATAAAATCTAATTAAGGTTTTATGACATTATTAACATTATAAATTATAGTTTAATAATTTAGTTCATGCAAAACCAAGTTTAGTTGTGGAATTGTGAATTTTTCTTTAAAAAGTGTTAAAAATGATATTTTTGCAAACTAGAATTTTCAATTCAATACAAATTGATGAGAATAAATTATAGAAATGGTTTATATAACCTAGTTATGATATTTAGTGAATATTATGGCTATTAGTTTTATTTAAACATCAAGTTTTGAAGTAAAACGGTTAATTGACGCTTTCTAGGTTTTTGCGAAATAGAACGACTTGATTGATTTTAGGGTTTTGATGATTTAAACCCTATTTTATATTATAATTAGTGAGTTTTGGAACTACGACTTGTACGTTCGTGTTTTATCTCGATCAATCGGCGTTTGTACGCCGATGTCGAGGGTTTTTCGGTTCTTTTGCATGAGCAGGTCATAAGTTTTAACCTATGCGCGTTTCGTGCGCCGTTTTGGTTTTATCCGTAATTCGGTTTACAATATTATATATGTTTGCGTATAGGTACCCCTCACGTGGACTTCGGACGAGAAAGAAGAGGAGGGCGACATCGACTTCGGCAGACAAGGACCAGGTGAGTAGATGTATATCTACGGGGGAAGTCGGGTGGATGGCGTATAGCACCCCCGCAAACGTAGAATAGGGATATACTTACTGTTATTAGGAAGTCGGACGTGACCTTAGATTCTTGGCGAGTAGGGTCCTATTGAAGACTTTAGGTTGGACTAGACTGATTTAGGAAAACTTAACCATAAGGATGACTGCCTTGGAGGGAATTCGTAGGTTTCATGTAGACACACACGCACACACACATAAACTTGACTTGGTGTATATGTGTGTGTGTGTGTATAGGGATGTGTGTAGGGGGTGTGTGTGTGTGTGTGTGTGTGTATACAACATATACATGTGATATGAGGAGGTTATGATACATGGGGATGAGTCGATATGACTAGGCTTGATACCGTGATTTATTGGATATATGATCGAGTTATGACATGAGATGTGTTATGATGGTAGTGGTTCGTTGTGTAATGAGATTATATAAAATATATTTATATAAACGATAATATGTGTTGATGACATTGGAATCAACGAGACTTTAGAGTAGAACCCGGATTGTAATATGTAACTTAATCACGACATGATATATGACATGATATTTTAGTAGATCATTTGACGATGTATATTTACAAAGACGATGATATATGTTTGATGATATTGGGATGTATGCGATTATAGTACAGTACCCTTGATCATGATATTGTTTGATGATGATACTATACGAACGATGATGTATATATGTGATAATTGACCCGTACCCCGATTTCAGGATGCCGTACGATGGCTTTTACCGTATGAGGCAAAGATGTGATGATTGATCCGCACTCTTGACTCGAGAAAGTCCTACTATGTACGTGACGCTATTGAGACTGGATCGCCGACTACTAGAGATATCGACTCAGACTTTAGGAGGATTATTCTTACCTTTCGACTAGTGTCTTTAGTTAGTTCCTTAGTTGGTTAGGTAGATCTTAGTTTAGGCTCGAGTCATACTTATTTTCAAACTGTTGAATCGTGCTTTTTCAAACAACAAACCGTATGACTCGTAATCAGTATGTATTTTCTAATTCTGCGTTACTGCACATTCACCGTTATATTCATGTTGTATTCATCGCATTGCATATTCATACATATGTTTCTTTAGCTAATATGAAACTTTGCCTGTTAGGACACCAGCAACATTACCGATGATGCACATGTTACACATACACTTATTTGCCGGCTCACACATCATCATCGGTAATTGCCATGTCACGTACACTTTAGAACATATTATCTTTTATTGATAGAATCAGCTAAAGGCTAGATCAATATAATATTGTGTGATTTCTCTCATATGCTAGTTTAGACATTGCATTTATTATTTAGACACTTCATGCATTCACATTTTCATGTTATTATGCAGTATTGTGGGGCTTATGCCGATACTCATTATTTACTTACTCATGATTTTGGGATTTTGGATTTCTATGAGATTTCTGGATTTTGGGGAAAACCGCAAGAATATATATAAAAATTTCTCTCTCTCTCCCCCTCTCTTTTTAAAATACAAGTTGCGGTTTTCTCGTGATGTATGTGTCGTCCACCTTGAGATTTCATGTTTTCTGTTGGATTTCGAGACCCGATTCGAGAAGTGGATGAACTGTCTCGGGTACATGGTGGGCCCGGTATGGTATCTTGGGTAAGAAGATCGAGTTGTAGACGATGAGCCTGGCAGGGGAAGACTACCTACCGGTGGTGTCTGGCACGGCGGATATCCGGAGGATACCGACCATTGTCGTGAGATTTGATGATATGGGCCGATCCGGACTGACGGAGCCTGAGATATTGAGACTATGAGATATTGAGATTATGAGGTTTGAGACTTTAAGATTTACATGTTTTGTGTCGATACTTGACACGGCTTTCCATGGATTTCATTGATGATGTTTCAGATTACCATACAAATTTTACTATGATAAAAGTTAAAGATTTCTTATACAGATATATCCAGGTTTCATGGTTGATTGTTTTACATTCATGGTGCATGCATACTCATACACATGACATGTTACTACTTGAGGCACTAACACGAGCACTGAGTATTGCACTTACGCATAGATTATTACCCTGCCACTACTAGATGACTAGTGATATATTAAGTATATTATTATGACCTAGGAGAGCATTGTGCATGCGATTTCTACTTGCAGATGTCTTCTACTCACGAGTTGGCAACTCACCCCCATTGTGCCAAATTTTCTTACAGGTTTCGATGTACAGGTTTCCTTGGACACTTGCTGGCACATCATTTCATTCAGGGTGATTTGCTTGGTAGGTTGGTTCACTTGTATCAGGACCGCCGTTGTACTTTTATTATTTCATTTGTATCTAGTAAGCTCCATCAACCAGACTTGTATTACTTGTTAGATTTAGAAGACCAGTTGTTTTTATTTCGACCTAGAGTCGCGCTTGTATTATTATGGTTTTTTGGTGGATTTGGTTTTCTTTTGAGTTTTGAGCCTCGCCCTTCGGCGTAGTATATTTTAGTGCATTGTGTGGTTGTTTTCCGCCTTTTGGCGTAGAGCTAGCTCCCGCTTGGGGATGCCTTTTTATTATTGCATATGTATATATTCTTATTTGTACCCGTTTGTGGCCAGTTTTTTTTACAAAGGAGACTCTGGCGAAATTTTTGAGAAATTTGATGTTGTTTTTAAAACTTGTTTTCCTACACTTCTTCTTTTAAAGGGTTTAGATTTCTGAGCTTCGGCTTGCTTAGATTACTTTACGCCTCTAGACGTTTCATAATTTAAGTGCCGGTCATGTTCCGTACCTTCGGGTCGTGACAGCATGTGTCCCGGCCTCTGGCAATAATCATAAAGCAGGGCTCTCCACTGCGGCTGCTGAGCTGAGAAAGTACGCTTCATCTGCGTAACACCTGGTCTGTGAACTGGAATCACCCCACGGGGGAAAGGGTAGCCCGTGCTGGAACTACGTGCCGATCGTTGACCCTTGGCCTTCTTCGCCAATCTTTCCTGCACCCGGGCAGTGTTCAACACCTGAGCGAAAGTCTGTAGGTCGAGAGAAGCAATAAGCTACTGTAGTTCAATATCGAGCCCCTGCTGAAATCGTCTTGCCCTGGCGGCTTCGGTGGCTACCATGTACGGTGCGAAACGACTCAGCCGGTCAAACTTTGTGGCGTAGACATCCACTGAGCGTCCATTCTGCTTTAACATAATGAATTTCTCCTCCATCTCGGCCTTGGTAGTGGCCGGAAAATAGTGATCTAGAAATCACGCGGAGAACGTGTCACATCCAATAGGTTTCTCTAACCGGCTTTCCTCTACGGACCACCATGTGCGGGCCTCGTCCTCCAGCTGAATCTTCACCACGTTCATTCTGTCATCGTCAGGGACCCGAGCGGCCGTCAGAAGGTTCTCCATGTTGATGAGCCATTACTCGGCCTCAAGTGGATTTGCTGATCCCGTGAAAACCCCAGAATGAAGCCTCTTAAAGTCCAAAACAGTACCAACCCGAGCTTATGTAGTCGGTACGAGGGCGCCCTCGGGGGCGGCGGGAACAGCCGTAGATCTCTCTAAGACGGTAATTGCGGTCTCATGTACCGCCATCAATCCCTCGGCCAGGAGATCGGTCTTTTTCTCTTGAACCTGGGCCAGGGTCTTCAGTGTGCTGAGGATCTTCTCGGTACGATCGTAGGAACCGGCACCAAAGGAGTTGTCCGAGGAGTCCATATTCTAAAAGATGATCAAGAAAGAAATCAGATTCAGTCAAGGATTTCACGATGATTCAATGAAGATTAGAAAGTGAAAAAGAAATGTAATAAGGCACACGTCGAGGGTGTAACTCAATCGAGGGATCCCTCGACGGAACCACGATTTCATCCAAAACCTGGGTCTGATACCAACAAAACCATGTCATGCCCCGCTTCCCAAAATATGAAATACGATGGGTGACTAGGCTAGCCATGCTCCTACGGTCAGGGAATAATCCCACCATCGTCACACTTCGGCTTCTAGCATTACATGGTAGTCAGTAAACAGTACTAGAGTAAAAGAAATCACCGTTCACAACATTATTACATTACAATAAAGAGAGTTCAAGATACATTTATTTTGCAGAATAAAATAACTAATCAACGAAAAACAATGTGTTCAAAGCAAAAGGGAATGGCACCGATGTTGCAGTCTAGACCTCCGCGATCTCGAATGTCAGATCCTGCTCCTAGGATGGGTCCATTTCGTCCTCTGAGCATGCACACTCAGGTCCCATTCCCCAGGTTATAATATGTATTCAAGTATTAGATAGGTTGTGAACAAATACGTATCACTTTCACTTTCAATCATATTTCCACTTATCAATATCACTTTCGTATTCGCCACAACCCAATCACTAACACTTATAATCAACAATACACAACAGTCGTTAGGTCTCAGTGTAAGCAATCACTACGCAGAAGATATAAAGCAAGCCCAAAATAGGCAAAAATGCACTGAACAGATATTCATTAAATTACGACAGCCAACGCCACATGACTTGCAAAATTCATCATAAATCACACGTATAGAATCGACCGAAATAATATAAAAGGCGTATAATATATACTTTATTATCTACGCGGTAAAATTAGTTTCATGTCAAACGGAATTCAGGTTAAAGACTTATCATCATTTTAAATCAGTGATCAGTTGCTAGAATTCCAGTTTCAGAACTGGAAGTCTAATTTCGCGCGCGGTTTACTAAGGATTATGTTCAGATTCAGGTGTTACCCCAGTTGAATAAAATCTATTTCTATCCGTTAGATTTCCAACGCATTAAACGGATTAATAATAGCCTTTCAGTACAAGAAGTTATGTCATGTTTAATGTGAAGGTGTAAGAATTGTTACTGCAGAAACTGCAGAACACGTCGATACTCTAAAATACAAACCAAATATTAAACGACGGTGAAACTACACGGGGCCAGATTCATGTGTTAGCTAACTAAATTATTTACGCAACTATATGGGGCTCCGCACATTTTCCGTTTAAAGCAGGTATGTACAGGTATATAAATTCGAATATCCTCGAGAAATGACGCCCGGACAGCAATCCAGAGTCGCATTCCCAGTCAATTCTTGTTGTCGTAATCTATCAGTATCGAAAAATAAACTATGGATGGTTCTAGATTATCGAGTCGGTTTTGATATGAGCCGTAGAACATTACATTCCAAACTGTATTGAATTTACGATGATTTTAACAAGGTAACATGCGCGGTAAAATTTCAGATTTAGTGTCGCCTTTAGGAGGCGAGTTTACATGATTATACACAATATTTTGTATCCGAATTTCTATACGGTATTCGTAATCAATAAAGGGATCTAACTATCACAGGTTCCGCCATATCAAGATATGTTTTCGTTTATAGTTCGCATCAAACACTAGGGTAGCATTTGGTAATCGGTCGAAATCACACATCTACACTACTATATAACAAAAATAATCTAACATTATTATCTAGCCCAGGTATTAAAATAGCATGAACAACAAGAGATAGGCTTTCTCTTGCTTTTGGCGAAAGTGGCACGACTAAGGCGGCGGCACGACACAGGCTATAACCACAGCACAGAGACGTCACTGCACGATACACGTGCGACTAGCACGGCTCTGGTGAGGACTTGGGGAGGCTCGGCATGATGCAGAGGTGAGCACGGGTGCTGTGACACGGTGGTGAAGGGCAGCGGAGCTCCTGGGTGATGCAGGTGGCGAAGGGAGCTCGGTAAGGTGTTGGCGGCGGCGGGAGGGTGACGAGGAGGTGGCTAGTAGGCTTGGGTGAAGTGGGTGTTGGGGGAGGAGCTCGGGGCTCGTCGGCGAGATGGAGCTGGTGGTAGCTGCAGCGATGGATGCAGGGGCCTGGTGGGTCGATGGAGGCGGCGAGATGGCAATGGGTTCGGGACGTTGGTGGGCTCGAGCTGAAGGAGGAGGAGCTCGTCGGCTGTGAAGGGGGAGCTCTGGGGATGGAGTTGGGTCGGCTTGGGAGCTCGAAGGCGTCGGTGGTCGCCTGAGGTGGTCGTCGACGATGTGGAGCACGGAGCTTGGAGCTAGGGATGGTGGAGCGGAGTGAGAACGAGAGAGAGGGAACGAGAGAGAGAAGTAGAGAAAGACGAAGGAGAAAGAGAGTGAAGTCGAGAGAGAGCGAGGGTTCGTCGAGGATAGCAGGGGTAGGCGAGTAGATATTTGGTCGTCGTGGCCGTCGCGGAGACGTCGGCGAGGGGGGAGAGAGAGGGAGCAGTGAGGATTTAGGGGAGGTGATGTCGAGAAGTTGGCGAGCGAGGCGCGGGGAGTTGGCGAGCGGGGCGCGGGAAGTTAGCGAGGTGGCGCGGTTGTCGCGGGGAAACGTTGGAGGAAGTGGCGGGAAAATAAAAGATGAGGAAGAAGAAGAAGGGAAGTAGGCGTGGGGAGCGGGTCGGGTCGGCGTGAGTCGGGTCGGGTCTCGTAGGGTTAGGTTTAGGAGTTAGATTAGGAAAAATTCTTTAAATTAATAATAATATAATAAAAACATATATAAAAATGGAAAAATATAGGGAAAATCTGGAAAAAAAATACGGAAAAAATATATATACGAAAATTAGGGATTTGCATTGAATAGTGATTGTTTTTACATTACCGAGTGATAAGTGTTGGTGATTAGATTGTGGTAAGTATGGTAGTGTAAAAGCATGATTGAATAGTGGAAGTGACACGTACTTGTACACAATCAGCAAAACCATTTAGTTATTGTATTGTCGACGTCTATGTGACATATATAAATATAACTATAACTGGTATGGGACGGGTATGAAAGCACTTATATTAGTATCATAAGTAAGATATCGAGAACCTTCCACTTATCTTGGATACCCGTCGAGACATGCTTGATGGAGACCATATCTCCAATTCTCTCGTAGACTTATCATGGAGCGACTGGTATTTAGATGCGTGGTCGGTGCTTAATGTAGACCGCGGGGTGCGGGGTAGTTTGAGTGTGAGTTCGATCAACGGAATCTCAGGAGTCGCTTTACCAGTATATTTAGTAATTACGTGTTAATGACCAAGCTGGAACTGTATATTTCGTGATTTCGTGTTATTGTTACTGATTGTGATTTAAGCCCGTGTTTCATTGTCCTAGGGCTTACCCTTGGATTGGGAATACTCCTGCGATGATTAACGCTCACACTCGGACTAACGATGGTTTAGTGATATGGACCTTAAGACTTAGAGAATGATAGATTTAGTGACATTGGCATTGCATTGATTACTAATATGATACACATGCTTTATTGTCTATATATACCGGTTAGTTCATGCTCATGTCATTATTTCCATGCCTGCTATTTCCTATTTATTTTATCGCGCTTATTATATATATTGCTATATTGTGTCACCCAACGATCTGAGTATGCATACTCAGAGTGGAAAGTGGACTTAGCTCAGATCAGGATATACCCTCTTCAAGGATATTGCGGAGATCTAGATCAGCGGCGTCAGAGATATCTTTCCCTTATCACGATCTAGTTAGTTATATCTTGTATCCATTGCACTCTGATTCATTTAAATGTGATAGATTTAGTGATTATGATTCTCATTACTTGTGTTGTGTTTACTACTTACCATGTACTGCTAGAAACTGATATGTGACTACAGCACGATTATTTCTTGACCGTAAGAGCATGGATGGCCTAGTCGCCCTCGTATTCCGCATTTTGGGAAGCGAGGCGTGACATATTATATAGACAGAGCCGTACCAATCACTTTGTACATTCAATTGGATAGTGTTGAACTCAAAATACCAATTCCCCCATGAAAATATCCCGTTAAAATCACTTGCTAGTATCTCTGATATGCGGGGACCTTTGGTTGCGGGTATTTCTTTAGACTGGGTCAAAAAGAGATACCCGCTCCAACTTTGAAGCAACTGCGGGTATCTTTTAAAGATACCCGCATAAACGGTTATTGGGCTAGAAGTGGGTTATTTTCATTCCCACTACCCCTAAAAGTGTGGATAGTGGCTTGCTAACTTCCCATTCATTGAAGAAAGCTATAAACACCTTTGAAAGAGACAGAAACACAACAAAACAAGAGGAATTCCTAAGTTTTTACAGGTTGAAGGCTTAGAGCTCTCAGCATAGAAGAAGAAAAAGAAGAATGAAAGGTGGTGAATCGATGAAAGCTTTCTTACTTCTAAGATCCATTTTCTTTACTTCTTAACTGGAAACATATATGGGGTTGAAGACTTGAAGGAATCCTCATCCATGCTATGAATCACGAATTCCCCAAATTACTTAAGAACATGATTAATTTCATGTTTCTTTAACAAAATGATAATATGAAAGTATTTCTTTTTAGAAAATAGGAGAAATCCTATTTTCCCCATTTACATAAGAATATGGACTCTAAAAACAATCCATATTTCTTGATGATAATTCAAAAATACAAATGGAAATGCTGCCCATTTATATTTTGAACAAAATCAACTTAATACTAAACGGATATCCCTTAAAGAACATTTAACTATGAGGTGAAGAATTTTAAGCCAACGACCTCATTTGTGGATATCTTAAGATATCCATTTAAGGCTCTACTTTAAAAATGTCCTCATCGGGTATCATAAAAGATACCTGCTCCATGTCATAAAATATATCCACTTTGGATACATTAAAAGAATACCCATTTGATATCATGAAATGCTCTAATGAGTATCTAAAAGGACACTCACATAAAATAGATCAAAGATATCCATTGCGGGTATCTCCATAATAGATAACCGCAAGTATCTAAATGGAGCTGGTACCTCCACAAAAGATACCCGCAGGGATAAAACTTGAGCGGATATTTTCATAAAATATATCCACATTCACGCTAATATAGGGTTTGGATCCCATTTGGAATTACATCCTTATGCTCTAAGTCTATATGGTATGGGTCCTACCTAAAGGATCCCTCATTTGCTCTATTTGTCTAAGTTTGAGCCTTACAAATAGAGATACCCACTTAGACTTCAAATTTAACATCAACTTCGATATTTAACCCCCTTCACTTTTCAATGTGTGTTTTGTATTTCTTTTTATCCTCTTTGTATATATTCGAGATATAAAGAAATGTACATGTACCCAAGTTGAAAATATATCAATGAACTCTTTTGATGATGCACTTTATATTTTCTTTTATTGCAAGTACATATATGTGTGATATGATCTCCTTTAAACGATGTGATTTAAAACAGCCTAACAAGGTATCCCGTCTAAGTTAAGACATGAAACAACATGATATAATTAATAGTAAGTGCTTGCACTTATCGGAAGTTTCGCCCACCCCAGGAACTTCTGGTCAAATTTTCAAACTTCGAAACTTGTTTTGTTTAAACTCTACCTTTATTTTAACATTCAATCGTTATAGGTTCTAAAGAGGGTATACAGATAGTTATTGTACTAAACTTAGCATCCATCTTTTATCGGTACAATCCAGTGGGCAGCAGTATCTCAAAACATATACCTACACCCCCATTACAACATTTACGAATACTTCTGAACGTATATGTTATGGAAATTTAACCATGTCTTCATGATGATGTTGCTTTGGCTCAGAGATAGAAATCACTCAAACTTAATTCACCCAAAATCTTTTAGCATAAATGAAACATAGGTCTTCTTAGCTTAATATTGGTCCATGGGATAAACAACTGTGTCATAGCATCAATACATGTATTTATAGTAAAACTTGAGAATCAATTACTATAAGCGAATTGAACTTTCTTTCACAAAGAATTCAGTATACAGAGAGGCTCTTTTATAACCTTGTTACACTAGTATATGAAGAGATGAGGAAAATAATAAGGAAGTTACAAACAGATTCTTTTACAAACAGATTCTAACTAAGTATAAATAGATTTTGTTACAAACAGATTCTAACTAATCTGATAAATATCTTACTGTTGGCTATTTCCAACACTCTCTCTCAAGTTGGTGTGTAGATGTCCATCATGCCCAACTTTCTTACGAGTCCCTCGAACACTGCTTTGAATAGTCTCTTTGTAAAGATATCTGCAGTTTGTTCTTTTGTCGGAATGTAGGGGATACAGATGGTACCGGCATCCAGTTTTTCCTTGATGAAGTGGCGGTCGACTTCAATATACTTCGTTCTGTCATGTTGTACGGGGTTGTGTGCTATGTTGATGGCAGCTTTGTTGTCACAGTATAGTTTTAGTGGCTGAGTTATAGGCTGCTTTATTTCCTATAGTACCCGTTGAACCCACAGAACTTCACAAATACCATTGGCCATGGCTCGAAATTCTGCTTCCACACTACTCCTTGCCACGACACTTTATTTCTTGCTCCGCCGTGTAACTAGATTGCCCCACACGTACGTACAATACCCTGAAGTTGACTTCTTGTCTACGATGGAACCTGCCCAATCTGCGTCAATGAATACTTCGACGCTGCGAGTCTCACATTTTTTGAAGAATAAACCTCTTCCTGGTACGCCCTTTAAATACTTCAAAACTCTATATGCTGCATCAAGGTGCTCTTCTTGAGGTGAGTGCATAAATTGGCTTATCATACTCACTGCAAAGGTGATATCGGGACGTGTGTGTGAGAGATAGATCAATTTTCCCACTAACCTCTGGTATTGTTGAATGTCCACTGGCGGGCTCTGTGTAAATTCTCCGAGCTTTTTATTCAGATCTATCGGTGTCTCCACAGGTTTGCAGTTTATCATCCCTATTTCTTTGAGAAGATCGAGAACATACTACCGTTGAGACACGACAATGCTTTTCTTACTTCGAGCAATTTCCATACCCAAGAAATACTTCAATTCTCCCAAGTCTTTTACTTCGAACTCCCTGGCGAGGCTTCCTTTTAACTAGTTGATTTCTTCCTCGTCATCTCCTGTAACAATGATGTCATCAACGTAAACAATTAGTATTGTAATTTTTCCATGTCTCGAGACTCTGTAAAACATGGTTGTTCTCCGCCGAAAAGATGCGACCGGGACGTTGGGACGTTTGACCGGTATTTTGGTGGCAGATGCTATTTGGTGTTATCCGTCCACCTCTCCGAAGATGCCAAGTTGATTTATGGCACCGTGCATCGGAGGTTTAGATGGATGCGGCCGATGTAGCAGACTTCGTCAGATTCTCCCTCGTTTGAGGGGTTTTTGATTGTGGGGACGCTCTTCCCTACAGGCGCAAGCCCCTGCTGTTAATTACGCTACCGCATCACGGTAACAACTTTCTCCTTCTTCAGACGGTCACTTCATATCGTTTGTGTTTGTTTTGTTTTTGGTTGCCCGTGGATTGTATACGGAAACTAATTTATGTTGTCACCCGTAGGGCGTGGATTAGTCCAAATCCATATTTTCTTAGATTTGGGTTTGGGGTTGGGTTTAAGGATGCATTAGTCTCATTTGAGACTAAGATCAACTTAACGTTTGTTAAGGACACGTTAGTCTAATTTTAGACTAAGATCAACTTAACAGGATCGTTTAGATCCAACAGAAGAGCACTTGGGCTATATTGTTTTAGTTTAGGGACATTACGATCCAGTTTAAAGATATCATTGTCTGTAAAGTTTAAAGACATCTTAGTCTATGAGTTTAAGGACCTCACAGTCCATAAAGTTTAAGGACATCGTAGTCCAGTTTAAAGACGTCATAATCTATGTGATTTTGGTTCAACCGTTTGAGGATGTACCAGAAGTTATTGGTTATTTGGACCCTCCATCTCTCTGAAGACGTTGAAGAATTACGACGACATATATCAAAGGTATGAAGAAATGTACCCTTGAACCAATACTGGTTGGGAGATCTATAGTCAAGTTTGGGACTAAGATCTGTTAAAAGATTTATGAGCATATGGGCTCAATTAATCTGAGATAGGGTTCTGTGGCCAATTTGGGCTCGGCCCATTTAGTTAAAATGTTGAACATTTAACAATGCTGAGTATTGGTTTGGGTTCTGACAGCCTTTTTGTCTTTATTGAGTGTTGAGCATTCATTATAATTTTGGGGCTTTTATTTAAAGAACGGTTTATGTTGTGCGCCAGATTTGGAGCGCTGAGGTGCTTCTTTAAATTTGGGGCGCTAAGGCTCTGCAGCGCTGTGCGCTAGATTTGGAGCGCTGGGGCGCTTCTTTAAATTTGGAGCGCTAAGACCTTGCAGCGCTGTGCGCTAGATTTGGAGCGCTGAGGCACTTCTTTTAATTGGAGCGTTAGGGCTCTTTTTAGGCAGCTCTGTTCTCTGAGAATTAAATTCTCTCTTATAAGAGACTTTGTCTCATGGATCTAAGAACAAAGTTCTTATTTTATAGGAGATGTTTCAATCTCTTATGTCTTTGGTTAAAGGCTTTGCCTTTATGGATCTGTGATCCTAAGAGAATTAAATTATTCTCTCCCTTTTTATAATGAGATGTTATGATCTCTTTTGTGAAAGACAATTTGTCTTATAGATCTATGATCTGGCAAAAGAACTAAGTTCTTTTTCTGATGAGATGCTTTGATCTCTTTATTTTACCTTGAAGAAATTCTTCTTCTGCCGAGAGCTTGCTCTTCTCTCTGAAATTTCTCAAAGTTTGTAGGAGGGTTCCTCTGTATGAAACTTATGAGGAGTTTCTTTTTTTATTTAGACTTGAAATCTTTGGGCCTTTATATAGAGCAAGCTGATTTGTTGAATCAGTTGAAGAGATCTTTCTCTGATTAATTTGGAGATATTTCTCCACCATTGGATCTTTGATCCTAAAGCCTCTGTTTTACATAAGGCAATCTTCTTCTTTTTAACAAGATTGGAAAAAAAAATTCTCATACAGAATTTATTCTGTATCTTGGAGATTTTTAATCACTATTGGATCTTTGATCCAACGGTGGGGAACATTTAGTTCCAGCGCTAGCACTCCCGTGCTTTGCACGTGAGCGCTGCAGCAGAGTCTTTGACTCTCAGCGCTGGCGCTGCTAGCGCGAGCGCTCTCGTGCCTTGCACGTGAGCGCTGCACCAGAGTCTTTGACTCTTAGCGCTGGCGCTGCTAGCGCGAGCGCTCTCGTGCTTTGCACGTGAGCGCCGCAGCAGAGTCTTTGACTCTTAGCGCTGGCGCTCTTGGCGCTTTGTACGTGAGGCGCTGCCTCATTACTGAAGGTGTCTTTTCACCTTCCTTCTCCGCTTTTCCTGAGTCAAACTTCACTTTCCCAGAGCTTGGAAATAGTTCAATCATACACAGCATTTTCTGTGCCTAGACTTAAATGTCTCCCTTCATAACCTGAAGCAATACTTCTTTTCGCTCTCATTTTCAGAGAATCATTTTAACAGAGAAGAGTTATGGCTTGTAATCGCCCACATGCTCGCCGGCAGCCATGGGAGGTGCCCATTGAGGAAATTGTTCCTCGTTTTGCTGCGCGCTTGGTGAACCCTACTCTTACGGATAACCAATGCGACACGGTGCTGCACGAGCTCTTGACTCGTATAGGATCTCCTCTCCCCGTCGGCTCCATTTGGCTTCGGATGGTTTTCTTGTCTGTGATCGATGATATCCCCCCCCCGCGGCGGAGATGACTCCGGCAATGCTCGACGCCGCGGAAGACAAGATCGAGTGCTTCCACGAGACACTTTTGATCACCACAGCTCTGAGGGATCGCTCTGTTCGGCTGCTAAGCCAGATATGGGTTTAGCGGGTCGTCATGTCTGCCTTTGCTGATGGGTGCGGTGCTGATCGATGGGTAGCTACTCTTCATGAAGATCGCCGATTTGCCATGGTGGAGAAGACAGAGAGGGAGTTAGATAATTTTATCCATAGTTTTGTAAATCCCTGTACTTTCGATCCCATGTTTGGTAATTTATTTCCTGTAGAATAAAATGTTCAATTAAATACTTTGTTTTTGTCATTGAACACTTGTTCTTCCCCTGATGTGTGCATGTGCGTATATGAATGAGCCTGGTTTCACACATATCTGTAAACGAAACTTAAACTGGCATAAATAGAAACAAATAGCTCTTGGCCGAAGATTTTGACGGGAACAATGGTGTGATCCGCCTGAGCCTGATTGTATCCTTTCCCTTTCACAAACTGATGGAAACGTTCGAACCAAGCTCGTGGAGATTGTTTAAGACCGTAAAGTGATCTTTTCAATCTACACACTTTGGAGCCGAACCCTTTTTCAAACCCCGGCGGAGGTTCCATGTACACTTCTTTGTCCAGGTCCCCGTTCAAAAACGCGTTCTTCACATCTAGTTGTTGAAGTCGCCAATCGAGATTTACTGCAACTGACAGCAAGATCCGGATCGTGTTTAGCTTAGCCACAGGTGCAAAAGTCTCCGTGTAGTCGATCCCGTATGTTTGAGTGAACCCTTTAGCAACGAGCCTCGTCTTATATCGTTCTAGGGTTCCATCTGCACGAAACTTTGGTGTGAATACCCATTTGCATCCTACAGTCTTCTTTCCTCTCGGCAGCTCCTCCATGTTCCAAGTCTGATTTTTCTCAAGTGCATTCATCTCCTCGAAAATCGCCTTTCTCCACTCTGGAGCTCTCAGAGCATCCTGTACAGTTTTTGGAATCTCCACAGCAGACACATTAGAGGTAAAGACTGAAAAATGGGTGAGAGATTATTTGAGAACACAAATTTTAACATTGGATACAAGGGACGACTAGTATATGACCTTGTGGACTTTCGGGGGGCTATGGGAAGATCCAGCTCACTGTGATCCGGTTCTGTTCTTGAATCGGATTCTTTGTGGGGCTGGACAGAGTCGGCCTCTGCTTCTGGAGAAGGATCTATCTCAATTAAATGCTCCTGTTGCGTTTTTTCCAGACCTGTTTCACGTTGTTTCCTTTTGTAAGTTTTAATTTCCACATCAGCTTCTGGTGGATTTAAATCCACGGGGCAAGTTGTTTTAGGAGTCGGTGGTGTGTTCCTATTTTATGGGATTTTTCCGGATTTTCTAATAAAGGAACCGAGTTTTCAACAGACATGTTTTCTGAGTTTTCAAGGACCTTTTTTTGAGTGTCCAGTGAATTTTCACTGTTTTGGTTTGCCAGGTGTTCAAAAGACTGGTCTAAAATGTCTTGAATTAAAAAATCTAGATCTTGTGAATTAGTATGTGGGATTAAGTTGGGTATTTTTAGGAGACTGTTTTTTATGGAAACCGAGTCTTCACTATTTGTCTCCCTCTGAAGAGGAGGCTTAAAAAAAGATTTATTTTTAAAAAACAACACATCCATTGTGATAAATATTTTATTTGATAAAGGATCAAAGCATTTATACCCTCTTTAATTCGAGGCGTAGCCAATGAAAACATATTTTTTCGATTTTGGATCAAGTTTACCCCTAATGGGGTTGTGATCGTGAACAAACACGGTACAACCAAAAAATTTCAACGGCAGATCCGAGATTGCAAGGCGGCTTTGAGGGTAAAGTGATTTTAACAAGGCAACAGGTTTTTTAAAATTGAGAATTTTCAAGGGTATTCTATTAATAAGATAGGTTGCTGTTAAAATTGCTTCATTCCATAATATTTTTGGAACATGGTTGATGAATAATAATGCCCTAGCAATTTCAAGAATGTGTTTATTTTTTCTTTCAGCCACACCGTTTTGTTGCGGTGTGTTAATACAAGAACTTTGGTGAATGGTGCCTTTCTTTGCAAAGAAATCTCCCAAGGTTTCGTTAAAAAATTCTCGTCCATTGTCACTTCGAAAATTCTGAATTTTTGTGTTAAACTGTGTTTCAACCATGGCATAAAAGATTTTGAAAACTTGTTCAACTTCTGATTTCTTCTTTAGCAAAAACACCCAAAGGAATCTAGTATGATCATCAATAAACGAAACAAACCATTTTTTTCCGAAAACAGATAAAACGCGGAATGGTCCCCAGATGTCACTATGGATTAAGGCAAACAGTGCTGAAGGTTTATAGGGTCGAGGTGGATAAATTGCCCTTTTGTGTTTGGCAAAAGCACATACTTCACATTGAAATTGAGAAGGATTTTTATTCCGAAACAACTTTGGAAAAAAATACTGCATATAATGGAAACTAGGATGATCTAGACGAAAATGCAATATAATTAATTCATTGTTACGAGAAACAAACATGGACTAAAAACACAAACTAGATGCAGACTTATTGAGATGCGGTCCTTCTTCAAGCAAGTAGAGACCTCCACTGGTCCTAGCATTACCAATCATCGTCCCCGAGTCCAGAACCTGAATTTCACAATGAGAGAACATGAATTTAACTTGACACTTAAGATCTTGAGTTAGCTTTATAATGGAAATCAGATTACAGGAAAGTTTGGGAGCATGTAAAACATTAAGAAGGGTTAAGGAATGAGAGATTGTGATGGTTCCTTGGGCGGCTATGGCAAAATACGAACCATCTGCAATTTTGACCATTTTGTTTCCTCCACAGGGTGTGTAGGTTGAAAATAATGTGAAGCAACTGGTCATGTGATCAGTTGCTCCAGAGTCAAGAATCCAAGAAAGTTGATTGATACATAAAAAATAAATAGGGTGATTGTTACCGATTTGGGCTAAAGAACATGAGGGTTTTGACGAGTCTGCGGTGGAGTTAAAGAACTTGTACAGGTGCTCCAGTTGTTCCTTTGTGAATAGAGACGATCCTGAGTTGATTCTTGACTCCTGAGAACCATCGGACTCGATCTGCAAAGCCTGTTTTTGTAAAGGACTCTGGCTGGTATTCCGATCCCCTTGAGTTCCGGACCTGTTGTTGGAAAAATTCTGCGGGTTCCCATGGATTTTCCAGCACGTTTACTTAGTGTGCCACGGACGTTTGCAGTGGTCACAGAAAGGTCTTTCACGCCTATTAAAGCCGCCTTTGAAGGCTCGAGATACGAGAGCAGATCTTTCTGGTTCGGAGAGGTCAGATCTCGGGCTACGGAGCATAATCTTGCATCTGCTTTCCTCCTACCGAACCTATGAAAATACCTCTTGGATGGATGGAAGAGGTTTCCGTCTGAGAATTCAACCCTTAACTTCGTCCAGGGTTTGATGCACACCTGCAAGAAACATGTAGACGCGATCATTCTCCTCGCGTACCTTGAATCTCTTCAGGTCGTTGGGATTTTCCCAGTGTTCATCATAACACTGGTCAAGTTCCTGCCATAGGGTCACCATCTCGTTGTAGAAGTTGATCACATCCCGTTCTCCCTGCTTCAAGTTCCACAGTTGCGTCTTGATTTTAAATATCTGCGAAGAATTTTCGAGATCTGAGTACATCTCTTTGACAGTTTCCCAGATTTCCTTCACAGTAGGCAGAAACATGTGTGGCTTGGCTATAGAGGACTCCATAGAGTTGAGGAGCCATGCTGTAACCAAAGAATTCTCCGATCGCCACGTCTTGAATTTCGGATCCGTCGCATCAGGAACCTTCTCATCCCCAGTGAGATGGCCTAGCTTGCCGTGTCCGTCAATGGCGAGTTTCACTGATTGGGACCATTCAAGGTAGTTTTGGCCGGTCAGTTTATGAACGGAGAGTTGGAGGGATTGAAGGGATTTGGCTAGGGAGTCGGAATTGTTTTTTGTGGGGTTTGTGGAGGATACTTCAGTCTCTGTGGTGGAGGACATTATGGCTGAAGGAAAAAAAAGAACTGGGATTTCTTTTGGTTGAGGAAAAATGATGATTTTTTTTGAGAAAGTTTTACCGCTCTGATACCATATAAGCAAATTGAACTTTCTTTCACAAAGAATTCAGTATACAGAGAGGCTCTTTTATAGTCTTGTTACACGAGTATAGGAAAACAATAAGAAAGTTACAAACAGATTCTGTACAAACAGATTCTAACTAAGTATAAACAGATTTTGTTACGAACAGATTCTAACTAATCTGAGAAATATCTTACTGTTGGCTATTTCCAACAATTACCTGTGAAATTTTGGGCATCCTAGCAATCATTCTACGTCCTTCACTTCAGCTTCAATATCAACAATTGCTGTAGAAGAGGGTTTGCCTGATAAATCATTTACAGTAAGTAAATCACACGTAAAACAAATTTTTTAAAGCACATCATGATTCCAGCATAAAGAAAAAAAGGTAGCAAAATAATAAAGCAATAGCTTGATCTATATGTAAATTGAGGCATTAAGCCACGAACAAAATATACTGAAAAGGATTTGGCGAATGCAGTGTAGGAGCGTGTATGCAGTCGGAACAAGAGCATGTAAAGACTCACACAAGCCATTTTCAAAATTGGGTATGAATGATGACCAGAGAGTATATTTGGGCATGTTAAAACCCAAGACCACTAGAAAATCTATATTAGCAAATCTCAAAGACCAGTAAGCATCAAAATACCTTTGTCCGAGCGACCTGAAAAGAAATTGAAGCCTTGTTCTGATGTTTTTGACCTTCCAGAAGAGAATGTAGTTGATTCCCTTACAAATTTGTTCCCCTGCACTGCAATTTTATCACAAAGTTGCACCCTCATTTCCAGTGACCCGTCTTAAGAGAAGTATATTACTGTGTCAGGGAGGCAAGATATAGTCTCATGTCATGCAAAGCAAACGGAGAGTTTACTTGGTCAAATATTAATTCACTACTACACCTAATATTCATTTTGGAATTTCGGTTTCCCATTATTTTATGGATTAGAGACTGCAAATATGGTGCAGCTATAGACTATTAATCCAAATACATAACCAATACTAAGGAAATATGTCTGTAAATTAATAGGAATATTATAATTAATATTAGAACCTTACGAGAATTTTTTCGAAATAAAACCTTACGAGAGAAAGATATGTGCATACCAGAAAAAGGTTGTATACAGAATGGGCAGAGCTGTACGCTGTCATTCATAGAGGACCTTCAAGATAACACATTGTCAAAAGGTCAATATGCTAAGGCAACAAGTGCATAGCAAGCAAATTTAGCGAGTTAATGACTAATAGAGAGTCTTTGTTGGGCCTTAATTATTTGGAAGTCATTTCCACAATTGGGGCACTACAAATGCACAAAAAAGAGAAGAAAAGAATAAGAGAATTAAAAAGGATAAAATTGGGGAAATACAGATTCAAGACATTTTTATCGTTCTAGCAAAGTCAATATTTAGATTTGTCAATTATACCGGTAGCCAGTCTAGCAGCAAAAGTTGGATATATAAATCGGCGTTGTAAATCTAGTTATGCACAACCACCTCAGCACAGTAGTCGAATTTTTCATTAAATCTCACTCACACACACACACACGCACGCACGCACGCATTCTTTCATTATTAAACAATGGTTAAGGCACTTGAAAATTTTTTAAAGGAAAATATTCAGGTCGTTAAAGAATTTTCCTCAAACCCGTATCTGCTGATACAAAAGATTGACCAACATTATCTGTCTACTGGCAGCAAATTTGATTGCAAGCAGAAAAGATCACAGTTCTTTTTACTACCCAGGGCTCGAGACCAGGATGAAAATGAAGAAATGCAGTTATAAAATTAAGCCTGAGAATGTTCATTTTGTTCAACTCTGAAAAATTATAAAATGGTGATACAATCAAACAGCCAAAGATAGCAAATCCTTACACTGCTTTGAACTATATCTCGTCCGGCATACCAGAAGAAAATCCCTATAACCACAATTGGTACAAGCACTGCAAGTAGCTGTTAAACTTGCATCAGTACATTTAAAACACGAAAAATATCATAACAACAAGCAAAAGAGATTTTATCAGCAGTATGTATTATGAATTATGCTTAATATCGGCTGATCCTGATTAAAAAAGGTGGAGACGGCATATGAACATATCACACCATGTAATATGATGACAAATCAGGTCATACCATGACTGTGATTAGCCAACCAGGTGCATAACTCCAGCTTCACCCAAATTCTATTGCTAACAGTTTTTCTAAGCAAGCAAGTAACATGCATCCACGGGAGGAACTAGGCCTGAGATACCTGGCTAAAATTCAGGGGATGCATGATATTGAAGTCTTGGTCCAAACAAAGTTTGCTTCTTTTTTTTTTCCTTCTCTTTTTCCCCCAATGTGTTAATTTTATTTTATGTTGAAGATAAAAGCTCTTGCATAATTAAATAGAAGATGCAACCTAAAACCCGCATCGCATGACTAATAGATTAGAAGATAGTACTAGGCCTAAAAATTTGCTAATAGATTGAGTTGTAGAGAAATTCAATACCCAAATTGAAACAATAGCGTCCAGAATCCAACCAAGCTGATTTCCAGTGATGGAAAGATAGGTCAATCCCACTGCCAGAGCATGATTCCCCAATACCGATACCCTCCTGTGGATGCTTCCACCACCACCACCACCACCACCACCATGAAGTGCTCTCGCCACAGCCAATCTCTCTGTTCTCCCCACTTTCCTCATCAAAATCGAATCTTTATCAAGACCCATATCAAGAAAAGGCCTCCTCATCTCTGTAGAGCACTTGATGCCGCGTACGCATATCGAGAAAAACCCATTGTTTCTTCTTTTGCTGATGATGATAGGTTCAGCAGAGAATCCTCCTCTGAGGCTGCGAAGACTGACGAGAATTTGAAGAGACGCCATCTTATTACAGTGATGATATATCCATTCATTCATCCATTCATTCATAAGTAATATTGGAAGGGTTCACTGTGAGCAGATCAGAA
The DNA here is from genome assembly GCA_030015575.1 of Agapanthus africanus. Taxonomy (NCBI): domain Eukaryota; kingdom Viridiplantae; phylum Streptophyta; class Magnoliopsida; order Asparagales; family Amaryllidaceae; genus Agapanthus; species Agapanthus africanus. The sequence goes on from CM057338.1 coordinate 984,695,014, forward strand.
GAGAAGAATGGTTTCTTTTCTGTGGGATTTTCATCTCGTGTTTTTTTTCCCTTGGCGTCCATAGAAAAGGCACGGAAGTAAAATGAGTTTTATCTGGGAGACAAAGGTGCGAGTACAAAACGAAGCAACATTTATATGGTTTTTTTTTTTGAAATAGGGTATTATAAAATTAAAATTATTAAAATAAAATGATTTTTTTTTAATTTATCAAAATAAAATGTTTTGAACCCGACCCCATCCCTTGTGTTTAGAGGGCGGGTCCTAGAAACCCGCCACCTACCCTATATAGGAGAGGGCTCCTATTTTGAGAAGAGGGCGGGTTCACCCGCCCTATTTTTATTTTTTTAAAAATTTAAATTAAAAACAAAAATCGAATAAATATCGAATAAAAAAATAAAACAATAATATTAGTGTTGTTTTGGTTCCGGACAATTGTTATTACAGTTCATGTAGAATTACTATAAATATGAATCTTGTATACACTCCAATAACAAAATGAATAAATCAAATTTAAAATACAAAAAATCATATTTGTTTGTAAAATGTAAATTGTACAAGTTTCTTTACAAGTGATAACCGATTTTCTTCCGGTGCACTTGTCACGATCTCGAAGGTCCCGCCCCTGTTGACTGCCTTGGACATCTGGTCCTATAATGACCTGGTTATTTGCATAGGCTATATCTGGCGTGTCTTTGCTGAGGATCAGCATCCATTGTCATTCGATCTCGACGCACCTTAGGTCTTTCGGACCCTATATTTTTTCCGGCGGTAATATAGTCGGTGTTTGTCTGTTCCCAATATAATAGTGCCAATAGCGACTGTCTGGTATAGAATGAAATTTTGGATCGTATGCGCCATGGTAATTGGAAACTGTATATTAACGGGAAGCAAAATTGTAATGTGAGTTATGCATGCTGCTTGCAGCAGCAATTGCGTGGGCACAAGGTAAATATTATTGCTGGAAAACACCGCATGTGCACGAAGAGAACCCTTCATCTCTAAAATTTACGATATATTGATTCCCATTACTCCCCGTAACTTGAAACTCCATTGTGTCAAACCTTTCAGATCTGTAGTATTGTGCTCTGCGCTCTCTTTTCCGGAATATATTTTCGTAATACGCGGTGAGTGGAGTCTCCATCGCCAAGGACTTTTCCCTTCTTTGCACAAAGTAAGTATTCACTCTGAAAAGGGTTCGAACAATCAACCCCTATATCGGTAAGCCTCTAACATCTTTAAGGACCCCGTTGAAGCTTTCAGACATATTAGTGGTTATTAGTAGATATCTGTATCCATTATCATGTGCTTGTGACCACATGCGTACTGGATACTCATCTAACCACGCTGTCGCGGTTTGACTCATCTCTCCAATTTTTGTCATGTACATGTCATGAACATTAGGGTCAGACGCTTTACCGGCTTTGTACATAAGCTTATGTAGATCTGAGTTTTTTAATTTTCTATCAAAATTTTGCCAGAAGTGCCGCAAGCAAAACCTATGTAGGGTCGTCGGAAATATAGCTCTCATTGCAGCTAGTATTCCTAGATGTCTATCAGATATGATGCATAAATCTGTTTTATTAATAACAGATGGGATACTTTTGAGTTGACGGAAAAACCATAACCAGGATGATGTATTTTCACTCTCGACAATAGAAAATCCCAACGGAAATATACCGTTATTAGCATCAACACTGTAGCAATTAACATGCAACCTCTGTACTTACCATATAAATACGTTCCATCCACGCACAATACCGACCGACAATGTGTGAAACCAGCCGCACAAGGAGCAAAGCACCAGAAAATTCTTTGAAACCTGACACAGCCATCGACATCTGTTTCTGTGGTTTTTAACCGGTATACGGACTCCGGATTTGATGCTTTCATGGCTTCCATAAAAGGGACTAGTAAGTTGTACGAGCTTTCCCAATCCCCAAATATTTTGCATAAAGCCTTTCTACGAGCATCCCATACCTTCACATACGAAATCTGAATTTTATGCTCTCCGCTAACGTAGAGTCGTATCTCTCGGGGAGTCATCGCTACATCTGTATGGATTAGTAGCATGATTAGTGAGCAAATGTAAGATGAAATGTAATTCCTGTGATCTTTTAACATAATAGAATTGATGCAAGTATATTCTTGGTTGTATTTCGTGACCTTCCAAGCTTTGGCTCTTTTGGAACAACATGTATACAATCTCCACTTACATTCAGGAGTTTTCGTACATACCACGATATTGTAACAACTCCATTTTTAATGTACAAAGAATTGATTTAAATTCAATGTATACTTGGAGTATTTATCGTGGCCGATATCTCTTTAAGTATTTATTTCACTCCATAATTATAAGGAGGAGCTTGTAGCTCATTGGTAACACCTTGCACTGCTGAACCAAGCCACCAGAGTTCAAATCCCCTGCCCCACATTATTTTTAATATTATTTTGTTTTGATTTTTTAGAATACCAACAGTTACACGTGCGTTTCTCACAAATTTTCTTCTGCACATAAAAAGTTAGATACACCAAAAATCCCCCCAGGAGACCCCCCACCCAACGACCTTCCGACTCGGCCCGACTCGGGCCGGTGCCGCCGGCCGGACTCGGCCGGACGGCCGAGTCGTCAAAATAGAAAACGTGCATCTTGACTTGGTCGTCCCCCCTGAACACACTAAATTCCTTGACCGGCTACAGAAAGCCCAATAAATCTCTTTTACTCCAAAGTTTAATGATTTTTTAATGATTTTTATATATTTTTACATTTTTTAATCGAAAACCCTAACCTTAGCCTAACCCTATATATACCCCCATACCCTCTACCCTCTCATCCTAAATTCCTAAGTCCGCTCTCTCAAAATTCCAAGAGAACTTTGGTACGTCGGAAAACGAGCGAAAGACAAAACGCTAACGAAATCGACGGCGGAATTCCGGTGATCGTGCTAGGAGCTCTCAACGACGATTCGACGCACCGCCAAACCCTCTACTTCCCTCTCACTCTCTAGTGTTGTCCAAACCCGTAAGTCTCTCTTTTCTATCTTTCTTTTCTTTCATAAAAATACGACTTTACAAACCCGACGGAAACCGGAAAACCGATTTCCGATTCGGTTTTCTGTAAAATCTCACTTATCACCAATTCCATAATGCTTAAATATCTTCATGTTGACTATTAATCACTTAACAACTAATTTGAACAAGTTTTCTCACATGAAATGATAGCTTTTGCAATATATCGTATTCTTTCACTTAAATACCATAATGTTTTGTTTTCACAATTAACCCTTTAACATTGCTATACCTTAAAGTAGTTCACGAGGTAATGACCTACCTCCACACACACTCATATGCAAACATAACACGCTACCTTGAAAACTTAGAATACGATAAAACAAGATTTTTCAATTAAATACTATTTTCTTAATAAAACCTTTTCTAAAAGTTTTAGGTTGCTACACTTTTAAAACAAATATCTTTTAATAGAAAATACGATAAGTTATAGATATCGATCGTTTATCTAAACCTGACTTTGTGGTGTCTAGGCTAGGTAAGTGAGCAAAGGTAACTTTAAAAGGCCCGTCTCACGATTCGTGAGCGGATCCCTCCTTCCTCACTTGTACTTACTTGGCCACAATTGACGGTGAAGAGGCGATTTGAGTCTTCTAACAACTTGTTGTTTAGATCATTTAGAAATAGTTTAGGTGAAATAGAAAACCCTAAAATCTAAAATACGGAAAATCGACTTTTGCAAATAAATACCTTCTATTTTAATAAAATCGTATTCTAAAGGTTTAGTATTTATAAATCTTTGCAAAGCGCCACTACAACCCACCTTTGGGGAACCCGTTAGGGATAGTACGGTTTATCGTACACCCTCGGCTTAGTAGTGCGAGATTCAGACCTCCGCAAGGAGCATTCGGTCTCGAAAGGTTTAAAATACGATATCTTATAAAAATGATATTTTTATATAAAATATTTATTGATATTATTTTTGTATAAATATATGTATATTATCATTAAAAGATCTATTTTGTTATAATATAAATATTCCATTTTTTTCTAAAAATCACAAGACTAAGTTTTACATTAAAATACCATGAATTTCAAATAAATCAATATTACAGATAAATACCTTTATTTATGTAATTAGGATAGTTTTCACTAGATGTATCACAAAATAAAATTACACTCATCATAACTTAAAGACGAATAATAAATACTTGGGGTGTATCTTGAAAACTATATAAAAGTATTTTTACATAAAACCCCCTCAAGTTTTATAAATTACAATAAGGACCCTAACAATTATAGAACTTCGACTTACATTTCTTTTGGTCTGACTCGGGTTTGAGTCTGATTATTTCTGACTTGAATATGATTCAAGTCAATCTACATTCTTTAATAATTCAATTCAATATGAACACATGAATCCCAGAATCCAGTTAACAATCTATACAACTTGACTGAACCAAACCATGGATATACATCCATTATTCCGTTATTCCATTTACCTGATTATGCAGTTACAATCTGTTTACTAATATCATGGTTTTGGTCGGCCATCCAACTTACACAATACAATACAACAATACAATCAAAACACTACGGGGTTTAAGGGGTAGATTGGTGCGGAAGGTGTTAGAAGTGGCACAAGACGGTAAGATTAAGACACCTAACCTATATTCCGTTGCTGCTGTACCGTGGCTTAACGGTTCCTTGTACATTCTGTTTGCCCTGGTCTCTAGCATACTGAGACCCCTCTCGTAAACACTGGCATCCTTCCGTACCAAGCTACAAACAACAGCGTAAACACAATATTCTACAATATTATACAAATTTTTAGAAGATACCTCTTATTCTGTCTTTTCTAATTCTTCCTTATCTTTGGGACTTACCGAGCGACCTGTTCGCTGACGACATTCTATTTCTTTCTTCTTGGAATGTCGTCAGGTGTTTTGGACCCAGCAGAGATCGAGCCCACCGGTGAAGACTTGGATCAGTTTCACGAAGACCCCGAGCTCTAGACTTGTACTTTGTATTATTCAGTATTTTCATTTCCTATTATGCCATTGTTTAGGCATCGTTTTTATTTCAGATGTATTTACTTTTCATGCATTGTACAAAAGAATGTTATTAATAAAGTGGCTGTTATTTTTATATCTCTTGTCTCTTGTGAATTACATTTATATTGCTTAGATGCGCTTAGCGTATTTACTTCACAGTAATTACGTAGCGGACCTCATCGCGTCCCATTCGCCGTACACCGGGAAGCGGGGCGCAACAGGTTTTGTTGGTGGCCCATGCAGGTCCTCAATAGTAGGTCTGTGGTTCGAGGACGAACCATTGTTCTTAGATGGGGGGAATGTAATACCCCAGAGCAATGCGGTCTTAAGACATCATGGTGATCTGCTCTGTCCCCAGAGCAGTGCGGTCTTAAGATATCATGGTGATCTGCTCTGTCCACACTCAGTGCCGTCTGTTGCGGACATCTTGGTGATCTGAGTGAGGGAGCCATTTCAGAACAATGGGATCAGGTCCTTAAAGCACATTCCGAAAGAGGACCGAACTGCATTATAAATATAATGATACCACCCTCAATTACAGAGGCGTCTTTTAAGTGAACCGGAACTACAGGAGCTTGAGAACTCCGTAGTTAAGCGTGCTCACGCCAGGGAAGTCTTGGGATGGGTGACCTTCTGGGAAGTGGCCCCTGGTCGGGTCCGGTTCGCTCTAAAGGGAAAAACCGTGCGGTTTCGGCCAGAGCGGACAATACCATCTGTACTGAGGCATAAGGCGTTACATTTATAGTGGCCAATGCAGGTCAGAGCTGTATAGAACCATACTATACAGTTCTGTTCTGCGTGAACAACCTAAGCAATATAACACAAGAACCAGCAACTAAAACATTCTTTACAATTCATGTTTCTTGAATCTTACAAATTTCTATTCCTTGAATCTTATTATTTCATGTATTTGAATCTGTCCTAACCTAAAATTTTTTTCAAGGTTATGGATTCCCCGAACAACACCAGCACCAACGTCAACAACACACCTCCAGCACTACCTCTCATACCAGCTATTCCTGCGCCACCCACCGAGCAAACAGTGTTACTTGAGGCGATCCGCAGCCTTCTTGAGGGATAGCAACAACTCCTGAACCGTCCTGAGACCGACGCACCAGGGGTAAAGCAATTCAGGGCTTTACATCCCAAGCAGTTCTTTGGAAAAGGAAGCCCTCTTGAAGCGGAAGAATGGGCACAAAGCATAGAAGACGATCTGGAAGCAGCTCAAGTACCAGACATCGCTTGGGTCCGTGTGGCGAAACTACAGCTCACGGACAATGCTCGCAACTGGTGGAAGGCGGAAGAAAGCCGTCTGGTACAGCCTATTGAATAGAAGACTTTTCGCGAGAAGTTCGACGCGAAATACTTCCCTGTAACTGCCAAGTTTGCCATGGGGCAACAGTTCATTCATCTACAACATGGTTCAATGTGGGACAAATCAGTAGATGAATACGACGCTGAATTCATCATGTTAAGCCGGTAAGATATGTCACAATAGTTCAAATTTTTTTAAATCTCACATACTACACAGCTAACACAATCCTTAAACAGATTCGCGATACATTTGATACCGACGGACGAGATTAGAGCCCGTCGCTTTCAACAAGGACTGGACACGGAGATTCAGGCTGCTCTAGCCACGGGAAAATTTCTGACTCATGAGGATGCTCTGGAAGCTGCCCGCAGTTATGAGGCAGTGATAAAAGCAAGGGGCAGACCTCAGTCTGCAAGAGTCAAACGCCCTGCCAATCAGATGGAAGGTGGAGCCTCGTTCAGGCCACCTTTCGTGCCAAGGCGACCCGGAGTACCGAACCATCGTCCCAGCCCAGCCTTTTGCACCTGCTACAAGAGAACTGGACATATGATGAAGGACTGCCGTCGAGCCAACCGCCTTTGCTTAGTCTGTGGCTCAGCTACTCACTATATTGGGTCTTGTCCCCAAAGACAAAACCCAGTTGCTGCAACCAGGCCAGCAATTACCTATCCACAGCGACCAGCTCTTCAGGCACCTGCTCCCAGACCTGCACTACCTGCACCACCTAGAGGACCACAAGCTGCACTATCTCCTCGTCAGTTCCATCAAGCTCAAAAGAACGTTCTGAGGAATGCTCCTCAGGCCAGGAGGAATGTACCAAGACGCCAGGCTTTCACTATGTCAGTGGAAGAAGCTGAGGCCACTGGCCAGGTCATCACTGGTAAACTTTTCTTTTCAAACTTTACTTTTCTATTCTGCTACTTAGTTACATTTTTCCTATACCTAAAACATATTCCACATACCTTAGGTACAATCTTAGTATCCTCAATCCCTGCACTTGCACTGTTTGATACTGGAGCATCACACTGCTTTATGTCGCAACGATTTGTTCGAACCCATGCGATTCCAGTCTCACCGCTTGTATCCAGCTGGAATGTCAGTTCAGGAAATGGAGTTCTAAAGGCAACTATGGGATACATCTTGTGTCCAGTCGTCATCTGCAGCAGAGAATTTTATGCTGACTTCAAAGTCTGGACATACCGAACTTCGATGTGGTTCTAGGAATGGATTGGCTTGGAACTTTTTATGCTACCATCGACTGTCGTCAAAGGAGGGTAGTATTCGAAATTCCAGACCATCCGGTCTTCTATTTCAAAAGTGGAGACCGTACACTGGAGCCAAGTACCTACAAAGCGAAGCCAAGAGAATCAGTAGTTGCAGCAGCTCAAGCAGAGGAAGAATCAAGACCAGATGTAGTTCGACGATGTATTTCCTGACGATATATCAGGTTTGCCTCCCGATCGAGCTCTTGAATTCAGTATTGATTTAGTACCAGGAGCATAACCGGTGATCAAAGCACCCTATCGTTTAAGTCCGGAAGGTTTGAAAGAAGTCCGAACACAGTTGGACGAATTACTGGCGAAAGGATGGATTCGTCCCAGCACTTCAAGTTGGGGATCACCTGTACTACTTGTGAAGAAGAAGGAAGGTTCATACAGAATGTGCATCGATTACAGAGCCTTGAACGAAATCACTATAAAGAACAAGTATCCACTTCCGCGCATCGATGATTTATTCGATCAGCTAAATGGATCTTGTGTTTTCTCTAAATTGGATCTTCGTTCAGGTTATCATCAAGTGAAGGTCAAGGAAGCTGATATTCACAAAACAGCTTTCAGAACTTGCTATGGACATTATGAATTTCTAGTGATGCCATTTGGAGTGACCAACGCACCCGCAATATTCATGAACCTAATGAATCAAGTTTTCCGAGAGTACTTAGACAGGTTTGTTGTCATCTTCATCGACGACATCCTGGTGTATTCTAAAAGTCGGAAAGAACATGCAGAGCATCTACGAATTGTCCTAGAAACTCTTCGACAACATCAGCTTTATGCCAAGTACAGCAAGTGCGAGTTTTGGCTAAATCAAGTTGGTTTTCTTGGACATATCGTATCAGGAGAAGGAATCTCTATGGATCCAGCGAAAGTTTCGGCAGTTAGCGAATGGCCTACACCAAAGTCAGTGAAGGATATTCGAAGTTTCTTGGGTTTAGCTGGATATTACAGAAGGTTTATTGAAGGCTTTTCAAAGATAGCAACGCCCCTGACCAAGCTCACACGTAAAGATGAAGAATTTATGTGGTCAGAAGCATGCGAACAAGCTTTCGTAGAACTCAAGTCAAGGTTGACATCAGCACCTATTCTCGTCATACCGGATCAATCTGGAGGATTCGAAGTGCATTGCGATGCATCCGGTAAGGGATTAGGATGTGTTCTACATCAGCACAGTAAGGTTATGGATTATGCTTCAAGACATTTGAAGATTCATGAGCGCAATTATCCGACGCATGATCTGGAGTTGGCAGCCGTCATCTTTGCTCTTAAGATTTGACGTCATTATCTACTTGGTGAACGAGTGAACATCTATACAGATCATAAGAGCCTGAAGTACGTGTTTACTCAGAAGGAGTTGAATATGCGGCAGAGAAGATGGTTAGAACTCATGGCGGACTTTAACATCAACTTGCAATATCACCTAGGGAAGGTGAATGTAGTACCTGATGCTCTTAGTCGCCAACCATTATCGATGAATCTCACCGCTCAGTGGAAGCTTCAACAAAATTTGCATCAGATGGAAATTGAAGTAGTCATGCCAGGTAATGCTTCAAGTTTGATGAATTTACAAGTTCAATTAACCATTGTCAATTAGATCAAAGCAGCTTAAACAAGTGATGCTAAGTTGCAAAAGATCAGAGAACAAGTGGAGAATGGACTCAGAACAGACTTCATCATCCATGAAGACGGATCTTTGAGATACGGCAGCAGATTGTGTGTACCAAAAGGTCCTGTTCGGGAAGAGTTAATGAAAGAAGCTCACAGCTCTCCCTACTCAGTACACCCTGGAGGTACCAAAATGTACAAAGATCTACGTCAGAATTATTGGTGGCATGGAATGAAGCGTGAAGTAGCCAGAAGCGTCGCAAAATACTTGGTGTGTCAGCAAGTAAAGGCTGAACATCACAGGACTGCTGGATTACTTCAACCGTTACCAATCCCAGAATGGAAGTGGCAACACATCACGATGGATTTTGTGACTGCTCTTCCTCATAGCACAAAGGGTAACGATGCTGTATGGGTCATTGTGGATCAACTCACAAAGTCGGCTCACCTCATCCCATTTCGAGTTGGCCAATCAACTGAGACATTAGCAAAGAAGTACATGGAGGTAATAATCTAATTAAGATTTAAACTCTTCATAATGTATTATCTCTGATACCCATGAACTCATACAGGAAATTGTGAGACTTCATGGAGTACTGGTCTGCATTGTCTCCGATCGTGACACCAGATTCCGATCGCAATTTTGGCAGAGTCTGCAAGCAAGCTTGGAAACAAGTCTGAACTTCAGCACGGCTTATCATCCACAAACAGATGGTCAGTCGGAATGAACTATTCAGATCTTGGAGGATATGCTCAGAGCATGTATGTTAGACTTCAAAGGATCGTGAGAAGATCACCTACATCTTGTGGAGTTTTCGTACAACAACAGCTACCAAGCAAGCATAGGAATGGCACCTTTTGCAGCATTGTATGGAAGGAAGTGTCGATCGCCATTAAGTTGGGACGACATTGGAGATAGGGAACTTCTTGGACCAGAGATGATAGTAGCGACTGTTGATGTAGTTCGTACTATCAGGGAAAGGATGCGCATAGCCCAAGATCGACAGAAGCACTGGGCTGATGCAAAGAGACGACACTTGGAGTTCCAGCCAGGAGATCACGTATTCTTGAAGATATCTCCGAATCGCGGAGTGATCCGATTTGGAAGACGGGGAAAGTTGAGTCCGAGACGCATTGGACCGTTCGACATACTCGAACGAGTCGGTGAAGTGGCATACCGTTTAGCGCTTCCATCCTCATTAGAAGGAGTGTATAATGTGTTCCACATATCCCAACTCAGAAAGTATGTGAGTGACCCCAGCCATGTACTTGATCATTCCGAGCTCACTATACAACCCGATTTGTCTTGTAAGCAACAGCCCGTGGAGATCCTGGACAGGAAGGTAAAGACACTTCGGAACAAGGAAGTTAACTTGGTTAGAGTGATGTGGAGGAAAGACACTCCAGGAGAGTCCACTTGGGAAAGGGAGGATGAAATGCGTACTAGATATCCACACCTCTTTGTAAACTAGTCCTTAAATAAAAGTTGTAAATTTCGAGGACGAAATTTTTATAAGGAGGGTAGACTGTAACAACTCCATTTTTAATGTACAAAGAATTGATTTAAATTCAATGTATACTTGGAGTATTTATTGTGGCTGATATCTCATTAAGTATTTATTTCACTCCATAATTACAAGAAGGAGCTTGTAGCTCATTGGTAACACCTTGCACTGCTGAACCAAGCCACCAGAGTTCAAATTCCCTGCCCCACATTATTTTTAATATTATTTTGTTTTGATTTTTTAGAATACCAACAGTTACACATGCGTTTCTCACAAATTTTCTTCTGCACATAAAAGTTAGATACACCAAAAATCCCCCCAGGAGACCCCTCACCCAACGACCTTCCGACTCGGGCCGGCGCCACTGGCCGGACTCGGCCGGACGGCCGAATCGTCAAAATAGAAAACGTGCATCTTGACTTGGTCGTCCCCCCTGCACACACTAAATTCCTTGACCGGTTACAGAAAGCCCAATAAATCTCTTTTACTCCAAAGTTTAATGATTTTTTAATGATTTTTATATATTTTTACATTTTTTTAATTGAAAACCCTAACCCTGCCTAACCCTATATATACCCCCGTACCCTCTACCCTCTCATCCTAAATTCCTAAGTCCGCTCTCTCAAAATTCCAAGAGAACTTTGGTACGTCGGAAAACGAGCGAAAGGCGAAACGCTGACGAAATCGACGGCGGAATTCCGGTGATCGTGCTAGGAGCTCTCAACGACGATTCGACGCACCGGAAAACCCTCTACTTCCCTCTCACTCTCTAGTGTTGTCCAAACCCGTAAGTCCCTCTTTTCTACCTTTCTTTTTTTTCATAAAAATACGACTTTACAAACCCGACGGAAATCGGAAAACCGATTTCCGATTCGGTTTTCTATAAAATCTCACTTATCACCAATTGCATAATGCTTAAATATCTTCATGTTGACTATTAATCACTTAACAACTAATTTGAATAAGTTTTCTCACATGAAATGATAGCTTTTGCAATATATCGTATTCTTTCACTTAAATACCATAATGTTTAGTTTTCACAATTAACCCTTTAACATTGCTATACCTTAAAGTAGTTCACGAGGTAATGACCTACCTCCACACACACTCATATGCAAACTTAACACGCTACCTTGAAAACTTAGAATACGATAAAACAAGATTTTTCAATTAAATACCATTTTCTTAATAAAACCTTTTTTAAAAGTTTTAGATTGCTACACTTTTAAAACAAATATCTTTTAATAGGAAATACGATAAGTTGTAGACATCGATCGTTTATCTAAACCTGATTTTGTGGTGTCTAGGCTAGGCAAGTGAGCAAAGGTAACTTTAAAAGGCCCGTCTCACGATTCATGAGCGGATCCCTCCTTCCTCACTTGTACTTATCTGGCCACAATTGGTGGTGAAGAGGCGATTTGAGACTTCTAATAACTTGTTGTTTAGATCATTTAGAAATAGTCTAGTTGAAATAGAAAACCCTAAAATCTAAAATACGGAAAATCAACTTTTGCAAATAAATACCTTTTATTTTAATAAAACCGTATTCTAAAGGTTTAGTATTTATAAATCTTTGCAAAGCGCCACTACAACCCACCTTTGGGGAACCCGTTAGGGATAGTACGGTTTATCGTGCACCCTCGGCTTAATAGTGCGAGATTCAGACCTCCGCAAGGAGCATTCGGTCTCGAAAGGTTTAAAATACGATATCTTAAGAAAATGATATTTTTATATAAAATATTTATTGAAATTATTTTTGTATAAATATATGTATATTATCATTAAAAGATCTATTTTGTTATAATATAAATATTTTATTTTTTCTAAAAATCACAAGACTAAGTTTTACATTAAAATACCATGAATTTCAAATAAATTAATATTACAGATAAATACCTTTATTTATGTAATTAGGATAGTTTTCACTAGATGTATCACAAAATAAAATTACACTCATCATAACTTAAAGACGAATAATAAATACTTGGGGTGTATCTTGAAAACTATATAAAAGTATTTTTACATAAAACCCCCTTAAGTTTTATAAATTACAATAAGGACCCTAACAATTATAGAACTTCGACTTACATTTCTTTTGGTCTGACTCGGGTTTGAGTCTGATTATTTCTGACTTGAATATGATTCAAGTCAATCTACATTCTTTAATATTTCAATTCAATATGAACACATGAATCCCAGAATCCAGTTAACAATCTATACAACTTGACTGAACCAAACCATGGATATACATCCATTATTCCGTTATTCCATTTACCTGATTATGCAGTTACAATCTGTTTACTGATATCATGATTTTGGTCGGCCATCCAACTTACACAATACAATACAACAATACAATCAAAACACTACGGGGTTTAAGGGGTAGATTGGTGCGGAAGGTGTTAGAAGTGGCACGAGACGGTAAGATTAAGACACCTAACCTATATTCCGTTGCTGTTGTACCGTGGCTTAACGGTTCCTTGTACATTCCGTTTGCCCTGGTCTCTAGCATACTGAGACCCCTCTCGTATACACTGGCATCCTTCCGTACCAAGCTACAAACAACAGCGTAAACACAATATTCTACAATATTATAGAAATTTTTAGAAGATACCTCTTATTCTGTCTTTTCTAATTCTTCCTTATTTTTGGGACTTACCGAGCGACATGTTCGCTGACGACATTCTATTTCTTTTTTCTTTGAATATCGTCAGGTGTTTTGGACCCAGCAGAGATCGAGCCCACCGGTGAAGACTTGGATCAGTTTCACGAAGACCCCGAGCTCTAGACATTGTACCTTGTTCTATTTAGCATTTTCATTTCCTGTTATGCTATTGTTTAGGCATCATTTTTATTTCAGATGTATTTATTTTTCATGCATTGTACAAAAGAATGTTATTAATAAAGTTATTATTTTTATATCTCTTGTCTCTTGTGAATTACCTTTATATTGCTTAGATACGCTTAGCGTATTTACTTCACAGTAATTACGTAGCGGACCTCGTCGCGTCCCATTCGCCGTACACCGGGAAGCGGGACGCGACAGATATAGTACGTCTTATTTGACTCTTCGATTTTAAATGTAACGTTTTTTTAAATAGCCCAAGACTTCAGCTTATAAGTAAGATCTTCTTTTTCCTGAAATATATCCCCAACAGTGACGCAATCTTTTCTTACTACTGACGCTTCCAAATAGGGTTCAGTATTTACTTCTGCCACGGTTAAGTCTACCCGACTATCATCTTCCAGCGGATCGAGATCGGGATCTTCTAGTTCGACAAAATCATTATTTGCAGCCATATCATCAATGCTACTTCATTCAATCCAGCGGCATATTCCGCGCTATCCTCCCCTTGATGACCTTCACCAGTTTCATCATCATTACTGTCACACATATCAATATCACCCATAGCAATATAAGGCTCGGGTGCAATATATGATGGTTGAGATCGGTGTAATGTGGATGGTTCTGGGTGAAAAGACCGGAAAGATGTGGACGGACATACTTGGAATGCGCTACTTGGATCGTGTTGGAATGATGCGGAGGTATGGGAAAATCTACGTTTAGTATATAAATTGTTCTTATATAATTTTTCCTTAATATTTTCGTATTACGAAGAATATAAACATAATCACCACTTGTTTCAGATTTATTTACCATTGGAAAGTTGTATATGGTAATCCTTGTTGTTCTTCAAGGATGCATGTAGCTGCAACAGTCGATTGGGAAAACCTGTATTCAATATATAAAATATATTAGTATTTTGGTATTATAAAAGGTGTATTTATAAAATGTTTACCCTTGAGTTTGAAGGTTTGAATAATGTTGTATATAGTCATATCCACTGAGACTAACGGTATCATCGTTAACCATGTGACCGTACCCCCAGGAACTATCTCCAGCATTACCATCAAAATTACCCGTTGGAGCGGCATCCGATACTTCCAATTGTTCCTTTTGAACTAAAAGTTCAAAAGAATGCTGGGTGTTTGCCAGACCGAAATCTATTATCGAAGAAATTGATGTATCATCTATAATTTCAACCAATGCATTTCCACTAAACATAGGCCATATACAACTTAACTTAAGCTTAATTTCACGGAGATCGTATTTCGTGATTTTAAACACTTTATTCTCGATTTCATTATAAGTCGTTGATGGTTTTAATCGTATAATTCTTGTGCACCCGCCCATATACTCGGGACCTTATGCGCTTGTGATAATCCGGCCATCGTATTTACATACAACAAATAAACTTGAACTTACCATTATCTGCATCAAACAATATCAAGCCAACAATAAACAAAAGCGTTAACAACTTATATAATTTTGGTATACGATTTATTTATCATAAATTTTAAACAATTCAAAAGGAACTTACGGGTTTGGCATTGTTAGTGATAAAATTCATTTTAAAAGAATATTCTAATGCTAACTCCATTTTAAATTGTTATCGTTTTAAGAAGCGGTTTGAGATGAAATAAAGAAGAGAAAGAAGGAACTTACGGGTTTTCGAGCTTTGAAAAGAGAGGGAGAGGGGAGGAGATCTTCGTAAAATCGTGGTAGCGTCGAGAACGGCTCCGGTCTTCGAAAGAACTAACTTGAATCGAGCTAACTCTAATTAACTAGTTTAACTCCTCTTGAACTTGGAAATTTTTAGAGAATTTTTGCTATAGATTTCAGAATAAGGGAAATTGGAGCGGAATGGAGAGCAGATGGAGGGAGAGAGAGCTGTTTTTATAGGAACACGCCCGCATAAATATATTTAAGCGGGCATGTTCTAAGAACCCGCCCTCTTCATTTCAAAATAATAATTATTAGTTCTGTTTGATTTGACAACATAATTTAAGGAAAAAAACCAAAAGAAACATGAAAGATGAGGGCGGGTTCTTGGAACACGCCCGCATTAATTATTGAAGGGGCGCGTTCTAAGAACCCGCCCTCTTCCTTTGAAAATGATAATTATTAGTTCTGTTTGATTTGACAACACAATTTAAGAAAAAAAACAAAAGTGAAAAATAATAAAAGATGAGGCCGTGTTCTTGGAACACGCCCGCATTAAATTATTGAAGGGGGCACGTTCTAAGAACCCGCCTTCTTCGTTTGAAAATAATTATTAGTTCTGTTTGATTTGACAACAAAATTTAAGGAAAAAACAAAAGGGAAAAATAATAAAAGATGAGGGCGGGTTCTTAGAACACGTCCGCATTAAATTATTGAAGGGGACGCGTTCGAAGAACCCACCCTCTTCGTTTCTCTATCAAAATTATTAATTATGTTTGATTTGACAACACTAAGAAAAAAACATGATTTGACAACACTCATAATAAAACAATAGGGAAAAATAAAAGATGCAGGGAAACAAACATGAGTTGACAACACTAAGAAAAAATCATGATTTGACAACACTAAGAATAACAAAAGGTATCACTCTGTTTGCAAAGATGAGGGCGGGTTCTGAGAACCCGCTCTACTTTCCCTATAAAAACCCGCCCTCTTCACTATGATTTTCGCTATCTTCGCTATTTGTGTTCAAATTCCCTTTTAAACCTCTGTCTCCTATCTAAATCTTTCAGGGATTAAAATATCAAAATAATTTCAATGAAGAATCAACCATTCAACAAGTCACTGCTCGTAGATCAGAACGAACACAGATCTTTCAATATATTACACGGGGAGAAAAGATTCAAAACTTATTTATTTTTAATTCCCTATTTCTTTTAATTCTAATAGTTGAAAATAATATGATTAAATTTTGCAGGATGGAGATAATATTACAGTCGTCAGTCATAGTTCTGATAAGTGGCAAGTTACCGATTACAGTATAATCGAGCGATTTCGAAGAGCCGGATTTTATGAAGCTTCCTTACTTCGTCATATCCAACTCGACCACAGTCTCGTTACCTCTCTTGTTGAACGTTACAGAAAAGAGACCCACACTTTTCATCTAAGATGGGGTGAGGCCACTATCACACTCCAGGATATTGGCCTCTTACTTGGTTTACGGGTGAATGGGCTTGGATTGGTCGGAGGTAAAATTGTTGGTCCAGATACCGAGCACTCATACTGGGATACATATGTCGAGTCTGCTCTCGGACAGGTATAATTCATAATTTTTTAAATCAAAAGTTTAAGTATGTTACAGTGGTATTAATTAACAATTATTTGTAAATTTCAGACACCAGGAGGCTATATTAAGGGGTATAAGATCAGTTTAAACTGGCTCAGGGATACATTTACTAATATCCCTGATGAAGCTACCGATGATGTCTTGGATAAACATGTGCGTATGTGTGTGGCAAGTATGCTTGGAGAACAGCGGTCCTGGCCTATCTTTACAACGAACTAGATAAGGCATGTGCTCCTACGAAGAATAAAATTTATGTCTGCATTACTCCTACGAAGAATAAAATTTGTGGTTGCATTATATTACTTCAGGTTCATTCCTTGTTTTTAACAGCTAGACATTTGCAAAATTGTAATATTGGTTCTTTCTCTTATCATCTGACACTTTATTTATAGATTTGGTCATGAGAGCACATACGTATGGGAAGACCGGATCGAATTAATATTTCTACCGTGGATACTCCTGAAAAGCCTCTCGGCTCTTGGTGGAGTGATAAGAAAGCTTATAAGGCTTCTCGTCAAGTACTTAGGTAGTATAGAGATGAGTTGGATCGTATGGAGGCGACTCAGGTAACCATACCTTAGGTAATTAAATTTGTTTTAAAATTTTAAATTAGCTTCATTACAATTTTGTACTATGTTATTTGCGCAGTTCATATGGACGCCTTATACAGCATATCGTCTTCAAGAATTACCTGGCATTTGTATTGAAGGAGAGCCAGTTTAGCCGGCTCGATGCCCACTCTTCTGCATTAATATCATGGTCATGCACCTACCGGACCGGGTGTTGCGACAGTTCAGTAGATTGCAACATATTCCTGTCCCGCCGTCTGCGCCTATGACAATAGAGGAAGACATGCGAGGAGGAAAGGTGGAGCGTGATTGGAGGGAGCATCATCATCAATATTTGCTGAGATTAGAGGATATGCAGCATAATATTGCCTTATAGCAAATAGGTGACCAAACAACCACCAATGCTACCGAAACATATCTACAGTGGTATAAGCGTGTCACTATAAGATATCTATCTGCTCCCCCTAACAACTTTCCAAACATCCAGTGGTACGAGCCTAGAGGCCACGTGGAACGAGAAATGGTAAGTTAAATTCTTTAAATTATATTAGTTTTTAACATCCACTGGTATGAGTCAATAGTTATTTCTTATTTTTAATGTAACGACAGGCACGTGGGTTACATCATATACAATCAATGATGCAGGATCCATATCCGACTGATGTTGGTCCAGATACTCAGGCTTTATTTTCAAATGTCGGCTCATATATTGGTGGTATATTCGGTTCATATAATATGCTTCCACATTTATCGCCATCGCGAGAGCAACAATATGAGCCGGTACCAGAGCAGCATCATGAGCTGGAACCAGAGCCGCAGCATGAGCTGGAACCAGAGCCGCAGCATCAGGGAGATCCAGAGCAACAGGATCGGTGGTTTGGAACACCATACTGTCAGCAGCAAGCCTGGCATACTGAACAAGTGCAACAACCGAAGGAACAACAGTTTTGGGGGACCGGTTTGCGCAACAGCATCAGTTTTGGGGGACCGGTTTGCGCAACAGCATCAGTTTTAGGGGTCGGGTTTTATACAACAGCAGTCTTGGGGGTCAGGTTTTGCGCAACAACAACAGTCTTGGGGGTCAGGTTTTGTGCAACAACAGCAGTCTTGGGAGTCGGGATTTGCGCAGCCATGAGGGCCAGGTTTTATGCAACAGTAGTAGTATGAAACCGGGACAGGTTCTTCGCAACAACAGCCCAGTTGGGAGACGGATTTTTCTTCCTACATACAGTTGTTGGAAAGCAGCACATATCCGACACCTGACCCATATTCAGGATTTGCGGAACAACAGCCTGTCCAAGACGATGCTGAAGACAAAGCCGAAACAGAAGAGCAGACGCCGCCGCCGCCGCCATATACCCATGAAACTGAAGGGTCCTCGAGTCATCCCAAGAGGCATAGGCTTATGTCAAGCCTCATCGGATTGGGAAAGGAAAAGGGAAAATGATAGTTCTATACTTTACAAACAGATAAGTTTTTTGTATTATAAATTTTACGGATTCATTTTGTTATTAGAGTGTATACAAGATTCATATTTAAACAACACTAATATTATTGTTTTATTTTTTATTCGATATTTATTTGATTTTCTGTTTTTAATTTAAATTTTTTTAAAAAATAGGACGGGTTCCCGGAACCCGCTCTCTCTTTTATAAAGGAGAGAACCCGCCCTCTTCTCAAAATAGGAGAGGGCGGGTGTAGGGTGTTTTTCGTCACCCCATTGAGATGAGAATACACGCGCGCTTATCAGGCGTACTACAGATTCCCCCTTCCTAGGGTAGGCCGGGATTTAATGATTGTTGGGATCCGAATCTCCGGCAGCCGCGGACTAAGCTGTCGTTAATTACCCCTCGCCTTTGGAGCGAGGGAACCTCCGATTGACGGGTTAAACTGGTCATGCGAATTCAATGTGCAGTGTACGTGTGTTGTGTTTTGAAAGGGGGTTTTGGATATATCGGGAGCCACGCAGAGTTTTTACGGGGGTCCCGCTACCCGGATAGCGGGCTGGGAGTCAAGGGGGCTAGCAGCCCCCTTGCGGGGTGTGGGGCAGCGCCGCGTTAGAAAAATTTTTCTAACAGAGACAGTGTCGTGGTGTATGTGTGTATGCACATATGTATATATATGTATATATATATATATATATATGTAAATATAAATAAAGGGGGGAAAAGGCATCCAAAGGATGCGTGGGGCCAGCGCCCAGGTGCTATGCGCTCAGGCGCTAGCGTGCCACGTGTCGGCACGTGGGCGCTCTGCGCTTGAGCGCAGGGCGCTGTAGCGCAAGCGCTTGAGTGCAGGGCGCTGTAGCGCAAGCGCGCCACGTGTCGACACGTGGGCGCTTTGTGCTTCAGCGCCTGACGCTCGAGCGCAAGTGCGCCACGTGTCGGCACGGGGGCGACTTGCGCCAGAGTGCTGTGCGCTTGAGCGCAAGCGCGCCACGTGTCGGCACTGGGGCGACTTGCGCTCGAGCGCTTGCGCTTGAGCGCAAGCGCGCCACGTGTCGGCACGCGGGCGCTTTGCGCTCGAGCGCAGGGCGCTGTTGTGCAAGCGCGCCACGTGTCGGCACGTGGGCGCTTGAGCGCTGAGCGCTTGAGCGCTGAGCGCTTGAGCGCAAGCGCGCTACGTGTCGGCATGTGGGCACTCTGCGCTTGAGCGCCGGTAAGGAAAAGAGGCTTATAGCCTAAAAAGATTCTCGGAAGAGAAATCAGAGTGGAGTTGGACTCCTAAGTATGTTTTTAGGGTTAATGGAAGGGGTTCTTCTTCTTCCTCCTCTGTTAGCTGGATCTTGAAGATCAAGAGATGTGAGATCTCAAAATCTCTCCTTTTTGGGATCTAAAAACAGATCCAAGTTCCCCTTTGTGGGTTTGGTGGTGAAAAACTATCTTATTTTTGAAAAAGAAAAGTAAAACTCTTGATTTAATTCAAAAGAAAGAAGAAGGTTTGAGATCTTCAGAAAAGGGAAAGAAATACAAACCCTAGATTTATTTTTTGAGAGAATGAAAGTGTTCTTTTTTATTCATCATCATGTTGCCTTATATAGGCTTACATATTTACATATAGCCCCTTGGGCTTTACAAAAATGGCATTTTAGCCATCACATGGCTCATGTGCCATTTTATTTTTGCACATAAGCCATGGGCTTACAAAATATTGGCTTTATGCCCATTTTGTTTACATTCATGCATAAAAAAATTACATAAAAATTATTTATTACATGGTCTATATTTTGGCATGGAGGAGGCTGGCCGCGGGCTCGACTTGAGCATAGGCCCGCTTGACCTGAGCTTGGGCCCACCTAGCTTGGGGGTTGACCCTAACTTTGACTCGGTCAACCGGGGTGTAAATTTTTACCCCAACAGTGGGTTTTATGAACCCGCCCTCTCCTATATAGGGTAGGGGGCAGGTTCCTAGAACCCGCTCTCTAAACCCTAGGGGTGGGGCCGAGTTCAAACCACCCTATTTTGATAATTTAAAAAAAATCATTTTATTTTAATAATTTTAATTTTATAATACCTTATTTCAAAAAAAAATCATTTATATATATGTCGCATTGGTTGTTTTTTGGTGTACGAAGACTCAATATAATTCCCATTTTTCTTAATTGGATTTAGATACTAGAACTAGAACTAGAAAACCCCCAATATTTAAGGTGGGGGCTTTTTAACTAACTTTAAAAATTGGTAGATTTTAATGTGTCCAATTTTTAGAACATAAAGATGATAAAGATAGACATAAAAGATTTATTTTGGAATTTAATTAATGATATAATGAGTTTTATTAAAATAACAACATTTTTCGAATTGGGTTTTCATAAATCAGTGTTAAAACATATATCTATACAATTATAGCAATAAAATTAATATTTCTCTTCCTTTTTCTTTTTCCCTGGATTTAAAAAAAATATGGAGAGAGAGGGAAACATGGGAGAGAGAAATGGGTTGGTAAAATATCGGGGGGGAGAGAGAGAGAGGCATGGGTGAGGCATAATACCTTATCCCATTCATTTCCCATTCTCCTTCATCTCGTCTCTCTCACCCTCATCCTCATCCTCATCCTCCAAACTCATGGCAACTCTAAAACCCTATTGCTCACTCCCAATCTCACTCAAACTTTAGTTTTTTCCCCATGCAATCCAACCTCCTCTCTCAAGTTTTTTCAACCAAAGTCATCATCAACCCTTGTAAACTCCTTCAAGCTCGGATCACCTCCTTTCTTCTACTTTAAAAAGGTAAAAATCCCATATTTTAGATAAGTTTTCAAAAACTTGCCATAAAATATATATTTTCTAGCTAAATATCTTGTTTTTATGGCTTTGATCCTTCAAAAATGGATTTTTCAAATGAGTATTTGTAGTGGTAGTGTATTAGAGTGGCTTTCTAGTTGACTTCAACTTGTTTTGGATAGTAGAGGGTATTTTGATACAAAAATTTGGATTATTAAAGTTTTATAATTTTTAGAAAATTTGAATCTGCAGTTTTCTTTTGCAGATATCTGTGTTCAAAATATCATACGTCTGTCTATAATCTGTGAACCTACTGTCGTTATTTTAGTTGTTCGTCAGACCTCTGAGCTCAAAACATCAGACTACAATATGTCGTTATTGGTTTTTGTTCATCAGACGTCTGAACCTTGTTTTCTAGACGTTTGGCTGAGCTCTGTAAATTATTGACAGGTGTTCTCCAAACGTTTGGAGGTTCTTCATTAGACGTCTGCATTTCATTTTTCTGGGATGTTTTGCTTTTTAACTTATGAAATGTATTTATACTCATTAATTGTCACGACCCAAAATTAGGCACATGACCGGCACTTATACTACGTAACGTCAACAGGCGTAACATAATTTAAGTAAGTCGCAAACCCAGCAATCTAAACCATTACAAGAAGAAAAAGATAGAACACTTTTTAAAATCTCGATGCAAACCTTTAAACTTAAGTTAGTTTTCATAAAAATTTTGGCAGCACCTCCTTTGTAAACGCTAGCCCTAAAACGGGTACAAACATAAGATAAAAGTAAAGCATCCCCAAACGGGAGCAAATCTCGCCCAACGACAGAAACAACCACCAGAACAGATATACGACGCCGTAGCGAAGAAATAAGATAATCTACATATAAAAGGCCGGCTCACACGACCACGAGTCATAAGAATATACAATATCGATCCTCACAACTCGTTTCTAAGTCAATACATGAAAGTGGTAGATGGAGAGTACTAGATACAAGAAATATACAATGTACATTATTGGATAACCCCAACCCACCTATAGCAAATGGCTTCATAGCCAACCGTGGCGGTATCCGCAAAAGTATAGATAATAAGGTGCCCTGCCGCGACTACTCTGATGATCAGACCTGCAAAACACTGCGGCACAACAGGGGTGAGTTTCCAACTCATAAATAGTAAATAACATCATACTGTAATCACAAGTATGCACTAACAACGATAATCTATCACATGTAATCTGATAGCATAAGTATGGCAATATGTATATGCAACAATCATGAAAGGTACTCTATCAGGTACTACTAATACATGAAGCAATGCATATCATATAAATACAGAGTATGGGATAAAACATGTCATCCTCACGGAATCCTCATCGTGGCAGGATCAGTGTCCATCAAAACAATCTAAATCCCAAATTCCTTAAATCGGCTCTCAGATCGGCTCTCATATCGGCCTTCAGATCAGCCCTCATAACCTGTAAGTCTCATGGAACCTAAGTGTCAAACATCGACACCCGAAAATATCATGAAAACGAGTGTCCAGCATCGACACATAAATACTCATATCCATACTTTTCTCGAAACCTAAGTGTCCAACATCGACACCCGTGTTCCACGTATCGGTTTTCTAATATCCATACGTTCCTCGAAACCTAAGTATCCAACTTCGACACTCGTGTTCCATGTATCGGTTTCCAAATATCCATATATCTCGGAACATATGTGCCCAATATCGACACTTGAAATCCCCAAATCGCATGAAAAACATATCTCAATGCGTAAATCCACATAATATGACATATGCAACATAGAACAACAATATGAGCATATCAAGGAAAAATCCGCTATTTAAATGCATCAAGTCATTAAATATATCACGCGGTTCCCAATTATCCAAATCCAATATCATAAATATATACATATATAACAACGTCCCATACCACTGATATATATCATATAAAGTTGAACATATAGCTATAGCAAGGTATATGTGTAAGCATGTAGGTATACATGTATGCTATATTTCATATGCGCCATCGCACAAGAATCAATACCTCAATGCCGCTAACCAATAGCAAAGTATATCATATGAATATTTGTGTTGTGCGTATCATGGCAATTACCGACAGTGCGTGTGTAGCATACAATTGGTGTTCGTGCAACATGGACTGTCAATAATAGTGCAGTGTGCAATAAATACAGGTTCAGGCACAACAAGTAACTATATGCAATGAAATTCATGCACCATCTCTATATGTGCATATAAACATGCGACTAATATCATATCATATCTAGCCCTGACGCTTAACGTCATACGGGCGATTTCCCCGTAGATGTTAAATCTACTCACCGACAATCGCGGGCTAGGTAAATCCAATCACCCGCTTCCCTTTCTTCGCAGCGTCCGAAGTCCCCGCCTGCGATCCTATTAACACAAAACATAACAAGTGCAAATCTCAGAAATCGATCAATATCACGTACACACTACGTTTGACCAACGCACCAACTCCAATCCAACTTACAAGTGTTCGTCTAATGGTTAACGTGTGTGGCGACACACCAAAACCAGCCCAAGTGCAGCAGCACACAAGATTACGAACCGTGTCGGATAACGTAACATGCGTACTCAAAACGCAAGATTATAGCTAAGTGATCCCAGATTTTGCATACTGTCGGAACTCAAAAATCAAACAGTACCAAACACCTCTAAACCATAGCAGACAGCTACCCTATAAAACCTAAGCCCCAACACCCCCTAACGGCCGAGGTCGTCGGATTTTCCCCTCATGTCGCCGGCCAAAACCGATGGGATGGGGTTCGTACTTCAGGTGTAATTTTAGGGTTACTAGTACAACACTCCTACATTGTTTGATTTTACAGTAAAAATCGTAGGTCATAGCAGATCACAGAGACTCTAATATGACACCAAAAATACGATATTTATACGAAACGATACTTTAAGTGTTCTAAACAGCAACCAACAAGCTACACAACATTTTAACACCTATTTAACAGTTTAGAGATTATACCTATCCACACTTGATCACAAGATCCTATCTTTCCAAGCTCCAAGTGATCTTTGGGGCAAAAACAAGACTTGGGATGTGATTTGGTGAGATTTGATCAAGTTTTTGTGAAGGTTTTGTGATGAATGGTTAAGGTTTCAGTTGAAGGTAAAAGGGAATGAGAAATAATTGAGAGAGATAGAGTGTGAGAGAATGAGAGGGTGAGGTGGGTGTAGGGTGAATCAAGCCTTATTCTTACTCTCTCCCCTCACCTCCATTAATGCACACATTAATGCCTCATGACTCATTAGCCACCTCTCTCAATCCAAACAAGATATTTCTCGCACACAAAATATCTTGGGAAGGTTAAGACAAGGTTAATTAGGACATGGATTGCTTAAGGTGTCATGGTCACTAAACAAGATTAACACAACTACCCCTCACATTAACATGTACATGTGTGTGCAACCCATAACAATTAATAATAAAATATTAATTAATTGATATAAAATGTGAGGAACCCGATTTGGTAAACTTTTTACGAAAAACTCGTAATAACAATTAATTAACACTAATCGCATTTCCAAGGTGTTACAATCTCCCCCCTTAAAGAAAATTCGTCCCCGAATTAAAATTCTTACTAAGCATATCTTCAAAGAGATGAGAGAACTTCTTCCGCATCTCGCTCTCGGCCTCCCAAGTGATCTCCTCACTAGTCAGGCTACGCCAAAGAACCTTCACAAATTGCAAGACCTTTGATCGAAGTTTCATCACCTGCCGATCCAATATAACTATCGGCTGCTCGGTGAACGAAAGATCGCGCTCAAACTGAACGGTCTGGTGCTGAATCGTGTAAGAAGGGTCATGAAGGTATCTACAAAGTATCGACACATGGAACACGGGGTGAACATCTAGAAAACTGGGCGGGTGCGCCAAACGATAAGCAACGGTACCAACTCGCTCAAGGATCTCGAAAGGACCTACAAATCTGGGACTGAGCTTCCCCTTTCTCCCAATCTCATAACGCCCTTCATCGGAGAAATCCGCAGGAATACATGATCCCCTACTGCGAACTCAAGTCTGCGACGACGACGGTCGGCATAAGATTTCTGTCTGCACTGGGCTGCTCTTATCCTGTCCTGAATCAATTGGATCTTCTCCATAGTCTCCTGAACTAGCTGGGGTCCCAAAACCCTACTCTCACTGAGTTCGGTCCAACAGACTGGCGATCGACACTTCCTACCATATAAAGCCTCAAAAGGTGCCATTTGAATAGTCTCCTGAAAGCTGTTGTTATAGGAGAACTCAATCAACGGCAAGTGACGATCCCAACTGCCATCAAAATCAAGCACGCACGCCCGAAGCATATCCTCTAGAGTTTGTATCGTCCGCTCTGACTGGCCATCGGTCTGCGGATGGAAAGTGGTGCTAAAACTCAACTGGGTACCCAAAGCTTCCTAAAGCTTCTGCCAAAGACGTCTAGTAAACTGGGTGCCCATGTCGGATACAATGCATGTGGGAACATCGTGCAAATGCACAATCTCATCTATATACAACTGAGCATATTGAGTATAACCGAAAGTGGTCTTCACTGGAAGGAAGTGAGCCGCTTTCGTCAACCGGTCTACAACCACCCAAATAGAGTCATACCCCCGACTGGTCCTGGGTAGACCCACAACAAAGTCCATGGAAATCTGCTCCCATTTCCACTCAGGAATGGGTAAAGGCTGCAACTCTCCAGCCGGTCTCTGATACTCAGCCTTGACTTGCTGACAAGTCAGGCACCTCGACACAAAGTCCGAAACATCACGCTTCATCCCTTCCCACCAGTAAATGTCTCTCAAGTCACGGTACATCTTGGTGGAACCTGGATGAACGCTAAAGGCTGACTGATGTGCTTGCTCTAGGATCTCGCGTCTCAGCCCATCAATATCTGGTACACACAAGCGAATCCCATAACGTAGCACACCCTGGTCATCAATCAAGAACTCTAAATCTGTACCCTTCCGAACAAGCTCAAGAATCTAAGACAAACGAGTATCACTGGGCTGCGCCTCACGGATACGATCAAGTAAAAGTGGACGGGCGTGGATATGAGCAAGCTGTCCCCCAGCGGAAGTGAACTCAAACTGTACTCTACTATCGCACAAGGTCTGCCAATCTGCAGATGACTGCCTCTGAACTGTGCTCAACTGGGACAAGCTACCCTCGGGCCTACGACTCAAAGCGTCAGCTACCACATTCGCCTTGCCCGGGTGATAAAGGATCTCACAATCATAATCCTTCACAAGCTCCATCCACCGACTCTGTCTCAGATTCAGATCCCGCTGCTGGAAGATGTACTTCAAGTCTTGTGGTCCGTGAAAATCTGACACGACTCCCCATACAAGTAGTGTCTCCAAATCTTCAATGCAAAGACCACCGCAGCCATTTAAAGATCGTGAGTGGGATAATTCTGCTCGTGCTTCTTCAGCTGCCTAGAAGCATAAGCAATCACTCTATCATGCTGCATCAGAACACAACCGAGCCCCACTCGAGACGCATCGTAGTAAACAACAAAACCACCCGATCCAGAAGGCAGAGATAGAACTGGTGCCGTCGTCAACCGAGTTTTCAACTGCTAAAAACTATGCTCGCACGCACCAGTCCAAAGAAAAGGAACCCCCTTCCAGGTCAGTCCGGTCAGCGGTGTAGCGATACTCGAAAAATCCTGCACGAAACGGCGGTAATAACCAGCTAGGCTAAAAAAGCTGCGGACTTCTGTCACGGATACAGGTCTGGGCCAAAACCGTACAGCCTCGATCTTCCTCGGGTCTACAAGAATACCGTCTCCCGTTACCACATGACCCAGAAAGTCAACTCTATCAAGCCAAAATGCATACTTTGAGAATTTAGCATACATGATGCTCTCTCAATATCTACAGAGCAATCCTCAAATGTTGCTCGTGCTCCTCTTGACTCCTAGAGTAAACCAGAATGCCATCAATAAACACAATAATAAACTGGTCAAGGAACGGCCTGAAAATCCGGTTCATCAGATCCATGAATGCTGCTAGGCATTGGTGAGTCCGAACGACATCACCAGAAACTCATAATGCCCGTAGCGTATACGAAAAGCAGTCTTCGAAATGCCATCATTCCGAACCCGCAACTGATGATAACCCGAACGCAAATCAATCTTAGAAAAATGTTTCGCACCCTGAAGCTGATCGAACAAATCGTCAATGTGAGGTAAAGGATACCTATTCCGCACTTTAACTCGGTTTAGTTGACGATAATCAATGCATAATCTCAAACTGCCGTCCTTCTTCTTGACGAACAGCACAGGAGCTCCCCAAAGAGAAACACTCGGACGGACAAGTCCTCTATCAAGCAACTCTTGCAATTGATCTTTAAGCTCTCTCAGCTCCGCCGGAGCCATCCGGTAATGCGGTATAGAAATAGGCCCCATGCCAGGAATCAGATCAATACAAAACTCAATATTGCGCTCTGACGGCAAATCAGGTAACTCATCGGGAAAAACGTCGGAAAACTCTTGCATGATAGGAACCCGGTCCAACGACCCTACTGTGGTCCCAGTATCACAAATGAAAGCCAAGAACCCCCGACATCCCCTCTTCAAAAGCCGACTAGCGCAAATGGCAGAAATCAAACTATGAGGGGCGGCACCATGGTTCCCCTGCACAACCCGAACAAACTCGTTCGGAAAACTGAAACTGACTGTCTTTTCACGGCAGTCCACCGACACATAACAAGCTGCCAACCAGTCCATGCCAAGAAGAACGTCGAAGTCCAACATATCTAGAAGGATCAAATCGACGGACGAATCTCTATCTCCAATCTGAACGGCACACGACCGAAACACATAACGCGCTACAAAAGAATTGCCAACAGGTGTAATCACAACAAGCGGCTGATCTAGCAAGCATGACTCTCGGCCCAACCTCAGCACGAAGTGCGTAGAAACATACGAATGCGTAGATCCCGGATCAAATAAAACATGAGCCTCAAACGAGCATACAGAAAGAGTACCTGAAATCACTGCATTGGACGCCTGCGCGTCCTGATGAATCAAGGCAAACACCCGAGCCTGCCCTCTACCGGCGACTGGCTGACCTCCGCCTCTACCACCCCGCCCTCTCGGCATAAAACCATCGCGTCCCCGACCTCTCTGCACATGAGTCTGACGTGGAGCAACAACAGGTATAAGGGGCAACGCCCTCTGCGGTGGAGAAGGTGGTAAGGTAACCTGCGGTACAGCTGCCTCGCGCTCGCGTGGCTCAGTACAATCTCGAACCCGATAACCCAAACTCCCGCACCGGTAACATCCAGATGAAAACTGCTGACTCTCCTGGGGACAAGAGCTAAAAAGCTGACATCGTCCCGAACCTCCACTACCCCCAGTATCTGAACGGGAACTGTCACGGCGTCTAAACGCCAGCCTCTATGCTGATACACCAGTACGAACTCTTTTCGGTTCCGGAGCAATCGACGCCTCAGAAAGACACTCCTCAACCAATAGGGCTGCGTCCACCGCTGCTGCATACGTGTCGCAACGCTGAATGCTGATAGCGAGGAACAACTGGGTAAGCAGGTCTCGAACAAACCTCTTAACCCGCATCTCCTCCGTAGCTACCAAATACAGAGTATACAAGGACAACTCGGTAAACAGCACATCACTCAGCCACCGTCATACCCTGAGTCTGGCATAACGACTCGAAACTACGCGCTCGAGCATCCCTGACGCTCAGCGAAGAAAACGCGCAAGAAATACCGTTACGAATTCAGTCCAGGTCATAGGAGGAAGACCTGCGGCTCTGCCCTTCTCTAAGGACTCGCACCAATGCTGGGACAAACCCTCCAGACGAAAGCTCGCGAACTCCACCCATCTCGCATCGGAGCATCTCTGTCACGCCCCACCTCCAATACAGAGAGTATTGTCCGCTTTGGCCGAAACCGCACGGTTTTTCCCTTTAGAGCGAATCGGACCCGACCAGGGGCCACTTCCCAGGAGGTCACCCATCCCAAGACTTCCCTGGCTCGAGCACGCTTAACTACGGAGTTCTCAAGCTCCTGTAGTTCCGGTTCACTTAAAAGGCGCCTCTGTATTGAAGAGTGGTATCATTTCATTTATAGTACAGATCTGCCCCCCTTTCGGAATGTATTCCGAAGAGTCCCCATTGTTCTACAGTGGGTCCCACGGACTCAAGAGGTGGCCCTCACGGATTCAAGAGGTGGCCCCCGCCCACTTAACACGACACTTGGCGTGGCACTTTGTTCCGTGTGGCACTTTGCTCCGTGAGCAAGAACCGGGTCCCGACATTCTCCCCACCTTTGAACAATGGTTCGTCCTCGAACCACAAACCTACTATTGAGGGACCGGCTCTGATACCATTCTGTCATGCCCCACCTCCAATACAGAGAGTATTGTCCGCTTTGGCCGAAACCGCACGGTTTTTCCCTTTAGAGC
Organism: Agapanthus africanus; assembly: GCA_030015575.1. Lineage (NCBI taxonomy): Eukaryota > Viridiplantae > Streptophyta > Magnoliopsida > Asparagales > Amaryllidaceae > Agapanthus > Agapanthus africanus. Next base: position 984,725,176 of record CM057338.1, read on the forward strand.
GAACCGGACCCGACCAGGGGCCACTTCCTAGGAGGTCACCCATCCCAAGACTTCCCTGGCCCGAGCACGCTTAACTACGGAGTTCTCAAGCTCCTGTAGTTCCGGTTCACTTAAAAGGCGCCTCTGTATTGAAGAATGGTATCATTTCATTTATAGTATAGATCTGTCCCCCTTTCGGAATGTATTCCGAAGAGTCCCCATTGTTCTACAGTGGGTCCCACAGACTCAAGAGGTGGCCCCCACGGATTCAAGAGGTGGCCCCCGCCCACTTAACACGACACTTGGCGTGGCACTTTGTTCCGTGTGGCACTTTGCTCCTTGAGCAAGAACCGGGTCCCGACAATCTCAGCGAACGACATATCCTGGCCATCCGATCGATAAACGACTGCGGATCCTCAGTTGCATCGGTGCCAGTTAAAACTGGAGGCCTCGGCCTCATGAACTCTGATAAAGATACGGTGATCACCTCCGTAGCTGCAGGTACGACTGTCGGAACAACAAGCACCAACACGGTCCCCGCAACGGGTGGAACAGCCGCCTACCCCTGCGCTCGAATGGCCTCAACTAACGACCCCATCATCTGGCGCAAATCCTGCATACCAGCCCCTAGCATAGCTATATGGTCTGTCGAAGGTGGAACAATCTGCTCCTGCACAATGGGCGTACCGCCCTGGTCATTCCTCATCTCAGACGAGTCAACTCTGACCTCAACCCTCGTGGCCGCTCTCTGCGCCCTCGTAGTCTTCGCGGCATAAAGGCTGGAAATGGAAATATGGTTCGATAAGGACACAGAAATCGAATTACAAGGATGTAAATAATCACGGAAGGAATTTCAAGCAATAAGTCCTAAGTCACTTAGGCGGAGCACCGTGTCGTAAGTATGCCGCGGAATATACACACACTACGTCGCTCTGCTCAAGCTACCTACTCCATCATACCAAGATCATGCTACACTCCGAAAGGTAAAACCTAGCGCTCTGATATCAACTTTGTCACGATCCAAAATTAGGCACATGACCGGCACTTATACTATATAACGTCAACAGGCGTAACGCAATTTAAGTAAGCCGCAAACCCAGCAATCTAAACCATTACAAGAAGGAAAAGATAGAACACTTTTTAAAATCTCAATGCAAAACTTTAAACTTAAGTTTGTTTTCATAAAAATTTCGGCAGCACCTCCTTTGTAAACGCTAGCCCCGAAATGGGTACAAACATAAGATAAAATTAAAGCATCCCTAAACGGGAGCAAATCTCGCCCAACGGCGGAAACAACCACCACAATAGATATACGACGCCGTAGCGAAGAAATAAGATAATCCATATATAAAAGGCTGGCTCACACGAGCATGACAACCAGAGTCATAAGAATATACAATATCGATCCTCACAACTCGTCTCTAAGTCAATACATGAAGGTGGTAGATGGAGAGTACTACATACAAGAAATATACAATGTACATCATCGGATAACCCCAAGCCAACTATAGCAAACGGCTTCACAGCTAACCGTGGCGGTATCCGCAAAAGTATAGATAATAAGGCGCCCTGCTGTGACTACTCTGATGATCAGACCTGCAAAACACTGCGGCACAACGGGCGTGAGTTGCCAACTCGTGAATAGTAAATAATATCATACTGTAATCGTAAGTATGCACTAACAGCGATAATCTATCACATGTAATCCGATAGCATAAGTATGGCAATATGTATATGCAACAGTCATGAAAGGTACTATATCATGTACTACTAATACATGAAGCAATGCATATCAAATAAATACGAAGTATGGGATAAAACATGCCATCCTCATGGAATCCTCATCGTGGCAGGACCAGTGTCCATCAAGACAATCTAAATCCCAAATTCCTCAAATCGGCCCTCATAACCTGTAAGTCTCATGAAACCTGAGTGTCAAATATCGACACCCGAAAACATCATGAAAACTAGTGTCCAGCATCGACACATAAATACTCATATCCATACGTTCCTCGAAACCTAAGTGTCCAATATCGACACTCGTGTTCCACGTATCGGTTTTCTAATATTCATACGTTTCTCGAAACCTAAGTGTCCAACCTCGACACTCGTGTTCCACGTATCGGTTTCCAAATATCCATATCTCTCTCGGAACATAAGTGCCCAACATCGACACTTGAAATCCCTAAATCGCATGAAAAACATATCTCAATGCGTAAATCCACATAATATGACATATGCAACATAGAACAACGATATGAGCATATCAAGGAAAAATCCGCTATTTAAATGCATCAAGCCATTAAATATATCACGCGGTTCTCAATTATCCAAATCCAATATCATAAATATATACATATATAACAACGTCCCATACCACTGATATATATCATATAAAGCTGAACATATAGCTATAGTAAGGTATATGTGTAAGTATGTAGGTGTACAGGTATGCTATATTTCATATGCGCCATTGCACAAGAATCAATGCCTCAATGTCGCTAACCAATAGCAAGGTATATCATATGAATATTTGTGTTGTGCGTATCATGGCAATTACCGACAGTGTATGTATAACATACAATTGGTGTTCGTGCAACATGGACTATCAATAATAGTGCAGTGTACAATGAATACAGCTTCAGGCACAACAAGTAACTATATGCAATGAAGTTCATGCACCATCTCTATATGTGCCTATAAACATGCGGCTAATATCATATCATATCTTGCCCTGACGCTTAACGCCATATGGGCGATTTTCCCGTAGATGTTAAATCTACTCACCGACAATCGCGGGCTAGGTAAATCCAATCACCTGCTTCCCTTTCTTCGCAGCGTCCGAAGTCCCCGCCTGCGATCCTATTAACACAAAACATAACAAATGTAAATCTCAAAAATCGATCAATATCACGTACACACTATGTTTGACCAACGCACCAACTCCAATCCAACTCACAAGTGTTCGTATAATGGCTAACGTGTGTGGCGACCCACTAAAACCAGCCTAAGTGCAGTAGCACACAAGATCACGAACCGTGTCGGATAACGTAAAACGCGTACTCAAATGCAAGATTATAGCTAAGTGATCCCAGATTTTGCATACTGTCAGAACTCAAAAATCAAACAGTACCAAACACCCCTAAACCATAGCAGACAGCTACCCTACAAAACCCAAGCCTCAACACCCCCTGACGGCCGAGGTCGCCGGATTTGCCCCTCATGTCGCCGGCCAAAACCGATGGGATGGGGTTTGTACTTCAGGTGTAATCTTAGGGTCACTAGTACAACACTCCTACATTGTTTGATTTTACAGTAAAAATCGCAGGTCACAACAGATCACAGAGACTCTAATATAATACCAAAAATACGATATTTACACGAAACGATACTTTAAGTGTTCTAAACAGCAACCAACAAGATACACAACATTTTAACACCTATTTAACAGTTTAGAGATTATACCTATCCACACTTGTTCACAAGATCCTAGCTTTCCAAGCTCCAAGTGATCTTTGAGGCAAAAAAAGACTTGGGATGTGATTTGGTGAGATTTGATCAAGTTTTTGTGAAGGTTTTGTGATGAATGGTTAAGGTTTCAGTTGAAGGTAAAAGGGAATAAGAAATAATTGAGAGAGATAGAGTGAGAGAGAATGAGAGGGTGAGGTGAGTGTAGGGTGAATCAAGCTTTATTCTTACTCTCCCCCCACCTCCATTAATGCACACATTAATGCCTCATGACTCATTAGCCACTCTCTCAATCTAAACAAGATATTTTTTATACACAAAATATCTTGGAAAGGTTAAGGCAAGATTAATTAGGACATGGATTGCTTAAGGTGTCATGGTCACTAAACAAGATTAACACAACTACCCCTCACATTAACATACACATGTGTGTGCAATCCATAACAATTAATAATAAAATATTAATTAATTGATATAAAATGTGAGGAACCCGATTTGGTAAACATTTTACGAAAAACCCGCAATAACGCTTAATTAACACTAACCGCATTTCCAAGGTGTTACATTAATACAGTCTTTTTATGTTCTAAAATCGATTCCGTGGGTAGTTCTACATAGTTAGCACATGTTAATCATATGTTCTAACCTATGTACGCTTAGCTCGTCAACGTCGATTACGGTTTAGATTCTTACGCGATTAAATTGCTATTTCAATTATAGGATCGATTACGGCGACTTCCGAAACGGCAAAGAAGGGCAAGACAGACGTAGGCTTCGATTAGCTCGAGTCATTTTTCGGTGAGTAGATTAGCATCTATAAGGGGAAATCGGGAGGATGGCGTATAACACCCCCGAAAATCCGAAACTTTTATGAAAACTTCCTTTGATTTTAAAACTCATGTCTCATATGCTTGTTTATAATGCAATGTTTCAGATTTCCTTTGCTATGCTTGTACGAACACACTTGGAAGAACACTTGCTCGACTACTAATGATTATTATGTGATACAATCACAGATTCGCATGCTACACATACACATCATTAGTGTTGCCATGACACACGTAGGACTTACCATTCTTATTCATATTGTAATTACATCCATGTTACTATTATATACCGCTTATCATATTTCATTATTCGAATTCCATTGTTTTGTATACTCGTGTATTTTAGTTGCCCACCATTTTTGTTTTTAAAAAAAACGAAGAAGAAGCCAACGAGGAAGAAGTGATCGAAGAAGATGAATTCCCATCATCAATTTTGGTGGTGGAGAATCTTTGATCTTAAACCCACTGTTGCCGGTCCCAAGTTCGGATGAAAAAGGGTGAGAGTTGTGGTAGGCTTGTGACAGCCAACATAAAACTTTATCGTATTCTATGACATGAAGCATAATAATAATATCGTTGAAGCGTCCCCTACTAAATGACGCGCTACATCGGATCCCAGGTGTGTTGTTAAGTATGCAAAGGCTTCTAAGTCGTCGTCTAGAAGCGACGCGGTACGTTGGACCCCGGGTGTCGTGACAAATAAATAAGGGTTTCATAGGATCCGTCTAATTTCTTAGAACATAGGTTTACTTACAGGTAGACTAACAGAATTAATGGAGGTGATGATTAGGAGGAGGGTTGGTATTATGTGTTTACAAGAAACTAAGTGAATATGTGAAAATGGTAGAGTCATAGAGCCTTGGGGTTATAAGGTTTGGTATACGGGTAGAAATAAAAATCGTAATGGGGTAGACATAATCATAAATAGACGGTTGCTTAAGAATATAGTTGAGATTAGGAGAAAAGGTGATAGAATTTTACTGGTTAAGCTTATTGTAGGTTGGGAGATCCTTACTGTTATTAGTGTTTATGCACCACAGATAGGTCTTGATGACGCTAGTAAGTATCTATTTTTGGAGGATTTAGATGAGATAGTGTAAAAGATACCTAGCGGAGAGAAGTTATTTATTAGTAGTAATCTCAATGGACGTGTAGGTACTAGTCGTAGTGGGTTTGATACCATTCATGGAGGTTTTGGTTTTGGACAAAAGAATGAAGCAGGTGGCCCGATTCTAGATTTTGCCTTGTCTTATGATTTAATCTTAGCAAACACTTGATTTAGAAAAAAAGAATCTCACCTTATCACCTTTAGGAGTGGATCAAGCGCAAGTCAAAAAGACTTTTTTTCTGACGAGAATGGTAGATAGAGCTTATTGCAACGACTGTAAGGTAGTGTCAGGTGAGAGTGTAACCACTCAATATGGACTTTTAGTTCTAGATTTTTTATTTAGAAGAGAATCTAGGAAGATTAGACGTAATGTAGAACCTAGAATTAAGTAGTGGCGTCTGAAAGAAGGTAACCAAAAGGTTTTTATAGATAGTGTAGTTCAAACGACGGATTGATAGTCTGAAAATGATTCAGACAGAATATAGAACAAAATGGATAGTTGTATCAATAGGGTAGTTAAAGATCTACTTGGTGAGTCGAGAGGTGGTGCTCCACCATCTAAAAACACATCATGGTGAAACGAAGAAGTAAAAGCTGCTATTAAAATCAAGAAGGATTCTTATAAAAATTTGAAGAAAAACACAGATGCGGAGAGATTTGAGAAATATAAAATGACTAAAAAGGAAGTTAAGAAAGCTGTTCGGAAAGCTAAAACTAAGGTCTATAAGGAGGTGTACGAGAAGTTGGACACTAATGAGGCTGAAAATGATATATACTGGATTACTCGGATGCAGAAAAAGAAGACCAGAGATTTATGTGCATTGAAGTGTGTCAAAAATGAAGATCAGAAGGTTTTAGTTCGAGATGAGGGTATCAAGAAAATGTGGATATATTATTTTGACAAATTATTCAGTGAGAGATTTACTAAGAATTTGGATAGACTTGTCATTCAATCTTAAGATATAAACTGTGATTTCATGTGTAAAATAAGAATACCATAGGTTAAAAAGGTTTTGAAGAGAATGAGATCAAGAAAGCGGTTGATCCAGATGAGATTCCTATCGAAATTTGGAGATACTTAGAAGAAATAGACGTTAAATGGCTGATAGATCTGTTTAATAAGATTTGGCAGACCAAAAAGATGCCAAATGAATGAAGAAAAAATACCTTTATATTTATTTATAAGAACAAGGGTGATATTCAAAATTGCTCAAACTACCGTGTAATAAAACATATATGTCACACCATGAAGTTTTGGCAAAGAGTGATTGAACACAGGCTAAGAAATGATGTTAAGATGATAGAGAACCAGTTTTTGTTCATACCTGGACGATTGATGACATAGGCTATTCATTTGCTTCGCCAACTTGTCGTGCGTTTTCGGGAGAGGAGAAGAGATTTGCATATGATATTTATTGATCTAGACAAAGCGTACAACAAGGTACCTAAAGAGGTATTATGAGGGACAATGATGAAGAAGGGGTCCCCGTCAAGTACATTGATATAATCAAGGATATATACGATGAAGTAGTGGCAAATATTAGAACTTGCGGCGGCCTAACGAGTGATTTTCTGATTATAATTGGCTTACATCAGGAATCTGCATTAAGTCCATTCCTATTTACTATCGTGAGGGATGGGCTTACTAGAACTATCCAAGATGAGCTATCTTAGTGTATGCTATTCGCTGATGATATTGTGCAAGTAAATGAGACGAAATGAGGAGTTAATGCCAAATTGGAGTTATGGAAGCAAACGTTGGAATTTTGGGGGTTTAGATTGAGCAGATCCAAGACAGCATATATGCATTGCAAATTTAGGAAACAGAGAAGTCGAAACCACATTGGTATAATACTGGAAGGACAAGAGATATCACCGAGCAATCAGTTTAGATATCCAGGTTCCATCATCCAAAAGGATGGGAAGATCGATAGCGATATTAATCAAAGTATCCAAGCTGGTTGGTTGAAATGGAGGAGTGCAACAGAGACTCTGTGTGATCGTAACTTTCCATTAAAATTGAAAGGGAAGTTTTATCGGCGCTATTCGGCCTGCCTTATTATATGGTACAAAATGCTGGCCTCCTAAGAAATATCATACACAGAAGATACACGTAGCAAAGATGCACATGCTTCATTGGATGTGTGGTAACACTAGAAAAGATAAGGTGCAAAATGAGCATATTCGTGCAAAAATTGATGTAGCGCTTGTGGAGGAGAAGATGCGGGAAAATCGGCTAAGATGGTTTGGTCATGTGCGATATAGACCTATGGAAGCACCGGTTTGACGAATGGATACTATCAATATAGACAATGTCAAAAGGATAAAAAGGAGACCGAAAAAAACATGAATGGAGGTGATACAAAAAGATATGGTTACCAAAGACCTCGATAACATATTGTTCGATAGGAGTGAGTGGAGGAGGAGGATTCATGTGCTGGACCCGGCATGATTCTCATGTTGGTTCATGTAGCCTATCCCAAACATGTTGGTTCATGTAGCCTACGCCATATGCTTGGGATAATAGGTTCAACTGTTGTTGTAGAAGCTTTGATCTTGTTGGAGGCAACCCTAAATATTTTTGATTGATCCCTTGCTGGATCCTTTTGCCTCTTCCTGGACTTGAAAGCAGATGTTTTTTGAGATGGTTTGTTTGTGAGGATAATATATCCGTAGTGTTTTAGATTTTTTCCTTTGATTTTGTCATGTAGTAGGTTTGAGAACTAAGGAGTATATGATTTATTTGGTGGTCAGAAACGGCCTTTGGTGTCACAATTGTTGGCAGCATATGATTTTTTTGGCAAACAATTTGAATGATTCTTCCAAAATTCAAGGGCAACGGTGTTTGTTTGTTTTTAATTTTCTTTTAAATCATGGTTTCAAAACCATGGTTTAGATTATCCAAACACCCTATAGTTATAAAATCATGGTTTCATACCGTTCTTTCGAACACATCTCAAAATATGGTTTGATTACAAAACTATGGTTTCACAATTATGATTTCACATCGCTCGTCTGAACGGAGGCTTAGTTACCATTTCTTGCATCCCGTGGAAATCTGTTATCACATTGCAACTCTAATAATAAGCTGTAGAAAATAAAAATAGAATCCTAAGCAATGCAACAACGAACAAATTAAAGAGAGATGGAGAGAGCCAGTCTCATCTGCATGTTCGGGTACTTTAGATTAGAGTCGAATGTTCTGGAATGCAACTATGTTCCTACAAATAAAAACTATGGGAATGTTCATGCCAAATACATATTTGGATAAATTGGGATGGGATTTTCTCTTCATAAATTTGTTGCAAATATTGAGAATTAAAATTCAAAAAAAAAATAAATTGGATTATATAAATGTTGGGATTAGAAAGATGGGAGAGCTATAACGAGAAAGGCCAAGTTTCAGGGAGAAAAACAGTTGAAATAACAAGCAAGCAAGTTTAGAATTAGAAAAATTAGTTTTGAACTTATTTTTTTTAATCCGGAGAAATGGGAACATTTGGGATTCCCCCCCCCCCTCCTGATCTACTCACCAAAGACTCGTTCAAACGTACCATTCCCAAGGATTGGTCCATCCGGAGTTAAAAAGGAAATTAGGTTTTAATCGGGCGAAAAATGCGTATCCTGACCAGGCTTTAGGATAGGTTTTTCCCTCATACGACTATGCTCCTTTTCTTTACCAGGGAAGCTATGGAACCTTAGAGAAAAAATGTTGAAATAACAAGCAAGCAAAGTGTAGATGATGCTCATCAGATATTATTACAAACAATCCATACAGGAGCACACACCCATTTGTGGGTTTGTGCGGGACGCATACAAAAAGCCATGGTACAAACACCAACTTCGCAAAGCAGTGGTTCAAACACACAACAGTTACAGGACTTGAAGAAGAACAGGTGGTTGATTTCTATGTTACAAACACCAACTTTGCAAGAGAAATTAAGATTCATTTGTCATCAGCCTTTTTATTATTTAGATAAGCTTCTAAGCATTCAAAGAAGAGCAGCGGGAACTTTGTCGTCTTATCCTTCAAGTCTGCTTCTGCTTCTGCTTCTTCAACTGACACGGGCTCACACTCCACCACCACCTCCACCAAAGTTTGTCCTTCATCCTGACCTGTCAGCTTAAAATAAGTCACGTAATTGGTGAAACCATTGCTCAAGTGACCACCTTCTACTACTTGCAACCCAAGCCGGTGCTTGCTCTTGTCGAATTCCACAATCTTGGTCCTCTGGTATGGTACCGTGGGCCCTCCTGTTTACATCTTTCATTAATTACTACAGTCTTATAACTAATAGCAGAGAGTGTGAGTGTGTGTGTGTGTGTGTTTTCCCTTCTTAATAACATACATATTCGACTCCTAACCTAATGATGGCCGCTATGCTTACCAGGCTTGAATTGAAGGAACATGAGAGTGCCGAAGCCACCATCTCCTTCAAGTATCTCTATGCATGTCACAATTTCAGGAATCACTAGTGGCCAAGAGACGCTATACTCCTCAGCGAATGTCCTCCATAGAAGCTCTACTTCCACGTTAATTCTAGTCTGAGCTTCTATCCTATGAGGCATTATTGGTTCTCCAACTCAAACACCCCCCTGAATTCAAACAGCTAGTAGAAAAAATTGAGACGGGCAATCTTGAAGTAAAGAGAATGATCAAGGTTATATATATATGATTTCCTCAAGGAACGCAAAAGACACATTGCATCTTCAAATAGTAGCACCATTATGGTTTGATCCTCTCCAAACCATTAATTCATAATTCATAAGTGGAACCATTTTAGAGAAATTCTAAAAATGCAATCATTGGAGATGCTATGAATGACTAGTTACAAGCCTTCCTCCTCTTATTGTGTGTTTCATTGCTGTATTTGTCAACAGTAGTGAAGTGGTTGCCAGCCACTTCCTACCTTTGTCAACTATATGCAACAGTAGCTAGGCAGCATTTAGGAAATCTAGAAGGCCGCATTTGTTAGATAGAGATGTATATGCAGATTAAGTTTATAATTCAATATCTCAAGTTATAGAAACACCCGGCAAAAAAAGAAATATGCACTGAAGAAGAAGAAGCCATCTCTGCATCTAGCATTAATTTGATCATACATGTGAGATTCTAGAACCAGCACCAAATTCACACATTATTTTGATTGCATATTGAAATATGCTTGCTCATAGTTAATTGCCACTTGCTAAGCCACACATGGAGAGAAAATAATTGATGGAGCTCCTTTTCGGGCCTCCGTCAGATGTTGTCTTCCGTTGATCTCGCGATGAACTTAACTGATTATCCTTCGTTGTGTGTGGGTCTCAATGGGTTTTTGTAGGAAGAGGTGAGGTGAGGAAGCTGTTACCGAGTACCTGCAAAGAAGTCTCGGGGTGGTTTGGTACCACCAAGGACCCTCCGATGCTCAAGTTAGTGATAAGATCCGAGCAGAGTAACGGCATAAGAGTGTAAAAAATGGCTTACTTGAACCCTCAGTGATGGGGGTTTATATAGCGGTGGAGCACGCAGCAGCGGGCGCGAGAATCTCGCCGGCGATTACGCCCCCCCCGACGTCATGCCCGCGTAGAAAGCGGATCGCCCATTAATGGGGATTGATGGCGTGGAACGTGGGATGTTGCTGACGTAAAATCTGCGCATGGCGAAATTCGCGGAGCGGCGGTTACGCCTGTGAGCGGTGGAGCTGGTCGGAGGGCCGAGGAAGACGGCCTCGGCCGGGAGCCCGGGGACAAGCGACGAGGCCGAGGGGTCTTGGTCTGGTGGCAGCTCGGGGCAAGCTGAGGGGCCTCGAGGAGGCCAATTTGCAGGGGCCTCGAGGAGGGCCAGCTCGTGCTTGCAGATCGGGCACGGGGTGGCCTGGTCGGCCCCTGTGGGCCTTTTCTTCTGAGTTCTGGGACACGTCACCTGCCCCGTGTCATGATCTTGGGGATCGTCAATATCGAGCACTATCATTAGCCCCCCACTCTTGTCCCGACCAGCTAGTGGTCGGGTCAGGAGTGGACTGCCGGGCCTCCCGAGGTGAGATCCCTTCTAGGGTTTCGTCGGGACGAGTCCTCGAGCCGTCGGTTGTCTTTTCCGCTAGCGAATCAAGGAGAGATCTCCGCACCTTAAAGAGGGTGTGCCGGTTCGTGCACTATGTAACTGAAGCAATGGTCCACGTGTCAAAGGATGACTGGCTGGTACGACATATGTGGGCCTACAGCGCCCGATTGGATGCGGTTCAGTGCAGGACCGACACGTGGAGCGATCGGAGCTGCTGGGCGTGAGGAGTCGTTTTGGCGGGAGGTGACGGGCGCCGTTGGATGCGGCCGTACGCGGTGATAAAACGGGGGCGGGGCCCGCCTCAGGGCCCCCAACCTTTCATTTCCCTTCTTCCTTGAGTCGCTGCCGCTCGGCGTTCTTCTTCCTTTGGGATACATGGTTCGCTCCCACTCTTCGGACGACCCGCGCCGGGAGGAAGCTAGTGGCGTAGCCGAGCCCCCGGCCAGCTCATGCCCTCCTCCGGATTTTCTGCCGGCGGCAGGGCCATCCGTTTCGTCGACAGCATCTGGTGGTTTCTTTGGCGGCAGCCAGAGTCGTCAGCAGTTGCCCGAGTCCCAGACTGGGGACGGGGGGAAGGGCGAGAGCAGGCCCCTTCTCAAGAGGAAGAGGACGGTTTCTCGCGCGCCGTCGTCGAAGGCCCCTGAAGGGATTCCCGTGCAGGAAAGGGGCTCCGTCTTTACGGTTTCGTCTGGGCTTTCTGTCGCCACCGACCTGCTCGCCGGGATGGAGGAGTCGGCTGGGGGAAAGCTTCCGTGTGGCTCCTTGAGGGATCAATTGGAAGCTATGGCGCAAGGGGCAGTCCACGTACGAATCCCTCCACGCGTATTTGTCTTGGTATGCCTTCCCTTGGTTCGGGTGCTTCCTGGTTTCTCATCGGCTTTCTGTCAGGTTCTTCAATACTGTGCCCTTGCCACTCGCATGGAGGCCGAGGGGGCGTTCCACGCCCCGAGGCCAGTAGAGGCGTTCCCTTCGGAGGTCGAGATTTTGCAACGCGACCTGCGTCAGGAGAGGGAAAAGGCTAACGTTGTGGCGGGCCGGGCGGAGGCTGCGGAGCTTGCCAACTCGGCGACTCGGGGTACCCTTCGTCGTCTGAACGCGTCTCTCCGGGTTACCGATAGGAAGCTGGCGGACATGGCCGAACGCTTTGCGGCACTGGAAAAAGAGAGGGATGCCAGCAAGGGAGATGCCAAGGCGGCGCTGCTGAAAGCCCAAGTTGCCGAGGCTCGGGCTAAGAAAGCTGTGGCCGAGTATAAGGCATCATAGCAGTTTTACGCCAAGCTTGTGGAGTATTCTGTCGTTGCGTGGAACAAGGCTCTGGATGCCGTGAAGTAACAGCTTCCCGAGTTCAACGATGGTGAACTCCGTGCTCGGGTTCCGCTTCCGGCGACGAGGCTTCCGGTGAGAGATGGCGAGGGAAGCAGGGCGTGCCCCTGGTGGAAAAGTCTCCGGTGGTAGGGCCTTGGGCCGTGACGCCGATGATGAAGTGGCCGAAGTAAGCCTCCGGGCAGTTTGTAGGGCTGGGGGGCCCTAGAATACCCTTTGTAAAGACCTTGATTTTGGCAATAAAAGAAAAATCCTTGATTCGTCGGTTTGCATTTTGTCTTTTGTGTGTGAAAGACGTTCGTAGGATATCCTCGCATGTATTGTCGTGTTTCCGTGTCAGGTTGGCCATTTGTCTGGCGATATCCTGTCGAGTTGACTCCAATCACCAGCCGACAAGTGTGTCAAGAGCTGCCACGGAGGTATCCTCATGTATGGCCCCCGAGGTCGATGGGAGATCGTTCAGACTTGGATGAACCTGTCGTCCTTCCGGGTGTCTTGGATCCTCATGTATGGCCATAGGGCTACCGGGCGGGCTTGACGGACCAGGGTGGCTGTTTGGTTGCCTCTTGCGAGGTCTTTGATCCTTGTCGGTTGTGGTAGGAAGCTACCAGCCGGGGATAGCCGAGCAAGGGCTCGACCGCCTTTGGGAGGACTTTGGGCCTTAGCGTGGGAAGGGCTGCGGAGGGCCATTAAGAATGACCAGGCAGTGAGGATGTGCGGTTGCCTCTTGGTGAGGGCTTTGATCTCTGGCATTGTGGGTAGGCAACTACCAGCCTAGGATGAATGAGCGCGGTAGCCGCTCTGGTGCCTCTTATGAGGGCCTTTGATTCCTGGCGTCGAGGGTAGGGAGCTACCAGCCGGAGTAGACCGAGCAGGGTAGCTGCTCGATTGCTTCTTGCAAGGGCTTTGATCCTTCAGGACGGGGACCGAGCAGGGTTACTGCCCAGTGCCTCTTGGCGAGGACTTTGATCCCTGTCGGTTATGGTAGGAGGCTACCAGCCGGAGATAGCCGAGCAAGGACCCGACTGCCTCTAGGAGGACTTTGGTCCTTAGCGCGGGAAGAGCTATAAGGCTGTAAGAAGCCAACCACGGACCCTTGGCCGGCTAGGGTTACCGCCCGGTGCCACTTGGCGAGGGCTTTTGTCCTGAAAAGATAGCCGAGCGAGGGAACCTCGGGTTCGACTGCCTCTGGGAGGGCTTCTTGATCCCCGACATTGCGGCAGGGAAGCTGCCCGCGGGGGATAGCTGAGCGAGGGAGCCTCGGGCTCGATTGCCTCTGGGAGGGCTTCTTGATCCCCGGCATTGCGGCAGGGAAGCTGCCCGCAGGGGATAGCCGAGCGAGGGAACCTCGGGCTCGACCGCCTCTGGGAGGGCTTTTTCGTTGTACAGGAGGAACTCTACCGGGGAAAAAGATTAGAAGTTTCTTTGTTCGTATGGGTAGGAATTCTAGACAACGCTTTACACCATCTTGTTAAAGGGAAATCTCGAGTGGTAGCTTGGGTGCGACGCTTCGCTAGCTTTGACCTCATTTGTATAGCTTGAGCTTCTCGGCATTGTAAGGGCGAGGGAGCTTCCGTCCGTCTGCGTCCTGTAGGCGGTAGGCTCCGCCGGGGAGCGTTTCGGAGACGAGGAAAGGACCTTCCCACTTTGGGGAGAACTTGTGAAGCCTGCCTTGGTCGATGAATTCGTTCTGCCGCAGGACTAGGTCTCCGGTCTTGAAGGAGCGGTGTTTTACCCGAGCGTTGTAGTATCGGTCCGTCTGCTGTTGATAGGCGGCGGCTCTGATCTGGGGCCGATCCCTTTTCTCCAACAGTATGTCGAAGTTGGTTCGTAGTTCTATGGTGTTTGCGTCATCGTTGTTTGGAAGGAAAGATTTTGTGGCTTAAATCTCTACTATATTTTACCAACTTTTGAAGCAAAAGATTGTGGCTTTGGACTATAAAAGGGCACCGAGAGCCTCTTGGAAAAGTTATCAAGCCGACGCGATCACGAAGCTCCCGACGCTCACGCATCCAGGCTGATCATCGACTGTTCGACTATTTCCTTAGGAAAGATCGAGAAGCAACTAGTTGTAATCATTTTCTATGGATTAAAAGTGTAGTTTGAAGAAGTCGATTAATAAAGGTAGTTATTTTATTTAATTGTTTTTACATTATGTTTTCCCTCGATTTCTTTTCATCTTCTTCTCCCAACATGCGCGGGTAATTCTCCACTTGTTAGGGTTCGTAGGATTAGGGTAGGCTAATGGACGATGAAAATAATTAAACCCTTTTTAAGTCCTATAAAGTTTAGGAACTTTATCAAAAGAATCATTAACATCCTAATCGGGCGCGCTAGCAATTCTTTGCTAGTACCGACCACGATTAGAGATTAGATTAATGATTGTTTTGGTAAAGGCTAGATATGAACGGAGTTCCGTGTCGAGATAAGGGTTAAGAGTGGGATTCCTTTTCCCTCCAGAAACCCTAATCTACACGCATCACCGTCGTTCTAGTTCTAAATCTATTAATGGATAAAAAAGGTAACTTTTAATTAATCGTCCATAACTACTAAATCCTAACGAACCCTACAAGCCTTCTTATTATATTTACTACATCTTTAAAATAATCTAGATCTATATTTTACATTCTTGTTTAACATAGATCTAGAAACCATTCTATAAAATTATTTATCCCTCCTCTCTTTCTCAACACATCTAAAGTAAAAGTAAAAGGTTTCACGTTTCCCTGAGGACGACCCGTACTCATCTTGGTCTAGCTACACGCGATACCGTCTGATTGCGGTTAACTACATACAAACACAATTTCCACACCAATCAAATGGCGCCGTTGCCGGGGATACGTGCGTAATTTTTTATTTTTACTATTTGTGTTGAATTCTTAGACGAGTCATATCATTATTAACACAAAACTGCAAATTGCATATTTAACGATTTGTGCGTGAATTTTTGCAAGGAGATCTGGAGTCACAGAATTAAGGAGAACAGGAAACAGAGACATTTTTAGAGATCCAGAGGAGCACAGAAGGCTGTACAAAAAATTTCACCAACTGTTCCTTCTGCCACGCGGCGGAACCGCGGCAAAAGTACCCCTTATGCGGCGGAATAGCGGCGGGTTGGAGGAATTAGGGCTTCAATCTTCTCTGGTATCTTTCTTAACTCCTTCTCTCTCCCCTCAAATCCAATAAAATCTATTTTCTGCAGGATTCTTTGCAAAATTGCGCCGCTCAAAAATCTTTTTGCAAAAGTTTTGTGATTGGTTTTGTTTTGCATATTTAATACGGACTTTAAGGGGCAAAGACCAAATCAAGATTAGGTGAGGATTTCATCACCCTTCCTAAGCCCCACAAATCACAAACTGAGCATATAGATCAACCCTTCATTAATTTAAAAAATATCTAGACCAGACTCTAAGGACTGTCGCGCTCAATAAGGACAGAGGAAGGTCGTGGGTAATCTATCGTTTATCCGCATTACTTTTGTAGTGTCTAGGCAAGTGTGACAAAGGCTAGTGGTTTTTAATTAGGCCCACGACGTGGTTCCTTCCCACTTACCTGGCACTTATCTGGCTACAAGGGTAGTACGGAGGCGGTAGAGGATTTATCCTGCGGCTTGTCCTTTGGAAGTCTAGGAGCGGTCTAGAGACTGGACCTAGGTGACCTTAGTTCTAGGGTTGCTTGTGCATCTTAGGGTGATTTGTCTTGAGTCCCACTTTTTCAAAAAAAAAACCAAATTTTAAAACCACACACACGCTGCCACTTGCACTAAACCCGCTTAGTGCATGCTCGGCTGGACACGGGATCCTAGCGCCCGTCTTGTCCGCGTTCCTGCTATCGACGCCGAAGTCGGTACTTCTTCATCTTCTTTTCCCCCACCACACACCACATCAACCGTGATGGACGACACTCCATCTAATTATAACACCACGCTGCCACCGCCCGGAGGTGCGCAGAATCCACCGCGCATCTCTCTCCAAGAGAGATGCTATCCTATTCGTGGTCCCCTTCCTACTTGTCTATCTCTTCCACCACCTAACGGGGATAATTTCAAAATTAAACCCCACTACATCAATCTGCTGCCCAAATTTCACGGGCTTGAGTCGGAAGATGCGTACGTTTTCATCACCAAATTCGAGAACGTATGCGCAATGATGGGTACTTACAATTGACTTTAGATGCTATGCGCTTACGTCTTCTCCCATTCACACTGTGCGACTTGGCAGAAAAATAGCTTTATAATACTGCCGCACACTCTATCACTAATTGGGAAGAAATCGTCATAGAATTTCTTAAGAAGTTTTACCCAAACCATAAGACTGCCCACATTAGGAGCGAGATCAACCAGTTCACCCAGCTTCCCAATGAACCATTTTGGAAGTGCTTTGAACGTTTCAAAGATCTGCTTGTCCAATGCCCCCATCACAGAATACAAAGATGGGATTTATGTCGGATTATATATGAGGGCATTAATCCAGCGACAAAGCAGATCTAGAAACCATTCTATAAAATTATTTAACGTAGATCTAGAAACCATTCTATAAAATTATTTATCCCTCCTCTCTTTCTCAACACATCTAAAGTAAAAGTAAAAGGTTCCACGTTTCCCTGAGGACGACCCGTACTCATCTCGGTCTAGCTACACGCGATACCGTCTGATTGCGGTTAACTACATACAAACACAATTTCCACACCAATCAATCGTCGAAGTGCTCGACCCGGTGACTGGGTAGCCCGATCTCCGCTGGGACCATCGCTTCGGTCCCGTAGCAGAGGCTGAAAGGGGTCTCCCCGGTGGGAGTCTTTTTTGACGTGCGCAGGGCCCATAAGACCCGGGGTAGCTCCTCGATCCAACTGCCTTATCTCCCTTCCAGGCGGGTTCGGAGACCCCGGAGGACGTCCCGGTTAGCGACCTCGGCCTGCCCGTTACATTGGGGATGTGCGACCGCGGCGAACTTCATGAGGATATGGTATTCTTTGCAGAAGTCCCTTACTTTCTCGTTCTCGAAGTTCGTTCCGTGGTCGGTGATGATGCACCTCAGGATCCCAAACCGGTGTATCAGGTTGTTTTGGAGGAACTCGATGGTTGTGGCGGCGTCCGGTTTCCTGATGGGAACGGCCTCGATCCACTTAGTGAAGTAGTCCACCGCGATGAGGACGTATTTATGCCCGCCAGTTCCGGTGGGGAACTGGCCGATCATATCCAATCCCCACTGGGAGAATGGCCACGGGGACGTCAGGGCAGTTAGCTCGGTAGCCGGGAGGCGGGGAATACTGCCGTGGAGTTGGCAGCTCTTGCACCACCTGACCATCTTCAGGGCGTCCTCATGCATGGTGGGCCAATAGTACCCCTGGAGTAGTGCCTTTTGGATCAAGGTTCGAGCCCCCTGGTGTGCGCCGCCCACCCCTTCATGGATTTCCCGCAGGACGTAGTCGTCTTCGTGGGGGTCAACACATCGGAGCAGGGGCTGGGTGAAGGCCTTCTTGTAGAGGTTCCCGTTGCTCCAGACGAAGTGGGTGGCTCTGGCCCGGAGGCGGCGGGCGGCCGCTCTGTCCTCCGGGAGCGTGCCGTCCTTCAGGAATTCCACGAGGGGCTTCCTCCAGTCCCGGTCGTTCTCCTGCGCCGTGTATACTTGGAGTGTCGCCTCCTCGTCTCCCACGCTGGGTCGGGTCAAGGTTTTGAAGAGTATCGACCGCCTATTGTTGGCCGAGTACGATGAAGCTAGTTTGCTCAGGGCGTCTACTATAGCATTCATTTGCCTGGGTATTTGTTCCACCTGGACTTCGTCGAAGTTTTTTCGGAGCTTCCTCACCTCGTCTAGGTACTTCATCATTAGGGGCTCCCGAGCCTCGAAGCGGCCAGTCACTTGGCCGACAACTAGGGCCGAGTCGCTGCGGACTCGGATGATCTTCAGCCCCAGCCCGACGGCCATGCGCAGTCCGGCTAGGAGGGCTTCGTACTCCGCCGCGTTGTTCGATGCTTTGAAACCGAGCCTCAAGGAATACTCCATCTCGGCTTCGTTTGGGCCCCGGATAATGAGGCCGGCACCGCAGCCTTCCTCGGTAGAAGACCCGTCGACGTAGACGACCCACTCCGGAGCTGAGCTAGGGCCTTCCTAGACGGGATGCCGGGCTGTGAGGGGCGGCGCGGAATCCGGCTTCCTGCTAGGGATGGTGCATTCAACAATGAAATCGGCCAGGGCTTGCGCCTTGATGGCTTGCCTCGGGCGATACCTTATGTCGAATTGAGATAGCTCCCATCTCCATTTCTCTAGACGGCCTGAGGATTCCGGTGATGCCAGGATAGCCCCCAATGGGCGCTCAGTGAGGACGATGATTGTGTGTGCTTGGAAGTAGTGCCGCAGTTTTTGCGAGATTACTACGAGGGCCAGGACAATCTTCTTTATGGCAGGGTATCTCGTCTCCGCGTCCTTGAACACATGGCTCACATAGTACACTGGCTTCTGTG
Organism: Agapanthus africanus; assembly: GCA_030015575.1. Lineage (NCBI taxonomy): Eukaryota > Viridiplantae > Streptophyta > Magnoliopsida > Asparagales > Amaryllidaceae > Agapanthus > Agapanthus africanus. The sequence goes on from CM057338.1 coordinate 984,744,387, forward strand.
CCCCCTCGGCCTCTCGGACGAGCACCGAGCCTGCTTCTTGGTCGGATACTGCCAGGTACAGCGACAACTCGTCCCCTTCCACTGGCCAGGTGAGCAGGGGCGGTGTTGCGAGGTGCCTCTTCAGTTGGTCGAAGGCGGCTTGGCAATCTTCCGACCACTCGAACCTCGGAATTTTCCTCAGCGCTTTGAAGAATGGGAGGCACTTCTCCCCCGACCTGGACATGAAACAGCTCAGAGCGGTGACCCGCCCTGTGAGCCGCATGATCTCGACGTTGGTCTTGGGTGCGGTCATGCTCAGGATGGCGTCGATCTTCTCTGGGTTAGCTTCAATTCCGCGGTGAGTGACCATGAACCCGAGGAATTTCCCTCCGGTGACTCCGAACGCACACTTGGCGGGGTTCAGCTTCATGTTGAATTTGCGAAGCATCCCAAACGCAGGTCCTTGACATGGTCGGCCGACGAGACGGACTTGACGAGCATGTCGTCAACGTAGGCTTCCATGTTCCTTCCGATCTTTAGCTTGAACATGCAGTTGACCAGCCTCTGGTATGTGACCCCGGCATTCTTGAGGCCGAAGGGCATCACTCTGTAGCAGTACACCCCTCGGTCCATTGTGAATGCGATCATATCTTCGTCATCAGGATTCATGCGGATTTGGTTATAGCCAGAGAAAGCGTCCATGAAGCTCAGAAGCTCATGCCCGGCCGAGCTGTCGACGAGCTGGTCTATGCGGGAGAGCGGGAAGTTGTCCTTGGGGCAGGCCTTGTTGAAGTCGGTGAAGTCAACTCACATACGCCACTTCCCACTCGACTTCTTGACTAGGACCACGTTTTCCAGCCACTCCGAGTAGGGAACATTCCTGATGAAGTTGGCGGCGAGGAGCCGGTCAACTTCCTCTTCGATAGCCTTCTGTTTGACTGGGGCGAAGCTTCTTTTCTTCTGCCTGACGGGTCAAGCCGTAGGATCAACTCCGAGCTTGTGGGAGATGATTTTGGGGTTTATCCCAGGCATGTCTGCCGGTGCCCAGGCGAAGACGTCAGAATTGCTTCGGAGGAACTCGATCAGGTCATCCCGCTGAATTCCCGTCAGGAGTGACCCGACGTGGACGGTCTTTCCCGGGTCTCCTTCCGCTAAGGGCACCTCGGTCAGAGGCTCGATCGGTGCTCCACGGACCTCCTTCCGCTCGTCCCGGGTGTCCAAGGACCCTTTAATGTCGCCGCATGCATCGGCGCTATCAGTGTGCTGCTCGGGGTAAGATGCCTCTGTCAGGCCTACCTCCGCAACCCGCTGGCTCCCGTATGCCCGGCCTACCCCACCCTGATCGAGGGGGAATTTTATCGCCACGTGGTATGTTGAGATCTGGGCCTAAGGGAGTTCAGCGTCGTCCTGCCGAGGAGGACGTTGTAGGCCGATGGGACCCTAGCCACAATGAAGTCCACAGGCAGCGTGCGCGTGCGGCCGGGCTCCCCGATCGTGAAATGCAGGGTGACCATCCCTTGTGCCGGGACGGAGTGGTTGGTGAACACCGAGAGGACATGGGAAGTCAGTCTCAAGTCTTCTGGGGCAGCCCCATACGCAAAAAGCAGTCGTGGAAGAGGATGTCCGCCGAGCTGCCCGAATCGATGAGTATTCGGTGGACCTCGTATCGGTGAATTTATGCTACGATCACCAGCGGGTCGCTATGGGGCACAGATATGCCGTGGAGATCCTCGTCGCCAAAGGTGATGGGCTCTCAGCCTCTAGCCCTTTTGCTCGGGCGGCCGTCGGAGCCTATGAGACGGCAGCCAGCAGGGAGACCGACGACCTTAGGCGAGGGTTCGCCCGTGTCTCCGTTGCGAGGGAGGCAACAGCGGGCGTTTGGATTTTTAGGGGAATCAGTTGTCATGTGGGCGGAGATCGGAAGGCCAACTTTGTATTTTGTGGAGTTATTGTTCCCACAGACGGCGCCAACTGATGGAGCTCCTTTTCGGGCCTCCGTCAGATGTTGTCTTCCGTTGATCTCGCGGTGAACTTAGCTGATTATCCTTCATTGCGTGTGGGTCTCAATGGGTTTTTGGAGGAAGGGGTGAGGTGAGGAAGCTTTTGCCGAGTACCTGCAAAGAATTCCCGGGGTAGTTTGGTACCACCAAGGACCCTCCGACGCTCAAGTTAGTGATGAGATCCGAGCAGAGTAACGGCATACGAGTGTAAAAAATGGCATACTTAACCCCTCTGTGATGGGGGTTTATATAGCGGTGGAGCACGCAGCAGCGGGCGAGAGAATCTCGCCGGCGGTTACGCCCCCCCGACGCCACGCCCGCATAGAAAGCGGATCACACGTTAATGGGGATTGATGGCGTGGAACGTGGGATGTTGCTGGCGTAAAATATGCGCATGGCGAGATTCACGGAGTGGCGGTTACGCCTGTGAGCGGTGGAGCTGATCGGAGGGCCGAGGAAGACGGCCTCGGCCGGGAGCTCGGGGACAAGCGAGGAGGCCGAAGGGTCTTGGTTTGGTGGCAGCTCGGGGCAAGCTAAGGGGCCGAGGAGGCCAATTTGCAGGGGCCTCGAGGAGGGCCAGCTCGTGCTTGCAAATCGGGCACGGGGTGGCCTGGTCGGCCCCTGTGGGCCCTTTCTTCTGAGTTCTGGGACACGTCACCTGCCCCGTGTTATGATCTTGGGGATCGCCAATATCGAGAACTATCAATAATCCTGCACTTGGTTAAAAACTATCAATAAACACGAAAACGTAGACCATGATATTTGCTCACACAATTACTATGAAAACAGGCCCCATCTTTCGCCGGCTAATTTTCTAAACTAGGACGAAGGCTTGGATAATGGTAGGTTAAGTGTTCATCATATAAAACTGTATTTCAATGCCGCTCATTTGTTATCTTTTTTAAAATATCGGTACAATTAACCTGTGTCTGCTCAATAAGTACAGGGTATATATATTCGTGACAAAACACTGGAAATACATTCAAAATACACGGATACGACATTTGTGAACCGACACTGCAACCGGAACGGAAAACCGATCGAAATTCAAGAAGATTTTTTGCAGGAAATCAAAAGTGCACAAAACATTTTTATGCAAATGGTCCAACATGTCTACATGTGTGAACACAAGAGTTTTTTCAATGCATACGTCTTGGTGGCCAGAAATGACGTGGTGTGAACATACTTTAGCAAGTGGGCATGCAAATGGGCTTGGAATAATGAGTGATTTTGAAAAGTGTTGATGTGATGGATTTTCAAGACATACTTTTTGTTGGGGTCAAAATTTGCACCCCAGTTGACCAGGTCAAAGTCAAAGTCAAACCCAAGTAAGCGGGCCCAAGCCCAAGCAAGTGGGCCCATGTCCAAGTCAAGCCTCGCGGCCGGCCTCCCCCATGCCGAAATAAAAAATCATGTAATAAATAATTTTGATATAATTTTTTATGCACGAATGTAAGAAAATGGGCATAAATCCAAATTTCTGTAAATCCTGTCACGCCCCGCTTCCCAGTATACGGCGAAGGGGACGCGACTGGTCCGCTACGTATATACTCAGAAGTACATACGCTAAGCGTATCTAAGCAATATAAAAGTGAATACACAAGAGACAAGATATAATAAAAACAACAACTTTTATTAATTAACATTCTTTTGTACAATGCATGAAAAGGAAATACAACTGAATAAAAACGATGTCTAAACAGTGGCATAACAGGAAATGAAAAGTACTGAATGGAAAAGTGTACAATGAAACTAAAGTGCCGGGTCTTCGGCAAACTGCTCCAAGTCTTCGACAGTATGCTCGATCTCCGGCGTGTCCAAAGTACCTGACGACATTCAAAGAAGAAAGAAATAGAATGTCGTCAGCGAACGGGTCGCTCGGTAAGTCCCAAAGATCAGAGGAAGTAGAATAGACAGAATAAGAAGGTATCTTTTAAAATTGTATTATCTTGTAGTAATGTCGTATTAACACTGTTGTTTGTAGCTTGGTATAGAAGAATGCCAGTGTATACGAGAGGAGTCTCTATATGCCAGAGACTAGAGGCACGTATAGTACAAGGAACCGTTTATGCCACGGTACAATAGCAACTGGATTCATGTTAGGTGTATTAAGTCTTACCGTCTCGTGCCACTTTTAACACCTTCCGTACAAATCTACCCCTTAAACCCCGCGATGTCTTGTTTGTATTGTTTGTCTTGTAAATTGTATTGATTGTATAATGGATTGACTGACCGAAACTATGATATCAGTAAACAGATGTAACCGTAGAATCATGTAAGTGGAATAACTGGAAAACCATGTAAAAGGAATATATCCATGGTTCGGTTCAGTCAAGTTGTATAGATTGATAACTGGATCATGGATTCTTGTATTCATGTTGAATTGTAATTTTTTAGATTGTAGATAGTACTTGAATCATATTCAAGTCAGGTTATAATCAGACTCAAACCCGAGTCAGACAATTAGAAATGTAATCGAAGTCTTGATTATTTCTTAAACCTATATTTACTAGAGTCCTTAGGGTAATTTATAAAACTTGAGGGGGTTTTATGTAAAAATAATTTTATATACTTTTCAAAATACTCCCCAAGCATTTACTTTTCGTCTTTAGAGTTGTAATGAGTGTGGATTTTATATTGTGATATTTCTCGTGAGAATATCCTAGTGTAAAATTTATTCTTGTGATTTTTAGAAAAAATGGAATATTTATATCATAACATAATATGTATTTTAATGATAAATATATATATATTTATACAAAAATAATTTTAATATATTTATTATATTCAAAAATCTCATTTTCTTAAGATGTCGTACTTTAAATCTTTCGAGACCGAATGCTCCTTACGGAGGTCTGAATCTCGCACTACTAAGCCCGAGGATGTGCGATAAACTGCACCATCCCGAACGGGTTCCCCAAAATGGGTTGTAGCGGCGCTTTGCCAAGATTGTAAAATACTAAATCCTTTAGAAAACGGTTTTATAAAGTAAATGGTATTTATTTGTAAAAATGTCAATTTTCCGTATTTTAGGTTCTAGGGTCTCCTAAGTCAACTAGACTATTTCTAAATGGTCTAAACGACAAGTTGTGAGATGCCTCAAATTGTCTCTTCACCGCCAATTGTGGTCAGGTAAGTACAAGTAAGGAAAGGAGGGATCCGCTCACGAATCACCGTGAGACGGGCCTTTTAAAATTACCTTTCTCACTTGCCTAGCCTAGACACCACAAAGTCAGGTTTAGATAAACGACCGATGTCCACAACTTATCGTATTTTCCTAATAAATGGTATTTATTTAAAAGTGTATCAATACTAAAACTTTTAGTAATGGTTTTATTAAGTCAAAGGTATTTTAATGAAAATGTTGTTTTCTCGTATTCTAAGTTTTCAATGGTATCGTGTTAGGTTGTATATAAGTGTGTGAGGAGGTAGGTCGTTACCTCGTGATTCACTTAAGGTATAGCAAGATTAATGGGATTAAATGTGGAATCGAAATATTGTGGTATTTAAGTGATTAAAATGCGATAATTTGGAATAGCTGTCATTTCATATGATGAAACTTGTTCAAATTGTTTGATTAGTATTTAATAGTCAACATGAGGAGGTTTAAAAAGGATTGTATTAGTGAGAAGTGGAATTTTATAGAAAACCGAATCAGAAATCGGATTTGTTCCGATTCCGTTGGGTTTTTTAATTTCTTATTTTTAGAATGGGAAAGAGAGATAGAAAAGGGATTTACGGGTTTTGGATTATACAAAGGAGTGAAGGGGAACTAAAGGGATCGCCGATGCGTTGCTTCGTCGCCGGTAGTTCCTAAAACGGTCGCCGGAAGTTCCGCCGGAATTTTGTCAGAGCTTCGCCTCGAGCTTGTTTTCAAGTACACAAGTTCTCTTGGAATTTTGAGAGAGTGGGCTCAGAAATTTAGGATGATAGGGTAGGGGGTAGGGGGTGTATTTATAGGGTAGGCTAGGGTTTGGGTATATGAAGGGTTTTTAATAAAAAAAATGTAAAAAGTGTGAAAAATCATTAAAAATGGTTTAAATAGGGCATAATTTATTCTCTGAAACCGATCCATTTATTTGGAGTGTACAGAGGGGTTAGGAAACTGCAAAGTCACAACTTTTCAGTTGGTGACTCGCCGGAATCGGCAACTCCGGCCGGCGGCGGCGGGCCGAGTTGGCCGATCCGGGCCGAGTTCGATGGTCGGGAGGTGGGGGGTCGTCAGATGGGGCCTCTGGTGTATTTAGGTTTTCAGGTGCAGTTCAAGTTGTGGGAGTTATGGTGTGTGGACTGTTGGGCTTCCAAGGAATTTAAAACAAAATAATATAAAAATAATGTGGGGCAGAGGATTTGAACTCTGATAGCTTGGTTCAGCAGTGCAAGGTATTACCAATGAGCTACAAGCTCCTTCTTGTAATTATTTGTGTGAAATAAATACTTAAAGTGGTAATAGCAACATTAAATACCCCAAGTATACTTCAAATTTAAATCAAATTTATGTATACAAAAAATGGAGTTATTACAGTCTACCCTCCTTACAAAAATTTCGTCCTCGAAATTTACAACTTTTATTTGAGAACTAGTTTACAAAGTGGTGAGGGTATTTTGCACGCATTTCATCTTCCCTTTCCCAAGTGAATTCTCCTGGAGTGTCTTTCCTCCACATTACTCGGACCAAGTTAATTTCCTTGTTCTGAAGTGTCTTCACTTTCCTATCCAGGATCTCCACAGGCTGTTGCTTACAAGACAAGTTGGGCTGTATAGTGAGCTCGGAATGATCAAGAACATGGCTGGGGTCACTCACATACTTTCTGAGTTGGGATATGTGAAACACATTATGCACTCCTTCCAATGAGGGTGGAAGCGCTAAGCGGTATGCCACTTCACCGACTCGTTCGAGTATGTCGAACGGTCCAATATATCTCGGACTTAATTTACCCCGTCTTCCAAATCGGATCACTCCGCGGTTCGGAGATATCTTCATAAATACGTGATCTCCTGGCTGGAACTCCAAGTGTCGTCTCTTTGTATCAGCCCAGTGCTTCTGTCGATCTTGGGCTATGCGCATCCTTTCCCTGATAGTACGAACCACATCAACGGTCGCTACTATCATCTCCGGTCCAAGAAGTTCCCTATATCCGATGTCGTCCCAACTTAATGGTGATCGACACTTCCTTCCATACAATGCTACAAAAGGTGTCATTCCTATGCTTGCTTGGTAGCTGTTGTTGTACGCGAACTCCACAAGATGCAGGTGATCTTCCCATGATCCTTTGAAGTCTAGCATACACGCTCTGAGCATATCCTCCAAGATCTGAATAATTCGTTCTGACTGACCATCTGTTTATGGATGATAAACCGTGCTGAAGTTCAGACTTGTTCCCAAGCTTGCTTGCAGACTCTGCCAAAATTGCGATCGGAACCTGGTGTCACAATCGGAGACAATGCAGACCGGTACTCCATGAAGTCTCACAATTTCCTGTATGAGTTCATGGGTATCAGAGATAGTACATTATGAAGAGTTTAAATCTTAAATAGATTATTACCTCCATGTACTTCTTTGCTAGTGCCTCAGTTCATTGGCCAACTCGAAATGGGATGAAGTAAGCCGACTTTGTGAGTCGATCCACAATGACCCATATGGCATCGTTACCCTTTGTGCTACAAGGAAGAGCAGTCATAAAATCCATCGTGATGTGTTGCCACTTCCACTCTGGGATTGGTAACGGTTGAAGTAGTCCAGCTGTCCTGTGATGTTCAGTCTTTACTTGCTGACACACTAAGCATTTTGCGACGCTTCGGGCTACTTCACGCTTCATTCCACGCCACCAATAATTCTGACGTAGATCTTTGTACATTTTGGTACCTCCAGGATGTACTGAGTAGGGAGAGTTGTGAGCTTCTTTCATTAACTCTTCCTGAACATGACCTTTTGGTACACACAATCTTCTGCCGTATCTCAAAGATCCGTCTTCATGGATGATGAAGTCTGTTCTGAGTCCATTCTCCACTTGTTCTCTGATCCTTTGCAACTTAGCATCACTTGCTTGAGCTGCTTTGATCTGATTGACAATGGTTGATTGAACTTGTAAATTCATCAAACTTGAAGCATTATCTGGCATGACTACTTCAATCTCCATCTGATTCAAGTCTTGTTGATGCTTCCACTGAGCGGTGAAATTCATTGCTAATAGTTGGCGACTAAGAGCAATAGGTACTATATTCACCTTTCCTGGGTGATATTGCAAGTTGATGTCAAAGTCCGCCATGAGTTCTAACCATCTTCTCTGCCGCATATTCAACTCTTTCTGAGTAAACACGTACTTCAGACTTTTATGATTTGTGTAGATGTTCACTCGTTCATCAAGTAGGAATGGCGCCAAATCTTGATAACAAAGATGACGGTTGACAACTCCAGATTATGCGTCGGATAATTGCACTCATGAGTCTTCAGTTGTCTTGAAGCATAAGCCACAACTTTATCGTGCTGATGTAGAACACATCCTAATCTCTTACCGGATGCATCACAATTCACTTCGAATCCTCCAGATCGATCCGGTATTACGAGAATAGGTGCTGATGCCAACCTTGACTTGAATTCTACGAAAGCTTGTTCTCATGCTTCTGACCACACAAATTCTTCATCTTTACGTGTGAGCTTGGTCAGGAGTGTTGCTGTCACGCCCCGCTTCCCAGAGTACGCTAAGATGGGCACGTGACATAGCCAACCATGCTATCTGTGGATAGGAAAAATCCCTCCACAGTCACATTACGGCTGTAGAGATATCAAGAACAGGAAAGTAAACCAACTATCTAGTACATGTCCATAAGCCGGAGTAAAAGAGTCAAGAAATAACAATATGCGGAAGCCAAAAGGTACAATAATGAAACCTGGAAGTAAGACTACATACCGACAGGAACTTTACCGCTCAGTCTAACAGCGGCAATACTCCTGATCAGTCTGCAACAAGGTAGAAGAATCTGGGCCATGCAAAACCCAGACGTCAGCGCGTCATGTCATCAAGTAATAAAATACAAACAGGGTAACAGGCAATGCAAATATAATCATGAATGAAAAGCAGGTGTAACAGTAATGTAAATCAGGGCAGTGAAGGGTAGTGTGCAGTGAGTAAACTAACCTGTTCTATTGGGTTTTCTACTCTAAAGTCTTTGAAATCAATTTGATGAATCATCGATGTAACTCAATAGTATCCCGTACATACCCGGGACCACGGCCACAATATTCTCGGCTGCAGCCGAGACATGCCGCTAGGCACAAAACAGGAATGTGTACACTCGATAGTATCCCGTGCATACCCGGGACCACGGCCACAATATTCTCGGCTGAAACCGAGACATGCCGCTAGGCACAAAACAGGAATGTGTACACTCAGGACAGGTAGTGAACTGTCGAGTTACAAGTCAGGTTTCACCTTTGATTTCCCCATACCCCCAAGTTATATGTGCAAGTCAAGTCAGGTATCCTGAAATCAAGAAATTAATGCCAACACAGGATCAGGTAAACAAGTTTGTCTGGATAGACAACAGGAACGGTCCATGAGGACTACATGTCAGGTTTGTTGGTATTAGACACAAGATCAGGTAACGGATCAGGTCATGGTACATCATGTCAAGTCAAGCAGTATACGGTACCATGTCGGGTCAATCAATGTGTAGGTAGCAATACAGTTCAAGAAGCAAGCGATATCACAGGTGTGCTCACAATCAGTTATATAATCAAGCATGGGTATTAACAACATGAGATAAGCAATGAAGTAAGCAATAGGCAGATTCACTGAATTAGCAGTACAGTTGTCAGTTGGGTCACAGAGATGATTTCAATGTTATGCGAATACGGTATGACAATTATGGCCTTTTAATCATGTTAACAAGTTTGAGCACTTTAGAGGTGCAATGATTTATATAAAGGTTCAATACAGCTATCACAGGTTAAAATGCATACGAGTGTCCGAATAGAACAAAACTATAGAGATAGATGCCATAAGCTATATCAATATTAAAAGTGTGATTAAACAGGTAAAATGTGGTTATTAGGTTCAATTGCAAACTGTAGGTTCCAAGTTTAAGATAAAATGATATATAACCATATTGTACATGAAAAATGAGGAATGATCGTACCAAGATTAAATTTACAGGTTTAGGGTGTCATAATATATATGTAAATATTGTCTAGCATGTAGCAAGGGTTACTTGCCTCGACGGGTCGCGAATCGGGAAAACGGAACGTTAACCGTCGGCGAGGAAAACTCGCGACGGGCGCACGGTTCACGGAATGAACCCAAACGACGAACAGTGAAGCTACACGGGTTGGGGTACCGCGCTGGAACGTCGGGACGCGTTGCCGGCACGGCCGGATTCCGGCGAACCCAAAAACAGTGAAACTACGATTTCAAGAATTGTAATGGAATAAGGAAAAAGAGAAGAGAGGAAGGATGGTAGAGAGAAGGCTTACAGGGGTTGTACGAAGGCCGGGGCACGGAGGTGAAACCGCCGGCGGCGACAGATCCGGTGGCGCAAACACTTGCAGGGTGCGCAGATAGCCGCGAGAGCAGGTTCAGGGTGCACGGGGTTGAATGAAGGAGGAAGGAGGGTGCAGTGGAGATGAAAGGGCAAGGATAATGGCGGGAGGCGACGACGAGGGCAGTCGTCGGTGGTGGGTTTCTTGGGTGGATGTTGTTTGGGGTCGGGAAGGTGGTGAAGTTGATGGTGGTGGTGGTTTGTGGTGTTGGGGATTATAGAGGGAGGTGTGGAAGTGACGAGGTCGGGTGGTGGCGACGGCGAGTCGCCGGTGATGAAGGGTTCCAGGGTTGCTCGGGGTTGCAGGTGCTCGGGTCATGGGTTCTCGGGGATAGGAAGGGAAGAGGAGGAAGCGAAAGAGGTTATGATGAAGGTGATGGGGTGGTGGTGACGAGGTCGTGGGGAGGTCGGCGGCGAGGTGAAGGAGGCGGCGGTAGCTAGGGTTGCATGGGTTAACGTGGGTTGCTGCGTGAAGAAGAAGGATATAAGAGTGGGAGAGAGAGAGATATATATATGGGGAAGAGAGAGAGAAGTATACGGGAGAGAGAGAGGAAAGATAGAGAGGAGAGAGATAGAGAGAGACGGTGAGAGAGAGAGTTAGAGAAAGACGGTGAGGTAAGGGGGCCCACGGGATTAGGGATTTTGATTGGTTGAGGGGGATTAGAGGTTAGGAAAATCTTTTAAAATAAAGATTTATAAATTTTAAGTGAACAGTATTATATTATAAGGTTAAGGAAAATATATGCCGGTTTAAATATATTAAAATTGGGATTTTGGCGCAAAGTAAAACATTTCCAAAACGCGCCCGGGTCGGGTCCAAAAATTTGAAATTGAAATAATAGAATTTTAAGCGGGATCCAAACGTGAAAATGAAGTATTTTATGATCAAAAAGCATACCCCCAAAACGGACACACGTACGTGTACGTAGCCATCCAAACTCGTCCGTTTCACTGAACGGGACGAGAACACGATGCACGGACGCTGCAGCAGGGTTATGGGTGTCAAGTAGGCCAAGATGAATATTTTTAATTTTATTTTAGATGCCATAAATTGTTAAATGCAGAATTGAATTTGACGGGGTAACATTACAATAGGTAACAATCAAGCAAGATAAATGAAATAAAGGTCACACTCCATTCATAAAGTAACAGAAATTAGTAGTATTGGGCTCGGGTGTTACATTATACCTAACTACAAAAAGAATTTCGTCCTCGAAATTCCAAGAACACAAAGATGGATAACTACAAGAAAAGGTGAGGAAACTTCTGCCGGATTTCAATTTCTCGTTCCCAAGTGGACTCTCCATGCGAGCGATTGCCCCAAGAAACAAGCGCAAGAGGGATCACCTTGTTCTTAAGAACCTTTTCCCTTCGATCCACAATTTCAATCGGTCGCTCCTCAAAAGTCAAGTCTTCCCGTACCGTTAGCTCTGAATGATCCAATACATGCGTTTCATCTCGAACATACCTTCGTAGTTGAGATACGTGAAACACATCGTGCACATTCGCCAAGGACTGCGGTAACGCCAAACGATACGCTATCTCACCAACACGCTCCAAGATCTCAAAGAGCCCAACGAATCGAGGACTAGCTTTCCTCGACTTCCAAAATGAATCACCCCTCTAGTCGGTGATATCTTCAAGAATACCAAATCACCCACGACGAACTCTAGAGGTCTTCTTGACGTGTCTGCCCAACTCTTCTGTCGGTCTTGTGCTGCCTTCATATGATTTCTGATAGTGTTAACCTTCTCAACTGTCTGCACAATCAAATCCGGTCCCAATAATCTTCGTTCACCGACATCGTCAAGCAGACAGGTGAACGGCATATACGACCATACAATGCTTCAAATGGAGCCATCTGGATAGTTTCCTGGAAACTGTTGTTGTAAGAAAACTCCACTAAATGTAGACGATCCTCCCAAGACCCCTTGAAGTCCAGCATGCATGCTCTCAACATATCCTCAAGAGTTTGGATCGTTCTCTCCGACTGACCATCAGTTTGAGGATGATAAGCTGTGCTAAACTTCAGTCTAGTCCCCAAACTTTCCTGAAGCTCCGCCAAAAGTGTGATAAGAACCGAGTGTCCCGATCGGACACGATGCACACCGGTACTCCATGCAATCTTACAATCTCTTGCATGTAGCGCTCTGCCAAAGTCTCTGTTGGTTGACCAACCCGGAAAGGAATGAAGTGAGCTGCCTTGGTCAACCGATCAACAATCACCCATACAGCATTGTTGCCTTTTGGACTCTGCAGTAAAGCCGTCACGAAATCCATGGTTATATGATCCCACTTCCACTGAGGAATCGGAAGCGGTTGCAATAAACCAGCAACCCTTTGATGTTCAGCCTTAACTTGCTGACACACCAAGCACTTCGCCACAAAGCGAGCAATCTCCCGTTTCATTCCTTCCCACCAGAAATGCTGTCGAATATCTCGGTACATCTTTGCCTCCTGGCTGTACAGAATAAGCTGAATTGTGTGCCTCCTTCATCAGCTCTTCACGAATATCTCCCTTTGGCACACAAACGGCAACCATATCTCAACGAACCATCTTCATGTATCAGTAAATCTGTTCATAGTCCGGCTTCAACCTGTTCTCGAAACTTTTGCAATCTAGGATCCTGCGATTGCGCTGCTTAAATATTCTCGATCAATGACGATTGTAATTGCAGCTGCATCAACTGTCCCGTAGAATGCGGTAGCACAACCTCCAAATCAAAATCTTCGAAAGTCTTCCATGAGTTCCTTCTGCGTGGTCAACATCTGAATAGATGGTGACCGACTGAGCGCATCCGGTACAACCTTAACCTTCCCCGGATGGTACTTAAGATCGAAATCGTAGTCAGCCGTCAGCTCCAACCATCTACGCGGTCTCATATTAAGCTCCTTCTTGGTGAACACATACTTCAGGATTTTGTGATTAGTGAATATTTCGACCCTTTCGTCCAAAGTAGTGTCTCTAAATCTTCAAAGCGAGAATCACGGCTGCTAGCTCCAAATCATGAGTTGGATAATTCGTCTCATGGGTCTTCAACTGTCTCGATGTGTAGGCTATAACCTTCCCATGCTGCATTAAAACACATCCCAATCCTTTTCCAAATGCGTCGCTGTGAATCACCAATCCTCCGGAACTGTCTGGTATGGTCAAAATAAGAGCGGTTATCAACTTCCGCTTCAACGTCTCAGAACCTAACGCGCATTTATCCGTCCACACGAAAGGTACCTCCTTGCGTGTAAGCTTGGTTAACGGCTCCGCCAGACGAGCAAAGTTCTCCATAAATCTTCTGTAATACCCGGCGAGTCCAAGAAAACTTCTTATCTCCGCAACATTCTTCGGAATCGGCCAATCACGAACTGCTGCAATCTTTTCTGGATCGACAGCAATTCCATCGCCAGACACAACATGCCCCAAAAACTTTACTTCTTCCAGCCAAAACTCGCACTTACTCATCTTCGCAAATAACTTCTCTTGTCTCAACGTTTGCAGTGCGATCTTCAAATGCTCAGCATGCTCTTCAAAACTCTTCGAGTAAACCAGAATGTCGTCAATGAACACCACAATAAACTGGTACAAGAATGGTGAAAAGATTCGGTTCATCAAGTCCATGAATACTGCCGGCGCATTTGTTACTCTGAAGGGCATCACTAAGTATTCTTAATGTCCATACCGAGTTCGAAACGCCGTCTTGCAAATACCTTCTGCTTTCACTCGAACCTGATGATATCCGGATCGCAAATCCAGCTTCGAGAATACCCTCGCGCCACTAAGCTGCTCAAAAGTTCTCCAATGCGAGGGATATGGTACTTGTTCTTAATAGTCACCCGGTTTAATTCTCGATAGACGATGCGCATCCTCCTTGTGCCATCCTTCTTCTTTACTAGAAGAACTGGAGCTCCCCAAGGCGAGTTACTGCTTCGAATCCAATCCTTCTCAAGCAATTCAGCAACCTGTTTCTTGACTTCTTCCAACTCTACTGGTGCCATAGGATAATATGCTTTGGATACTGGCGCTGCACCAGGAATAAGATCAATTGCGAACTTCATATCTCGCTTCGGCGGTAAACCCGATATCTTCAAACACGTCCATAAAATCACGAACAACGGCTGGCTCTTCACTTTTATCAACTTCCATTTCTGCAAGAATATTGTTTGTCGGCCTAGCCCTAAACTCGACTGGCCCGACAGAACTGCTTCCTTACCACAACTGCTGTCTGCTGCAAACTCCCCTTCATCCCAGATAAACTCTGCTGCTCTCGGCTATCGCAAGTACTTGTGAGAAAGTGGTCAAACCCAGGGAGACGATCTGCCTCTGGATGTCCACGTCCAAGCTGCGCATGAACCTTCGTGCCCTGTCTGCATCATTGGCAACTAAAGGTCCAGCGAATCTGCTGAGTCTTTTCCATTCTGCTACATGCACATCTACGGGTGCTCCCTTCTATTTTAGCCTGATGAATTTCTCTTCCATTTCCTCCCGTGCAGTCTGCAGGAAGAACTTCTCCAGGAAACTCTTTGAAAAATCCGCCCACTTGATCGGCTTGGGCAAGCGGTTCTCTTCCACAAGCCACCATTCTCGGGCGTCGTCCACTAACTGAATGCGTACCACATCAACTCTTTTCTCATCTGGAATCTGTGCCGCAACAAGCAAGTCCTCTGTATCAACTAGCCACTGCTCCGCTGGCAACGGCTCCTCCAAACTAGTAAATGTAGACGGACCCAAACGCCTGAAATCTACTACGGTCCCTACTCGGTCAACTGGCTTAGCTCCAACATTGTTCACAGACTGCTGAATGATCTGAAAACCTTCCTGAAACGAGTCCGCTTGCTGCTGGATCAGCTCGGTCTATTTCTTTTGATTCTCCAGCATTCCCCTTGTTACTCCAAGCATGGCGGCTTCGTCCACACGCCTTGGTACATCTTCAAATTCTTACCGGCCATATCAAAACACCCAACATTAGCATGATGATAGATTCAGAATATAGATCAAGGCTAGAACTTCAAGATACTTAAATAGAGTGTCGCATTGTAACTATGCCGCGGTATCATAGCCACAATTATATAACTCCACCCAAGTCGCCTAAGTCCTAGAGATAACAAGAAATCAGGTTTCGAGTTGATATGCAAAGGAAGTTTGCACATCGTAAAAGATATAATCAGGAAGAATGTGATTCAAGAATGGTAAAACGGCAAGGTGGCAGGACATGTTTCCTAAACACAGGTATTCTGATTCGTGTAGTGGGTACAATACTCAACTACAAAAGAATCAACCCGACTATCCTATGGCTCTGATACCAAAAGAACCATGTCACGCCCCGCTTCCCAGAGTACGCTAAGATGGGCACGTGACATAGCCAACCATGCTACCTGTGGATAGGAAAAATCCCTCCACAGTCACATTACGGCTGTAGAGATATCAAGAACAGGAAAGTAAACCAACTATCTAGTACATGTCCATAAGCCGGAGTAAAAGAGTCAAGAAATAACAATATGCGGAAGCCAAAAGGTACAATAATGAAACCTGGAAGTAAGACTACATACCGACAGGAACTTCACCGCTCAGTCTAACAGCGACAATACTCCTGATCAGTCTGCAACAAGGTAGAAGAATCTGGGCCATGCAAAACCCAGACGTCAGCGCGTCATGTCATCAAGTAATAAAATACAAACAGGGTAACAGGCAATGCAAATATAATCATGAATGAAAAGCAGGTGTAACAGTAATGTAAATCAGGGCAGTGAAGGGTAGTGTGCAGTGAGTAAACTAACCTGTTCTATTGGGTTTTCTACTCTAAAGTCTTTGAAATCAATTTGATGAATCATCGATGTAACTCAATAGTATCCCGTACATACCCGGGACCACGGCCACAATATTCTCGGCTGCAGCCGAGACATGCCGCTAGGCACAAAACAGGAATGTGTACACTCGATAGTATCCCGTGCATACCCGGGACCACGGCCACAATATTCTCGGCTGAAACCGAGACATGCCGCTAAGCACAAAACAGGAATGTGTACACTCAGGACAGGTAGTGAACTGTCGAGTTACAAGTCAAGTTTCACCTTTGATTTCCCCATACCCCCAAGTTATATGTGCAAGTCAAGTCAGGTATCCCGAAATCAAGAAACTAATGCCAACACAGGATCAGATAAACATGTTTGTCTGGATAGACAACAGGAACGGCCCATGAGGATTACATGTCAGGTTTGTTGGCATTAGACACAAGATCAGGTAACAGATCAGGTCATGGTACATCATGTCAAGTCAAGCAGTGTACGGTACCATGTCGGGTCAATCAATGTGTAGGTAGGAAAACAGTTCAAGAAGCAAGCGATATCACAGGTGTGCTCACAATCAGTTATATAATCAAGCATGGGTATTAACAACATGAGATAAGCAATGAAGTAAGCAATAGGCAGATTCACTGAATTAGCAGTACAGTTGTCAGTTGTGTCACAGAGATGATTTCAATGTTATGCGAATGCAGTGTGAAAATTATGGCTTTTTAATCATGTTAACAAGTTTGAGCACTTTAGAGGTGCAACGATTTATATAAAGGTTCAATAGAGCTATCACAGGTTAAAATGCATACGAGTGTCTGAATAGAACAAAACTATAGAGATAGATGCCATAAGCTATGTCAATATTAAAAGTGTGATTAAACAGGTAAAATGTGGTTATTAGGTTCAATTGCAAACTGTAGGTTCCAAATTTAAGATAAAATGATATATAACCATATTGTACATGAAAAATGAGGAATGATCGTACCAAGGTTAAATTTACAGGTTTAGGGTGTCATAATATATATGTAAATATTGTATAGCATGTAGCAAGGGTTACTTGCCTCGACGGGTCACGAATCGGGAAAACGGAACGTTAACCGTCGGCGGGGAAAACTCGCGACGGGCGCACGGTTCACAGAATGAACCCAAATGACGAACAGTGAAGCTACACGGGTCGGGGTACCATGCTGGAACGTCGGGACGCGTCGCCGGCATGGCCGGATTCCGGCGAACCCAAAATCAGTGAAACTACGATTTCAAGAATTGTAATGGAATAAGGAAAAAGAGAAGAGAGGAAGGATGGTGGAGAGAAGGCTTACAGGGGTTGTACGAAGGCCGGGGCACGGAGGCGAAACCGCCGGCGGCGACAGATCCGGTGGCGCAAACACTTGCAGGGTGCGCAGATGGCCGCGGGAGCAGGTGCAGGGTGCACGGGGTTGAATGAAGGAGGAAGGAGGGTGCAGTGGAGATGAAAGAGCGAGGAGGTGAGGATGATGGCGGGAGGCGACGACGAGGGCAGTCGTCGGCGGTGGGTTTCTTGGGTGGCTGTTGTTTAGGGTCGGGAAGGTGGTGAGGTTGATGGTGGTGGTGGTTTGTGGTGTTGGGGATTGGAGAGGGAGGTGAGGAAGTGACGATGTCGGGTGGTGGCGACGGCGAGTCGCCGGTGATGAAGGGTTCCAGGGTTGCTCGGGGTTGCAGGTGCTCGGGTCGTGGGTTCTCGGGGATAGGAAGGGAAGAGGAGGAAGCGGAGGAGGTTATGATGAAGGTGATGGGGTGGTGGTGACGAGGTCGTGGGGAGGTCGGCGGCGAGGTGAAGGAGGCGGCGGTAGCTAGGGTTGCATGGGTTAACGTGGGTTGCTGCGTGAAGAAGAAGAATATAAGAGTGGGAGAGAGATATATATATATATGGGGAAGAGAGAGAGAAGTATACGGGAGAGAGAGAGGAGAGATAGAGAGGAGAGAGATAGAGAGAGACGGTGAGAGAGAGAGTTAGAGAGAGACGGTGAGGTAAGGGGGCCCACCGGATTAGGGATTTTGATTGGTTGAGGGGGATTAGAGGTTAGGAAAATCTTTTAAAATAAAGATTTATAAATTTTAAGTGAACAGTATTATATTATAAGGTTAAGGAAAATATATGCCGGTTTAAATATATTAAAATTGGGATTTTGGCGCAAAGTAAAACATTTCCAAAACGCGCCCGGGTCGGGTCCAAAAATTTGAAATTGAAATAATAGAATTTTAAGCGGGATCCAAACGTGAAAATGAAGAATTTTATGATCAAAAAGCATACCCCCAAAACGGACACACGTACGTGTACGTAGCCATCCAAACTCGCCCGTTTCACTGAACAGGACGAGAATACGATGCACGGACGCTACAGCAGGGTTAGGGGTGTCAAGTAGGCCAAGATGAATATTTTTAATTTTATTTTAGATGCCATAAATTGTTATATGCAGAATTGAATTTGACGGGGTAACATTACAATATGTAACAATCAAGCAAGATAAATGAAATAAAGGTCACACTCCATTCATAAAGTAACAGAAATTAGTTGCATTGGGCTCGGGTGTTATAGTTGCTATCTTCGAAAATCCTTCAATGAACTTTCTGTAATATCCAGCTAAACCCAAGAAACTTCGAATGTCCTTCACTGACTTTGGTGTAGACCATTCGCTGACTGCTGAAACTTTTGCTGGATCCACAGAAATTCCTTCTCCTGATACGATATTGTAAGTCCATGCTACCTCTCCCGGTAATTATGGGCTTGCAGAAATGATGAAAAACGATTTTTCTAGAGGTGGTAACATGGACTCAAAATACGGATCTTTGTTAAACAACTACCGAACAACTTAACTAGGAGTTTTACCTACTCGGTTAAGGGGTTATACCTTTCTTGAACTCCTTCGTCTTCAACTCTTTGCGGTGTCCGGATCGCCCTCACCTCGTCGTCTCCTCGCGCCGAAGATGGATCCACCCGAAAGTTTCTACCTTTTGGCTTCTCTTCAAACTTGAAGAAACTAGAACACTTGGTTTGCTAAACCTTGTGAACTAGGATGAGTAGAGGAGTGTGTTGGGTTTTATCTCAATGGTTCTTGCTTCTCAACACATGAGACAAGTGAACCATGAACTAGAGAGAGAGCAAGAGGAAGAGAGAGAGCTCAACCAAGAGAGAGAAAGGAAAATGAGAGAATGAGCAAGACTTTTCTCAACCTCTCTCTCATAATCCAAAAAAGAATAATAATAATAATAATAATTGAGTATTATGTGATGGTTCATATCATATCAAGTGGCATTATCATTTCATGCACTCATTTTGCAAAGCACAACAAGCAAGCAAAAGTCTTTGCATGAAATGACAACCATTGTAATGATGATGGTCAACTAGTCCAACCTAGTCAACCGGTCAACCAAGTCAACAAGTCAACAAAGTCAACCTTCATCCCAAACATGACACAATAATACTTAATTAATATTATCATTAATCATATTTCTTATTCTCATTAGGGTTTAGCAAAAGTCAATAATCAACAGTCAAGAACCCTAATGAGAATCCTCTGTCTCTGTCTCTCTGTCAATCGTGCATACACACCCGCATCCGCGTTCCGGGGAACACGAATGCAAACGAGATAAAATCAATCCCAAAATGTATACTAGGATCTGGCTTAAACCAAAGCCCGCTAGTAATAACTACCCGGTCACTAAACGTGCACAAGTGCGCGGATGTGACCGAACCCTGTCGCAAAACCATGCGACCTGTCGCAAAACCATGCGACCTCTACTCTTTTGCCTAAAGGCGTATAGCTCTCTGTGTGGGACTCTAAAGACTCGACACTACGCTGGCAGTGGGTTTAACCACAGACCGCAAGCGGGACTAGCTGTGCGTAACAGCCCCCAGGTAGATGCCGATAAGAAGACGGACGAGGTGAAACCCATCTGAACTCCTACTGATCCTGAATGTGACAATCTCCGTACAGTCCGGTCTGTTCGTCTGATACATCGCATGGAGGGCCTAGGGGGTGGTGAACGTCAGTCCCCTAATAGCGGTACAAGTCGTGTCGGAGTGTAGCCCAGAACACCCTGAGATAACACTGGAAACCTACCAGTATATCTCGCTTGCCCTGGCCAGGGACTACTCGTGTAATGGCTCTCCTAGACACAGCGCGATGTCAACCCCCAATACCGGGAGAGACGAATCCTGTCTAACCGTCACTGCCTCCAAGTGCTTCGGGACTGCACCCAACCACTACCTGTTTGCACGAATCCTTTGAGCCGTGGTAGGGTAGTAATCAAAGTACAGTGGGAACACACTCGAGGCGAAGTGACAGTTTCAAGCCAGCGGACTAAGCTGTACCCATGTCACCTGAGAACTAATAACTGACGATAGGTATAATACCAACCAACAGTTCCCGACGAGTCCTGTCCAGTGTACTTGTCACGCCACGCTTCCCAGAGTACGCTAGATTGGGCACGTGACATAGCCAACCATGCTACCTGTGGGTAGGAAGTATCCATCCACAGTCACATTACGGCTGTAGAGATATCAAGAACAAGATAAAACTATCTAAAACAAGTCCATAATCCAGAATAACAAGAGTCAATAATAAATAAATGCGGAAGCAAATAATCCAATACAAATAACTGAAAGGTATGTCCCATAATGCGGGCTCACATCAGAAAATAAATACAGGAAATAAAACTAACCACTACTGGACTCACAACTCAGCCTGCTGGCTGAAGTACTGCTGCTCGGACTGCGGCAGTGGTATAGAATCTGGGCCATGCAAAACCCAGACGTCAGCGCGTCATGTCAACCAATAATATAATATGAAAAATGTAACAGGCAATGCAAAATAAGCATGAATAAGCAATAATGTGAAACAAGCAGTACAGGGTAGTGTGCAGTGGGTAACTAAACTGTTCTATCAGGTTTTCTAGTCTAAAGTCTTTGAAATCAATTGATGAATCGTCGATGTAACTCAATAGTATCCCGTACATACCCAGGACCACGGCCACAATATTCTCGGCTGCAGCCGAGACATGCCGCTAGGCATAAAACAGGAATGTGTACACTCGATAGTATCCCGTACATACCCGGGACCACGACCACAATATTCTCGGCTAAAACCGAGACATGCCGCTAGGCACAAACAGGAATGTGTACACTCAATACAGGTAGTGAACTGTCAAGTTACAAATCAGATTTCACTTTTGATTTCCCCATACCCCCAAGTTATATGTGTCGAGTCAGGTATTCAGTAATCTAGAACTAATGCCAACACAGGATCAGGTAAAAGCAGGTTTGTCTGGATAGACAACAGGAACGTTCCATGAGGACTACATGTCAGGTTTGTTGGCACTAGGCACGAGATCAGGTAACAGGTCAGGTTATGGTACATCAGGTCAAGTCAATAGTAAACGGTACCATGTCAGGTGTATCATATAAATACCATGTGTGACAGTGTCAAGTCAAGATGTAACAATATCGTGGGTGTGCTCACAAATAGATATATAATCAAACAGGGTATTTAACAACATGGAATGAGCAATGAGCTAAATAATAAGCATGTTTCATTCAATCTCAAGAGTGCTGTAATACAGTGCAGCCGTTTTATTATATTAACAGGTTTGAGCACCCTTAGCGGTGCAATAGTTTAGATATTGATGCAGTACAGTTATATCAAGCCTTGAATATGAATGTCCGAATGTAATAGAACTACATGGGTAAGTGCTACCATCTATTAAACAGTAAAATGTGATTAACAAGTAAACTTGGTTATTAGGTTTAAACTAGCAAACTGTAGATTTTACGTTAACTGTAAAATGATATAATGTCATATTGCAACCAAATGAGAAACGACTATACCAAGTTAAGTTTTACAGGTTTAATGTGTCAAACATATATAAATATATCATATAGCATGTAGCAAGGGGTACTTGTCTCGACGGGTCGCGAACCGGGAAAAACGGAACGTAACGTCGGCGGGGAAACACGCGACGAACTCACGGTTCACGGATTGAACCCAAACAACGAACCAAGGGACCTCACGGGTCAGAGAACTCCGCTGGATCGTCGGGACACGTCGCCGGCACGGCCAGATTCCGGCGAGCACAAAAACAGTAAATAGGGTTTCAAACGGGTATAGATCTTGGAAAGAAGGAAATGACCAGAGAATAAGATGATGGGGGAATACTCACTGGTCCAGAGGGCACTAGCGACGACGGCGAGATCGACGGCGGCGAGGACGGCGTCTCCGGCGATCTGCAGAAACTCCCAGCCAACTGTTTTCAGTTCTGAAAAAGAAGAGAGGAAAGGAAAGGTGGAGGGGCACTTACATGGTGTTTAGAGGTGGTTGGGGTTCGTCGGCGATGGCCAGGGGCGGCGCAGGTGGTCGCCGGCGACATTTCAGGCAGCACAGAGCAGTCGCGGGGGTAGCCGGGGTCGCTGTTCTGGTCAGGGGGTGCACCGGGAGAAGGAGAATGATGGTGAGGGACACCACGGCGAGGTGTTGGTCGGCGGCGCGGATGGTGATGACGAGGGCCGCCGGCGAGCAGGCGACTGCAGGGACTTCTGTAGGTGGCCGCAGCAGTCGTGCAGGGTGCGCGGGGGAGGAAACAAGGGTCGGTTGAGGCGAGGAGGCGGAGGCGAGGGTGACGATGACGTTGGCGCCGGCGTCGGGGCTGCGGCGGCGATGGTGAAGGCGGCTAGGGTTCAGCCAAGGGTTCTCGCGATGGGTTGCGTTCTGGAAAAAATTTAGGGAGGGAGAAATATATAGGGAAGAGAGAGAGAGTTAGAGAGAGAGAGATAGGGAAAGATAGAGAGAGAGATAGAAGGAGAAATTGGATGAGGGCCCACGGGGGTTTAAATCCCTCATGATTGGCTGAGAAATTATTTGTGCAAAGATTTAAACTGTGAAAGATTCATTCTGTTAAGGATAATTGAGTTATTAAAGTTAACGAAAATATATATAAGGTTTTAAATATTAT
Source organism: Agapanthus africanus (assembly GCA_030015575.1). Lineage (NCBI taxonomy): Eukaryota > Viridiplantae > Streptophyta > Magnoliopsida > Asparagales > Amaryllidaceae > Agapanthus > Agapanthus africanus. The sequence continues at coordinate 984,767,672 of CM057338.1, forward strand.
ATTAATTTGGGATTTTGGCGCTAAAAAAACATTTCCAAATCGCGCCCGGATTGGGTCCAAAAATTCGAAATTTAAATAATAGGATTTTAAGCAGGTTCCAAATTTTAAAATGAGGTGTTTTATGATTAAAAAGCATACCCCCAAGTCGGACACCTGTACGCGCGCGTAGCCGTCCAAACTCGCCCGTTTCACCGAACGGGGCGAGAACACGATGCACGGACGCTACCACAAAGCTAGGGGTGTCGAGTAGGCCAAGATAGATATTTTTAATTTCACTTTAGATGCTAAAATTTATTATATGCAGAAATGGCTTTTCCAGATAAAATTTTACAGTAAGTGACAAACAGGCAAGCTAAATGAAATGAGTACTATTTAATGCTTAACCAGTAACAGAAAATAGTAGTATTTGGCTCGGGTGTTACATTATACCCAACTACAAAAGAATTTCGTCCTCGAAATTCCAAGAATACAAGATAGAAAACTACAGAAAAAGGTGAGGAAACTTCTGCTGGATCTCATCTTCTCGTTCCCAGGTAGACTCTCAATGCGATCGATTACCCCAAGAAACAAGCACAAGGGGGATAACCTTGTTCTTAACAACCTTTTCCCTTCGATCCACGATTTCAACCGGCCGCTCCTCAAAAGTCAAATCTTCCCGTACTGTTAACTCCGAATGATCCAAGACGTGTGTTTCATCTCGAACATACCTTCGTAGTTGAGATACGTGAAACACATCGTGCATACCTGCCAAGGACTGCGGTAACGTCAACTGGTACGCTACCTCTCCAACACGCTCCAATACCTCAAAGGGTCCAACAAATCGAGGACTAAGCTTTCCTCGACTCCCAAAGCGAATCACCCCTCTAGTCGGTGATATCTTCAAGAATACCAAATCACCCACGGCGAACTCTAGAGGTCTTCTTGACGTAGCCCAACTCTTCTGTCGGTCTTGAACTGCCTTCATATGCTTTCTGATAGTGTTAACCTTCTCAACTGTCTGCACCACCAAATCTGGTCCTAACAATCTTCGTTCACCGACATCATCCCAACAAACAGGTGAACGGCACTTACGACCATACAAAGCTTCAAACGGAGCCATCTGGATAGTTGCCTGAAAACTGTTGTTGTAAGAAAACTCCACCAGATGTAGATGATCCTCCCACGAACCCTTGAAGTCCAACATGCATGCTCTCAACACATCTTCAAGAGTTTGGATTGTTCTCTCCGACTGACCATCAGTTTGAGGATGATAAGTTGTGCTAAACTTCAATCGAGTCCCCAAACTTTCCTGTAAACTCCTCCAGAAGTGTGATAAGAACCGAGTGTCCCGATCGGACACGATAGTCACCGGTACTCCATGCAATCTTACAATCTCCTGCATGTACCGCTCTTCTAAAGTCTCCGTTGATTGACTAACCCGGAAAGGAATAAAGTGAGCAGCCTTGGTCAACCGATCAATAATCACCCATACTGCATTGTTGCCCTTTGGACTCCGCGGTAAGGCCGTCACGAAATCCATGGTTATATGTTCCCACTTCCACTGAGGAATCGGAAGTGGTTGCAATAAACCCGCAACCCTTTGATGTTCAGCCTTAACTTGCTGACACACCAAACGCTTAGCCACAAAGCGAGCAATCTCCTGTTTCATGCCTTCCCACCAGAAATGCTGTCGAATATCACGGTACATCTTTGTGCCTCCTGGATGTACAGAATAAGCCGAACTGTGTGCCTCCTTCATAAGCTCTTCACGAACATCTCCCTTTGGCACACATAAACGGCTACCATACCTCAACGAGCCATCTTCGTGGATCAGTAAATCTGTTCGTAGTCCAGCTTCAGCCTGCTCTCGAAACTTTTGCAGTCTAGGATCCTGCGATTGTGCTGCTTTAATTTTCTCAATTAAAGACGACTGTACTTGCAACTGCAACAACTGTCCCGTAGAACGCGGTAGCACAACCTCCAAGTCAAATCTTCGAAAATCTGCGACGATCTCCTTCTGCGTAGTTAACACCTGAAGTGCTGGTAACCGACTAAGCGCATCCGGCACGACGTTAACCTTCCCCGGATGGTACTTAAGATCAAGATCGTAGTCAGCCATCAGCTCCAACCATCTACGCTGCCTCATATTAAGCTCCTTCTATGTGAACACATACTTCAAGCTCTTATGATCTGTAAAAACTTCGACTCTCTCGCCCAAAAAGTAGTGTCTCCAAATCTTCAAAGCGAAAATCACAGCCGCAAGCTCCAAGTCATGAGTCGGATAATTCTTCTCATGGGTCTTCAATTGTCTCGATGCGTATGCTACAACCTTCCCATGCTGCATCAATACACATCCCAATCCTTTCCCAGATGCGTCGCTGTGAATCACCAATCCTCCGGAATTGTCTGGCACGGTCAGAATTGGGGCGGTTATCAACTTCTACTTCAACGTCTCAAAAGCTAACGCACACTTATCCGTCCATATAAAAGGTATCTCCTTGCGCGTAAGCTTGGTCAACGGCTCTGCCAGACGAGCAAAGTTCTCCACAAATCTCCTGTAGTATCCGGCTAATCCAAGGAAACTTCTTATCTCAGCAACATTCTTTGGAATAGGCCAATCTCGAACTTCTGCAATCTTTTCTGGATCGAGGGCAATGCCATTGCCAGACACAACATGCCCCAAAAACTTCACTTCCTCCAGCCAAAACTCGCACTTACTCATCTTCGCATACAGTTTCTCCTGTCTCAACGTCTGCAGTGCGATCTTTAAATGCTCTGCATGCTCCTCAAAACTCTTCGAGTAAACCAGAATATCGTCAATGAACACCACAATAAACTGGTCCAAGAACGGTGAAAAGATTCGGTTCATCAAGTCCATGAATACTGCCGGCGCATTCGTTACTCCGAAGGGCATCACTAAGTACTCGTAATGTCCATACCGAGTTCGAAACGCCGTCTTGCAAATATCTTCAGCTTTCACTCGAACCTGATGATATCCGGATCGCAAATCCAGCTTCGAGAATACCCTCGCGCCACTAAGCTGCTCAAAAAGTTCTCCAATGCGAGGGATCGGGCACTTGTTCTTAATAGTCACCCGGTTTAGTTCTCGATAGTCGATGCACATTCTTCTTGTGCCATCCTTCTTCTTTACTAGAAGAACTGGAGCTCCCCAAGGCGAGTTGCTGCTTCGAATCCAACCCTTCTCAAGCAATTCAGCAACTTGTTTCTTAACTTCTTCCAATTCTACTGGCGCCATTGGATAATACGCTTTAGATACTGGCACTGCACCAGGAATAAGGTCAATTGCGAACTCCACGTCTCGCTTTGGCGGTAAACCCGATATATCTTCAAATACGTCCATAAAATCGCGAACAACCGCCGGCTCTTCACCACTATCAACTTCCATTGCTGCAAGAACATTGTTTGTCAGCCTAGCCCTAAACTCGACTGGCCCGACAGAAATGGTTCCTCCAGTGAAGGTAAACTCAGGATGTCGGGGAATCTGCCGGAAAATTACTTTCTTTGCCCTACAGTCAATGTGGGCGTGGAAAGTGCCAAGAAAATCCATTCCCAAGACAACTTCATAGCTGCCCGTATCTATTACCAAGAAATCTGCAAAGAGTTCCCGTCCGCACACAACAACTGTACAATCTCTACACTCCCTACTAGATATGATTTTCCCATTCCCATTGTGTATGTCCCAGAAACTAGACAGGGTCGTGTAGGTAATCGAGTGTGTAGTTATAAATTTGGATGACATAAAACAGTGGGATGCACCAGAATCAAATAATGCTAATGCGAGAAAACCATGAATGAGTAATGTACCTGAAACCACTTCTCCTGATGCCTTGGCTTCCTCAGCTGTCAAGGGAAAAGCTCGAGCCTGATTAGGTCCTTGAGTCAGCTGTTTCTGCCCTTGGAACGGTATTTGCGGAGGCTTCAGAAAATCATCCCTTGTACGAAGCTTCGACGGACAAGCACTAACGGCGTGATCTGCCGCTCCACAACTAAAACAGAGTCCCAGCCTCTTACGACAATCCTTTCGCACATGTCCGGGTACATGGCAGTAGTCACAAATCACGCTCCTTTTCAGATCACCCACAATTGTTTTCTTCATTGGTGCTACGCTGCGTCTGTTCATCGGAATACTTCTACGTATAGACGTTTGGTTCAGTGCAGACGCCGGTTTCAGCTCGGTCTGTCTCTTTAGATTCTCCAGCAATCCCCTTATCACTCTACGCATGACGGCTTTGTCCGCACGTCTTTGGTACATCTTCAAATTCTTACCGGCCATATTCCTGGAATCAAAATACCCAACATTAGCATGATGATAGATTCTGAATATAGATCAAGGCTAGAACTCCAAGATACTTAAATAGAGTACCGCATTGTAACTATGCCGCGGTATCATAGCCACAATTACTTAACTCCACCAAAGTCGCCTAAGTCTTAGAGATAACAAGAAATCAAGTTTTTCGAGTCGACATGCAAAGTAAGTTTGCACGTCGTAAAGATATAATCAGGAAGAATGTGATTCAAGAATGGTGAACGGCAAAGTGGCAAGACATGTTTCCTAAACACGGGCATTCTGATTCGTGTATTGGGTACAATACCCAACTACAAAAGAATCAACCCAACTAATTTATGTCTCTGATACCAAAAGAACCATGTCATGCCCCGCTTCCCAGAGTACGCTAGATTGGGCACGTGACATAGCCAACCATGCTACCTGTGGGTAGAAAGTATCCATCCACAGTCACATTACGGCTGTAGAGATATCAAGAACAAGATAAAACTATCTAAAACATGTCCATAATCCAGAATAACAAGAGTCAATAATAAATAAATGCGGAAGCAAATGATCCAATACAAATAACTGAAAGGTATGTCCCATAATGCGGGCTCACATCAGAAAATAAATGCAGGAAATAAAACTAACCACTACTGGACTCACAACTCAGCCTGCTGGCTGAAGTACTCCTGCTCGGACTACGACAGTAGTATTGAATCTGGGCCATGCAAAACCCAGACGTCAGCGCGTCATGCCAACCAGTAATATAATATGAAAAATGTAACAGGCAATGCAAAATAAGCATGAATAAGCAATAATGTGAAACAAGCAGTACATGGTAGTGTGCAGTGGGTAACTAAACTGTTCTATCAGGTTTTCTAGTCTAAAGTCTTTGAAATCAATTGATGAATCGTCGATGTAACTCAATAGTATCCCGTACATACCCGGGACCACGGCCACAATATTCTCGGCTGCAGCCGAGACATGCCGCTAGGCACAAAACAGGAATGTGTACACTCGATAGTATCCCGTACATACCCGGGACCACGGCCACAATATTCTCGGCTAAAACCGAGACATGCCGCTAGGCACAAACAGGAATGTGTACACTCAATACAGGTAATGAACTGTCAAGTTACAAGTCGGATTTCACCTTTGATTTCTCCATACCCCCAAATTATATGTGTCGAGTCAGGTATTCAGTAATCTAGAACTAATGCCAACACAGGATCAGGTAAAAGCAGGTTTGTCTGGATAGACAACAGGAACGGTCCATGAGGACTACATGTCAGGTTTGTTGGCACTAGGCACGAGATCAGGTAACAGGTCAGGTCATGGTACATCAGGTCAAGTCAATAGTAAACGGTACCATGTCAAGTGTATCATATAAATACCATGTGTGACAGTGTCAAGTCAAGATGTAACAATATCGTGGGTGTGCTCACAAACAGATATATAATCGAACAGGGTATTTAACAACATGGAATGAGCAATGAGCTAAATAATAAGCATGTTTCATTCAATCTCAAGAGTGCAGTAATACAGTGCAGCCGTTTTATTATATTAACAGGTTTGAGCACCCTTAGCGGTGCAATAGTTTAGATATTGATGCAGTACAGTTATATCAAGCCTTGAATACGAATGTCCGAATGTAATAGAACTACATGGGTAAGTGCTACCATCTATTAAACAGTAAAATGTGATTAACAAGTAAACTTGGTTATTAGGTTTAAACTAGCAAACTGTAGATTTTACGTTAACTGTAAAATGATATAATGTCATATTGCAACCAAATGAGAAACGACTATACCAAGTTAAGTTTTACAGGTTTAATGTGTCAAATATATATAAATATATCGTATAGCATGTAGCAAGGGGTACTTGCCTCGACGGGTCGCGAACCGGGAAAAACGGAACGTAACGTCGGCGGGGAAACACGCGACGAACGCACGGTTCATGGATTGAACCTAAACAACGAACCAAGGGACCTCACGGGTCAGAGCACTCCGCTGGATCGTCGGGACACGTCGCCGGCACGGCCGGATTCCGGCGAGCACAAAAACAGTAAATAGGGTTTCAAACGGGTATAGATCTTGGAAAGAAGAAAATGACCAGAGAACAAGATGATGGGGGAATACTCACTGGTCCAGAGGGCACTAGCGACGACGGCGAGATCGACGGCGGCGAGGACGGCGTCTCCAGCGATCTGCAGAAACTCCCAGCCAACTGTTTTCAGTTCTGAAAAAGAAGAGAGGAAAGGAAAGGTGGAGGGGCACTTACATGGTGTTTAGAGGTGGTTGGGGTTCGTCGGCGACGGCCAGGGACAGCGCAGGTGGTCGCCGGCGACGTTTCAGGCAGCACAGAGAAGTCGCGGGGGTAGCCGGGGTCGCTGTTCTGGTCAGGGGTGCACCGGGAGAAGGAGAATGATGGTGAGGGACACCACGGCAAGGTGTTGGTCGGCGGCGCGGATGGTGACGACGAGGGCCGCCGGCGAGCAGGCGACTGCAGGGACTTCTGCAGGTGGCCGCAGCAGTCGTGCAAGGTGCGCGGGGGAGGAAACAAGGGTCGGTTGAGGCGAGGAGGCGGAGGCGAGGGTGACGGTGACGTTGGCGCTGGCGTCGGGGCTGCGGCGGCGACGGTGAAGGCGGCTAGGCTTCAGCCAAGGGTTCTCGCGATGGGTTGCGTTCTGGAAAAAATTTAGGGAGGGAGAAATATATAGGGAAGAGAGAGAGAGTTAGAGAGAGAGAGATAGGGAAAGATAGAGAGAGAGATAGAAGGAGAATTGGATGAGGGCCCACGGGGGTTTAAATCCCTCGTGATTAGCTGAGGAATTATTTGTGCAAAGATTTAAACTGTGAAAGATTCATTCTGTTAAGGATAATTGAGTTATTAAAGTTAACGAAAATATATATAAGGTTTTAAATATTATATTAATTTGGGATTTTGGCGTTAAAAAAAACATTTCCAAATCGCGCCCGGATTGGGTCCAAAAATTCGAAATTTAAATAATAGGATTTTAAGCGGGTTCCAAATTTTAAAATGAGGTGTTTTATGATTAAAAAGCATACCCCCAAGTCGGACACCTGTACGCGCGCGTAGCCGTCCAAACTCGCCCGTTTCACCGAACGGGGCGAGAACACGATGCACGGACGCTACCACAAGGCTAGGGGTGTCGAGTAGGCCAAGATAGATATTTTTAATTTCACTTTAGATGCTAAAATTTATTATATGCAGAAATGGCTTTTCCAGATAAAATTTTACAGTAAGTGACAAACAGGCAAGCTAAATAAAATGAGTACTATTTAATGCTTAACCAGTAACAGAAAATAGTAGTATTGGGCTCGGGTGTTACAGTACTCGTAACCTAACAAGCACCCGCATACTATCTCAAGTACGACGTACTGACGGCTGTGGGACAGACCGTCTCCCGTGCTGGGATAAGAAGCACATACGCTAGTCTACTCCGGAGTATCGATGCCCTGTCTCGATAATCCTATGACTAAGGACCTGTATAAGGATGTGCTTGTGGATTACCCAGCCCCCACGAGTGTGACTGCCATCACAACGCTGGTAATCAAGCAAAGATCCTAAGGGCTCTACTAATATGTATAAGCAATATGCTAAAAGAAACACATGCACATATTAAAGTAGAAACAAACCAAGTAGCATACTACTATTTTGAGCAAGATTGTATATACAAGGTGAATATCCCAAGCTTCCATTAAGTAATATACAAACTAGTATGATACAGTAATAGCCTCTAGGGCATATACACTAACAGATATGTCCAAGAAAACCAACTTGATTTAGCCAAAACTCGCACTTGCTGTACTTCGCATAAAGCTGATGTTGTCGAAGAGTTTCCAGGACAATTCGTAGGTGCTCTGCATGCTCTTTCCGACTCTTAGAATACACCAGGATGTCGTCGATGAAGATGACAACAAACCTGTCTAAGTACTCCCGGAAAACTTGATTCATTAGGTTCATAAATATTGCTGGTGCATTGGTCACTCCAAATGGCATCACTAGAAATTCGTAATGTCCATAGCGAGTTCTGAAAGCTGTTTTGTGAATATCAGCTTCCTTGACCTTCACCCGATGATAACCTGAACGAAGATCCAATTTAGAGAAAACACAAGATCCACTTAGCTGATCGAATAAATCATCGATGCGCGGGAGTGGATACTTGTTCTTTATAGTGACTTCGTTCAAGGCTCTATAATCGATGCACATTCTGTATGAACCTTCCTTCTTCTTCACAATTAGTACATGTGCTCCCCAACTTGAAGTGCTGGGACGAATCCATCCTTTCGCCAATAATTCGTCTAACTGTGTTCGGACTTCCTTCAAACCTTTCGGACTTAATCTATAAAGTGCTTTGATCACCGGTTGTGCTCCTGGTACTAAATCAATACTGAATTCAAGAGCTCGATCGGGAGGCAAACCTGATATATCGTCAGGAAATACATCGTCGAACTCTCGAACTACCTCTGGTCTTGATTATTCTTCCGCTTGAGCTGCTGCAACTACCGCTTCTCTTGGCTTCGCTTTGTAGGTACTTGGCTCCAGGGTACGGTCTCCGCTTTTGAAATAGAAGACCGGATGGTCTGGAATCTCGAATACTACCCTCCTTTGACGACAGTTGATGGTAGCATAAAAAGTTCCATGCCAATACATACCTAGAACCACATCGAAGTTTGGTATGTCCAGTAATTTGAAGTCAGCATAAAACTCTCTGCTGCAGACGACGACTAGACACATGCTATATCCCATGGTTGCCTTTAGAACGCCATTTCCTGAACTGACATTCTAGCTGGATACAAGCGGTGAGACTGGAATCGCATGGGTTCGGACGAACCGTTGCAACATAAAGCAGTGCGATGCTCTAGTATCAAACAGTGCTAGTGCAGGTAGTGAGGCTACTAAGATTGTACCTAAGGTATGTGGGATATGTTTTAGGTATAGGGAAAGTGTGTAGATAATCAAGACTGAAAGAAAAGTTTGAGAAGCAAAGTTTACCAATGATGACTTGGCCAGTGGCCTCAGCTTCTTCCACGGACATCGTGAAAGCCTGGCGCTTTGGTACATTCCTCCTGGCCTGAGGAGCATTCCTCGGAATGTTCCTTTGAGCTTGATGGAACTGACGAGGAGGTGTTGCAGCATTTGGTCCTCTGGTTGGTGCAGGTAATGCAAGTCTTGGGGCAGGGGATTGGATGACTGGGTGCTGTGGGTAATTGTTTGCTGGCCTGGGTGCAGTAATTGGATTTTGTTTATGAGGACAACCCCCAATACTATGAGCAGCTGAGCCGCAGATCAAGCAAAGGTTGTTCGCACGCCGGCAATCTCTCGCCAGATGCCCATTTCTCTTGCAGTAGTTACAAAAGGCCGGGCTGGGCCTGTTGATTGGTGCTCCAGGACGTCTTGGCACAAAAGGTGGCCTGGACGAGGCTCCTCCTACCATCTAGTTGGCAGGGCGCTTGACTCCTGCAGACTAAGGTCTGCCCCTTGCTTTTATCACTGCCTCATAACTGCGGGCAGCTTCCAGAGCATTCTCATGAGTCAGAAATTTTCCTGTGGCTAGAGCAGCCTGAATTTCCGTGTCCAAACCTTGTTGAAAGCGACGGGCCCTGATCTCGTCCGTCGGTATCAAGTATGCCGCGAATCTGATTAAGGATTGTGTTAGCTGTGTAGTATGTGATATTTAAAAATTGAACTATTATGACATATCTTACCGGCTTAGCATGGTGAATTCAGCGTCGTACTCATCTACTGACTTATCCCACATCGAATCTTGTTGTAGATGAATGAACTGCTGCTCCATGGCGAACCTGGCAGTCACAGGGAAGTACTTCACGTCGAACTTGTAACGTTTTGAAAATCGTTTCGGTGAAATTTCGAAAAAAAACGGTAAAATAAGGGGGTTTTCCGTAAAAATTCAAAATGTAAATATCTTTAATATAAAATTTAATATACATATTCTAGCTATGTAATTACTAGTATTTGGTGTTTATTGAGCCACTGGTAAAATTTCTAATTTTCTGAAAAAATTTCCGAAATTAATTATTTTAATATTATTTTAAGCCGTCACTAATACATTTAATTAGGGAAAATTACAAACTGGATTGAGTTGAAACGAATTTTGTGCATCATAACACATTAAACAAAATTTTATCATGTGGTTTTTGAAATGAAATGGAACTGTAAAACGATGTTAGAAAATATCGAAGAAAAATGCTAAAATTGTGAAGTTAATTAATGTAATTGAGATAAGGGGGTATTTCCTTCAATTGGAACTTGCTACACACACCCCCACACTCACACACCCCTATTTTTCCTTCTCTTTTATGCAGAATTCAGCAACCCTCCCCAATTGTTTTCCCACTTCAAAAAAAAAAAGGAAACAAGAAACTAAAAGAAAACTAATAAAGAATGAGGTATGGGTTTTGTTGACTTGGGGTTTTTCCTTGACTTGGCCATAATTCCCTCACCACACTCCCTCATCCTTCCCTCATTTTCTGGCCGAAAATGGCAGCCCCATCTCCCCCATTTTCCCCTCTCATTCCACCTCAAAAACCATTCAAAAAATGCATCAAAAATCCCATAAAATCAAAATCAAAGCCCTACCCATTTTTCTTTAGCCAATTTAGCATGGATCTTGGGGGATGGAAGCTGATTTTGGGAGGCTAGTGGCAAGTGGGATCTACAAAAAAATTGGGAGGTATAAACTTTGACCCTATATAGAATTTGTTGTTTGTATTGCTTAATCTAACATAATTAAGTGTTAATTTGGTTCTTGTTGCTAAATTGAGAATTCAAGAATATGGTTTGAAGCTAATTTGGGTTCAACCATCACTATTAGAATAATCAAGTGTAGATTATCATCTTGTGGAATTGTAAAACCTAACCTAATTGCTAGTTTACAAATTGTTAGGTTGATATTGTCTAAATTAAGTTATTTTGCTAACTAGAGTTTTTGAAAAATTATCAAATGCTTAGATTAAAATATAATTAAGTTTTCATGTCATTATAAATATTATAATGAGTGGTTTAATGACTTTGGTTCATGCAAAACCAAGCTTAATTGATGAATTGTGAATTTTGCTTTAAAAGGTGTTAAAAATTGATATTTTTGCAAACTAGGATTTTGGAAATTATGCAAATTTATGAGATTAAATTATGGAATTGGTTTTTATGACTTATTTAAGATATTTAGTGAATATTGTGGCCGCTAGATTCGTTTATACATCGAGTTTTGTACTAAAACGGTGATTTGTGCTTGCTAGATTTTCGGAAAAATGACTTTTTAAGTGAAATTGGGGTTTTTGTGAATTTTAACCTAGTTTATATTAAAATTAGTGTTCGTGAATGTGCAAATGAGTGTATTTGGGTTTTTCTCGATGGTCTGGCGTTGTACACCGACGTCGAGGGTTTTTGGGTCGATTTGTGAAAGCAACCATAGGTTTTGACCTATGTGGGATTCGTGCGTCGTTTTGCTCATGAGTCGGATTTTTATGCGATATGGTGCGTTATGATATGTAGGTACCCCATGTGGACTTCGAGACGACATGCAAGCGCGTGGCGACGTCGGCACCGGCAAACGAGGACCAGGTAAGTAGATTTATATCTACGGGGAGAAGTCGAGTGGATGGCGTATAGCACCCACGCAGTCCGTGGTGGTGTATACGGATGCGTATACACACCAACAATTATTATATGTTATTTGGGATTAATAACGATGTTGGATGGATATTGGTGTGTTGGATTATTTTAGTGTTGCACTACACATACACACATACATACTTGCATACATTGCTATTTATATATGCTCATGGGATTCTTTATTGTTATGTGTTCGCATGGGTATGGGACTATGTGTTCACATACGGGTTTGAGGATGATACTTGGGATTGAGCTGAGTCGATGAGATTTGTTTTGTGGTTGTGATATCGGTGATATGGCAGGATTCGTACTTGAGGTACGTCCTGGTGTTATAGCGGGTCTTGGGACGACGATACGGGAGAATAGTGTTATTAATAAAATGGTCGACATGTGATCGTGATATAAGATATGATATGCTAGGATATTGATACTAGGCTGTATTGGGCGATGTATACCCCTTGATGATGATATGTGCTAATGATATCGGTTTGTACGAGATTGTCGATCAGTAGTCAGATCATGAGTATATTGAGGATATTAGTATTGTACTAGACATAGGTCAGTACCCTAGACTATGATCTTGAATAAAGAGGATACTAAAGAAATGGTGTGAGGAATATGATATTGACCCGTACCCAGATTTGGGGATGCCGTACGACGGATTTACGTACGAGCTATATATTGATGATTGATCCGCACTCTTGACTTGGGATGCCTGATTATAGATATGGTATCGGATGTGATATTATTGAGGCAGGATCACCGACTATACATATACAGGTATGTATATGTATCGACTCAGATGATAGGCGGTTTCCTTACCTGTAGTTCAGCTTGTTAGTTCAGCCGTATAGTTTAGTGTAGTTGTTAGATTAGATTAGACTCCTACCTATTTCAAAACTAACGAATCGTGGGTATTTTAAAAGACAGCCCAAGGGATCCTACGGATATTTCAAAAGACGTATCTTTTCATAAAAACACCATAGCCCCTATTTTCAAAACCCCATGATTCGTGTTATTTCAAATGGCACCATTGTTTAATATTTAGCTCCCGCTCATTTTGGTTGCTCGCTCCGCATCGCATACTTACATTGTTATTTCATATTGCATTGTTGATATTATGTTGTTAGGACACCAGCACCATTACCGATGATGCGTATGTACCATGTACACTTACTTGCCGGCTCACACACATCTTCATCGGTAATTGCCATGTCACGCACACCCTAGAAAATATTATTGCTTATCTTCACTTGATAGCTAGTAGTTTGACATGATATTTGTGTACTTACCTTATATGCCAGCTTAGATATTGTAGTTATTACTGTCGCTTCATGCATACCGTTATTCATTGTTATGCCGCATTCATGGATTCTCATGCATATATTCACTTTTTACGTGCTATTGAGGTTTTGGATTCGGATTTCCATGAGATTTTCTGGATTTGGGGAAAACCGCAAAACATATACAAACTTCTTCTTTCTCTTTTTAAATGAAAAGCACGGTTTTTCCCATGATGTATGAGTCGTCCACCATGAGTTTGCTGATGGATTTCGAGACCCGATTCGAGGAGTTGGATGAACCGTTTCGGGTACATGGTGGACCCGGTAAGGTACCCCGGGGCAAGAAGCGCGTGATGATGACGATGTGAGCTTGGCAGGGGAGCACTACCTACCGGTGATTTTACCCGACGCGTCGGATATCCGGAGGATACCGTCGTGGTCTTGAGATGGATGGTAGGGGCCGGTCTGGACTGACGGCGCCCTAGAGATTGAGATTGAGACATTGAGATTTCGAGATATTGAGGTACTGAGATTTGATGATACAGGCCAGTCCGGATAGCTGGAGCCTGAGGCTTTGAGGCATTGAGATTTATGTTTTGTGTCGATGCTAGACACTGTTGATGCTGATTTCATTTATGATACCTCATTTTAAAAATACAAAGGAAATCTCACTAATTTATGAAAACAGTTCTTCATTTACATGTATTCTGTTTTCATGCATTCATACCTCATTCATATGATATATTGCTACCTGAGGCACTGACACGGGCACATGAGATTACACTCGGGTTAGATTTTTACCCTAGCCTTGTTATAGGTTGCAGGTTATATATATAATTGAGGATATATTATGATCTATGACCTAGGTTGCGTTATTTATGCGATTTCTTTCCGTAGATGTTTTTCTATTCACGAGTTGGCAACTCACCCCCGTTGTGCCCCAGTTTCATACAGGTTTGCCGTACAGGTTTCATTACGGCTTGCGGGCATAGTTTCCTTCGGGTGATTTGCTAGTAGGTGGGTTTACTTGTATCGTACCCCCATTTATATAACTTGTATATTATTATTCTGTTGTATCTAGAAGTTCCATCAACCAAACATGTTTTATTTTTGAGATAGAGACCAGTGATGTTATTCTTTCGACCTTAGAGTCGCGTGTTGTATTTCTGTGGATTTCTTGTTGTTTTGAGTTTCTATTTGAGTTTTGATTCTCGCCCTTGGCGTTGTATATTATTGCTTGTGTGGTTGTGGCCGTCGATTGACGAAGAGCTAGCTCCCGCTTGGGGATGCCTTTTTATTGATTTCGTATACTATTCATGTTGTATCCCGTTTGGGAGCCAGTATTTACAAAGGAGACTCTGCCGAAATTTTCAGGAAATACTTGATGTTTTTAAAACCGCATAACTCGGCTTATGCTATTAAAACTACTTGTTTTTAAATTGGTTTTCCTTCGCTCTACTACTTTTCTTGGTTTGGATTTCTGGGTTTTCGGTTTACTTAGATTACGTACGCCTCAAGACATTCGTAGTTTAAGTGCCGGTCATATTCCGTACTTTCGGATCGTGACAGAACTTCTCACGAAAGGTCTTCCATTCAATAGGCTGTACAAGACGGCTTTCTTCCGCCTTCCACCAGTTGCGGGCATTGTCCGTGAGCTGCAGTTTCGCCACACGGACCCAAGCTATGTCTGGCACTTGTGCTCCCGCCAGATCATCCTCTATGCTTTGTGCCCATTCTTCAGCTTCAAGAGGACTTCCTTTTCCGGAGAACTGCATGGGATGTAAAGCCCTGAATTTCTTTACCCCAGGAGTTGTTGCCGTCCCTCAAGAAGGCTGCGGATCGCCTCAAGTAGCACTGTTTGCTCGGTGGGTGGGGCAGGGACAGCAGAAACGATTGGTAGTGGAGGTGGAGGTGTGTTGTTGACGTTGGTGCTGGTATTGTTCGGGGAATCCATAACCTTGAAGAAAAATTTGGTTTAGGACAGATTCAAGTACATGAAATGATAACATTCAAGGAACATGAAATTGTAAGATTCAAGGAACATGAATAATAAAAAATGTTTTAGTTGCTGGTTCTTATGTTATATTGCTTAGGTTGTTCACGCAGAACAGAACTGCATAGTAGGGTTCTATACAGCTCTGACCTGCATGGGCCACCAACAAAACCTGTCACGCCCCGCTTCCCAGTATACGGCGAAGGGGACGCGACTGGTCCGCTACATATATACTCAGAAGTACATACGCTAAGCGTATCTAAGCAATATAAAAGTAAATACACAAGAGACAAGATATAATAAAAATAGCAACTTTTATTTATTAACATTCTTTTGTACAATGCATGAAAAGGAAATACAACTGAATAAAAACGATGCCTAAACAGTGGCATAACAGGAAATGAAAAGTACTGAATGGAAAAGTGTACAATGAAACTAAAGTGCTGGGTCTTCGGCAAACTGCTCCAAGTCTTCGACAGTAGGCTCGATCTCTGGCGTGTCCAAAGTACCTGACGACATTCAAAGAAGAAAGAAATAGAATGTCATCAGCGAACGGGTCGCTCGGTAAGTCCCAAAGATCAGAGGAAGTAGAATAGACAGAATAAGAAGGTATCTCTTAAAGTTTTATTATCTTGTAGTAATGTCGTATTAACGTTGTTGTTTATACCTTGGTACAGAATAATGCCAGTGTATACGAGAGGAGTCTCTATATGCCAGAGACTAGAGGCACGTATAGTACAAGGAACCGTTTATACCACGGTACAACAGCAACTGGATTCATGTTAGGTGTATTAAGTCTTACCGTCTCGTGCCACTTTTAACACCTTCCGTACCAATCTACCCCTTAAACCCCGCGATGTCTTGTTTGTATTGTTTGTCTTGTAAATTGTATTGATTGTATAATGGATTGACTTACCGAAACCATGATATCAGTAAATGGATGTACCCGTAGAATCATGTAAGTGGAATAACTGGAGAACCATGTAAAAGGAATATATCCATGGTTCGGTTCAGTCAAGTTGTATAGATTGATAACTGGATCATGGATTCTTGTATTCATGTTGAATTGTAATTTTTTAGATTGTAGATAGTACTTGAATCATATTCAAGTCAAATTATAATCAGACTCAAACCCAAGTCAGACAATTAGAAATGTAATCGAAGTCTTGATTATTTCTTAAACCTATATTTACTAGAGTCCTTAGGGTAATTTATAAAACTTGAGGGGGTTTTATGTAAAAATAATTTTATATACTTTTCAAAATACTCCCCAAGCATTTACTTTTCGTCTTTAGAGTTTTATTGAGTGTGGATTTTATATTGTGATATTTCTAGTGAAAATATCCAAGTGTAAAATTTATTCTTGTGATTTTTAGAAAAAATGGAATATTTATATCATAACATAATAGGTATTTTAATGATAAATATACATATATTTATACAAAAATAATTTTAATATATTTATTATATTCAAAAATCTCATTTTCCTAAGATGTCGTACTTTAAATCTTTCGAGACCGAATGCTCTTTGCGGAGGTCGGAATCACGCACTACTAAGCCTGAGGATGTGCAATAAACCGCACCATCCCGAACGGGTTCCCCAAAATAGGTTGTAGCGGCGCTTTGCAAAGATTGTAAAATACTAAATCCTTTAGAAAACGGTTTTATAAAGTAAATGGTATTTATTTATAAAAATGTAAATTTTCCGTATTTTAGGTTCTAGGGTCTCCTAAGTCAACTAGACTATTTCTAAATGGTCTAAATGACAAGTTGTGAGATGCCTTAAATCGCCTCTTCACCGCCAATTGTGGCCAGGTAAGTACAAGTGAGGAAAGGAGGGATCCACTCACGAATCACCGTGAGACAGGCCTTTTAAAGTTACCTTTCTCACTTGCCTAGCCTAGACACCAAAAAGTCAGGTTTAGATAAATGACCGATATCCACAACTTATCGTATTTTCCTAATAAATGGTATTTATTTAAAAGTGTATCAATACTAAAACTTTTAGTAATGGTTTTATTAAGTCAAATGTATTTTAATGAAAATGTTGTTTTCTCGTATTCTAAGTTTTCAATGGTATCGTGTTAGGTTGTATGTAAGTGTGTGAGGAGGTAGGTCATTACCTCGTGATTCACTTAAGGTATAGCAAGGTTAACGGGATTAAATATGAAATCGAAACATTGTGGTATTTAAGTAAAAAAAATACGATAATTTGGAATAGCTGTCATTTCATGTGATGAAACTTGTTCAAATTGTTTGATTAGTGTTTAATAGTCAACATGAGGAAGCTTAAAAAGGATTGTATTAGTGAGAAGTGGAATTTTATAGAAAACCGAATCGGAAATCGGATTTGTTCCGATTCCGTCGGGTTTTGTAATTTCGTATTTTTAGAATGGGAAGAGAAATAGAAAAGGGACTTACGGGTTTTGGATTATACAAAGGAGTGAAGGGGAACTAAAGTGATCGCCGATGCATTGCGTCGTCGCTGGTAGTTCCTAAAACGGTCGCCGGAAGTTCTGCTGGAATTTCGTCGGAGCTTCGCCTCGAGCTTGTTTTCAAGTACACAAGTTCTCTTGGAATTTTGAGAGAGTGGGCTCAGAAATTTGGGATGATAGGATAAAGGGTAGGGGGTGTATTTATAGGGTAGGATAGGGTTTGGGTATATGAAGGGTTTTTAAATAAAAAAAATGTGGAAAGTATGAAAAATCATTAAAAATGGTTTAAATAGGGCATAATTTTTTCTTTGGAACCGATCCATTTATTTGGAGTGTGCAGAGGGGTTAGGAAGCTGAAAAGTCACAACTTTTCAGTTGGTGACTCGCCGGAATCGGCAACTCCGGCCGGCGGCGGCGGGCCAAGTCGGCCGGTTCGCCGGCCGAGTTGGCCGATCCGGGCCGAGTTCGATGGTCGAGAGGTCGGGGGTCGTCAGATGGGGCCTCTGGTGTATTTAGGTTTTCAGGTGCAGTTCAAGTTGTGGGAGTTATGGTGTGTGGACTGTTGGGCTTCCAAGGAATTTAAAACAAAATAATATAAAAATAATGTGGGGCAGGGGATTTGAACACTGGTGGCTTGCCTCAGTAGTGCAAGGTATTACCAATGAGCTACAAGCTCCTTCTTGTAATTATTTGTGTGAAATAAATGCTTAAAGTGGTAATAGCAATATTAAATACCCCAAGTATACTTCAAATTTAAATCAAATTTATGTATACAAAAAATGGAGTTGTTACAAAGCCCATGGCTTATGTGCAAAAGAAATGAGCACATAAGACATGGGATAAGCAAAATGCCATTTTGTAAAGCCCAAGGGGATATATGTAAATGTGTAAGCCTATATAAGGCAACATGATGATGAATAAACAAACAATTTTTTCTCTCTAAAAAAATTAGGGTCCGTGTCTCTTTCTCCTTCCTCAAGGTTCCAAAACCTTCTTCCCCTTTTGAATTAAATCAAGAGTTTTACTCTTCTTTTTCCAAAAATAAATAGTTTTTCACCACAAAACCCATAAAGGGGAGCTCAAATCTTCTATTAGATCTCAAAAAGGGAAGATTTTTAAATCTCACCCCCTTTCTCCAAGATCCGGCCTACAAAGAGGAGGAAGAAGGAGACCCATCTCCGAAAATCTCACTTTGGAAAAGATCCAAGTCTCAAGAGAAGATCCAAGAATTAAGAGAGAAGTGCCTCTGAAGATTTTTTAGGGAGTTCAACTCCAAGACTCAAATCCTCAAAGGAGTTTAACTCCTAATCCAGATCCTTTAGGAGTTTAACTCCACTCAAAATCCTCTTTTGGAGTTTAACTCCTATTTTCGGGGTATAAAAAACCCTTTTTTTCGCCGGCAACCAAGCGCCCACGTGCCGGGCACGTGAGGCGCTAGCGCCCAATGCCCAAGCTCCCACGTGCCGGACACGTGAAGCGCTAGTGCCCATAGCGCTGGCGCCAGCGCCCATGTGCCCAACACGTGAGGCGCCAGTGCCAAGCGCCCACGTGCCGGACACGTGAGGCGCCAGCGCCCAAAGCGCTCACGCCCAAGCGCCCACGTGCCGGACACGTAAGGTGCCAGCGCCATCGCCCAGCGCCCACGTGCCGAGCACGTGAGGCGCCAGCGCCCAGCGCCTGTGTGCCAGGCACGTGAGGCGCTGGCACCCACGCGTCCTTTGGACGCCATTTTGCACTCATTTTCATATACACTCCACTCTAAAAATACCTCCCCCATTAGAAAAAATTTCTAACGGGGCGCTGCCCCGCATCCCGCAAGGGGGTTACTGGCCCCCTTGCCCCCCAGCCTGCTATCCGGGTAGTGGAACCCCCGATATATCCAAAACCCCTTCAAAACACAACAATGCATATTGAGTTCGCATGACCAGTTTAACTCGTTAATCGGAGGTTCCCTCGCTCCAAAGGCGATGGGTAATTAACGGCAGCTTAGTTCGCGGCTGCCGGAGATTCGGATCCCCACGATCAATAGACCCCCGCCTACCCTTGGTAGGGGGAATCTGTAGCACGCCTGACAAGCGACGCGTACTCCCATCTCAATGGGGTGACGAAAAACACCCTACAGATTTCTGGCACGCACGGTGGGACTTATCTTTCCTCCTATATTTCGGGTTAAACGTTCATGCGAACTCAATCAACATATACATTGATTGCCTGTACTAAAATCATGCTTCTTTATGCAGGTTAACAATTCCCAATTGCAATCTTCGGACGTAGAATGTCTCCAAGGACAAGCTCAGCTCTCGACATAGCTCCCATCTCCTACACGATGAAGATGGACGCCAGGACGGTCCTCCCGGCCAGTCTCGGGCGACAACGGGAGGAGCCGCTGCTACCATTCGGCTCTATTATGTTCATGCCAGTTAGCGTCATCCCAGCTCCTCAAGCTCCAGCAACAGACAGACCGGCCTCGAAAGGCAGGAGACCAAATGTGGTGATCTCGAAGGCACTACTACCCAAACGCAAGTCGGTGTTTGAATGACTTTCCTTTGCTCCAGCTGGGGGCAAGGCTATCAACACCAACAAAGCAATAAAGTGTCTCGAGCAAGCTCCAGCGGTGCCCTTGAAAACTGCTCGATCGGGTATCTTCTCTAAGCTCACTATCAATCGACTCACGGTGGATTCCCAGAAAACGGATGCCCGCCAAGCCCTCAAAATCGAGAAGCTAAAACAGAAAAAGGCTCAGATGCAGAGCCAACAAAAGGGCTAGGGCTCATGCTATGCTGAACTTCATGAGGTTCCATGAATAGGGTCACGCCGCCAAAGATAAAGAGACGGCTGGATACGTGGTACACACTGTCTATATGGTGGGCACGCACAGCAAGAGCAAGGATGGGGCTCTTACATCTCAAATCCAATGTGGTGTGAATATGGCTGCCACATTCCAAAACCAACCTCCTCTTGAAGGTAATGAAGACCCTTCCAGTGAGGCTGATAGGCAGAGAGAGCCCTCAGTTCATGAGGAGTCGGGCTCGGAAAGCGAAGATGAGCCAACTTTCCATCCTAAGACCGCAGAGCAGCAACTTCTCCAGGAGCTCCGAAAGCAGCTCAGAAACAAAGACAGGGAGATGGCCATGCTCTACTCAAAAATTGACGACTTGGCAAACGTCTTCTTACAGCTCACGGCCCAACTTACCTCTCAGCCGCCCAATCAAGCGCAGGGCTTTGCTCATGAATCGGGAAACGGTGTCCCGAGACAACCGACGCCTATTCCCTCAAATCCAAAGGTGGGCGGACCGCATGAAAGTCAGTCGCATCCTATCTCGGGAAATATCTTGGCTACCGATGACAGTAGCCCGCCAACTCAAGATCAAATCATGGATTTGGTTGCCAAAAAAGTCAAAACATTGGTAGCCGAAGCCGAAGCGCAAAAAGATGTTAGCAGCAGCGGGAGACCATATCCTGCTCAGTATGATCTGGTAGAATTTCCTAGCGGCTATGTCATCCCTAAATTCGGAAGATTCGATGGGACGGGAAATGCGAATCAGCACATAACCCACTTTAAAGCCTCATACTGGAATACTGGGGGCAATGATACGCTTCTCTTCCGCCAGTTCGTTAATAGCTTGACCGATGTTGCTTTCGAATGGTACGCGAGCATACCGGATGGCTCCGTCACAACTTTCGTCCAAATGGAGTCTCTGTTTCGGCAGAGGTTCATGAGCGTCAGCGATAAGATCACCATTGCCGATCTCGTAAGGACCAAGCCAAAGAACAACGAAAGCAGCATAGATTTTATAACCCGATGGCGCAATCTCTCCGTCAAATGTGAACCGCCGATAGAGCAGGACCAATCTGTCAATTTCCTTGTCGGAAATCTCAACAATTGGATGGCCCCGTTTCTATACACCGCGGGTCTCAAAACATTCCAAGAGCTGACCAGGAAAGTTAAGATGTTGGAGCGCTCAAAGCAGGAGTCCTCCTCTGATTCCCAAAATAACAATAGGTCCTGGAAAAACTGAAAGGACGATAATCGCAAAGGCGGAAGTTCCGACGATACTGAATCTTTCAACATTTCGGCTAACCGAAATAAGCGAGAGATGAGCGGGCCTAATGCCAACCAGCCTCGGAAGCCAGTGTTCGGAGAAGGAGGAGAATCTATACTGAAAGAAAGGCTGGATAATTTCTATTCCTTCAGAAGGGACAAAGTCCGTAAAATATTCAAAGACGCCCCAAGAGACGGTCTACAGTTGCCAGAATCAAAAAGACCGCAAGAAGCGAATATGACCGACGACCCCAAATATTGCCCCTATCACAGAGTGATAGGTCATGCCATTGAGAACTGCTTCGTCTTCAAACATTGGGTCAAAAAGCAATACAAGGCAGGAGAGATAGAACTGTCTAAAGGCGTGTTAACAAACAGTCAAGCCGCGACCGCCAATTTCATACAAACGGAGACCGAAGTCCTTCGGGAACCTGATTCTCTCAGACATCTGCCTTTCCATGAAAGGAGTTGACCACCACGTCGTTAAACTGGGAACAATCGACCTATAAGTCGTTAAACTGGGGATGTAAAAATGTGTAAATGAAACAAAAAAAAGATTAAAAAATATATAAAATAAAAAGCCGAAATGATGAGGCAACTCGCAATAAAAATCAGCGAGTAAAATAAAGATGAAAATAAAGCCGAAATGATGGGGCAACCGCGAATAAATAGCCTAAATGATAGGGCAATCGCGAACTTCGCGATAAGAAAAGCTGAAATGATAGAGCAATCGCTGTAAAAAAAATGGCGAATGATGAGTCGCTCCTGGTACTATATTCCAGTGCAGCGATGCAGACGCCAACCAAAATTCAAATTCCCAACGGCAAATGATGAGTCGCTCTTGGCATTATTCCAGTGCAGCAATGTTGATACCAAACAAGATCCAAATTCCAAGTCCCCAAACGGCGAATGATGAGTCGCTCCTGGTACCATATTCCAGTGCAGCGATGCAGACGCCAACAAAAATTCAAATTCTCAAAATTCTCCCGGCCCTACGGTTAGTCTCCAAATTGACTACCGTATACAATCCACGGGCTCAAATAATTCTCATCATACTCATGCCCCACCGCAATCACCAGTTCAGCGGTCGGTCTCCACCCTTGGAATTATGCTCCATCTGGAAAGACCCACGCATGTGTCCTCACGATACATGAGGAGAACAAACCTTGCGAGATCCTCTTGACTCGTAAGAAAACACCTTTGTGGGATCCTTACGACTCACAAGGGAAAAACACACTTGGGAGTCCTCACGACTCCTAAGGGGAAAATACACATACGGGATCCTTTCGACTCGTAGGGAGAAATGCTTTTATGGGACCCTTACGACTCATAAAATTGAAAAGTCTTAGGTGATAGGGACCTAAACCTGTCTCCTAAGCCATCGCTCCCCAACAGGAAAAGGTAAATGATAAATTGCTCCTGGCACATGTGCTTCAGTGTTAGCAACGCTGATGCCTACCCTAACCCCAAAATTCCAAATTCCAATCCAATAGACCCCTAAATCTTTAAACTGGGAACAGATGACCTCTAAGTCGTTAAACTGGAAACAGATGACCCCTAAGTCATTAAACTGGGAACAGATGACCCCTAAGTCGTTAAACTGGGAACGAGGGAAATCCCCTCACATCAAATGATGATTCGCTCCTGGTACCATATTCCGGTGCAGCGGTGCTGATTCCAAACCAAAACCAAAATCCCAAATCCTGTCATGGCAGATGATGATTCGCTCCTGGTACCATATTCCAGTGTAGCGGTGCTGATGTCAACCCAAATCACATCAAATCAGCAAAACAACCAATGACCTCCCTAGCAGAATCAAGCTCCACCTCGGAAACAAGTCAACTTCATCCCCGACACAGCAAGAAGCGGAGCAAGTCAAATCCAGCACCGACCGTCCAAGCCGCTAAAATGGCAGCACCGACCATCCACGTTGCAAAAAAGGCAGCACTGACCGTCCAAGTCGCTAAAATGGTAGCACCGACCGTCCACGTCGCAAAAAAGGCAGCACCGACCGTCCACGTCGCAAAAAGGGCAGCACCGACCGTCCAAGTCGTAAAAAAGGCAGAACCGACCGTCCAAGTCGCAAAAAGGGCAGAATCGACTGTCCAAGTCGTAAAAAGGGCAGAACCGACCGTCCAAGTCGCTAAAAGGGCAGCATCGACCGTCCAAGTCGCAAAACGGGCAGAACCGACCGTCTAAGTCACAAAACGGGCAGAACCGACCGTCCACGTCACTAAAAGGGCAACACCGACCGTCCACGTCGCTAAAAGGGCAGCATTGACCGTCCACGTCGCTAAAAAGGCAGCATCGACCGTCCAAGTCGCAAAAAGGGCTAAATCGATCATCCACGTCGTAAAAAGGGCAGAACCGACTGTCCAAGTCGCAAAAAGGGCAGCACTGACCGTCCACGTCGCAAAAAGGGCAGAACCGACCGTCCATGTCGCTAAAAGGACAGCACCGACCGTTCACGTCGCTAAAATGGCAGCACCGACCGTCCACGTCGCTAAAAGGGCAGCACCGACCGTCCAAGTCGCTAAAAAGGCAGCATCGACCGTATACGTCGCTAAAAGGGCAGCAACGACCTCTTCGTAGGAATTATACTCCGCCTTGGAATCAATTCAACCATACACTCCGTCTCGGGGACACGTCAACCACCGACGCTCCATCTCGGAGACACGTCAAGCATCGACCGTCCATGTCGTAAAAAGGGCAGTGCCAGCTTCCCAAAAAGCGGGAACCAAATCAAGTCGCCTCCACGTGAAAGAAGATCCATCAATTTTATGCACACGACCCATATATGCGATATACATTTATTGATGGGGGGCACTTTGTTAGGGTCAAAATTTGCACCCCAGTTGACCGGGTCAAAGTCAAGGTCAACCCCAAGTAAGCGGGCCTAAGCCCAAGCAAGTGGGCCCATGCCCAAGTCGATCCCCGCGGCCGGCCTCCCCCATGACGAAATAAAAAATCATGTAATAAATAATTTTGATGTAATTTTTTATGCATGAATGTAAGAAAATGGGCATAAAGCCAAATTTCTGTAAAGCCCATGGCTTATATGCAAAAGAAATGGGCACATGAGACATGGGATGGGAAAAATGCCATTTTGTAAAGCCCAAGGGGCTATATGTAAATGTGTAATCTTATATAAGGCAATATGATGATGAATAAAAAAACAACTTTTTCTCTCTCTCAAAAAATAGGGTCTGTGTCTCCTTCTCCTTCCTCAAGGTTCCAAAACCTTCTTCCCCTTTTAAATTAAATCAAGAGTTTTACTCTTCTTTTTACAAAAACAAATAGTTTTTCACCCAAAACCCATAAAGGGGAGCTCAGATCTTCTATTAGATCTCAAAAATGGGAGATTTTTAAATCTCACCCCCTTTCTCCAAGATCGAGCCAACAAAGAGGAGGAAGAAGGAGACCCATTTCCGAAAATCCCACTTTGGAAAAGATCCAAGGCTCAAGAGAAAATCCAAGACTTAAGAGAGAAGAGCCTCTAAAGATTTTTTAGGGAGTTCAACTCCAAGACCCAAATCCTCAAAGGAGTTTAACTCCTAATCCAGATCCTTTAGGAGTTTAATCCCAAATCTAAATCTTTTGGAGTTTAACTCCACTCAAAATCCTCTTTAGGAGTTTAACTCCTATTTCCAGGGG
Organism: Agapanthus africanus; assembly: GCA_030015575.1. Classification (NCBI taxonomy): domain Eukaryota; kingdom Viridiplantae; phylum Streptophyta; class Magnoliopsida; order Asparagales; family Amaryllidaceae; genus Agapanthus; species Agapanthus africanus. The sequence continues at coordinate 984,793,008 of CM057338.1, forward strand.
TAAAAACCCCTTCTTTTCGTCGGCGCCCAAGCGCCCACATGCCGGACACGTGAGACGCCAGCGCCCACGTGCCGGACACGTGAGGTGTTAGCGCCCAAAGCGCCAGCGCCCAAGCGCCCACATGCCGAAAACGTAAGGCGCTAGCACCGCGCCCACGTGCCGGACACGTGAGGCGCTCACGCCCAAAGAGCCAGCACCAGTGCCCACGTGCCGGACACGTGAGGCGCTCGCGCCTAAAGAGCCAGCGCCAGCGCCCAAGCGCCCATGTGTCGGACACGTGAGGCGCTAGCGCCCAAAGCACTAGCACCAGTAACCAAGCGCCCAGCGCTCACGTGCCGGACACGTGAGGCGCTCGTGCCAGCGCCCAGCACTCACGTGCCGGGCACATGAGGCGCTGGCACCCATGCGTCCTTTGGACGCCATTTTCCACTCATTTTTATATACACTCCACACTAAAAATACCTCCCCTGTTGGAAAAAATTTCTAACGGGGCGCTGCCCCGCATCCCGTAAGGGGGCTGCTAGCCCCCTTGATCCCCAGCCCGCTATCCGGGTAGCGGGACCCCCGTAGAAACTCTGCGGGACCCCCGATATATCCAAAACCCCTTCAAAACACAACGCTGCACATTGAGTTCGCATGACCATTTTAACCCATTAATCGGAGGTTCTCTCGCTCCAAAGACGAGGGGTAATTAACAGCAGCTTAGTTCGCGGCTGCCGGAGATTCGGATCCCCATGATCAATAAACCCCCGCCTACCCTAGGCAGGGGAAATCTGTAGTACGCCTGACAAGCGACGCGTACTCCCATCTTAATGGGGTGACGAAAAACACCCTACACTTTTTACCTTCAAGACTTCAAATTGTATCTTCTTAATATTTAAACAAAATTGCAAATACAGGGAGATAATATTGATGCTAGAGGATTACAGAACCAAGATGGGCCCCACCCTCTCTCTTCTGGCCGCCGGTTTATTGCTAATGGCCTTAAATTGCGGTCTCCACTAGCTCAAATAGTTCCAATTTTCTTCAGAGAATTAATCTTAGTCACATCAACTCATTGTTATATGCAACTTCTGTTTTTACAACTTCTATAAATAGCAGATCAATTTGTGAGAAGAGGAATATACATTTCATTACTTGTAAAAACTCTTGATGATGTAGGGTTATGATAGCGCCCTGGCCATCTACCATGGCCGATGCGGAACAAAAATGACGTTTAAAAACTTGGCGCTAACGAACCCGTCCTAAAATCGAACCATAAACCAACACTAGCAAACTACAATGAGCTAAACTATAAGGTTAGAAATTGTTATACCGAATGAACCATGTCCTTCGGTCTTCAACCATCTTTCTTGGCTCCTTGAGGCATCCTCGATTGAACTTGGCCGCCGATCTTCCTCCGTCGAAAATGATCCACCCGAGAGATGTAGCTCATGGCTCTAACTCCACACGAAAGATCAAGTAAAGCAATTAAGGACTCTAGGTTGCTAATCTAGAGTGCCTAGGATGTGGTGAAGTATTCAAAGTGTTTATCTATCTCATATCCTCTCTTGATTCTCAACTCATGAGATTATAGAGAGGAGGTAGAGAATGAAGGTGGATGAACTCAAGAAACTAGAGAGGAGAGTGAAGCATGATGGTGAGGTAGAGAAAAACTCATCAAGTGAGAAAAATAACATGAAGCCTTGTTTTATCAAACCCATTTTTCCAATATAAAATGCAGCCCATGGTTGAATAGTTTACACAAATGAATTAACAATTCATTTGTGCAACACTATGCATGCATGGTCCTCGCCATACTCCCCTCTCCTTTTCCACCTAATTTTCCATTAAAAATAAATGGAGAAATCTAAAATGAGGTGTCCACCTTCTAGAATGCTATCTGTACACATACGGATTATACTCTACTGTATATATATACCTGTATTCGTACCGAAATACGAATGCCCAAAGAGATAGAATGGCACAAAGAACATAATACTAGAATATACATATCGAAATATATATACGTAAATTATTAAATCAATACCTGATTTAATACTCCGGCTCAAACCTGAGCTGGCTAGTATTATCAACCGTCCGATCAAAAGTCCGGATACATAGTACAATCAATCGATCGGAACCCTGCACGTATCTAATACGGCTACTACATCATTTCACCAGAACCAGGAAAACCCTCTATGTGGCACTCTAAAGACTTGTCAATATGCTGGCAGTGGGTTTAACCACAAGCACGCCAGCGACACTAGCTGTACGTAACGGCTACCCAGGTATTGAGCGAAAGGAAGGTCAACGAGCAAACTCATCCGAACCCCTACTGAGCATGTCCATGACAATCTCCGTAAAATCTGGTCTGTTCATCTAAGAGTATCGCATATCGAGTCTAGGGGTGGATAAAGTCAGACCCCTAATAACGCGATATTTTGTATCGGAATGAAGCCCATCACCCACTAAGAAACTACTGATTCAAATCAGTAATTCTCGTCTATCTTGGCCAAGGATTTCTGGTGATGGCCACCTGTGCATCGCGCGAAATCAACCCCCAATTCCGGGAGAGATGGATCCCCGACGATCCGCTCATTGCCTCCATATGGCTCGGAACTGTACCCAACTAAAACCTGTTTGCACGACTCCTTTGAGCCATGGTAGGGTAGTAATCAAAGCACAGTGGGAACTCACACGAGACAAACGACGATCTCAGGTCGACAGACTAATCTGAACTCATATCACCTGGGAACTGCTATCTGACAATAGGTATAATACCAACTAGTATGTTCCTAGCGAGTCCGTCCAGTGTACTCATAACCCAATGAGCACCTGTATACTATCTTAGGTAACTAACAGACACCAGTGGCTTGTGAGACCAGTCACCGCCCCTCGTCGGGGTCTCGATAAGTATACACTAGTCTACTCCGGAGTATCGATGCCCAGTCTCAATACTCCGTCGACTAGGGACATTTAAGGATGTGCTTTTAGACCACCCAGCTCCCACGTATATGATCACCATCGTAATACTGGTAGTCAAGCAAGAATCCTATAGGCTCTATGAACATGTAATAGTGATCTGTAATACCACATAAAGCATATACATGATGATAGATACAAACCAGATAGCATACTATCATCTCGAGTAAGACTGTTCTACCAGTATAGGTCCTCCCTCAATCATCACAATCGCGTGTCTGCGATTACAATAATTGACTTTAGGGCACTATAGCCAACAATCTCCCACTTGCACTTAAAGCTAATTATTACGGTGTCGCATACTCACAGCCCGTGTGATACTGAATACCAACTTCTCTACTAATCAGTCTCGCAAAGCCCGTTTGCGAAACTATTACGTTCGAGAAATAGCCTCAGTGAGTGGATCTGCTCCAATGTTTCTATCTTTATCTCTCTATATCTCAACTTTGTGGAGAAAGATTATCTCCCGAAATAAGCGATACTTGTCTTAGAATTTGTCTAGATATCTGATGGGACCCAGTTCACAAATGAACTCCAAATCCAACAAACTTCTTAGACCGTATCATCCACTGAATTTAATCAGCATCCTGCGCCATGCCTTCATCAATATCCGCTTGGACCATCTGTCCAACATACTGCCCCTAAAAGAGGGAAAACTATAACTCTGACAGACACTCTGTCATCCAGGTCATGTTGGAAGCCTGAAATGATAACCGCCTCCTGAAAAAGGCTCCCGTTACCATATATCAAGAACATTCTCTTATGTTCATAACTGCTTCCCAACGTTTCTCCAGGATTGGATTAATATATACTTATCGCAGCCAGTGCAAAAGCAATATCTGGTGTTGTACTTGACACTTCATGATTAACTCAATTGTCTAAACAAGTGATATGCTAATCATGCAAATCCCTCTCCTCATCAGTCTGGAAGACATCTTTTCAGAGAGGCTGACTCCATCACCTGCGGGTACACCACCACGCCAAGAGTCGTCTATTCTAAAACACTTTAGAATAGTGTCAAAGTACCCGAATTGGGACACTTCCCAAATCTAGATCTAAAACCATAGATCTAGTTACCAGAATCTAGTTCCTATGTGGAGAATCACCTTGTGACAACCACAATATAACCGATCATAGTATAGGAAAATCACTTCCTATCAAGAGCATGTCATCCAAATACCAGGACATCACTCCATACTACCTTCTTACCAGGTACATATGTTGTTCTGATGAAGTCAAACTCTATGACTGTTACATCAAAACTAGACGATATATCTCCGCTATACCTGGTTTAGTCTATAAATAGACATAAACTACTTGACCACTATGCTTCCACTGCTCCCATTGACTACAACAACCCTCTGGTAGAGTCATATACACGTTCACATCTAAAGCTAATTTAGAACGACGTTATACTCATCCTCCTGCCAGATCTCATAGTCTAGAACAGCAGCAGTGGCAAATTTGGGTAATCAAAAACCTCCCTGTCACCGTCTTTGAGGAGACCGAAGTACCTCTCGGGTGCCTGAAGTTACCCACCAAATCTGCGGAGTGGCTAATGGATTGTCGAATCCAATTGAATTCTCAGGTTCTACTAAATTTTCAGTAATCGTTCGTGGTTCTGGAATCACCTCCAGTTCTACCATACTCTCACTAATGTTTTCTGAAAAGAATTTATTTTACTAAAACTATGGCGAGTCAAGAACAATATAACTATTGATCTTCCAAATGGTAGAATGTTAACCCTCGTCAAAGCCTGGGATAACCCACAAACTGCCATTACTGAAACGTGCCTAGAGCTTATCCGGATTCTGGTTTTAAGCATAAGCCAGACAACTCCATATACCTTAACATCGTTAAGATATGAATCCATTCTAAATCCAATATAGAAACAAAGGCACAAATTTAATTGGAACCAAATTCAAAATACATGCAGCCGTTCCCAGTGCATATCAACCAAATGGAAGAAGGCCAAGCAGCATTACTCATTAAGGAACGTACTCACGGATGAGTAATCTGAAAGAGAAGCAAGTTCTCAAAATTATTGCTTACAACGGAATACTTAACACAAGTATCTACACCTTCGATTACCTTGAAGAATCCTGATACTTGCAACATATGGTTCTTTACTTTATTCTTATACCTATATCTTCTCAAAATCTGGACCTTATATTTTAATGAAATACTTGTCTAAAACTAGAGAAGTCATGAGTAAACAGAATATAGTACGGGTACCAACCCTTTTGTACAACATACAACACTTTGTATAAGTCCACTGAGTTTAATAACTCAAACTCTGTGTGTCGTAGATTGAAAACTGTGCTATGATTAAGAAGAATTACAACGCTGTTGAATGCACCTTACCTAACCATCAACTGATATAGGTAAATGTGATAGACATAATTTCAAAAGGTTGTATCTCACTTTATAAATAAACGTACAGATATATCAGTTTGAAATTGGTACATAACGATGGATATTCAAAACCAAATATTTGCCATTAGGCAAAACCAGATGATTTCCTCAAATATCACCAATTACAAAAAATTCTGATATATAGAGGATCTAATCACCCAATTCCCAATATCTTACTCCCACTCAGTATCTGTAACGCCATACAGATGTGAGAATCAAGTCTGGTAAATACATACCCTGGAGTCAGAATCTAATTGGGAAAATAGTTTTCAATTAACACCGCATAGTAAAACCGAAACATGAAAATGTTTCGAAGGGGTGGCCGGGTATTCCTAGTAATGTCTCTTCCACTATTCAGATTCATGACAGTAACCGTACATTTCATTACCCTCACTCCAATCCCTTTATATGTCTTTACGTCTTACTTTCTGTACACCTTACTTAGGCTAAATGGTTTTCTTCCTTCCCTATCTTTCGGCACCTGCCTAAGATTTGGAAGAAGATTATCTAATAAGCGTAATAGGTGTACTCTCCTAACACTAGGAACTCTCGCAACCTGAGAGAAAGTAAAGAGAAAAGACAATCAAATAATCCTATTCAATTTCTCCTGAACCGGAAACCATTCTCGAACTGAAACAAGTTCCTTCGAGTTCGTATGTAACTATACGATGGCACATCTAAGTAATATGGATCTTCGTAGTGATACGGATTGTTCTGGAGAAATTCAAAGGGAAAGTGGGAGTGGTAAGGATATACGTGGTTTCGTCGTGAATGATAGCAGTCGCAATTTTCTTTGCCCTCATTCTAATCCCTTTATATGTCTTTACTTATTACCTTATGTACACCACACTCAAGCTAATTGGTTTTCTTCCTTCCCTACCTTTCGACACCAGCCTATGGTTTGGAAGAAGACTATCCAATAAGCGCAATAGGTGTACTCTCTTAATACTATGAGCCCTCGCAACCTGAGAGAAGGTAAAGAGAAAAGATAACCAAATAATCTTATTCAATTTCTCCAGAACCGGAATCCATCCTCGAACTGAAACGAGTTTCTTCGAGTTCGTATGTAACTATACGATGAAATATCCAATCAATGTGGATCTTCGTGGTGATATGGAGTGTTCTGGAAAAATGTAAAGGGAAAATAGGAGCGGCAGGGATATATGCGACTTAATGACAATCCAAAAGCCAAAGTGTTTTAAGAAGGTTCGGTTAACTTGGTTCATGAATTTTAGTTTAGGGTCAGGCCATGGTCGCTGTCAAAGAGAGAGAGAAAAGAAACACTCAGCGTGCACTCTAACCTAGATTAGATTGATTAATCATTTTATCTAATCAGGATGGCTCCCACTGTTTTCTCGAATTCTCTCTCAAACCCTAAAAGGAGAATTAGTCGGGATCATCTAAAATCACCCGAGGAGTAACACCTACTCATCAGTGGGAATCGGGATCCAACTATCATCGCATGATAACTTGATGGAAGCCACTCAAGTCACCACACTCCAGAAGGTATGCGCATACCTGGCAAGTTTTCTGTATATTTGAAACTCCCGATATAGTTTTTAGCCCTAACGACCTATAACCTTGACGCTTGCCAACAAGTTATAGGCCACTAGTCAAGTTCAATCCGCCATTGTCCTGGATTAACTCGAATCGACCCGCATAAACTCTTGACGCTTGCCAACAAAGTTGTACGACTGTTTCGATCAATCGCATATCCATGCAATAGATAAATATCACCCAGCTATCGTTCACTATGTCTTGACGCTTGCCAACAATCATAGCACGAATACTAGGTGGTACCTATCTGAAATGACGGAGGGTGTAACATTTTGAAATATTTTAGATAATTTATTATTTTATTTATTTAATTAAAAATGTTATTTTAATTTTATTGAAATAAAAAGACCTTTTAATATATAGTAGGTCACATTAGTAAAGAAAATAGTGTGTTTATATAATAATAAGTGTCATGAAGGGGGTGTTTGTGAAAAGTTTAATTCTTTGTGGAAATTGGATTTTGTATGAGGGTTTTTTGTAAAAGGTATTAGGTCATGGTTAGGGTTAGTTGAACCTCACACACACCACAACTCTAATTGAACCTCAAGCTCACACATCCTCCTTGCATGAACACACCACTCCACTTCATGGTGACACATCCTACTTGCATGAATGCACCATTCTTCCTCTTGATGACATCTCCTCCTAAACTTATCCTTCATCATTCTTATCTTTTCCTTATAGCTCAGTTGATTTATTAAGTTGGAAACAGATTACTAATTTAGAAAATAAAGAAAATCCAAGAACATACCAAAGAAAAAGAGAAGGGGAGAAGCTAGGTACTAAGGATCTTTACCACAACCCTCAAGCAAGGATTAGTGGTGCTTGTGCATCTTGGAGGGAGCCTCTCAGTTGATCATTCAATAGGTATAAGTTTCAAACTCTGCAGATCTTAGTTAGATACTGTTTTATGAGATAAGTATGATATCGGAAATATCGTATTTTGATAATTTAGGCTCTGTTTATGAATCCGCTATAGTCTAGGAAATTTGTAACAAAATCAAACAGTACCTTAATCTTGTAAATTGGATCTAGATGACACACCAAAAACACGAACCCATTCCTTGATAATTCGACCGGCCACATCTGTGAAATATCCGAGCTCGCCGGTTTTTGCAAAAAGTTGGGTGTTGGTTTTTCTAGGGTAGCTCTCTGTTTATACATTAGGGTGTTTGGTATAGTTAGTTTATGTTATATTTTCAGTATATTACACATAATTGTTTTAGTGTGTGCAGTATAGGAAAACAGTGTATTTTGTGATATTTAGCCTACTGTAATTGAATCTGGAACCAACAGGTGAAACCACTACTAGCAAGACCAAAAGTATAATAAGATCATTAGGAGACTTTACACAAAACCCGAGACCCAAACTTCACACTTGACCCGGCGACATCCCTCAAATGTCCGAGCTCGCCGGCCCCCCTAGGCTATATGGTGTTGATTTTTCTTATATAGCTCTATTAAGGTATGTTATAAGCTATGGTATTGTTTGATTTGTTCCAATATTCATACAGGGAAATCTGGGAATGTTTAGTTGGGTTTTAGTAAAGTTTCCGACATTTCGATACGATTTTCCGTATTTCAGTACTGCAACTGAAACGTTGACGTTCGTACGTTAAGTTCAGAGGCATTTGATCGTCTTTAGGGTAAGTGAGCTGTAGGTTCTAATCTACGGGTGTTTAGCTCCTTGTTTTGGTTTTCGATATGATATTTATATCGATGTGATTTTAAATACGAATATAGGTGCGATTGCGAAGATTCCGAGACAGAGTGATGAACATAGCAGCGTGGATTTCAGCGAGCTCAACACGTTGGTGGGTAGATTTACATCTACGGGGAAAGTCGGGTGGATGGCGTATAGCACCCCCGCAACCTTATAAATAGTATTATGATATATAGCGGTCTTAGTAATTATTTAAGATATGGATATTAGAATTAATTTGCATCTAGCCTGATACTCATTTGTATATAGTTTACGGATGGTTTGGTAAATTTGTACGAAGGATCATGCCGTACTAGAGATGATTTAAATATAGTGATAATGTAAGGAATTGTTCGAGGAATTATACCGTATTGATGATTATGAGATTCGTATGCCAAATAACGGCCTAGTTCCCTTTAGACTCGTAAATAATGCTTATAATTACTTTACTTGTTTACGTTTTAATTATTAATGTTATACGTTTCCGTAATACGAACACTCTGATAGAACACTGCACAATTACCAATAAGTATTATGCTGCACAAGCACGTACATATATGTTACACTACACCTCATTGGTACCGACATGTCACTATAGAACCGTTCTGTTATATAATGCGTATATATATGTTAATATGAGTAGGTTATTACACTTTTAGAACACTTGCACAAATACTAATGATTGCCATGTTGCACGAGCACAGACGCATATGTCACATTATACATCATTAGTAGTGCCATGACACAGTAGAATTGATATCGTTATGCCTGTATGATTTATTTACGCAGTCTTACTTTATTTCCTATTGCACATTGAGAATACCGGTACTATAGGTGTTGATATTTGATCCTTATGGATTTTCTGGATGTTTTACTCCTGATGATATATATCAGTGGTATGGGACGCTGTTATATATGTATATATATAATATATCATCAGAATGATCTATGCAAGTATTCTTATTCCTTACTTGATATTTCTGGATATGATGAATTGACGTCCACCATGAGTTTGATGTTTTATGATGATTTTATTCCGAACCGAGTGGGGAAGCTATACGGTTTCAGACTTGTTCTTATCCGGACTGAGTGGGGGAGATATACAGTCGGATATATGGTAGACCTGGATCGAGACCGAGGGGCAGGATAGCCGCAGATGAGGCGAGGAGTCTAGAGAGGATACTCGATACCGGAGATAGAGATGAGCACGGCAGATATCCAGGGGATACTGACCGGGGTTCGATTTGGGCACGGCGGATATCCCGGGGATACCGATCGGGGCCAGGGATATCGGGTGGCGATCATCTGTTGAGATGGTGTCGACGATATCTGCATTTACGTGTCGGTGATGGACAGGAGAGATTTGAGGATTTGAGTGTCGGTGATGGACACGAGAGATTTCTGATTTCGGTTGTCGATGCTGGCCATCCATATATATATATTGATATAATTGCTATCATAAGGTACACAGTTAGATTATGGTTATTGTAGCCGACCAGGATAATCCGGGGGACAGTACCTGTATATATATTTGTACGGGCATTCATATACATAAAAAGGAATTCAAACACGAGCTATAGACTCACTATTTTGAAATGTCCGATATGACACTAAGATCTTTAAATTGTAAACTTCTTAACATTTTCCATCAAAACAGTAGAACGTATATCCTAAGTAAAGATACCTATTTTATTTCATACTATCACGTCTGCTTTTATACCGTGGCATATCTAGTCCGCGGTTATTTTAAAGAAGAGGTTTATATATATAATTTCGGCTATATTAGGCTTATACATAGATACAGGTCATTTGCATTGATATGTTCTACTTGGGATTGCATGACAGATAGTGTTGCATTATAATACATATGCATTTCATATATTGTATTAGTACAGGATATGATAGTACTGTACTTATGACCAAGGTATCGTCGTGCATTTCGATTTCTACGTTTAGATGTACTTTTATTCACTGAGTTGGCAACTCATCCCCGTTGTGCCACAGTTTCTTGCAGATTCTACCGCTTGGATTATAAGCGGCTTTGGGCACACACTTCTTCCGGTGATTGCTTTAGGTAAGTGAGTTACTATTGTATCGTACTCGCACTTGGTTATTCATATATTCTTGTATCTAGAAAAAAAACTCCATCAACTTAGAAAGAGTATATTGTGGACTTAGAAGCGAGACTTAGAGTTTGTGTGTTATGATGTCGCACTAATTGGAGTCGACCATTTTAGATTGTTGACTTTGTTTCGCTTTTTCTTTCTTCGGCATTGTGCGTCTATATTGTTTGCTTGGTTACTCCGCCGTTTGGGTGTGAAAGCTAGCTCCCGTTGGGATGCTATTTATATTATTATGTTGTATCGGATTATACAAAATGCAAAGGAGGTACTGTCAAATTTCAAAACGTCATAGATACTTTTCAAACATACTTAGTTAAATTTAAATTTTATTTAAACTGATTCCATCTGATGACTATTTTAAACTCACCTCCAATATTTTTTTTCAAAAAGGGTTTAGATTCCGGGTTTCGGCTTACTTGAACCGCGTCGACGTCTTTAGATGTCACGTGATTTAAGTGCCGGTCATGTGCCACATTTGGGTCGTGACAGAGGGCTACGACTGGTTTTTGGCAAAAAACCTTTAACGTAATGAACTTGATATCGTTGAAGGAACCAGAGCAGTTTTACAAATATATAGTGGCGTAAACTTTTGCTAAAGAGGTCACTCCCTGTAAAGAGATCTCGGCTCTTTTCTCGTCGAATGAGGTGCAGGATATTCCTAACTGAATACCACGATGCAAAGCAAAAGAATCGACTATAGTGAAGTTATTACAATGACGCAAACTTTCGCCCAAGAGGTCACTCCCTATGAACCGAATACCACTGTGCAAAGCAAAAAGAAATGTTTGTAATAACAGTTTTCAAAATTAGTTCCAACAACATCATTTAGATTTGTTTTTCCTTACATTAATCAAAATTAACGCGGTCCCTGTTGGAGATAGTGCCCTCAGAGTCAATTATTGGATCACAGGCACGTGATTGCAATGATTGAGAGAGGACCTGTCCCAGTAGGACAGTCTTACTCAAGATGATAGTATACTATCTGGTTTATCTTTATCATCATGTACTGCTTTAGGTGACCATACAGATCACTATTGCACGTTGATAGAGCCCTTAGGATTCTTACTTGACTACCAGCAGTATGAGGGCGATCATATACGTGAGAGCTGGAGTCTCTAAGCACATCCTTAAAAGGTTCCTAGTCGTAGGAGTTTCGAGACAGGGCATCGATACTCCAGAGTAGACTAATGTATACAGTCGAGACCCCGACGAGGGGCAGTGGCCGGTCTCACAAGCCACTGGTGTCAGTTGGTTCACCTAAGATGTATACAGGTGCTCATTAGGTTATGGGTACATCGGACAGGACTCGCCGGGAACCTGCTAGTTGGTATTATACCTGACGTCAGATAGCAGTTCCCTGGTGACATGTGTGCAGGTTAGTTCATCGACCGGAGATAGTCATTTGTCTCGTGTGAGTTCCCATTGTGCTTTGATTACTACCCTACCACGCTCAAAGGAGACGTGCAAACAGGTTTTAGTTGGGTACAGTCCCGAGCCACATGGAGGCAGTGAGCGGATCTGCAGGGGTTCGTCTCTCCCGGTATTGGGGGTGAGGTCGCGCTGTGTCTAGGAGAGCCAGTACATAAAAAGTCCTTGGCCAAGGCAGGAGATTTACTGGTAGGTATTCCAGTAGTATCTCAGGGTGTTCTGGGCTGATCTCCGACACGACTTGTACCACTTTTGGGGGTCTGACTTTTACCAACCCCCTAGGCCCGCCATGCGATGCTCATAGACGAACGGACCGGACTGTACGGATATTGTCACTGACAGGCTCAGTAGGGTGTCAGGATGAGTTCGCTGAAGACGTCCCTTTTGGTCAATACCTGGTAGCCCGTTACGTATTTGCTAATACCTCTGACGTGTTAGTGGTTAAATCCACAATCAAGGTGTTGACGAGTCTTTAGAGTCCCCCACAGACCATTTTCTCAAGTTTCGGGCGAAACACTATAGAGGCCGTATGGAGATATGGCAGGGTTCGATCAGATACGTGCGGTATTGCACGAATCGTGATCGGACGGATTTTACTAGCGGGCTTTGGTTTAAGCCGGATCCTAGTATTATACAGTGTAGATTTTGTCTCTTTGCATTTGTATTCCTACTGAATACAAATGCGGGTATGTATATACAGTCGCGGGGTTTTCCTGTAATTTATTACGGGATCGGTTTTCTGAAGTTGCCAGTTTGCATTCCGTTCCGGCCAGTTTTCCTTTGTTCCTTCCCGGCTGGACTTTTGTGATGGAGGGGGTAATTTGCAAGTTCGCAAATTAGCATTTGTGGAGGGGTTATTTGTGATTTGAAAGATTATGAAAGCATCTTTGCTTTTCTTGCATTAATGAGATTAGATTAGATTTGAAATGGAAATGACTTTGTTATCATCACATTTGGTTATGGTCACCCTTTTCTTTTCCTACACTCACCTCCCTTCATGGTTTTGATTTATCATTTTTCTCTCCACCATTCTTTATGAGGGGCCGGCCACACAAATGAGAAGGGGTTTTTCATTTTGTGGTGGTGGAAAATATTATCTCATTCTTTGCTTATTGCAAAAATTCCAAACCCCTCTCCAAAGCTCATCTCTTCTCCTTTATCATCAAAGGCAACTTCTATAACCCTAAGAGACAACCATTCTACACTTCATCTACAGCACTCCTTGGGCACGTCGGATCGCCAACTTCGTGCCCGAGTTGCCTCGGTCCAGAGGTGGGAGCCCGTAAAAGAACCCGGCGATGTGGTGCCCGTTCCGATGAGGAGATGAAGACCGGAGGTTCCGCGAGGAGATCGGAGTGGAGACGAAGACCGAAGGACACGGATCGCTTGGTATAGATTCTCTACTCCTTTACTTGTTTGCTAGAGTTAGGTTAATGGCCCGATCCGGGATTTTAGTGCGCGGTGGTGCCGGTTTCTAGTTTGAAAAGTTTTTCGTTTCCGCATTCCGGCGTCGGACTGACGGCCGGGGCGCCGCCGTGCACTTACACTGGTATCAGAGCCAGGCCATTAACCTAGTCTAGCTTGCTCTAATGTGTTTAGAACTTCGATCGATCGGATTTTCCAAAAACCGTATTTTTCTAGCATCAGTTTCTGTCGAATTATTTTTGGCTCGAAAAATTTTTCAGGTTATTGCAGAATAATGTGCAGGAAATTTTAAGCGTTCTGCAAAAATTTGGTGACATGTCGCTTTAGTATGACCGCGGAAACGCGGCCAAACCCCTGGTTTGGCCGCGGTTCCGCGGTGAAAGAAAGTCAACGTCGTACCAAATTTTTTCAGAGGTCTTTCTACATGGAAATAGGGTTTTTGGAAAATTCTTTTTGGGCCCAGATTTTCTATGAGTGCTACAGTAGTGCTTGGGGCCCACTTGGGTATATTTGATCGATCGAAAATTTTAAACATGTTAATTCACAGTATTTACATTATATCTATGATCGTGAATGTCATTTGATCGGTAAATCCTGTCTAACTGCTATAGCCCGGTTAGACGGATTTGCGAACGTGACATTCACGTTGATGTTCTGTGTTGTGTTGTGATGTTGCGGATTGGTCGTGGGGGATAGCCTGGATGCAATGTTAGTACAGTTTTGTTTTATATGTACATTTGATATTGCGGGGCGAGCGTCCGACATGTGGACTGCCGTCACTGCCTGTTTGTATATTATTCTTTTAGGGCACGACCGAGTCGAGGTCGATGTACCCGTTGTATGTATATTTTACTTTCTATACTAGGATTACCCCGCGGTGGGGTGCACGGGTAGCCGGGTTCTAGAAAGCAACGGGCCCGAATCTCATGGCATTGAGACGGAGGGGGCTTTACTCTAGAATTGGCGGGCTATTCGCCGCACTCATAGGGGGTACAGGTTGGCCCAAGGAGAGGTGCCCAAGTTACCGGATTCCGTGAAGTGCTGGGTGGTCCATTCACGTTGCTGAAGGAGGATGCCTCGCTTCAGGTTTTGGCGGGTAACTTGCCGCGCCCGTAGGGGTCTAGGATTTCATTGCACAGGCTATCCACACGACCAGGGGAACGTCGGGTTTCGGTAGCGGCTCTATGAAACCCGGGGATCCCAGATATCTGTATTGTTCTGTGATGCTGGTTACATTTCTGAGATGTTGCATTTTATCACGCCTTGAGCGATATTATATATTGATATATATACTGGTAGATGTTGTATATGTTTTGCATCCGCGCTAGTCCAGTCCCCGCTCTGTCGTTAGTTAAGTAACCTAACGGGTGATGACGGGACCCAGTGGCGAATGCGGATGGCATATACATACATCATTATTTTCGTTCTTTTGTGGTGTGATCAATTGATGTGACTGCGTTGATTCGGATCAATGCAAGCTAAACAAACCTATTCTGATGTTGTTGGAACATTTTTCTAAAAGCTGTTATTGCAAGGGCGTTCCCTTTTGTTTTGCACAGTGGTATTCGGTTATGAATATCCAGCTCCTCAGTCGACGAGGCAAGGGCCGAGACCCCTTCACCGAGAGTGACCCCTTGGACAGAAGTTTGCGTCAGGGCAATAACTTCACTATAGTCGTTTACTTTTGCTTTGCATCGTGGTATTCAGTTGGAATATCCTGCACCTCATTCTACGGGGAAAGAGCCGAGATCCCTTCACCGGGAGTGACCTCTTTAGCAAAAGTTTTCGCCACTATATTTTTACAAAGCTATCCAGTTCCTTCAACGATATCGAGTTCATTACGTTAAAGGTTTTTCGCCAGAAACCATTCGTAGCCCTCCGTCGTTTCAGACGGGTAGCACGTAGTATTCATGCTATGTTTGTTGACCTTCGTCAAGGCATAGTGTATGGTAGCTGCTTGTTACCTTTCTGCTGCATAGATAGATGCGTTGGTTTGGGACAGTCGTATAGCCTTGTTGACCTTCGTCAAGGGCTTGTACGGGTGGGTTCAAATTAACCTGAACAATGACGGGTAGAACTTGACATGTGACTTATGATTTGTTGACCTTCGTCAAGATCATAAGAGCATGGGGCAAAAATCACATCGGGAGTTTCTAAAGAAACTGAAACTTGCCAGATATGCGCATATCTTCTGGAGTGTGATAACGTGAGCGGATTCCGTCACGTTATCATGCGATGATAGTTGGATCCCGATTCCCACTGATGAGTTGGTTTACTCCTCGGGTGATCCCGACTAATTCTTCTTTCAGGTTTGGGGAAGAATTTGACGTTACAGTGGAAGGTTTCCTGATTAGATAAATTGATAACCATTCTGATCTAGGATAGAGTGCACGCTGAGTGTTTCTTTTCTCTCTCTCTTTGGCAGCGACCATTGACCCGACCCTAGACTATGACTCAGTGACCAAAATTAACCGAACCTTCTAAAACACTGGCTTTTGGATTGTCAGAGTTGCAAACCTCATTGCCACTCCTACTTTTACCCTTTTCTCCAGGACACCCCGTATTACTACGAACGTCCACTTCCATTGGAAAAAACCATCGTATGGTTATATACGAACTCGAAGGAATTTATTTGAGGATGGTTTCCGGTTCTGGAGGAAACGAATAGGACTATTCAGTTGTCTTTTCCTTTTACCTTCTCTCAGGTTGCGAGTACTCCTTGGTTTAGGAGATAGTACACCTATTACGCAAATTGGATAGTCTTCTTCCAAACCTTAGGCTGGTGCCGAACGGTAGGGAATGAAGAAAACCAATTAGCATAACGACGGTGCACAGAAGGTATTAAGTTAAGACAAAGAAAGGGATTAGTAAGAGGGCAAAGTAAATTGCGACTGATATTCACGACCAAACCAAGTATTTCATTACCACTCCCATTTCACCTTTGTATTTCTCCAGGACACTCCGTATCACTACGAAGATCCACAGTTTATTGGATACTCCATCGTATGGTTATATACGAACTCGAAAGGAACTCGTTCCAGTTCGGGGATGGATTCTGGTTCAGGAGAAATAGGAATAAGGTTTATTCGGTTGTCTTTTATCTTCACCTTCTCTCGCATTACGAGTGCTCCTAGGATTAGGACAGTACACCCATTATGCTTATTGGATAGTCTTCTTCCAAACCATAGACTGGTGCCGAACGGTAGGGAAGGAAGAAAACCATTTGGCCTAAAAGGGTGTGCAGAAGGTAATGACTAAAGACATATAAAGGGATTTGGACAGATGGCAAAGAAATATACGGTTACAGTTGTGAATCTGGATAATGGAAGAGGCATTACTAGGAATACCCGGATACCCCATCGAAACATTTCGATATTTTAGTTTCACTGTGTACTGTTAAAAGAGAACTGATTTCCCAATTAGACACTTGCTCCAGGGTATGTATTTACCAGGTTTGATTCTCACATCTGTATGGTTTTACAGATGATGAGTGGGAGTAAGTTATTGGGAATTAGGTGATTGTCCTCATTATATCGGAATTCGTTGTAATTGGTGATATTTGAGGAAGTCACCTGGGCTGTTTGCCGGATGGCAAATGTTTGGTTTTGAATATCCGTTGTTATGCACTAATTTCAAATTGATATATCTGTACGTCTATTTTTATAGGGTGAGATGTACCTTTTTGAAATTATGTCTATGACATTTACCTATATCAGTGGATGGTTAGGTAATGAGCATTAAACAGCGGTGTAATTCTTCATAACCATAGTACAGTTTTCAACCTACGACACACAGGGAATGAGTTGTCAGACTCAAGGGACCTATACAGAGTATTGTATGTTGTCCAGTGTCCATTAGGACAGAGAGGTTGGTCCTCGTACTATATTCGGTTTACTTATGACTTCTCTGGTTCTTAGACAAATGTTTCGTAGAAACACAAGGTCCAAGTTTTGAAAAGTTATAGGTATATGAATAAAGTAGAGAACCAGGTGTTGCAAGTATCGGAATTCTTCAAGGTGATCGAAGATGTAGATACTTGTGAATGGTATTCAGTTGATAGTAATGATTAAGAGAACTTGCTTCTCTTTCAGGTTACTCATAAGTGGAAGCATTCCTAAGTTGAGTAACGCTGATCGGCCTCCTTCCATTCAGTTGACATGCACTGGAGACAGCTGCATGATTTGAATCTGGTTCAATTAAATCAGTGCCTCTGTTTCTGTATTGGATATAGAACAATTCATATCTTGACATTATTAAGGTACGGGGAGTTGTCCGGCTTATACTTAAAACCAGACTCCGGATAACTCAAGGCACGTTTCTGTAATGGCTGTTTGTGGGTTGACCCGAGCTATGACGAGGGTTGATTTTCTACCATCTGGAAGATCAATAGTGATATTGTTCTAGACTCGCCACAGTTTTAATATAAATGGATTTTTTCAGAAAACAGTATTGGGAGTATGGTAGAACTGGAAGTGATTCCAGAACCGCAAACGATTACTGAAGATTTGATAAGAACCTAAAGATTCAATCTGGTTTGACATTCCATTAGTCACTCCGCAGATAAAGTGGGTAACCTCAGGCACCCGAGAGGTACTTCGGTATGCTCAAGGACGGTGGCAGGGAGGTTCTTGTTTACCCAGACTTGCCATTGCTGTTGTTCCAGACTGTGAAACCCGGCAGGAGGATGAGTATAGCGTCGTTCTGAACTGGCTTCGGAAGTGTACGTGTATTTGACTCTGCCAGAGGGTTGTCGTAGTCAGTGAGAGCAGCGGAAGCATAGTAGGCAAGAGGCCTTATGTCTATTTATGGACTAAAGCAGATATAGCGGAGATAGATAATCTATTTCTGATGTGACAGTCATAGGTTTGACTTCATCAGAATAGGGGATGGATCTGTTAAGAAGGTAGTAGGGTGTGATGTCCTGGTATTTGGATGACATACACAGAGTAGGAAGTGATATTCCTATACTACGATCGGTTATACTTTGGTCGTCACACAGTGGTTTCTCCACACAGGACTTGGATATTATATCAGACATTCTGATTACTAGATCTATGGTTTTAGATCTAGATTTGGGTGGTTTCCCAATCTGGGTACTTAGACAGCATTCTATGAGTATTTAGAATGGACGACTCCTGACACGGTAGTATACCTGCAGGTGATGGAGTCACCCTCTCTAAAGGTGTCTTACAGACTAAAGGGAAGAGGGATGTGCATGATTGGCAGATCACTTGCTTAGGCAATTGAGTCAATCATGAGATATCAAGTACCACACCAGATGTTGTTTTTGCAGTAGGTGCAATAAGTTGATATTAATCCAATTCTGGAGAAACATTCGGAGGCAGTTTTGGAACATAAGTGGATGTTCTAGGGATTTGATAACGGCAGCCTCCTTTAGGAGACGGTTATCATTCCAGGCTTCCAAGGTGACCTGGATGACAGAGTGGCTGTCAGAGTTATAGTTTTCCCTCTGATGAGGGGCAGTATTTTGGACAGGTGGTCCAGGTGGATACTGAGGGAAGGATGGCGCAGGATACTGATTAAGTTCAGTTGACGATACAGTCTAAGAAGTTTGGATTTGGAGTTCATTTATGAGCTAGGTCCCATCAGACATCCAAACATATTCTAAGACAGGTATTGCTCATTTAGGGAGATGGCTTTCTCCGCGAACTTGAGATAAAGAGAAATATAGAAAGAGACACCAGAGCGGATCCACTCACTGAGGCTATTCCTCGAACACAATAGTTTCGCAAACGAGCTTTGTGAGACTGACTAGTAGAGGAGTTGGGTGTTCGGTATCACATGGGCTGTGAGTATGCGACATCGCAATAATTAGCCTTGAGTGCAAGTGGGAGATTGTTGGAGATAGTGCCCTCAGAGTCAATTATTGGATCACAGGCACGTGATTGCAATGATTGAGGGAGGACCTGTCCCAGTAGGACAGTCTTACTCAAGATGATAGTATGCTATCTGGTTTATCTTTATCATCCTGTACTGCTTTAGGTGACCATACAGGTCACTATTGCACGTTGATAGAGCCCCTAAGATTCTTGCTTGACTACCAGCAGTATGAAGGCGATCATATACGTGAGAGCTGGAGTCTATAAGCACATCCTTAAAAGGTCCCTAGTCGTGGGAGTTTCGAGACAGGGCATCGATACTCCAAAGTAGACTAGTGTATACAGTCGAGACCCCGACGAGGGGCGGTGGCCGGTCTCACAAGCCACTGGTGTCAGTTGGTTCACCTAAGATGTATACAGGTGCTCATTGGGTTATGAGTACACCGGACAGGACTCGCCGGGAACCTGCTAGTTGGTATTATACCTGACGTCAGATAGAAGTTCCCTGGTGACATGTGTGCAGGTTAGTTCATCGACCTGAAATCGTCATTTGTCTCGTGTGAGTTCCCATTGTGCTTTGATTACTACCCTACCACGCTTAAAGGAGACGTGCAAACAGGTTTTAGTTGGGTACAGTCCCAAGCCACATGGAGGCGGTGAGCGGATCTGCAGGGGTTCATCTCTCCCGGTATTGGGGGTGAGGTCACGCTGTGTCTAGGAGAGCCAGTACATGAAAAGTCCTTGGCCAAGACAGGAGATTTACTGGTAGGTATTCCAGTAGTATCTCAGGGTGTTCTGGGCTGATCTCCGACACGACTTGTACCGCTTTTGGGGGTCTGGCTTTTACCAACCCCCTAGGCCCGCCATGCGATGCTCATAGACGAACGGACCGGACTGTATGGATATTGTCACTGACAGGCTCAGTAGGGTGTCAGGATGAGTTCGCTCATCGACGTCCCTTTTGGTCAATACCTGGTAGCCCGTTACGTATTGGCTAATACCTCTGACGTGCTAGTGGTTAAATCCACAACCAAGGTGTTGACGAGTCTTTAGAGTCCCCCATAGACCGTTTTCTCAAGTTTCGGGCGAAACTCTGTAGAGCCCGTATGGAGATATGGCAGGGTTCGATCAAATACGTGCGGTATTGCACGGATCGTGATCGGACGGATTTTACTAGCGGGCTTTGGTTTAAGCCGGATCCTAGTATTGTACAGTATAGATTTTGTCTCTTTGCATTTGTATTCCTACTGAATACAAATGCGGGTATGTATATACAGTCGCGGGGTTTTCCTGTAATTTATTACGGGATCGGTTTTCTGAAGTTGCCAGTTTGCATTCCATTCCGGCCAGTTTTCCTTTGTTCCTTCCCGGCCGGACTTTTGTGATGGAGGGGCTAATTTGCAAGTTGCAAATTAGCATTTGTGGAGGGGTTATTTGTGATTTGAAAGATTATGAAAGCATCTTTGCTTTTCTTGCATTAATGAGATTAGATTAGATTTGAAATGGAAATGACTTTGTTATCATCACATTTGGTTATGGTCACCCTTTTCTTTTCCTACACTCACATTCCTTCATGGTTTTGATTTATCATTTTTCTCTCCACCATTCTTTATAAGGGTCCGGCCACACAAATGAGAAGGGGTTTTTCATTTTGTGGTGGTGGAAAATATTATCTCATTCTTTGCTTGTTGCAAAAATTCCAAACCCCTCTCCAAAGCTCATCTCTTCTCCTTCATCATTAAAGGCAACTTCTATAACCCCAAGAGACAACCATTCTACACTTCATCTACAGCACTCCTTGGGCACGTCGGCTCGCCAACTTCGTGCCCGAGTTGCCTCGGTCCAAAGGTGGGAGCCCGTAAAAGAACCCGGCGATGTGGTGCCCGTTCCAACGAGGAGATGAAGACCGGAGGTTCCGCGAGGAGATCGGAGTGGAGACGAAGAACGAAGGATAAGGATCGCTTGGTATAGCTTCTCTACTCCTTTACTTGTTTGCTAGAGTTAGGTTAATGGCCCGATCCGGGATTTTAATGCGCGGTGGTGCCAGTTTCTAGTTTGAAAAGTTTTTCGTTTCCGCATTTCGGCGTCGGACTGACGGCCGGGGCGCCGCCGTGCACTTACAGTCCCAACAATTAATCCATATCACACCAGAAAAAGGAACGAAAATACAATGTACGTATATGCCATTCGCATTCGCCATGGGGCCCCATCATGCACCATTAGGTTACTTAACTAACGGCAGAGCGGGGGCTGGACTAGCGCGCATGAAAAACATACACAATATCTTCTAGTATATATAAATATATATATATATATATATAACATTCGTCCCATGCATGATATAAGCAACATCACAGAATAACAACAAGCAACACAGAATGGTGGATAATCTTGGAGTCTCGGGTTTCCTTTGAGCCGCAAATGAAACCTGACGTTCCCGGTCATGTGTATAGCCTGTGCAATGAAAACCTGGACCCCTACGAGCGCGGAAAGTTACCCGCCAATCTCAGAAGTGAGGCAACCCCAATCAACAAAGTGAATGGGCCACCCAGCACTTCACGGAATCCGGTAATTTAAGCACCCCTCCGTGGGTCATCCTATACCCCCTACGAATGCGGCGAATAGCCCGCCAATTCTAGAGTAAGGCCCCTCCGTCTCAACGCCATAAGATGCGGACCCGTTGCCCTCTAGAACCCGGCTACTCGAGCACTCCACCGCATAGTAATCCTAGTACAGAAAAGAAAAGTATATATACAATGGCGATATCAACCTCAACCCGGTCGTGCCCCAATAAAAGAATATACAATCTAGCAGCGACAATTGTCCACATGTCGGAAGCTTATTCCGCAATAACAAATATACAAATGAATTAATTATACTACTACCATTGCACCGCAAGCTATCCACCACGATAATCCAACCATAATATCAGCATAATCACAGAACATCAACGTGAATGTCATGTTTTCAAACCCATCTAATAAAACATATAGCAGTTAGACGGGTTATACTGCTCAATGACATTCACAGTCGCAGATAGTAATGTATACACCGAAACTTATAAACGGTGTTAAAATGGCGACTTCGAAATACTCCGTATTGTCCCAAACCAAAGATGACGGAATATGTAATCTGGGCAAAATCAAACAATACCTAAAAACCAATATTCAAGAGTCCAGAACACCACCAAAATTTCAAGACCCAAATCCCATGTAGGGCCCGCAACGCCGGGAAAATGAGGAATCTCGCCGGCCAAAACTTGGTGTTTGGGGCTCGTTTTTCAATGGTGTTCTAATTATCACATGAGTAGCCTTTTGCAATTATTTTTAAAAAAATTTGAAGACTTTAAAAATTCGACAGAAACTTGAATATTGTTTCGATTGTTTCGGAGTTGTTTCGGTTTCGTAATTTTAAACATCATTTAAATTGCTAATTAAGGGTTTATGGGCTGGCTCTGATACCATGTAGGGTTACAATAGCGCTCTGGCCATCTACCGTGGCCGATGCGGAACAAAAATGATGTTTAAAACTTGGCGCTAACGAACCTGTCCTAGAATCGAACCATAAACCTACACTAGCAAACTACAATGAGCTAAACTACAAGATTAGAAATGGTTATACCGAATGAACCGTGTCCTTCGGTCTTCAACCATCTTCTTTAGCTCCTTGATGCGTTCTCGATTGAACTTGGCCGCCGGTCTTCCTCCGTCGAAAATGATCCACCCGAGGGATATAGCTCATGGCTCTAGCTCCACACCAAAGATCAAGTGAAGAAACTAGGGACTCTAGGTTGCTAATCTAGAGTGCCTAGGATGTGGTGAAGTGTTCAAAGTGTCTATCTATCTCACCTCCTCTCTTGATTCTCAACTCATGAGATTGTAGAGAGGTGGTTGAGGATGAAGGTGGATGAACTCAAGAAATTTGAGAGGAGAGTGAAGCATGATGGTGAGGTAAGGAAAAACTCAAGTGAGGAAAAATAACATTAAGCCTTATTTTATCAAACCTATTTTTCCAATATAAAATGCAACCCATGCTTGAATAGTTTGCACAAATGAATTAACAATTCATTTGTGCAGCACTATGCATGCATGGTCCTCACCATACTCCCCTCTCTCCTTTTCCACCTCATTTCCCATTAAAAATAAATGGAGAAATCTAAAATGAGGTGTCCACCTTCTAGAATGTTATCTGTACAAATACGGATTACACTCTACTGTATATGCATACCTGTATTCGTACCGAAATATGAATACCCAAAGAGATAGAATAACACAAAGAACATAATACTAGAATATACATATCGAAATATATATACGTAAATTATTAAATCAATACCTGATTTAATAATCCGGCTCAAACCCGATCCGGCTAGTATTATCAACTGTCCGATCGAAAGTCTGGGTACATAGTACAATCAATCGATCGGAACCCTGCACGTATCCAATACGGCTACTACAGCATTTCGCCAGAACCAGAAAAACCCTCTGTATGGCACTCTAAAGACTCACCAATACGCGGTAGTGGGTTTAACCACAAGTACGTCAGCGGCACTAGCTGTACGTAACGGCTGCCCAGGTATTGAGCGAAAGGAATGCCGACGAGCAAACTCATCCGAACCCCTACTGAGCCTGTCCGTGACAATCTCTGTACAGTCCGGTATGTTCGTCTAAGAGTATCGCATATCGAGTCTAAGGGTGGATAAAGTCAGACCGCTAATAACGCGATATTTAGTGTCGGTATGAAGCCCATCACCCACTAAGAAATTACTGATCCAAATCAGTAATTCTCGTCTACCTTAGCCAAGGATTTCTGGTGATGGCCACTCGTGCACAGCGTAACATCAACCCCTAATACCGGGAGAGACGAATCCCCGACGATCCGCTCACAGCCTCCATATGGCTCGGGAATGTACCCAACTAAAATCTATTTGCACGACTCCTTTGAGCCGTGGTAGGGTAGTAATCAAAACACAGTGGGAACTCACACGAGACAAATGACGATCACAGGTCAATAGACTAACCTGTACTCATGTCACCTAGGAACTGCTATCTGACAATAAGTATAATACCAACTAGCATGTCCCCGACGGGTCCGTCCAGTGTACTCATAACCCAATGAGCATCTGTATACTATCTGTAACGACCATAAAATTCATATACATTCGTATTATCTTCCTTTAATAAAAATACTGTATTTATTTATTTTTGTATTTTTCATATATTCTCTTGTCTGTTAAATATATTATT
This sequence comes from Agapanthus africanus, assembly GCA_030015575.1. Lineage (NCBI taxonomy): Eukaryota > Viridiplantae > Streptophyta > Magnoliopsida > Asparagales > Amaryllidaceae > Agapanthus > Agapanthus africanus. Next base: position 984,817,708 of record CM057338.1, read on the forward strand.
TATTTTTCCTACACCTATTTTTTTCTAATATTATTTTTCCTAAATCTAAAACCCAACAGCCCAACATTCTTATTAAGCCATTTTGTTTTATTACATAACCCTTAAACCCTAATCCATTTATTTAATAAAAAAACAGAACAAAACCAAACAAAACCCAAACCCAAGCCCGAAACTAATTTTCTTTTAATTCTCCTCCTCCTAATTTATATTCCTTTTTCTTTTCTTATCATTTTTCTTTTTCTCCTCTTTCATCCCACACCCGTTCACTTCCCCATATTAACCTCACCATCCATAGTCACATAATTCGCGAATTATTCGCCGAATTCGCGAATAATTCGCGAATTTTTTATCAGACGAATTAATCTCTGAATTAATCGTCATTGCCGAACTGGCCGAATAATTCGCGAATTATTCGCGAATAATTCACGAATTATTCCCGAATAATTCACGAATTATTCCCGAATTATGTGAAAAACAGCGAATAATTCAAAAAACAGCGAATAATTTAAAAAATCAAAATCTAGCGTCTCATATATTAATTTATTGCTCGAAAGCCTTCCCGAACATTTCCCGAACACTTACCGAATCTTTCCCGAATACCTGCCGATATTTTCCGAATAGTTCTCCGAATCCGAATTTTCAAGCTCGCCGAATTATTCCCGAACGACGAATTTGTGACTATGTCACCATCTAATTCCATTAACTCTCAAATTCAAACCCAATCTCCAATTAAAAACTCCACTGCCCTTTCCATTCCACTCACACCTAACCCTCACTCTTCATCTTCTCTTTTTCCTTATTCACCTTTTCCCCAAATCATAACCAATCTTATTAATTTCTTCATAATAAATTAAATCATAACCCTAACCTATATCCCACTCCCAGTCATCTCTCTCTCTTCCTCTCTTTTCTCCATATCTCCTCTCTCTTTCAATTCCTCTTCTATATATAAACTACACCCTCTATTTCTTTAAAAAAATTTCAAACCACAATTCCCACAACCCATCATCATCACCACCGACAACACCATCACCCATGGCCGGCGACCCTTTCTTGGCCGAGCATCCCTAGCTCCACTCGATCATAAATAGCACCCCCGTCTCAGTCGTCGGCCGCAACGTCAACAACCGCAGCAGAACCGCTGTCGAGCCTATCGCAAGAACCAAACTCTCGACATTCAACAAGTCCGTGCAACGTGACCGACCTGTGAACTGAGACTCTAAGGTCGGGTCCGAGACCGCCTGAACGCCACGATCGCTTCACCACCTCCGGATCTGCGTTCCATCAACATTTTGGGCTTCGTGCGACAGTGTTCGACAAAATGAAACAATGAAAACTTCCGTCGTTTTCTTTCATTCCAATCACATGTAAGTCCCTTTCCTTTTCGTCTTCCCCTTTCCCTCTCTTCTCTTCTTTTCGAACAATGAAACCCTAAATTCTAATTGATTATTTTTGCCAATAATTTACAACCTTTTGCTGTTTAATCTGATCTGTTATTAATTCTCTTTATGGGTTGCAGTATGGATTGCATGTTATTATTTAGAATGTGTCAGGTGGTAAATCACATATTAGATAGGATTAATTCTGTGTAATCATGGATAAATGGAAGAAAACCTTAGAACTAATTACTAATGTAGATAATTTTACTTGTTGTCCTATCCTATCCTGTAATAGCTTTAAGGTTGTTTTGGTAAGAAATAAAGATAATTAAAGGTAGTTAGTGTAATTTAGCATATGAAAATATGTACACCATATTTGTAAAGGACCTGAAAATCTTAAAATAATTAGAGTTGATTTGGTTTCAACATATATTTTTTTTAAGGCCCTAGTATATTTACAACAAACAAATAAAAAAATAAAATCCAGGAGCATATTTCCTATATCAAGGAATTTACAGTTTTAATGACGGTGTGTATTATTTTTGTGATCACCAGTTATTGTATGTAAGTCAAGATCCATCATACATTCCAGAGCAATTTTGGTACCTCATATTGTTAAATATATAAATAATCACAGAAATAGAACAATGGCCAAAGCTTTCACAAAAGTATTTTGCGTAGCTAGATAAATCATTTTTTTCCTGCATAAATTAAACATTCAACTATTATTAGGTAATTGTTTACAACTTCCACTTCAAGTTTAAAAAAAATATATTTAACTAAAACCTTTTCCTTTGCAAATTTTGCCTCTACAATCCTCTTTAGGTAAACCCTGCTACGAATGGAGGGATTATCGCACATTCCGGGTCTAGTGGAGTAAGACACAAAACTCTTCACGAAATGTGGTCTCGAAAGGAAAAGTGGATTTAGAAAATAAAACAATTTCTATAAATTCAAAATAAAAGAAAAGATAACAAGTTATGTTAAATTGGGTCATCATTGTTTTTTTTCTTCTAACTATTTAAATCAAAGTAAGTTTTTTTTAAGAAAATACCCTCAAATTACCTAAAGAATATTTTATCAAAACATCCTAGACTCTTAAATAATAATTTCTTTTATCAAAACAATCTAGAGATATTAAAATATAGTATTTTACATAATTACCATGAATTTTTCTAAATGACCTATTTACATATATATACCCTATACATGATATCCTACATGACTTAACAAAAATTCTTGAACACTTGACATGTTTACATGACCATTTAATATGACTTGTACTAAACTAACATGCTTGAACTAACTTGACTCGATCCATGAATACAATTGACATGACTTCTTCTTGACATGACCACATGATTCTTGACATGAACTCAATCTTGAAAACTTGATATTATACACCACCTTTTGTATTCATGAATTCGAGCAAAACTTGTAACTGTAATTATAATTTTAGAAGCGCGGGGTGTTGGGATAGTTTGAGTATGAATCCAATAAAATCTCATGAGTCCCATTAGTACAAATCATATTGCTGTGGTACCGGGCTGAAACGGTACAAATCACGTTGCTGTGGTACCGAGCTGAAACGGTACAAATCATGAATTCACTAATAAGTGCCCGTGTTTCCAAACCCCTGGACAATAGCCCGTTGGGTTTGGAATACTTCAATAATAATTGAAGTCCCGATTACTTTTGGGCCCGTGATTCCTTGCCCCTGGACGATAGCTTTGGGTTCGAGAATACTCTTGAGATTGGTTGACATTCACATTTAAACTTACGTTAGTTAGATTACCTTGTAGAGACCTATTAAGACACATACCTCATGTTCACAGCACATGCCGATCTTTAGTTTCTTTCAACTTTCATTTAAGTAAGCCATATGTTTAGGCTTTTATGTTTATGTTCTTATTTCAGATATCTTGTATCAGTTTAAACCTTGTAAAGTTGGGAATGTAATTATATAAAGTGGTTGGATTTTATTTTTTTTCACTTGTCTCTTCTTTTCATTATTATACAGCTTACATTACGCTTAGCGTATTTATTTTAAGAAATGACCTTCTCGAAATAAATACGTCGCAGGTTTGTCACGTGCCGTTACCACTCTTTTGGGAAGTGGGGCGTGACACTATCTTAGGTGACTAACAGACACCAATGACTTGTGAGACCGGCCATCGTCACTCGTCAGGAACTCGATAAGTATACACTAGTCTACTCCGGAGTATCGATACCTAGTCTCGAAACTCTCTCGACTAGGGACATTTAAGGATGTGCTTATAAACCACCCAGCTCCCACGTATATGATCGCCATCGTAATGCTGGTAGTCAAGCAAAAATCATATGGGCTCTATCAACATGTAATAGTAATCTGTAATACCACATAAAGCATGTACATGATGATAGAGACAAACCAGTTAGCATACCATCATCTCGAGTAAAACTGTTCTACCCGTATAGGTCATCTCTCAATCATCACAATCGCGTGCCTGCGATTACAATAATTGACTTGAGGGCACTATAGCCAACAGATGATACTTGGTAGTTTTAGTGATTTGATTGAGTTATCTGCCTTCTTCTTATTTTGCAACTTCTATTTTTGAGCTTGCAAGATCAGATTTTGGTAATTGAACTCATTAGTTTGTACTTAGATTCAATATCAATAAAAGCTTCATTTTGCTCAATTGTGGCTTTGTATCTCTTCTTTACTTTTTCTTGCATTTTCTTTATTGTTATTTGTTTATTTATGTTTTCTTTACCATGATGTGTGAGTAGTATTTAGTTAGGCAATGGTGAGGTAGATTGATGAATGACTTGCCTTCCAACCCCTCATTCTTAATTCTTAGTATTTATTGAACTTCTTCTCTTAATGTGTACAATATTATTGTGTTATTGCTTGATAGGATATGTTGTTTTGAATGGTTGCAAATCAAACTTTGACATATATCATATTGTTTCTTTACATATCATTTTTGTTACATTAAGAAGTGAAGTAGAAAGGAGGGTAAAATTTAATCAAGTGTAATGAACTAGCTAGATAGGACATGTAGCCATAAAAGTATATGTCATATACTTGCTAACTTCACTTAGTTTATTTCATCCTCATTTCATCTAAATCCCTTGAAATTTTTAATTTCTTTTGTCCCGATTTTTTATATCGTATCCTAAACGATTCTTTGTAATCGGTTTAGATACGACATGCTTTTTAAAATCAAATAGAAACTAGAAATGGATGTTGAATAAAAATTGAGAGTTGAGGGTAACGTCATAAGTCAATTTACCAAAGCTTAGGCTAAATATTCCGTATATATCTTGTTTCTCTTCACATCGCATTCTTTGTATAAAAACGTGACAAACTCAACTTCAAAACATTGTTCCTAACTCAAAAGAACGTCGTGATATTCATTCCCTGTGGATCGACCCGTACTTGCTGGATTGCGTCAACGCACCGTGCACTTGCGGTATTTTATAACTCGAGAATCATATCGTGCAATTTTTTAAATCAAAACCGATATATCTAATAATAAACAATATCCTTCTTAAAAGCACGACATCGTGAATTTCCAACAAGTTTTTGGCACCGTTGCCGGAGTGGCAACATCACGAAGTTTATTTTGAGTTATCTCTGTATATACTTTCAGAAAAACAAACAAAATGTTTTTAGAAAAAAGTCAAAAATAACACAAAAATTAAGACTTTTGCAAACTTTTGCTCTCTATTTTTGATTTGCTGTTGCTATGAATATTATTGAAATATTTTGCATATAAAAAAGGGATACTAATAGAACTAAGAGAACACACCAAGGAACTGGAGCCAAAACATCACATTTCGGCCGTCAAAAAAACCCTTCCGGCCGCAATTTGCGGCCCAACAGTACCTATTTGCACCAAATCTTTTATGTTTTCTCTCTTGTTCTGTTGTTGATCCATTTTAATATGCAAAACCTCATAATTATGTGTTTACAACATTTTGGCCATAAATATCGTATTTTACACTAAATATCATATTTTCCGACATTTTCAGATTTCGACCGAATTACAAACTGCGATCGTGCAGAGTAAAGAGCAAATTCAAGAACAAGGCGTTAGGGATTTATAGTGCCAAAAATCCGAGTAGTTTGACCCACGCAAGCAAACACTCAAGTAATCGCGGATCGACTCAACGAGGGTTTCTTAACCCAAAACTTGAGCTACATGCTTTTCTAAAACACTTCCTCTCAAATACGATGCTCCAATATCTCGATATTCTGCAGGATTTCTTTGCAAAATCTGCCGCACAAGTGCTAAAGAGAACTAACTGTATTTCTTGCAGAACGCCGCTTAAAACTTAAAAAACGATTGATTGATGATTTGAACAACTTTTTATTGTTTGCACATTGCATGAATTTTAATACGGATTTAAGAGCAAAGAACCCCAACAAAATATGGTAAGGGATTTCATCACCCTTCTCCGTAGCCCACAAACCATAAAGAACGAGCATTTTTCACACCCCAAGTAATTTAAAAGAAACTAGACTTTCAGCTTTTAAGGACTTCGCGCTCAATAGGAAAAAGTTGATTGTATTTCGAACATCGCTCATTATTATATTGTTCAAGAAGTGTCTAGAAAAGTGTGAAAGGCGCAACGCCGAAAGAGAGAAGGTTATTCTAATTAAGAAATTTCGCGAAAACGTTGGACAATCTCCCTTCTTCTCTGCACTTACCTGGCTTCTTGATCAATTTATCTTGAGCCCGTTTCACGATACACTTTTATTTCACAAATCAAGTTTTTTTGATCAGGTCTAGTTGACCTAGGTGAATCCTAAATTGTTTAGGTATGTGAAGTGTGTCATGATTGTGTTTTTTCCATGCCTTTTGTGTGATACTTATTGTTTGTGAATATATATATATATATATATATATATATAATGAAACAAAACAAAAATTAGGATTTGTAAACAACACTTTCTTCCATTCTCTTAGTCTTTTTCTAACCACGTTCGGATAGTGCATGTCAGCTTGTACTAGAGATTCAAAATATCGATTAGTCTGGTTCAAGACTGTATCTTCCGACTCTTCTTTACCAACGGATTCCTCGGAACCGTCCGAGACGTTCTCACCTTCTGTTTTATCGGAGCCTTCCGATTCTATTTTTCGTTCACCTTCACCTTCTTCTTCTCCCACATCACTGACGATGACGGAACAAACGATCATGGAACAGCAAGAAGCAGCGTTGCAGGACAGATACTACCCTCACCGTTCATCCCTACCTTCATGCATAGTATTGCCCACCATCGCGGCAAATAACTATAAAATCAAACCACAATTCATATCGCTACTCTCAAAATTCCACGCACTCGAGTCCGAGAATGCTTACCTTCTAATCAGTGAATTCGAGAGAGTATGCGCTATGATGAAAATCCAAGAAGTGGGTGAGGATCTTGTTAAGCTCAAGTTCATTCCTTTTGCGTTTAAGGACAACACGAAGAGTTAGTTAAACAGTTTTCCAGCTCGATCGATTACGACGTGGGACGACTTTGTGAAAGTATTTTTTAAGAAATTTTACCCTATTCACAAAACAGTGCGAATTCGAAATGAAATTCACAATTTCAAACAAAAAGATGATGAAATCTTTTGGAAATGCTTGGAAAGATTCAAGAATATCCTAATCAAATGTTTCCACCACGGTTTAGAACAATGGCGGTTTTGTCAAATTGTCTATGAAGGTTTAGACTCCAGTTCACGCATAATATTAGAATCCATGTGTCAATACAAATTTTTGAGTTATGGTGTTAAGGACGTATGAAACTTTTTAGAAGAACTGGCTAATAAAACCATTCAGTGGGAGAGTGTGAGTGAGAAACCATCATCATCGACTAAGGGCGGTGCACATATAGTTGACACATCTATAGCAGCCAAAGCAAAAATCACCGCTCTTGTACGGCAAATGGAAGCTTCAGAGGGCAAAAATTCACCGTCACCAGTCAACCAAGTTTTTCAACCAGTGTGTGCTAATTGTCAGCATCCTAGCCACATAGCAGATGAATGTTCGTTTCTCGTCGGGTCACAAGAACACGAAAACGTTAAAGCGCTATATCGAAACCAGTGTCCCAGAAACGACCCTTTCTCACAAACATTCAATCCTGGTTAGAAAAACCATCCCAATTTTGCTTGGAATCAGGCACCTTTTTAAAACAATAATTCAAACCCGCCTTTCCAACAATTTCAAAATTCGAATTTTCAAAATCAGAAATTGGGATATTCCAACAACCAGCCCCAATAGCTGAATCAGCCCAACCCAACCTTTACACCCCCTGGGTTCGTCCAAGACGACAAGAGCGTGTCAACCATTGAAAAGGGGTTAGCAGGTTTGATTAAAACCTCCATGCAGACTATATCTAACTTGGCTATTTTCATGCAAATGTCTGCTCAGTTGCATAGCGCTAACACGCAAGCCATAGCCAGGCTAGAAATTCAAATCAGTCAACTCGCTGCTGCAATGAATGAACGAGAAAAGGGAACATTCTTTCCCAACCGGTGACGAACCCGAGAGAACATAGGAACTACAACGCTCATATTGTTCAACAGAACAACATGAAAATGCGAATGTCATCACCGTCCTAAGGTCAGGACGCACAATTGACAACAAGATTGTCAAACCTAATGACTCATCCAAACGTGCGGTTGTCAATTTACCGACACATGTCTCATCACCTGTTCCATCTTCCGGTCCATCTACTTCTTCGTCTTCTTTACCATCTTCTTCTTCACCTTCTTCTTCTTCGTCGTCAGCTGCAAATCCTTCGAAACAACCAGATTTACCGCAGCAAATTCGTCCAGCGGTTCCAGCAAGAACGATCACGCCTTCTACACTTACTCCATCTACACCTTCTTCGAACCAAATGTTCGAGCCCAAGGCTCCTTATCCTAATAAGTTAAGATCGAAGAAGCCCTATGCAAGTATGGAAAAGGTGTTAGAAGTCTTCAAATATTGTGAAGTCAACATCCCATTGTTGGACGTGGTCCAACAAGTCCCGGCATATGCAAAATTCCTTAACGATTTGTGCACGCAGAAACGACACACGAATGTGCCCAAAACAGTCTTCTTGGCCGCCACCTTAAGCGATGTCTTATCCAAATCCATTCCGATAAAATATAAGGACCCTGACTGTCCTACTATGTCTTGCGCTATCGGGGACAAGCAAATCAATCGAGCCTTATTAGACTTGGGTGAGCGTAAACCTGCTCCCTTACTCATTTTACGAACAACTGGGTTTAGAAGAATTGAAGCCGACCAAAGTGACTCTGCAATTGACAGACTGATCCACAAAGATACCGAGGGGAGAGATCGATGATGTTCTGATTAAGGTCAGCAAATTCATATTCCCCATAGATTTCATTGTATTGGAGACTGAACCCGTCGTCAATCCCAGCGGTCAGATTCCAGTCATGCTAGGGTAGCCTTTCCTAACCACGTCCAACGCGTTGATCAATTGTCGTACTGGATCTATAAAACTCTCTTTTGGAAATATGATGATTGACCTCAACATCTTCAGTCTAGGAAACCAAGCGAGTGATAGACATGATGACACATATGAAGTCAACACTGTACACAATATGTCTCAGGAGGAGACATTTGACTTCAACAACGAGTGTCTTGAAGAGACTTTTGAAGAACTGTTTTCTGAGGAACTTCTTTTGATTGAGAAGCTAAGTACTGAGCAGGCTTCCTACGCACATTGGAGGCCCCAATTCGAACCACTTCGTACTGAACCGACCCCCGAAGTGCGAATATCAGTGGAGGAGCCACCTAAACTTGACCTCAAAGTTCTTCCCGACCACCTCAAGTATGCATACTTGGGCAATAACGAAACGTTTCCAGTTATAATCGCAACTGACCTTGTGCTTGAGCAAGAGTCGGCACTCATGAATGTTCTGAGAAAGAACATGGAAGCAATTGGTTGGCCAATAGCTGATATGGAAGGAATCAGCCCCGCTATCTGTCAGCACAGAATCCATATGACCGATGATTCCAAACCCTTCAAGGATCCTCAACGTCGGCTTAACCCGGTTATGAAAGAAGCGATGCGGAAGGAAATGCTGAAGTGTCTTGACAATGGGATCATTTATCCCATATCTGATAGCTAATGGGTAAGCCTCATTCATGTCGTACCAAAGAAATCGGGAATCACGGTGATTACGAATGAAGCGAACGAGCTAGTCCCAACCCGCACATAGACAGGTTGGAGGGTCTGTATTGATTACAGAAAGTTCAATGCAGCAACTCGAAAAGATCATTTTCCGCTGCCCTTCATTAATCAGGTGCTTAAACGCCTAGCCGACCACGCTTACTATTTTTTCCTTGATGGATATTCCGACTACAATCAAATCCCGATCGATCCAGAAGATCAGGACAAGATAACTTTTACTTGATCTTTTGGTACATTCGCCTACCGCCGCATGCCCTTTGAGCTATGCAATGCACCGGCAACATTTCAGCAGCGCATGACGAGCATATTTTCTAAAATGGTAGAGCGATTTTGGAAGTGTTCATGGATGATTTCTCCGTCTTTGGAGATTCATTTTCTGAGTGTTTGAGGCACCTTGAACTGGTGATGATACGATACAAGGAAAAATACCTCACACTCAATTGGGAGAAGTGTCATTTCATAGTCAAACACAGCATTATATTAGGTCACATCATCTCTGAAAATGGCATCGAGACCGATAAAGCAAAAATCGACGTCATTTCAAGTCTTCCACCTCCATGGGCTGTCCGAGACATCAGGGCATTCTTAGGCCACGCCGGTTTTTATAGGAATTTCATTAAGGATTTTAGCAAACTGGCTAGAACCTTAACTTCTTTGCCGGTTAAGAATATTCCCTTTGAGTTCAATTCCGAGTGCCTTACTGCGTTCAAACTACTGAGATCGGAACTCACTTTTGCTCCGATCTTAAGTGCATCAGACTGGAACGAACCTTTCGAGCTGATATGCGATACTTCTGACTTTACAATAGGTATTGTCTTAGGACAGCGATTTGAAAAGAAGCCGTACATAATACACTACGTGAGTAGGACGTTGAATAACGCACAGCTGAATTACACCACCATTGAAAAGGAATTCTTAACTGCCGTATATGCACTTGAAAAATTCCGTCCATACTTGATCGGAACCCACGTCACAATTTACACTGATCATTCTACACTTAGGCATCTTTTTGCAAAAAAGGACGCCAAAACCAGATTGATACGTTGGATTCTCTTTCTTAAAAAGTTTGACTTGACCATTAAAGATAAGAAGGGAACCGACAATATTGTTGCTGATCATCTGTCTCACTTGACAAATGCACCAATTGAGAAAATTCCAATCAATGAACAATTTCCAGATGAACAACTTCTCTCCGTATCAGTCGAACCCTGGTTCGTTGATATTGTGAACTATCTTGTCACCGGAGAAACACTTTATTTTTTGTCAAAACAGGACAAGTCAAAATTTCTCTCGCAAGTCAAATTATTCTATTGGGATGAACCTTACTTGTTCAAATACTGTCCTGATCAGATCATTAGAAAATGCGTTTCTAGCTCTGAAATGAGAAGTGTGTTATCTTTCTGTCATGACCAAACTTGTCGGGGCCATTTTGGACCCAGAAAGACGGCTTAGAAAGTTTTGCAAAGCGGTTTCTACTGACCGACACTTTTCAAGGATGCTTTCGAATATTGCAAAACTTGTAGCCGATATCAGCACATAGGAAAGATTGGAAAACGAAATTAGATGCCCCTGAATTCCATTTTGGTTCTAGAAATTTTCGATGTCTGGAGTATCGATTTCATGAGGCCGTTCCCAAACTCTTTCGGGAATTTGTACATCTTATTGGTTGTAGACTATGTGTCCAAGTGGGTGGAGGCAGTGCCTTGTCGAACCAATGACAACAAGGTTGTCGTGAAATTCTTAAAAGAGAACATTTTTCTCGGTTCGGCACACCTCGCACCATCATCAGCGATATTGAAACACATTTTTGCAACCGATCTTTTGAATCACTAATGAAGAAATACTCCATAAGCCACAAATTGTCAACGCCCTACCATCCTCAAACTTGCGGCCAAGTTGAAGTCTCAAATAGATAGATTATATAAATTCTGGGAAAAACTGTCAGCCATAACCGTAAGGATTGGTCGTTGAAGTTAAACGACGCACTTTAGGCGTTTTGCACTGCCTTCAAAACGAATTTGGGTATGTCTCCATACCGACTCATCTTTGGTGTAACGACTCTGATTTTTCTGTACGAAAATTTTTAAGTTAATGTACAAAAAGGAGTTTGCAAGCCTGAGTGTAACTTTATAAGTTAATTTTTGTTAAGAACAGTAAGAAACAACTTATAGCTCACTGGTAAAGCCTTGCACTGCTGTGACGTAGCCCTGTGTTCGAATCCCATCAGGCACATTATATTTTTTTCAAATTTTTTCAAAAACTTTTTGGAAGCCCAAAAATTTACACATGCAATGCACATAATGAAAAGTCAGGGAAAATAAACATGTGCACAATGTTATTAACAGCGAGTAGGACATATGGTGAGCATCCACCGCCCCCTTCAACATTTTGGCCGGCGGGATCTTCTTAAGGGCCAGCGGGGACGGTGTTGGCTATAGTGCCCTCAAGTCAATTATTGGATCGCAGACACGTGATTGCAATGATTGAGAGAGGACCTATACCAGTAGAACAGTCTTACTCGAGATGATAGTATACTATCTGGTTTGTTTTTATCATCATGTACATGCTTCAGGTGACATTACAGATCACTATTACAAGTTGATAGAGCCCATAGGATTCTTGCTTGACTACCAGCTGTATGATGGCGATTATGTACGTGAGAGTTGGGTAGTCTATAAGTGCATCCTTAAAGTGTCCCTAGTCGTGGGAGTTTCGAGACTGGGCATCGATACTCCGAGAGTAGACTAGTGTATACGGATCGAGACCCCGACGAGGGGCGGTGGCTGGTCTCATAAGTCATTGGTGTCAGTTGGTTTACTTTACCTAAGACGTATACAGGTGCTCATTGGGTTATGAGTACACCAGACGGACTCGCCGGAAACATGCTAGTTGGTATTATACCTATTGTCAGATAGCAGTTCCCTGGTGACATGTGTACAGGTTAGTCTATCGACCTGAGATCATTATCTGTCTCGTGTGAATTCCCACTGTGCTTTGATTACTACCCTGCCACGGCTCAAAGGAGTCATGCAAACAGGTTTTAGTTGGGTACAATCCCGAGCCACATGGAGGCAGTGAGCGGATCGTCAGGGGATTCGCCTCTCCCGGTATTGGGGGTTGATATCGCGCTTTGTTTGGAGAGCCATTATACAAAGTCCCTGGCCAGGGCAAGTGAGATTTATTGGTAGGTATTCCAGTAGTTTCTCAGGGTGTTCTGAGCTACACTCCGACACGACTTATACCGCTATTAGGAGTCTGACGTTTACAATCCCCTTAGGCCCGATATGCGATACTCATAGACGAACGGACCGGACTGTACGGATATTGTCACTGTCAGGCTCAGTAGGGTTTCAGGATGAGTTCGCTCGTCGGTCTCCCTTTCGCTCAATACCTGGGCAGTCGTTACGTACAGCTAGTGCCACTGACGTGCTTGTGGTTAAACCAACTGCCAGCGTATTGATGAGTCTTTAGAGTCCCACACAGAGGGTTTCCCTGGTTCGGGAAAAACGTTGTAAAGGCCGTATGGTTTTATGGTAGGGTTCGATTATATACGTGCACTTGTGCACGGATCATGATCGGACGGATAATACTAGTGGGCTTTGGTTTATGCCGGATCCTAGTATTATATTGTTGGATTATTTTCGTCTCGATGTATTCGTATTCAGTTGGAATACGGATGCAGGTATGTATATACAGATGAGGGGTATTCTTGTAATCCGTTACGAGTTTGCTTTAGAAGATGCCATTTTATTTCTTTGTGATTAAACATTTAGGTTAATGTTTATTATGTGTGAAGTGTGAGTGCAAGTCTTGTTTTGAAGCATTGATCATGGTACATGCACTTGGTGACTCATGGTATTGGGTCATGGGGCCATTTTGTTTTGGCTAGGATATTTTTGAGTGTGTTATGAGATATTTGGGTAGCAAGGGCAGCCATCTCTTTTGATTGGGCTAGGAAAATTCTTTAGTTGCTTAACTCACAAATAACTCACAACACTCAAAAATAGCTAGCCACTGCTTTTCTTCACTTGAGCTCACACTCTTCACTTGGGTTCTTCTTCAACCTCCATCCACACCCTCTCATGTGTTGAGAATCCATGAATGTTTTGAGACAAAGTGATCACACACTCTCTCTACTTCACCTTGGTCATCTCAGCTAGCAAACTTGATGTCCGAGTTGCTTCGGTTTAGAACGGGAGCCCGTATAAAGAATCCTCGACATGGATCCTCTTCGATGAGCGAGACCGGAGAGCGAACTTCGTCGAGGCAGCCACTACAAGTCAAGGACAGAGATTGAAGATCGAAGGATACGGATCGATCGGTATAATCTCTAAAACTCCTTTTACAGTTACTAGTATAGGGTTAATGGCACGATCTGGAATTTAGGGTTACGTTAGCGCCATTTTGCAAAGTTTTTGTTCCGCGTTTGCCCACTGATTGATGGCCAGGACACTGGCGTAGCCTTACAGACAGGCCCCCCGGAGGCAATGGACCCCGTGCTTTGCACACAAAACCCTTGGCCTATCCCCATTACCCCTGCACTGTTTGATTTCTCTGAAATGAAACAGAGACTTCAATTTCATCTTTAAATCAAATTTAAATACATTTTAATTTATTCTTTCAATTCCAAAACCCTAATTCCACACTATAAATACAACCCCATATCCTAGCCCTTCCTCAATCTGATAATTCTAGCCAAAACCCTCAAATTTTCTAAGTACAAGAAGAGTACAAGTGGAGTTAGCCGAAGACCAACTTCCGGCGAAGAATCGAGAAAGTTCCGGCGACTCCGCGACGCCACGGCGACTACCCCCTCTCCTTCTACCTCCTCTTCACCCATCTAGCTCGTAAGTCCTTTCTAATTCTCCCCCTTCTTCTCTAAAAGTCTCTTTTCATAAAACATGTCGGTAAGTGAAGTTATACCGACATCTTATTATAAAACCCTAGAAACTACACTTTTTCTTAAGCCTTGCTCATGCATATTCATACTCCTTGCTTGTTAATATAAAACCAATGTTTAGAACCAACTTTCACTCTAAAACATCATGTTAAATAACTTAAATCTCACCTTTACATGAAAATGCCATGAACTTTGTATCTACTATATTTTATTACTTTGATTAATCATACCTCTAGAAAACTTCACGAGGTAATGACCTACCCCTCACATACACACATGTTTACATAGCACGATATTCTTTGAACATATTTTTGTGGCAAATACAATATTTCATTAAAATACCATCGATTATAAAAACGGTTTTCTTTTAAATAGTAGTATTAAACTCTTTGCGATTATACCTCTACAACCCATCTGTGGAACCCGTTATTGGATGGTGCGAATTATCGCACGTTCTCGGACTAGTAGAGCGAGATGCAGACCTTCTCACGGAGCATTCGGTCTCGAAAGATTTTTAATACGATTTTTAAGAAAAACGACATTTTCTATTTAATAATAAAATTAATTTTTAATAATTATATAAGTATTATTAAACCACATATTTTCAAGATATAATAAAATTCCATGTTTTCTAAAAAATAAAATAATGACAGGTTTCATCAAAATACCTTCAAGTTATCCAAAAATCAAGCTTTACAGTAAAATATCTTGAACTATCCAAGCAAAACTATTATCACTAAAATACTTCACATTCTTAAAATTTACAATTATGGAAACCCTAAATAATATAAATAAATACTCGAGATTTATTTTGAAAGTATATAAAATATTTTTCATAAAACCACCTTGAGTTATATAAAATTACATTTAAGGACCTTAATAAATATAGGTTTAAGCGAGATCAATTCTCTTGAGTCTCAAGGAGCCGGAGAAAGTGAGTGCTTGCCTATTTAAGGTAGAAAAACTTAACGGGGTTATCAATGGTAATTGTCTTGGAAAAAGACACAAATCCTGTCGTCCATGTGCAGCAGTTACCGATAACTCCCAAACCTAATTCAGGATCCAAATCAGTTCTAAGTGTCTGGCTCAAGTCTGAGTCCAAATCAATCCGAGTCTAATCCAAATCAGAATCTAATTCAAACATGAATCCAAACTCAATATAGTTCAAACATGAATCTAAACCTTAACCTGTATACTTGAACCTGAACCTGATTATCAGAATAAGATCACTATGCAAACATGAATTGACTTGACCGAACCATGGTTATAACTTGACTTGATTACATGACTACTTGTTTACATCCTGAACCTGATTATATGAATAACTTGTATCCATGGTCTCGGCAAGTCTGATAACTGTAATTCAATACAATACATTACGGGGTTAACGTGATAGATTGGTACGGAATGTATTAAAAGTGACACGATAATGGATACTAAAAGACACCTACCTGAACTCTCGTGCCGTTGTCCCGTGGGTTTTGACGGGGAGATGTACTTACCTGTTACCATATTCCACGGGATAGTTGGACTCCTCTCGTATACACTGTACCTTCTGTACCAAACTACAAACAACTACGTTAGTATAATAAACATATACCTGTATAAATTACCAGTTCTTTCTCTTTACTTGTTCTATTCCATTCTTACTTTTGGGACTTACCGAGCGGTAGTTCGCTGACGACATTCATGTTTTTTTCTTTCTTTGGAATGTTCGTCAGGAGGACCGGATTCTCAGGAGGCAGAGCCCAGCCAGGACAACTTGGACCAGTTCTCAGAGCAGCCAGACTTCTAGCTTTCCTTGTACTTATTTCATTTTGTATGCCATTGTTTAGGCATTGCTTTTCTATCATTGTAATTTTCTTATCAGTTCTATGTTAATAAAAGTTGTTGTTTATATTACATCTCTTGTCATTCTTGTGCATTTATTTATATTGCTTATTTACGCTTAACGTATTTACTTCTGAGTAAATACGTCGTGTGCCCGTCACGTCTTCTTCTCCGTACACTGGGAAGCGGAGCGTGACAAGTTTTGTTGGCGGTCTATGCAGGTCAGTTCTGCATGAAGTTCTAAGCAATATATATCACAAGAATTATAAGATTCAACAACTATACATTCTTTACATTACAAATTCCTTGGATCTATCCTAACCCTTTCTTTTCTATCAAGGTCATGGATTTTCCCAACAACACGAGCACCAACGTGAATGACAACACTCCACCACCTACACTACCACCACCCATTACCGTTGATGACCTACTGATAAGATCCATGGCGTTCCTTGAAGCAACCAGGAGTCTAGTTGAGGGACAGCAGGAGCAGGCTGCTCTCATTCACCAAGGTCTAGTTCGCACTAAGGCATCTTTGAGAGTAGCTCTTGGTTATATCAAGAAGAAGGAAAGGACACTGCCAGTAAGGACTTGCAATTATTGTAAGAAGCTCAGACATGTGGTAAAGGACTGCAGACGAACTAATGGTCTTTGTATGATTCGTGGATTGCCTGAATACACTCTAAGGCATGTTCAAAGTACAGGGCAGACACAAACCCCACACCAAGACTGACTATACAAGCTCTTACTACTGCACCACCTTCGTGAGGACCACCTTTACCTCGTCAATCCGAAATGTACCAGCAGGCACAGAGAAAAGTGCCAAGAGACCAGACATTCACGATACTAGTTAGAAAAGCCGAAGCCACAGGCCAAGTCATCACTGGTAATCCCAATTCTTTCACACCTTATTAATCCTTGCATATCACCCTATATTTTTCCTGTATTAAAAACCAACCTTACACAACCTAGGTACTATACAAGTAGCCACCCTTCCTGCACTAGCACTGTTCGACACTGGAGCGTCGCACTGCTTCATGTCGCAATGCTGTGTGAGGGCGCATGCGATTCCCGTAAAGCCACTCATTTCAAGCTGGAATGTCAGTTCCAGGAATGGAGTCTTAAAGGCAACTATGGGATTGAATCAGTGTCCAGTTGTAGTTTGCGGACGAGAATTCTACGCGAATTTCAAAGTACTAGACATCCCAAACTTCGATGCTGTGTTGGGAATGGACTGGCTGGGAGTTTTCTATGCTACGATTGACTGCCGTCAAAAGAGGGTAGTATTCGAGACACCAGATCACCCAGTCTTTTATTTCAAGAGTGGAGATAGAACCTTGGAGCCAGGTAGATACCGTGCTAAACCGAAAGAATCTCAGTAGATCCAGCTAAGGTGTCAGCTGTCAGCGAATGACCGTTACCAATTCCGGAATGGAAATGGCAGCACATTACCATGGATTTCGTGATTGCCCTTCCTCGCAGCATGAAAGGTAACGACGCGATATGGGTTATTGTGGATCGACTCATCAGGTCGGCTCACTTTATTCCCTTTCGAGTTGGCCAATCTACCAAGACGTTAGCAAAGAAGTACATGGAGGTAAGCATGAATCTAAAGTAAGATTTAACCTCAAAATGTACTATTTTTGATACCCATGAACTCATGCAGGAGATCGTGTGATTACATGGAGTACCGGTTTGCATCGTCTCCGATCGTGACACCAGATTCCGATCACAGTTTTGGCAGAATTTGCAAGCTAGCCTAGGAACGAGTCTGAACTTCAGCATGGCTTACCATCCACAAACGGACGGACAGTCTGAGGGAATAATTCAGATTCTGGAGGACATTCTAAGAGCTTGTATGTTAGACTTCGGAGGTTCGCGGGAAGATCACCTACACCTTATGGAGTTTTCATACAACAACAGCTATCAGGCGAGCATTGGAATGGCACCATTTGCAGCTCTCTATGGAAGAAAGTGTCGTTCACCACTAAGTTGGAACGACATCGGAGATCGTGAACTCCTAGGACCAAAGATGATCGTGGCAACTGTGGATGTAGTTCGCACGATCAGAGAAAGAATGCGCATAGCTCAAGACCAACAGAAGCATTGGGCTGATGCAAAGCATCGACACCTGGAGTTCCAACCTAGAGATCATGTTTTCTTAAAAATCTCTCCAAACCGAGAGTAATTCGGTTTGGCGAGAGGGGTAAGCTTAGTCCGAGATATATAGGACCGTTCGACATTCTCGAACGAATCGGAGAAGTGGCATACCGTTTGGCACTACCACCCTCATTGGAAGGAGTGCACAACGTGTTCCACATATCCCAGTTTCGAAGATATGTGAGTGACCCCGGCCACAACCTTGATCACTCCGAGCTCACTGTACAGACAGATCTATCATGTGAGCAACAACCCGTTAAAATTCTGGACAGAAAGGTAAAGACACTACGGAACAAGGAAGTAAACTTTGTCCGAGTGATGTGGAGAAAAGATTCACCAGGAGAATCAACGTGGGAACGAGAAGATGACATGCGTGCAAGATACCCTTTCTTATTTATAAACTAGTACTTATGTAATTGTAAATTTTGAGGACGAAATTTTTATAAGGAGGGTAGAATGTAACGACTCTGATTTTTCTGTACGAAAATTTTTAAGTTAATGTACTGAAAGGAGTTTGCAAGCCTGAGTACACTTTATAAGTTAATTTTTGTTAAGAACGACAAGAAAAAACTTGTAGCTAACTGGCAAAGCCTTGCACTGCTGTGACGTAGCCCGGTGTTCGAATCCCATCAGGCACATTATATTTTTTCAGATTTTTCTTCTAAACTTTTTGGAAGCCCAAAAGTTTATACGTGTAATGCACATAAAAATGAAAATTCAGGGAAAATAAACATATGCACAATGTTATTAACAGCGAGTAGGATACGTGGTGAGCATCCACCGACCCCCTTCAACATTTTGGCCGGCGGGATCTTCTTAAGGGCCGGCGGGGACAGGCCCCCTATAGGCAATGGACCTTGTGCTTTGCACATAAAACCCTTGGCCTACCCTCATTACTCCTGCACTGTTTGATTTCTCTGAAATGAAACAGAGACTTCAATTTCATCTTTAAATCAATTTAAATGCATTTTAATTCATTCTTTCAATTCCAAAACCCTAATTCCATACTATAATTACAACCCCATACCCTAGCCCTTCCTCAATCTGAAAATTCTAGCCAAAACCCTCAAATTTTCTAAGTACAAGAAGAGTACACATGGAGTTAGCCAAAGACCAACTTCCGGTGAAGAATCGAGCAAGTTCCGGCGACTCCGCGACGCCAAGACGACTACCCCCTCTCTTTCTACCTCCCCTTCACCCATCTAGCTCATAATTCCCTTCTAATTCTCCCCCTTCTTCTCTAAAAGTCTCTTTTCATAAAATATGTCAGTAAGTGGAGTTATACCGACATCTTATTATAAAATCCTAGAAACTACACTTTTTCTTAAGCCTTGCTCATGCATATTCCTACTCCTTGCTTGTTAACATAAAACCAATATTTAGAACCAACTTTCATTCTAAAATATCATGTTAAATAACTTAAATCTCACTTTTACATGAAAATACAATGAACTTTGTATCTGCCATATTTTATTATTGTGCTTAACCATACCTCTAGAAAACTTCATGGGGTAATGACCTACCTCTCACATACACACATGTTTACATAGCACGATACTCTTTGAACATATTTTTGTGGCAAATACAATATTTCATTAAAATACCATCGACTATAAAAAATGGTTTTCTTTAAAATAGTATTATTAAACTCTTTGTGATTATGCCTCTACAACCCATCTGGGGAACCTGTTATTGGATGGTGCGGATTATCGGACATCCTCGGGCTAGTAGAGCGAGATGCGGATCTCCTCACGGAGCATTCGGTTAGATTTTTAATACGATTTTTAAGAAAAACGACATTTTCTATTTAATAATAAAATTAATTTTTAATAATTATATAAATATTATTAAACCACATATTTTCAAGATATAATAAAATTCCATGTTTTCTAAAACATAAAAGAATGACAAGTTTTATCAAAATACTTTCAAGTTATCCAAAAGTCAAGCTTTACAGTAAAATACCTTGAACTATCCAAGCGAAACTATTATCACTAAAATACTTCACATTCTCAAAATTTACAATTATGGAAACCCTAAATAATATAAATAAATACTCGAGATTTATTTTGAAAGTATATAAAATATTTTTCATAAAACTCTCTCGAGTTATATAAAATTACATTTAAGGACCTTAGTAAATATAGGTTTAAGCGGGATCAATTCTCTTGAGCCTCAGGGAACCGGAGAAACTGAGTACTTACCTATTTAAGGTAGAAAAACTTAACGGGGTTATCAATGATAATTGTCATGGAAAAAGACACAAATCCTGTCGTCCATGTGCAGCAGTTACCGATAACTCCCAAACCTAATTCAAGATCCAAATCAGTTCTAAGTGTCTGACTCAAGTCTGAGTCTAATCCAAATCAAAATCTAATTCAAACATGAATCCAAACTCAATACAGTTCAAATATGAATCCAAACCCTAACCTGTATACTTGAATCTGAACCTGAATATTAGAACAAGATCAATATGCAAACATGACTTGACTTGACCGAACCATGGCTATAACTTGACTTGATTACATGACTACTTGTTTACATCCTGAACCTGATTGCATGAAAAACTTGTATCCATGGTCTCGGCAAGTCTGATAACTATAATTCAATACAATACATTACGGGGTTAACGGGGTAGATTGGTACGGAATGTATTAAAAGTGGCATGATGATGGACACTAAAAAAACACCTACCTGAACTCTCGTGCCATTGTCCCATGGGTTTTGACAGAGCCTTGTACTTACCTGTTACCATAGTCCACAGGATAGTTGGACTCCTCTCGTATACACTGATATCTTCTGTACCAAACTACAAACAACTACGTTAGTATAACAAACATATACCTGTATAAATTACCAGTTCATTCTCTTTACTTGTTCTATTCCATTCTTACTTTTGGGATTTACCGAGCGCTAGTTCCCTGACGACATTCCTGTCTCTTTCTTTCTTTGAAATATTCGTCAGGAGGACCGGATTCTCAGGAGGCAGAGCCCAGCCAGGACGACTTGGACCAGTTCTCAGAGCAGCCAGACTTCTAGCTTTCCTTGTACTTATTTCATTTTGTATGCCATTGTTTAGGCATTGCTTTTCTATCATTATACTTTTCTTATCAGTTGTATGTAAAGAATGAATATTATTAAAAGTTGTTGTTTATATTACATCTCTTGTCATTCTTGTGCATTTATTTATATTGCTTATTTACGCTTAATGTGTTTACTTCTGAGTAAATACGTCGCGTGCCCGTCACGTCTTCTTCTCCGTACATTGGGAAGCGGGGCGTGACATTTGGTAAAGCGTGTCATCTGCCTGATGAACTGGAACACCGTGCATTCTGGGCAATTAAAAAACTCAATGTCGACCTAGAAAAGGCGGTGAGGCACGAAAACTTCAACTGAACGAGCTCGATGAGATACGCAATGATGCGTATGAGAACGCCAAACTCTACAAGGAAAAGACGAAAGTCTTTTATGACAGGGCGATTCTCCGAAAAACTTTCACGGCAGGCCAAAAGGTTCTAGATTCCAGACTTCATCTATTTTCAGGGAAATTGAAGTCACGATAGACAGGTCCATTTCTTGTGCGCACCATTTTTCCGCATGGTGCAGTCAATATCGAAGATCCGTACTCTGGCAACACTTTTAAAGTCAATGGCCAGCATCTCAAACCATTCTTAGAAATGCCAGCGGAAATGGGGAAGTCATGTTTTTACATGAACCGTGTTATACCGATTAATCACATCCCCACAGCTTGTAAATACAAGTTTTGTCTCTTTTTGTAAAAAAAATTGTAAACATTTGTTTTTAAATTACTTTTTGTGGGGGCTTATATGAAAAATGCCATTAAAAACACCCCCACACCAGACTCGAGACTCCATCTCTATTTTCCCCAAAAACTCAAAACCCTCGCTTCCTCCCTGACCCCCTCCCTCAAGATCAACCCCCAAATCGACATTTCGACCGCCGAAAAAAACCCCGACCCGCTATTTGCGGCCTGCACTTCCCAAATCTCGACGAGATTTTTTCCGCCGTAAGCTTCTCTCCTTCTCTATTCACATCTATACGCAAAATCTGTCAATTTTTAAGTTGATGGTTTTCGAGTGTGAAAAGAACTTTTTTGATATATTTTCCGATGAAACTTACGGTGAGTATTTTTACGATGAAACTCATCAAAGGGGGTGGGAATTCCTAGTTTATAGCAGCGAAGGTTTCTTTGCAATAAGAGAATTGGTTGAGGATTTTTACGATACTTTGAGAAATGGTGAGCCGGGGTCAAAATATGTAGAGTTTACTTTCGAGGAAGAAGAAGAATTTTTCAACTCGAAACAATCTCGAGAGTGATCAACATTCCGATGAGGCTTGGAAATCAACAGCCAAACGAGTTGGCAGTGTATCGATCTCAGTTAGGCGATTACGTAGAGTTGAAGGACGCGGGGTTAAACCCCGCGCAGATGTATCGGAATGTGCTTGCGGCTTGCCGATGGGTAAATCACAATATCATGGGTATTAGCCATGTTTCTTCATTCCCGGCTGGAGTGGGGCATATCGTTCATTGCTTAATGGAAAAGGATCACCACTTTTGTGTTTGTAGGGTGTTTTTCGTCACCTCATTGTCGTATGTACTACAGATTCCCCCTGTCTGGGGTAGGCCGGGGTTTATTGATTGTGGGGATCCGAATCTTCGACAGCCGCGGACTAAGCTGCCGTTAATTACCCCTCGCCTTTGGAGCGAGGGAACCTCCGATTAACGGGTTAAACTGGTCATGCGAACTCAATATGCAGTGTACGTGTGTTTTGTTTTGGAGGGGGGCTTGGATATATCGGGAGCCACGCAGAGTTTTTACGGGGGTCCCGCTACCCGGATAGCAGGCTGGGGGTCAAGGGGGCTAGCAGCCCCTTGCGGGGTGCGGGGCAGCGCCCCGGCCCAAAATTTTTTTGGCAAGAGAGAGTGTTGTAGAGTATGTGTGTGTGTGTGTGTGTATACATATATATATAAAAAGAAAGGGAAAGGTCATCCAAAGGATGAGTAGGGAAAAGCGCCAGCGCTTTGCGTGCAAGAGCGCTAGCGCACCACGTGTCAGCACGTGGGCGCTCGAGCGCTGGCGCTTTGGGCGCGAGCGCAAGAGCGCTAGCGTTTTGAGCGCTAGCGCACCACGTGTCAGCACGTGGGCGCTCGGGCGCTAGCGCTTTGGGTGCTAGCGCTCTGAGCGCAAGAGCGCTAGCGCGCCACATGTCAGCACGTGGACGCTCGGGCGCTAGCGCTCTGAGCGCTAGCGCTTTGAGCGCTAGCGCCCTACGTGTCAGCACGTGGACGCTCGAGCGGCAAAAGGGAATTGGTCCCTGCAATGGGAATTGTACTCCCAGAAAGGAGCATTTATTATTCTCTGTGCTTATATATATATATGAGGAGTTAAACTCCTAGGATGTTTTGAAGCTGATGAAGGACTTCTCCCCTCGAGCCCTAGTTCTTCCCCAAAATGGGGTTTCTGGAGATGGGTCTCCTTCTTCCTCCTTTGTTTGGCCGGATCTTGAAAATCAAGAGATGTGGGATTTTAAAAATCTCTTCTTTTTGAGATCTGATGGTAGATCCAAGTTTCCCTTTGTGGGTTTTATGGTGAAAAACTATTTAGTTTTGAGAAAAAGAAGAGTAAAACTCTTGATTTAATTCAAAAGAAAGAAGAAGGCTTGGAACCTTCAGGAAAGGGAAAGAGGCACAAACCCTAGAGTTTTGAAGGGAATGAAAAGTGCTTTAGATATTTTCATCATGTTGCCTTTTATAGGGTTACATATTTACATATAGCCCCTTGGGCTTTAACAAAATGATATTTTGCCCATCCAATGGCTCATGTGCCATTTCTTTTTGCACATAAGCCATGGGCTTACAAAAAGTTGGCTTTATGCCCATTTTGTTTACATTCATGCATAAAAAATTACATAAAAATTATTTATTACATGACTTTTTATTTTGGCATGGCGGAAGGCCGGACGCTTCGTGTTCGGGCTCAACCTGGGCATTGGCCCACTTGCTTAGGCTTGGGCCCACCTGGCTTGGGGTTGACCTTGACTTTGACTTGGTCAACCGGGGTGCAAATTTTGACTTCAACAGTGTTGTGACCCAATTGTTCAGTACGATCATGAAGGAGTTGCTCAGAAGAAACCCCTGCTTCCGGTCCTGGTCACCCTCATTTGCAAGTTCTACATGGACAGAGAAGAGTTCGGTGGGCATGCTGCCTCTTAGGCACATTGGCCAATTGAGAGAGAGCAGATTTCACAAGGATATAAAGGTCGCCGCTACGAACAGAAGAATTGGACAAGGGAGAACCCTAGCGAGCAATCTGGACCGGAGGACTCTACAGAGGCGCTTTTCACGAGCCTGAATCAGACAATGAGAAGGACTTACAGCGCTTGACATTTCGAAACATCCGCTATATGATGAAGAAGCAACAAAAGATGCAGGAACAGTAAGATAGAATTAAGGCGGCGCAGCAAGCAGCACAGGAAGAAGCAAGCGGCAGTAGAAAGGGAAAAGGGAAATCGCGAAGACAATGAGGACATTGCCCAGTTTAAGTTTGGGGGTATTGGGATGAGTTGGTTCATGTATGTAGCATGTAGTTGCATTTGCACGTTTCCTGCATTTTCGCACTTTCATTCCTGTATTTTTTCCTTTATTTTCATATAGTTTGCATTGCATATTTGCTTTTGTACTGCATTTTGCTTATTGTACCAAAAAAAATCTGAAAAAAATTTAGTTGTTAAAATTTCCTTTTTCTGTTTGTATATACAACAATCCAAAAAACCATAAAAATGTGAAAAAATTTCTAAAAAACATAAAAACTTTGTCGTCAAATTAGCTTGTAGGAAAACCTAGTTTCGAAATATCGATGGTTTTTTGATAAGTTTGAAATAATTAGATCCTATTTTTAGAAATTAAAAACCCGAAATGATAACCCTTCTTTGAATTTAACTATAAATAATATATGTCTTTTACATCACCATACACGTGTTGTAAGTTTTGAGAATTAGAGGACGAATTTTAACATCTCATAAAAACTTTTAAAATCGATAAATCTCTTTAGGATCAAACAAGTTGTTTGGAAATAAGTAATATCAAAAATAATTTATAAAATAAAGTGGATATGAAAGAGTATTATTGAAGCTATAATAGAAGCCAAGTCTGAAAAATAACCCATCTTGATCTTTGAGTGATTACACACCCAAATCCACACAAAACACGTCTTTTGATCTTAAAAATAAAAATAAAAATCAATTGTATCTCCGTTCGCATTACTTTGAGATTTTCACGTATAAAATAAGTCTTTTTGTTTTAAGGTCTATATGACTTGGGCAATTAAGTCCGCCGGGATGTTTTCACACCTAATATCCTAAAACCATCTGGTTTGGGTGCATTGACCCAAAACTCGCTAAGAAACCTAGAAAATCCGTTTTAAAAACAAAGTCAATCAAGTGTTCTCTCCGAGTTAAAATTCATCACGGTTCTTTGTGTAAGAATAATCTTAGATTAAGACAAGTTTTACTATATAAAAAACTTTTTAACGGAGATATACAGATAAAAAACTATTGCACGTTCAAGAGGGTGTGTATGATACAAAATTAAGTAATAGGTGGAGTGAAGAATAAAACTTAGTCCTTTGTTGAAGATGATAGAAACTCTGATTTGAAACCAAGCTGGAGAATGAAACTTGAGAAAAAAATTTAAGTCTTAAACAAACTAATGTGATCCTTATGAAGTTTTTCCTGGTCCATTTTTGATATAAAAACTCTAAATCGAAGTTTTTGAAACAGAACAACGCTATTCGCACAAGCACGAAAAGACGTTTAGGATCTTGGTTAAATAAAAAGCGAGGAGTGAAATAGAGGGTCCGATATTTTTGACTTGGGATAATAGAATTTCTAAGTTTTGATACTAAACCTTAGTATTAGAGATGACATTTATCCCACGGAAACTAGTTTGACAGGATTTTGTGGATGTAATCTGCTGAAAAACCTCAGGAGACAAAACTTCTCCTACTAGGGACACCTAGAGATTTATCGACTTGTTGCATGGGCTCTGTGTAATCGCGTTCTCTGCGAAAGTGAGCTTAGGATTTTAATTTTGCTCGGGACAAGCAAAAAGGTAAGTTTGGGGGTATTTGTTCATCACGTAAAACTGCATTTCAATTCCGTTCATTTGTTATCTTTTTGAAATATCAATACTATTAACCCGTGTCTGCTCAATAAGTACAGGGTACATGTATTTATGACAAAACACTGGAAATACACTCAAGATACACGGATACGACATTTGTGAGCCGACACTGCAACCGGAATAGAAAACCGATCGGAATTCAAGAAGATTTTTTGCAACAAACCAAAAGTGCACAACTCATTTTTATGCAAATGGTCCAACATGTCTACAAGTGTGAACACAAGAGCTTTTTTGATGCATACACCTTGGTGGCCAGAAATGATGTGGTGTGAACACACTTTAGCAAGTGGGCATGCAAGTGGGCTTGAAATAATGAGTGATTTTGAAAAGTGTTGATGTGATGGATTTTCAAGACATACTTTTTCCCTCCAAGACTCCAGATTGTATCTTCTTAATATTTAGACAAAATTGCAAATACAGAGAGATGATATTGATGATAGAAAATCACGGAACCAAGATGGGCCCCACCCCCTCTCTTCTGGCCGCCGGTTTATTGCTAATGGCTGCAAATTGTGGCCTCCACTAGCTCAAATGGTTCCAATTTTCTTCAGACCATTAATCCTGGTCACATCAACTCATTGTTATATGCAACTTCTGTTTTTACAAGTTTTATAAATAGCAGATCAATTTGTGAGAAGGGGAATGTACATTTCATTACTTGTAAAAACTCTTGATGATACCTGGTAGTTCTAGTGATTTGATTGAGTTCTTTACCTTCATCTTATCTTGCAACTTCTATTTTTAAGCTTGCAAGATCAGATTTTGGTAATTGAACTCATTAGCTTGTACTTGGATTCAATATCAATAAAAGCTTCATTTTGCGCAATTGCGGTTCTTTCATCTCTTCTTTACTTTTTCTTGTATTTTCTTTATATGTTATTTGTTTGTTTGTGTTTTCTTTACCATGATGTGTGAGTGGTATTTATTTAGGCAATGGTGAGGTAGGTTGATGAATGGTATGCCTTTCAGCCTCTCATTCTTGATTCTTAGCACTTATTGAACTTCTTCTCTAAATGTGTACAATATTACTATGTTATTGTTTGATAGAATATGTTGTTTTGAATGGTTACAAATCAAACTTTAACACATATCCTATTCTTTTTTTACATATCATTTTTGTTATATTAAAAAGTGAAGTAGAAAGGAGGGTTAAATTTAACTAAGTGTAGTGAACTAGTTAGATAGGACATGTAGCCACAAAAGCATATGTCCTATACTTGCTAATTTCCCTTAGTTTATTTCATTCTCATTTCATCTAAATCCCTTGAAATTTGTAGTTTCTTTTGTCCCGATTTTTTATATCGTATCGTAAACGATTCTTTATGATCGGTTTAGATACGGCATACATTTTAAAGTCAAATAGAAACTAGAAATGGATGTTGAATCAAGATTGAGAGTTGGGGGTAATGTCATAAGTCAATTTACCAAAGCTTAGCCTAAGTATTCCGTATATA
Source organism: Agapanthus africanus (assembly GCA_030015575.1). Taxonomy (NCBI): domain Eukaryota; kingdom Viridiplantae; phylum Streptophyta; class Magnoliopsida; order Asparagales; family Amaryllidaceae; genus Agapanthus; species Agapanthus africanus. The sequence continues at coordinate 984,845,819 of CM057338.1, forward strand.
TCTTGTTTCTCTTTACATCGCATTTTTTGTATGAAAACGTGACAAACTCAATTTCAAAACATTGTTCCCAACTCAAAAGAACGTCGTGATATCCATTCCTTATGGATCGACCTGTACTTGCCGGATTGCGTCAACGCACCGTACACTTACGGTATTTTATAACTCGAGAATCATATCTTGCAATCTTTTAAATCAAAACCGACATATCCGATATTGAACCTTATCCTTCTTAAAAGCACGACATCGTGAATTTCCAACTGCCTGTCTTAATTATATTTTGCATGTCGCTCGGTTAATGGTAATTAATGGTAAGTCTACGGTAACTCTTCACTTTGCTTCTTTCTCCGACAACCAAAGAATAAAATAAGGAAGGATTCCTAAATCTTGCATTTCTTCCTCTATTCTATGAAGATCTCAAAGCCCAAGTAGTTGAAAGAACATGGCCTTATTATAGCAAATGGGATTAATACAAAAGGAGGTGGTTGACAAACACGATCAGTTTGAATTCAAAGCCTTGAGACAGAGGGAGAGAGAGTGGGTGGGTGTGTATTGGAATCCTGCCTAAGATAAAAAGGTTGGCAAGCAATTGAATAGTGAACAAGGGGCTCGACTCAAACTAAGATCAAGCTTTAAAAGTCCAAGATCACAAGCCAATGTCTTAATTTCTTCAGGAAGCAAAAGACAAGTCCGCTTGCCTACCAATTGTTTGACATTTTCAGCCAAATATCTTGATGCTGGGTGTTTGCCTAATTCTCAACCTCAATCTTCTAAACCCTTTTCTTGTATAAGAAGAACCCAATATGGAGATGTCTTTGCTAATTAATTAGAACGTGTGAAAAGATGAAGTCATTGAACTGCAGCCTAATCTTACCGATCCTCCTGCTCTTTTTCATGGCAGTCTCGGCCCAAAACATGCTGACATGCAAAAACCGATGGAGCCCATGCTATCGCAGGGTGATCCGATGCCCGCAGTCATGCCCATTCACCAAACCATCAAACCCCAAAGCCAAAGGCTGCTTCTTAGACTGCAACTCACCCAAATGTGAAGCGGTCTGCAGAGGTCGCAGGCCTAGCTGCAATGGCGTGGGGTCCGGATGCTACGACCCTCGCTTCATCGGAAGCGACGGGGTTGTATTCTACTTCCATGGAAGGAAAGGCGAGCACTTCAGCCTCGTCTCCGACCCGAATTTCCAAATCAACGCCCGCTTCATTGGGCTCCGTCCTAGTGGTAGGGCCCGAGACTTCACATGGATCCAGGCTTTAGGGCTCATGTTCGGGCCCCACACCTTCACCATAGAGGCCCGTAAAGCGGAACGGTGGGATGATTCTACCGACCATTTCGATTTCTCTTTAGACGGAGAAATTGTGCAGGTACCAGAAGGGCATCTCTCTGAGTGGCAGTCGAGCCATAACGAAGTAAAGGTTGAGAGGACTGCAACTAGAAATTGCGTGATGATATCGGTTGAGGAAATTGCAGAGGTGTCCGTAAGTGTGGTTCCGGTTACCAAGGAAGATGATAAGGTTCACAGGTATGGAATACCTAATGATGATTGCTTTGCGCATTTGGAAGTCCAGTTCAGATTCTTGAAGCTCTCCCCGGATGTGGAAGGGGTGCTGGGCCGGACGTATAAGCCGGGATTTGAGAATCCGGCTAAACGAGGTGTTGAAATGCCAGTTGTTGGTGGCGAGGATGAGTACAGAACTTCATCCCTCCTGTCTTCAAACTGCAGGATGTGCTTGTTCAATCCTGAATCAGACAGCTAGAATTTGTCGCCTGGCATCAAATAAATAATGACGCGAAATAATAAGATAAAATGTTGGTTTGGTTTGGTTTGGTTTGGTTATTAAGTGTATGCATGAGGATTACTCAAATAAATTAGTAACAAAGATTGTTTTTGTTTTTCTTTTTGTTTTGTTCATCAAGGGTGGTACTTACAGTTTTGTTCAACAATTCTAGGAGCTACACTACAAACCAAAGTTAACTGACAGGTTTTCAAGACAAGAACAAGGTCTGGTTCGCGCTGCATATCCAATAAAAGATTGCTTATGTTGTTTGTCTTCAAGTGATTAGAGATCAAGCATCACGATGAATTGAACTGCGTAAATGCTTATGGATCTTACACAAGCATTTTGTTCTCATGATAACTAGCAATCTTAGATGCTGCAGATAACCAAATTGGAATGTGCAGTAAAAATATGTGTTTGCTAAGTATAAATGATGCTACAGATGAGATTTAAGATGCATCATGGGCATAGATAGGTATCAGATTGATGCCTTGAGGTTCATTACAAGGCTCATCTTGTGACAAATAAATGGATAACTGGCAATCTTAGATAGTAAGCAACTATTTCTAATATCTCATAAGTAAAACTAAAATATAATCAAAACTTACAGATAATTAGCGAGCCGCACAAACTTCATTTAATGTTCCAGGGAGATAGATGGAGGTAATAACAAACTGTGCATGCCTCATTTCCTTTTGTTGTCATGATATTATGAATAACAGCTTTAATTATAAGAACTCCAGGACCCATATCAGAAAAGAAAAAAAAACACTTGGCTTGAATTTATAAGCGAAATAATAACTTGAACAAATAACACCCTCAAGCTCACAACTGCAAACTGAATCCATTATATTACACAAACTGAAACATGATATCCGGATAAAATTAACCATTAAGTGAGTAAAAGGAAAGACCTCCTCAATATCGACGAGAGCAATTCCGCGAATGATCCATTTTCAATCGCGTCATCTCCCTCGAGGATTCACGAGCTGAGAAAAGACAGCGCTGGTGGCTACATCTTCAGCATCATCATCAATACCCGAGTTCACTCCCTCCACCATACTAGCACTGTTATCAAATGGCTCGATCCGAGGCAATAGAACATGAGGAATGCTCTTGACGCTGTTGTCATCAGGATCAGCAAGCGCCGAGGTCTCATCAAGCTGCAGAGCATACTCTAAATTCCACAGCACATCTCCCATTGATGGCCTATCAACCCCTTGCTCCGCCAAACATTTCTCGGCTGTGTCCCCATACTTTTTAAGCGACGCAGGATTAATCATTCCGGACAAAGCAGGGTCCATGATTTGCTCAAGCATCCCCTTCTTCTGCAAGCTCATCGCCCACTCTGCTATGTTCACTTGTTCTCTTGGCAGCACCGGGTTCAGCGCTGGTCTTGCACATAAAACCTCCATCAGCACGACCCCGAATGAATAAACATCGGATTTTTCAGTCAATTGTTGCCTCCTAAAGTATTCAGGGTCGAGGTAGCCGAAGCTACCTTTGACCGCGGTGCTCACATGGGTTTGATCCAAGGATGGCCCAGTCTTAGAGAGGCCAAAGTCAGCAACTTTAGCAACTAAACACTCATCGAGCAAAATATTGGTGGTCTTGACATCACGGTGGATTATGCTTTGAGCTGCTCCGGTGTGGAGATAATGCAAGCCTCGTGCAGCGCCGATGCAAATCTCGAGACGCTGCTTCCATGAGAGATTAGGAAGATTGGCTCCATAGAGATGGCTCCTTAATGGTCCATTTGCCATGTATTCATAGACCAATATCATCTCCGACTTCTCATCGCAGTAGCCTATGAGCGAGACTAGGTGTCTGTGCCGAAGCTTGGAGAGCATCTCGATCTCGGTATGGAACTCGGCTAGACCTTGTTCGGATCTTGGATTCCCTCTCTTGACAGCGACTTTAGTACAGTCTTCTAATGTTCCCTTGTACACTTTTCCGAAGCCACCGACGCCAAGAAGCAAGGTCTCATCAAATTTGTTGGTAGCGTCCATGATCTCTTGGAAAGTGAAGACTCGGCCGAGGTTTGTAGAGGCCAAAGAGATGCAACTTGCCGTACCACTCCTCTGAGAAGTAGTAGAGACTTTGCTAATGGTGTGAGAGTTTCCATACAAGGGAAGGGGAAGCCAGGTGTGAGTGTGGGTACTCGTTTTCGACATCCGACCCATGAGACAACAGTAGCACAAAGCTAACAGCACAACCGCGGCGGCGGCTCCCAAAGCCGATCCAAGTGTAATCCCCAGCTTCATCTTCTTCGAGGGCATTTCGGGAAGAAGGTCGCCAGCAGGATTTAACCCATCAAAGCTCTTGACTCGGTTGCTAATCTTCATGATCTCGAGCCCATTCAAGATTGCATTGCTGAAGTCCGCCAACGAATCCGGCCCCACGCTGACCGTCAATGTGCTCGTGCCGTTGGACGAGCTGGAAACGAAATCCTTGTAGTATGGCACCGACAAGTCCCCCTTGAGAGCCGAAAGATCTAAACTCGGAATCCCCATGTCCGAATTAACATACACATTGAAGACCAACGCGTTGAGAGACTTGCTGACTATATCACAAAAATGGAGCCTGATCAGGTACAGAAAGCTCGGATCCACGGAGAAAACCCAGGTCATGTTGAAGTTCAGATCGGTCACGTTAGCATTCCCCATGGCATCGGCGGTTGTATACACCCATTTGGGCGCCGTTTCCTCTGTGACTCCGTCAGGGTAGGTCACGGTTAGGGGGTCCACCGATACATTAACTGCGGAGCCATTAACATGGAGGTATTTCGCATCGGCTTCCCAGGTTCTGCCGAGGGTATCGTTGCTAGGCGTGAGCAATGGGCCTCCCATGTTCAGCCTGTACATGGTCTCAAGACCGAGCTCGGAGAGGCCTGAAAATGGGGCATTGGGCACGGCAAGGGCTTGGTCGTAAATCAACTGGTCGGGGACGGAGACAACCTCGATGGCATTCACGAAGGAGACGGAGCCATTGGAAGGAAGGAAGCTCAGGAGCAGAGCATCGGAAGAGACGTTGAGGGAGTATTCCTTGAAGAGGTAGGTGAAGTTGGTGCCTTTGAAGGTGAAGTTGTTCAAGAGCACGAAATCATCGTCATGGGTGGTCACGACCGTCAATGGAGCAGAGGCGAGGTCGTGGCCCCAGGGATTGAGGAGAGGGTAGAAGTAGAGGCGGACCCAATGGCGGCCCCGCTGTTGGATGTCGAATTTATAGGAGGCGGGTTTGGAGAAGATACGGAGGGATTGGTAGATTTGGGAATTAGGGAGATTGGAGAGATTGGAGATTGAGAATGCGTCGCCGTCGTCTCCAGAGGTCCTGAGACCGGATTCCTGTGAGTCAGGAAGAAAGGTGCGGCCTTCAATGGAGACCTTTTGGGAGGATCCGCAGGCTATCAGGTGGTTGTCTACAGGGCTGAATGCTGCAGCAGCAGCAGCAGCACCACCACCACCACCATAAGAAGAAGAAGAAGGAGGAGGAGGAGACAATGAAGCTGGCTGCAGGATGATGACGAATAGCTGCAGGAGCAGCCATCTTAAAAGTTTCATTTTTCCCATCCCAGAGTCAAGATCACCCAGTAACCCAAATTATGAATGAAATGATAGATAGGAAGCTCTCAAAATTTCATGTGTATCCCTTGACAAGTAGAAAATTTTATGTAGAACATTTAATATGACCTGAGTTAATTTAGTACAAAAAACATAAACCAAGATCTCAACTTTTATGATCTAGAACTCTCTCTCTCTCTCACACACACAGACACAAAAAGCCCAGATCCTTGCTTGAAAACCCCCGTGAAAGGTGGGGAAAAAGAAGGAGAGAAAGAAGGAAAGGAAGAAACAAAAAGGTATCTTTACAGAAACTCCCAGCTTTCTCTCTCTCTCTAAAATCAAACTGGACAAAAGTAAATGGGCACTGCTATTAAGTTTAGGAATGCAGAAGTTCAGGAAGCAATCAAAGAAGAAGAAGAACTCTACCCAAAAGAAGAAGAAAAATCAAAAACAGCAAAGAGAATTAAGGAAAAGAAAGGAAAACTCCAATGCACCTCAAAAATCAATGACCAGCCCAAATCTCTAAAGGAAAAAAAATCAACAAAGATGGAAAATTTTCAATGGATTCTAGCTCTGCTGGAGATGAGATGCTGGGGTAGGATGAAAGAATCCAAAAGAGAAATAGCCGTTGTGGGAGTTCTTTTGCTCGTCTTCTTTGATTAAATAAAATGCAAAGAGATTAAGGCAAGCAGCGCCTCCTCCTCTTTAGACTTTACAGCCTGTGATTAGCAGCAGCAGCAGCCTGTCAATGTACAGAGTTGTAAAATGGAGTCTCCCTCTCCCTCTCCCTCTCTATAAAAGAAGAAGAAATAACAATACATGGATATACAAATTCCTCCGTTTCTTATTTACTATTTATTTTTTAAAACTTTTGCATTGCTCGTGAAAACCAACATAACCATTAATCTTTAGAGGCAGTAAGAAATCTAAACCGTCATAATTAAATAGAATCCTAATTGATAACCTTACGAGAGCCTTCATTAATTCTCCAAGAGTTAGGCTAACCTTATGAGGCATTTGTGGGTTTAGATAGAAAAATAGTTATAAAAAAAAAGTTTGAAACCATGTCCCGTTGCACAACCAAAATAGAACTTTCCAAACAATGCTCTCAAGAAGTTTTGGTGTTTTGGATCCCATTTTCCTAAACTCTAAACCGCAACAAACAATAATTTAAAAGGGAAAAACAAGATATTAGGATTTGGAACCGTTAAATGTAGTAACTACATGTTTGTGACCTTCCACGAGCGATGACCGATGAAAAGTAACGAGAAATTATTCAGTGTGCCGGGTGTAATACACAGAGAAAAAGAGATGGAAAATTTCGGACACCTTTCGGACGGCTTAGTGTGTTTGTGCTTCTGTTTCCTTTTTTCTCATGAGCGGACACATATGGCCGGCACATTTTAGAATTTTCTAAGAGATGCAACATATTTTGATCGAGTAGTGCTGGTGATGTTAAAATGTTACTGCAGTAGTAAACCTGCAACGGGTCCAAACCCTAATTAACCGGTGGGCCCTAACCCAAAAATTAATCCAATGAGGCAGCGACCACATGCTCACATCACATGGGGTGAAACATATGCTAAACCACGGAACTGCTGCTTCCTCCTCTACTCTTGTTGTGAGGCTGTCTTTCCGCGTAAATCTTGGATAGGGTATGGTGTTCATTGAGTAATTATTTATTTAGGCTTATGCTTGTGCTGTGATGTCAAGTGGAGTTTAATAATTATTATAATAATTAGGATACTATGCAATATTTGATTTGATTTGATTTTTAAAGTTGTAGTCATACAAGTAATGGCCATCTTTAAACATTTGTTTGCTCATCTCCCACCTCCCCCCTTTGAATAATACACCTAGGCCTGGCAAATGAAGCGAGCCGGGCCAACTCGCTTCGCGAATCGCCCGAGTTAAACTCGTCTTGTTTAGCAGGCGAGACGAGGCGAGACGAGTTCAACAGTAGCCGTCGCCGACCCTGCTCGCCTCGCCGTCTTGTCCAGGTGAATTGCGAGACAAGACAAGACGATTCGTACGAGTCAGACGAGTTGATTTGCCTGACTCTGGTTTTTTTTTATGCTCTTTTTTTGAACCGCAGACGTCTGGGGCCAAACATCTGCAGTTCAAAAATTTCTTAAAGACGTCTGCCCCAGAAGTCTCTATTTAAAAACAGAGACTGAGTTAATTGAAATTTTTTTTAGCAGACGTCTGTAGTTCAAAATACTCTTAAGGAGACGTTTGCTCTGCAGTAAAAACAGAGATTTAAAAAATGGAAAATTCTTTCAGCAGATGTCACAGACATCTATAGTTCAAAAGTTCCTTAAGCAAACGTCTGGACCAGACATTTGCAGTAGGATAAATTTTGAAATCAGATAGAAAATTTAAAGAGTTTGAATCCAATGATTATGTTACAATTAAATAATACAATTTGTTTTTTTATATTAGAGACCAAACCGACTCGGGGTGCCTACGTATCCCTCCGAAATATTGAGCTCAATGAGAGAAAATCAGGTCTACGTAGTTCTTTTTCTACTATTACAGTTCCTACTCACTACTCGTCACCGTCGGTTGTGGTCCCTCCTTCGGCGTTGGACTCTACCTATCATGTAAGCTCCTCAGGTAGATAATTCGAGTCTAAACTGATTGCATTTTATTTCCTGATAACTGCTGCTTCCCAATCTTGCGAGCAAATTATGCACCCTATGGTGTCGTACGCCAAACCATATCTCTTCTCACTTAATATCCTGCTAGCTGTATTAAAAGTGCTTTCTGACGCTACTGTGGACACTTGAATGATTAGTCACGAGCCATAGTAGAAAGTACCGAATACAAATGTCCGTGGCTTTTCCACCAGGCTAAAACATCAATCTTGTCTATAATATAATCTACGTCTAACACGGTCTGTAAATATATTGTTAATTCATTTAAAGAAGACGGTGATGAGGCCATGGGTCCTCGTGCCCTTTTCGACTGTTGAATAAGTGCAAAGATTGGAGTCGGAGCACGTGAACTGGTTATGGCCGGTGCTCTAATACTTCTACCAGTAGAAGATCGTGCATCATATAAATCAAACACTTTATTTAAAGTACATTTAACTGTATTAATATAAGCATCAATATCCGGGCCTTTTTAAAATAGAATGTTTTGGGGGCGTTTATTTAAATAGCAAAGATTTGGGGGCTGAAATTAAGACGTGTGTCAAGCTCAAGACACTCTCTTTCCTTTCCTAATCTAATAAAATGCCAATTCCCCCAAATTCAAAACCCTAGCTTTCTAATTTCCCCCAAAAATAAGCAACAGAGACATAGCGCCATAAGCAATAGCTTCGAGGACCAAATGAAGCGGCTCTTCGGATCAGGCATCTTCGAATCGGTCCCCAAGAGCTCCTTCCCTCGGTCCTCATGGTCTGTCGCTGACGGCGAGGTCGAGCGTCAGGAATGGAACCGAGAGCGAGGGCCAGGCTAGGAGCGTGAGAACGACCCCTGCTCTTCTTCCTTCTATGACAAGGGCGGGTGTTTGTTCAGGAACAAGGGGAGCAAGAGAGACAAGCAGAGGGAGTTTGAAGGCGATCTCGATGACGATAAGGATGAGGATGACGAAGATGAAAATGAGGAGGATGAGAGAAGAAGGGGAGGCAATGATGATGAGGAAGGGGGGATTCGAGTCTAGGCGACTTGCTGGCGAGGCGAGGCGAGACGAGTCCCTGGCGAGTTGGCGAGACGAGACGAGGGGCGAGTGAGGCGAGACGAACTGGATTGAGGCTACATCGAGAAAATTGGGAACCGGCCCGATTCGTCCAACTCGCTCCGACGAGACGAGTCGGTGACTCGCCGACTCGCCTACATCAGAAACGAGACGAACAAAATTCGCCTTGTTGTGAGGCGAGACGCTGTCGACTCGTCTTATTTGCCAGTCCTAACGTCTATTGCTATAACGACTTTATTTAATACAAATAAAACTCATTTATTTGCCTATTACTACAACTACTTTATTTAATACAAAATAAAACTCATTTATTTATTTAACAAAGTTGGCTTCTCAAGTTATATATGTAATGCTAACACACTTATTATATATTGTTATCAATTAAGCAATAAATTGTTATCACTTCAGTAATAAGAACCCTAATTCGACGGGTATATCCCGTCGAATTAGGTCTATTTCGACGGGAGATTCTAAATTGCGACGGAAGATCGCTGTTGTGTTTAATTTCATCGATGCAGGCCTAATTCGACGGGTATTACGCATTGTATTAGACTTATCTAATTCGACGCGAGATACCCGTCGAATTAGAAGTTATTTCAACGTGTCAGTCGTGTTGAATTAGACCTGATTTTATACGAATAGAATATTATTAAAAATATAATAATGGTTTTTTAAATATAATTCGATGGGAATATCCTGTCGAATTAGACTTAAATTCAACGAGAAATACCCGTCGAATAAGATGTAAACAACAGATATTGGCTCCAACATCAAAACAGAAAATTTGGAATTTCAATTACAATCCAATATCAATTCAAATATCAATTACAATCCAATATCAATCCAAATATCAATTACAATCCAATATCAATTCCAATACAATCCTAAAATTATATATGTACATGAAAGTTAGAAATGAAACCACAAGTTAGAAATGAAACCACAAGGGAGGTCGATCGCAGGGAGGGAGAAAGTCGATCATGAGGGAGGCGCATCATCTTCATCTTCGTCTGGGGATAAAGCCCATACGATTAAAATTTTAAAATACATAATTTAGTGCATATGATATTTATATATTATTAAGTTAGGGTTATCAAACTTACCGGAGATACTGGCTCCTCTCGTTGTGCATACATGCGGATAAGACGAAGCCTTTGGGCTGTGCTAAAGCCAATAAATGGATCGCCAGCGGAGCGGGAGCCAATCAGTATGAAAAACTGCCGACATCCGACATCCGCTTGGTCTGAGATCCACCATATATCGGGATCCTGGTCCTACGTGACGTCTCCGATTCCACGTCGTCTGCCCGACGATACTTAAGAAGTGGATGCGCAGTCAGCCTATAAAGAGCGTTATACTGGGTAGGAGAGATCTTGGAGGGCACATTGGACTTTCCTGTGAGTATCCGGTCGATACGACGTGAAAGCCCTATCTGCAGCGAACAGTCTCTGCCCGTCATCAACCGGATGTCCCTGCTCCTCCTCTACCTTCTCAATCGGCCGATCTCTCTCAGCCGCCATCAGCTCCTGTTTGGAGGAGAAATATATTACTGTCGCTCTAACAGCTACACGATACTATTTTGAAATAATTAAGAAGCATGACATCAGTAAAGTCTTATATATTGCTCCCGAACCGCAACCGATGCAGGCGTGCCATCGTCTCGTACAATCTGGCCCTGAAGACTTCGATCCGATCAATGGGGTCTTCATTATGGCCTTCTTGCTGCATATTACATTTAGAAAGTTAACATATAATTTTTAAGATATATTTTGAATGTATTAATATAAAATATTGATTGTCGAAACTTGCGTATTTGACGCAAAACTGTTAGGACTCTTGTTCCCTCCCCATTAAATATCTTGCAACTCAACGCAAGATGATTTACCCCGCGCGCTCTTCTCCTGCAGTTACATCAAATATTGTTTATTGAGTTGCTACAAAAAAATAAAAGGTATCGTAAAAAGACATACCTTAAACTCATCGCTCAAGAAATGCTCGACCAAGGCACGCCAGTAGTCGTCGGATCAATCTAGATCCGACTTCATCGCATACATTTCCTTCGGTGTATTGGCAGATTCAAGTTTTTTTAAGACCTTATGCTTATGGCCTTTCCAATTCTTCGTCATATGCTTAAGCAGCTTATCGTGAACTTCTCGTTCATCGACAATCGCCTCAGGACCCTCTTTTCCATACCACCGGAAGTCAAACCGACTCAGCAAAACAGGATAATTCATCATCATATCGGTAGACGTATTTAAACAAATTAAAATATAGTTCAGTATTGAATAGTATAAACAAATCTCACCATGACCTCCCATACAGTAATGTTCTTCTTCTGAATCAACTCTGGGCTTTCCCTCTAAAGGGCCACCCAATCGCCATCGTCGTTCTCAATAACATGAGGCATGTGTTCCTCGTTGTTCACTATAGAAGACATCTTCGCGTCAGTATAACTCCTATAAACAAGGTCCCATGTATATGAAAGATATGCAATCGTCTTGTCGGGGGCATTTGGCATCCTCTTCCAGATGTCAATAGCCCGGGTGGGTCCTCCACACCCCGTGTCCGTGGCTATGAAGGTTGTCCCTCATCCCCTGTATCCTGATCGGTCCTATCATCACCTGACATATTTAAAACAACTTCATAGTATATAGTTGAATATGTTAGAGAACAAAATAATAATGAAAATTAATGAAGTGTGATGGTAAAATGTAAATTACACATTATTTAAGTAGATGAAATTTAGGACAGATAACAGAGCAATAATGCTGAAAAGAATATCATACATGAGCAACAAATATGTAAGTTTCACATTACTTAAGTTAGTTGAGATGACAAAGCAATAATACTAAAAAGGATATCATAAAGATGCAATAAATTGTAAGTTTCACATTACTTCAGTTAGGACAATTAACAAAGCAATGATCTCTAGAAAATGAATATCATACAAGAGCGAGTTAAATATCAAGATTATATCGAAATGTTTCATAAAAGAACGAAAATTAATATTAGAATTTCTATTTCAAGTCTTAGATCTCTGCTTCTACGACCGCCGATAGCATATCAGAGACTATTTCCGGCTCTATGTCCATCCTTGATAAACTGTTGTTGTCGAATTCGAGAGGAATATCATCAGCTTCTATAACCGGGGTTGTAGGACAACTAATCTCGCTTACATCACTTTCACCAATGGTATAATAGTCTCATAGATTCATCACGATAGCAACATCCCACTGGGCATCCCTAGGTTCTGTGACATAAAAGCATTGGCGAGTTTGAGTGGTGAGGATGTAAGGCTCTTGACCAAAAGCGAGTTTCGATGAATTAAGTAAAAGTAGGATATTTTCAACTTTGAACCTAGTCTTTCGATGATGGACATCGTACCACAAGCACTTAAACGTGACAACTGTTTGTTCCTGATAACGCACCCAAACTATTTTTTTCAGCACTCTGTAATACTCCAGTTTTCTCGTAGTTGGATTTGAATCTCTAGAAGATGAATATCCAGTAACGGTGGGTGTCACACAGGCGCTGCAATTTTGAACTTTTTATTTTTATTTCATTTTCTGATGTGAAATATAAACCCGTTAACAGCGTAACCAGAGAGGCACTCGGCTTATTCATCTGGGCCATATGCTAGCGTTTTTATGTCTTCTGTTACAGTTCTAGCATTGGTATCTATTTCAATCTATTAATGTAAAACGGATTCAGTTGTGTGTGTATATCAACATGAGTTATAGTTAGGTTTTTATAGTTTAAAATTTACACGTGTTTTCAACCAAGCGGAAAATTGTTTATGTCGCTCCTTACCGATATTCCATTGCCGAGGTCGTTTAGTAGGTGGACGGTATTAAGCATTTCAAACGCTGCATATATCAAAATAAATATTTAATTTTAACTAATTTTATTAATTTATGTTAAGGAAAAACTAATAAATACATATCCAATAAAACCGCCCATCTCTGAACAGTTGAATAAAACACAACGGGGAATCATGCCGAGCTGCTGAGACGCAATATAACCCGACTTTACTTTACCCGGTTCCTTTCCATGGGCCCGGAAGACGGATATTACGGGTCTATTGTCGACCATGCCCTCATTACGTCTCGGTTTGTTAAATACAGTCTCAACACCCTCTAGATACATAAAACAGAATATCATACATTCCTCCGCGAGAAACCCCTCAGCGATTGACCCTTCAGGTTGACTCCTGTTACGGATATACCGTTTTACTTTGTACATGAACCTGACGGATGCAAACAAATTCAATTCGCTTTATAAATATTCGATTTATTATAAACAGTAAAGAATTATAAAGTTAGTTTTACCTCTCGAACGGATACATCCACCGATAATTCACGGGACCACATAAACGTGCCTCTTGAGTAAGATGAACCATGAGATGCAACATTACGGTAAAAATAGAAGGTGGAAACATCTCTATCCTACAAAAGATGCGAGGTATCTTATTCTCCAGGGTTTTAAAATCATTTGCCGAGTAATCTTTGGAGCATAACTCTCTGAAACAATAACACAAATCGGTCACAACTGATATAACGTCGTTATCTGGTAACGCCCTAATAGCAATGGGCGACAATTGTTGCATGATTACATGACAGTCGTGACTCTTCAGGCCGACGATGGTTTTATTTTTCAAGTTTATACGTTTACTGATGTTCGCAGAATATACAGCCGGTACCTTTACTTGTTTAAGTACCTTAAGGAAACTCAGCTTCTCATTATCGGATATCACGTACTTTGCTGGTGGAATCACCCATTCACCATTCCCTTTCGAAATTGGATACAATTCTGGCCGCAAATTCTTTATAGCAAACCATTGTCATATCGCAAGTGTGTCTCTGTTCTTGAATTTGGTATTCAGCACGGTATCTAGCAAGAGCTCGCAGACGTTCTTCTCAATGTGCATAACGTCCAAGTTATGATGAAGATTAAGAAATCTCCAATACGACAAATCATTAAATATAGATCTCTTTCTCCAGTTATTTGATATCTCATTTGGAATAGCATGTCTCCTTCTCTATCTTTAGAAAATCGACTCACTTGTTACTTCATAAACTTTTGCATTTAAGATGAAACTTGCGAACCATCCAACCCAAGCTCGTCATTGTCGCACCCTCATAAAGAAATTTCTTAGCATCCTCCATATACTTAAAAAACATTGCAGATTCAGCATGTGGAACTGCATCATCCGAAGCGGTATCATCGTGCACACCATCATACAACTCGTCTATCATATCATTTAAACCAGTGGTTGTTGGGTTCTCATAAGAGGCGGCAACCGACGATATGCAGGGATTCTATAGTTTACGACATCTCCATGCAAGTGCCAGATAGTGTAACCTTGACTGAATCCGTTAGCAAGTATATGCATGTGAACCGCTTCTCGACTATCCCTTTTGCGATTACAGTAACTCCTCCAGGGATAGGTAATACGACTACCACCCACTCTCGACGAGATTTGCATAAACTTTTCAACACTATTACGGAATTCAGGGCCACACTTGTTCTTATTTATCCAAATCTTATTCATTCTTGTCCGGTACGTAAAACCAAAGATAGTTCACGATTATTTATTATATCATAATAAACATTTTCAAATAGTTCACGATATTAACGGTTATATATTGGATGTCTGGAGCAACAAATATGTAAGTCTCACATTACTTAAGTTGGTTCTGATGACAGAGCAATAATACTAAAAAGGATATCATAAAAATGCAATAAATTGTAAGTTTCACAAATGGAAGAAATTAGTGAAGTTATGGAATCGGTGCTTGAATCGGAGACTGCGAGACTAGATGTCACGACCCGAGAATTTCGACTCGTGACCGGCACTTAACCACGCAACGTCTACAGGCGTAACGCGGCTAAGTAAGCCGAACCCAGAAATCAAAACCAATAAATATAGAGTGGTTTAAAACATTTCCGTAAAACAGTCATACATGTCCGAAAAACCTTTATTAATTTAGTAGAAATCCTTTTTAGTTCAAGAGTTATAATTTTTATAATTTTGGTAACATTTCCTTTTTTAAACATTTGTCCCGCAAGTCGGGTAAAAGCAAGGTGTCGCAGAAATAACAAGTGAAATGAATAAAGCATCACAATATGATATACGACGCCGTAGCGAAGAATACACAGTAAAGCAAGGACAAATATCACAAAGATAAGACTGCATAAAATAAAGTCGGCTCACATGCGAGCTCGACACCAGAGTATAAAATCATACATAACGTCCTCACAACTGTCTCTAAGTCAATACATAAAGGTAGATGGAGAATACTAGATACATCAATATACAACTGAAAGATGACAGATACCGTACAAAAACCCACCTATCAGCAAAAAGGCTAACTCGCCTCAGAAAGGGTATCTGTGCCAAAAGATGCGGTAAACAGCCAGCCGTGACTACTCCCAAGGGCAACCTGCAAATACTGTGGCACAACGGGGGTGAGTTGCCAACTCGTGAATAGAGATAACATATAAAGGTGATCGCGAGCATGCACATATAGCACGGCTCTACTAATGCCAGTAGATGATGTCAATGCATGATAAGCAGTATGTGCAATAACCATGCAGATGCTCTATCAGGTGAAATAACTACAGGATGAGATATATGGTAATCAATACTGAGCATGGGATAAATAACATCTACATGGATATGTCAACATGGAAAGCAATAATCAGTGCCTCAGACTGCACCCAAATCCCAAATACACTCAGGCGCCGGCACACCCATCGGCCCTCAAATCCTGTACATCTCTGAGAAATCACGAGTGCCCAACATCGGCACCCAAAATATCATAAAATACTCGTGTCCAGCATCGACACGCAAATCCTCGTATATCGGGCTCCGTCAGTCCGGATCGGCCCACGGGGTCCATCTGCGGTATCGGCCCTCGGCCCCGGCAGTACGGATCATCCCGCATCCATCTCTCGACTCTGGTCAGTATCCTCCGGACAACTGCCAGGTCCAACCAATCACCGGTAGGTACTCGCCCGCCTCCAGGCTCAATCGGCAAAACCCATCGATCATCTCGCCGAGGGGAACCATACCGGGCCCACCACGAACCCGCAAACGGAACATCCACTCCTCGAATCGGGTTTCAAGCACACGTCTCAGCACCGAGAAAACGCGTGGTGGACACACCAAAATATCATATCACGAGGTACCGGGTTTTTCAAAATAGTGCATCTTTTCGTAAATACTTCCACGGTCCTCAAAACCAGAAATCGCATGAAATCCAACACCAATAAGTAAATCCAATGCGAGGTACAATGTAAATCAATCCATGGTATGAGCATAAGGGGAAAACCGCTTTTAAAAATAGTTTCCGTTTTTAAAGATGTCATGCGGCTCCCAATTTCCAGGAAATCATCACCAATCATATGTAAGATAAACTATAACAATATAATCATGGCAGCTCTACAGTGAGTGTGGCATGGCAATTACTAACGGTGTGTGTGTAGCATGCAAATAGTGCCCGTGCAACATAAACCGTTAGTAATAGTGCGGTGTTCTATCAGTTCTAAGCATATATATATGTAGCAGGGAATGCAATATGCGATGACAGTCCGTGGGGTAAATGCAACATATAATAATAAGGTCCTATCAGCCCTGACGCATAACGCCATGCGGGCGATATCCCCGTAGATGTGAAATCTACTCACCGAGTCTCGCGCTAAGTGTATCCAACAACTTGCTTGCCCTTCTTCGCGGCGTCCGTCTCACTGGCCTGCGAACCTAGAATCACATAACAGATATCACACATAAGCTCAATTTCATAGAAACGCGACATTACGGTCCAACTAGAGACCCGTGTCGCAAACCAATCGCGCGTGTGCGCGATACGCTAAAACATGTGATCACGCGCCTGAAACTACCCCGACGCGTCGCGATACGCAAAAGCCCCAAACCTACTCACGTATCACGCGTGTCGCGAAGGTTTAGAAAAACGGCAAAATAGGTATTTGGTCCCAGATTTCTACACAGAACTAAACTTACAAAAATATATATGTAACAACACTCCACACACTAGCAGACACCTACAGGACCAAACACCAACCCAAATCCTACCCATCTGGCCTCAATTGGCGGCCAGAATGAAGAAATTGGCAGCCAAAGGGGTGCATTAGGGGATCGGGTTAAATCTATGGTATCAGCACATCTCCACTACACTGCAGTATCCTCAATTTCAATCTGAACTCAACGGGTCAAAAGCAGTTCCAGAAAAGCTCAAGTTTGCTTAAAAACGACAAATTGCATCAAATAGGAAAACTGGTGGTATTTTAGTGTAATAGGGGTTAAGCTAAGCAAATATGGCCTCAATAACTCACTAACAACCTACTGAAACCATAACGCATCACATTAGCACAAAGTTCCCACTAAACACCTCATATCGCACTAAAACACACTAAAAATCACTAACCGAAGCAAATCTACACTAACCAAGCAAACTAGGGAAGCAGGTTAGGAAGTATACCTCATACTTAACCCTAAGAAGCTGGAGGAAGAGGAAGAGGTGCAGGGAAGGGGCTGCACTAGGTGCTGGTGCTGCTGCTGCTCACTGTGCTGCTGCTACTGCCTCTGCATGCTGCTGCTTCTGGCCTCAGATGTTGCTGTTGCTGTGCTTGCTGCTGTTGCTGCTACTATGCTTGCTGTTGCTGCTGGTTCTGCTGGGGTTTGAGAGGTAAGTGTGTGTGTGTGTGTGTGAGAGTTGAGAGGAACAAAGAAATGAGAGAAAAACAACACTCAAGTGTCAACCCTCCTCTCTCTCTCTTCATTTAATGCAAGCATGGCTTGAGCCATGATGCACCCTCCTTCTCTCTCACAAGTCAACACCTAAAACAATTCAAATTAAAGTAGCTTTTAATTAGCTAATTAAACCCACTTAAAAACCCATAAGACTTAATCCTATGATTAACCCACCATGGTTAATAATTCATGGTATTAACTAAATTTAAAAACCCTAGTTTACATGCACATGTGTGTGCAAGCCTAGGAAAATTTTGGAAAAATATTTATTAAATTAGGAAAAATATTTAAAACACAATTTAGTAAACTTTTTGTTAAAAACCATTATTTAAGTATAGTTATTCTCTAACCATATCCTATGGTGTTACAATCTCTCCCCCTTAAAGAAATTCGTCCCCGAATTTCAAAATCTAACAACAAGTACCTTCAAAAAGATGGGGATAGGTCTTCATCATCTCGCTTTCGGTCTCCCAAGTGACCTCCTCACGGTTCTGGCCACGCCAAAGTACCTTAACAGATGGGATGTCCTTCGATCTCAATTTCTTCACTTGTCGATCTAAGATCATCACCGGCTGCTGCATAGGAAAGGTCGCGCTCCAGCTGGATCGTCGGATGCTGAATCGCATGCGAAGGGTCATGAAGATATCTGCGGAGCATCGAAACGTGGAATACGGGATGCACATCTGGAAAGCTGGGCGGAAGGGCTAAACGGTAGGCTACTGCACCAACACGCTCGAGGATCTCGAAGGGGCCCACATACCTGGGACTGAGCTTCCCTTTCTTCCCAAACCTCATCACACCTTTCATTGGGGAGACCCTCAAGAACACATGATCACCAACAGAAAACTCGAGTCTGCGCCGTCGACGGTCCGCATAAGATCTCTGCCTACTCTGGGCTGCTCTCATCCTATCGCGAATCAACTGGATCTTCGTTGTCGTCTCCTCAACGATCTGTGGCCCTAAGATACTGCTCTCACTGAGCTCTGTCCAACAAGTGGGCGACCTGCATCAATTCCCATAAAGAGCCTCAAATGGTGCCATCTGAATGGTCTCCTGGTAGCTGTTATTGTAGGAGAACTCTACTAAGGGCAAATGATGATCCCAGCTACCTCCGAAATCCAATACACAAGCTCTGAGCATGTCCTCGAGAGTCTGAATGGTCCGCTCTGACTGTCCGTCGGTCTGCGGATGAAAAGCTGTGCTGAAACTCAAGCGAGTGCCCAAAGCCTCCTGAAGTCTCTGCCATAGTCTACTGGTAAACTGGGTGCCTCTGTCGGACACAATACATGTCGGGACTCCGTGTAGTCGCACTATCTCGTCAATGTAGATCTGGGCATACTGAGTAAATCCGAAAGTCGTCTTCACCGGTAGGAAGTGAGCCACTTTCGTCAAACGATCCACGATCACCCAGATGGAGTCATACCCTCGACTATTCCTGGGTAGTCCCACAACGAAATCCATCGAAATTTGTTCCCATTTCCACTCCGGAATGGGTAACGGCTGTAGCTCTCCCGCGGGCCTCTGGTGTTCAGCCTTGACTTGCTGACAAGTCAGGCATCTCGACACAAAATCTGCAATGTCCCTCTTCATTCCGTCCCACCAGTAAACACCTCTCATATCATGATACATCTTGGTGGAACCGGGATGGACGCTGTACACCGATCGATGTGCTTCCTCAAGAATCTCGCGCCTCAGTCCCTCAGTATCAGGTACGCACAGTCTAGTCCCAAATCGTAGTATCCCCTGATCATCGATCACGAACTCGGAAAATCTGCCCTGTCCAATATGTGCCATGATCTCTGAACATCGGTCATCACTGAGCTGTGCCTCACGTATACGATCGATCAATTGTGGGCGTGCACGGACATGCGCGATCTGTCCTCCAATCGGTGTGAACTCGAACTGTATCTGGCTGTCGCGTAATATCTGCCAATCCGCTGATGACTGCCCCTGCACTGCGCTCAAACAAGATAGACTACCACCGGGCCTCCTACTCAAAGCATCCGCCACCACATTTGCCTTGCCCGGGTGATATAAGATCTCGCAGTCGTAATCCTTCACTAACTCCATCCATCGGCGCTGTCGAAGGTTCAGATCTCGCTGCTGGAATATATATTTCAGACTCTTGTGATCCGTGAATATCTGGCACGACTCGCCGTATAGGTAATGTCGCCAGATCTTAAGTGCGAAGACCACTGCTGCCATCTCCAAATCGTGAGTGGGGTAGTTCTGCTCATGTTTCTTCAATTGTCGTGAGGCATACGCGATCACCCTGTCATGCTGCATCAGAACACACCCTAGCCCCACTCGAGAGGCATCACAAAAGACCACAAACCCGCCTGATCCGGAAGGTAAAGATAACACCGGTGCCGTCGTCAGCCGTGCCCGTAACTGCTGGAAACTGTGCTCGCACTCCCCCGTCCAATCGAAAGGAACTCCCTTCCGGGTCAACCCGGTCAACGGTGTAGCAATACGGGAGAAGTCCTGCACAAAACGTCTGTAGTAACCGGCCAACCCCAAAAAGCTGCGAATCTCCGTCACCGATGTGGGTCTGGGCCAACGCTGAACGGCCTCGATCTTCCTCGGGTCTACACATATACCGTCTCGTGAAATCACGTGCCCTAAGAAGTCTACGCTGTCCAGCCAAAAACCACACTTGGAGAATTTCGCATAAAGATGGTGCTCCCTCAAGGTCTGCAATGTAATCCGCAGGTGCTGCTCGTGCTCCTCACTACTCCGGGAATACACCAAGATATCGTCAATGAAGACTATGATGAACAGATCCAAATATGGCCAGAAAATACGGTTCATCAAGTCCATGAAGGCTGCTGGCGCATTGGTGAGTCCGAACGACATCACCAAAAACTCGTAATGGCCGTAGCGCGTACGGAAAGCTGTCCTGGGAATGTCCTCCTGTCGAACCCGCAGCTGATGATAGCCCGATCGTAAATCGATCCTCGAAAAGTACCCTGCCCCCTGAAGCTGGTCGAACAAATCGTCGATGCGCGGCAAAGGATACCTGTTCCGCACTGTCACCCTGTTCAGCTGGCGGTAGTCGATACACAGACGCAAACTGCCATCTTTCTTCTTAACGAACAGGACTGGAGCACCCCAAGGAGAAACACTGGGTCGAATAAGTCCCTTGTCCAGCAAATCTTGCAACTGACCCTTCAATTCTCTAAGTTCCGCCGGGGCCATCCTATAAGGCGGTATGGAAATAGGCCCCGAGCCAGGAACCAAATCAATACAGAAAGAAATGTCGCGCTCGGGCGGCAACCCTGGAAGCTCGGCAGGGAACACATCGGGAAACTCGCTAACAACCGGAACCTGATCCAATGGAACCTCTGTAGCGTGAGCATCGCAAACATAGGCGAGAAATCCCTGACATCCCTTCCTCAAAAGCTGTCCAGCGCGAAAAGAAGAAATCACACTGTGAGGGGCGGCACCACGGTCCCCCAACACAACAAAAACTGACTCGCCGGGAAAGCAGAATCTAACTGTCTTCTCACGGCAGTCCACAGAAGCATAGCACGTGGCTAACCAATCCATGCCCAAAAGAACGTCGAAGTCCAACATCTCCAGAAGGATCAAGTCGACAGGCAACTCTCTCTCGCCAATACAGACGATGCAGGATCGGAACACATGCCTAGCAACAAACGACTCTCCCACAGGAGTGGTCACCACAAGCGGCTGATCAAGCAAGCCGGACTCTCTACCCAAACTAGGCACAAAGTGTGTGGATACGTACGAGTGTGTGGATCCGGGATCGAACAGTACGTGTGCATCAACTGAACATACAGGAAGGATACCTGAAACCACTGCATTGGACGTCTGCGCGTCCTGATGTGTCAAAGCAAAGACCCACGCCTGTCCACCACCTGTAACTGACTGCCCTCTGCCTCGGTCATCTCGCCCTCTCTGAGCAATTCCTCCACGCCCACGACCTCTCTGTGCATGAGTCTGGCGCGGAGCAACGGTAGGTACAACAGGCAACGCCCTCTGGGGTGGTGAAGGTGGTAAAGTAACATGCGGTGCTGCCGCCTCCCTCCGGTGTGTCTCTGGACAATCTCGAACGAGGTGAAGTAGGCTGCCACATCTGAAGCAACCCCGCGGCGACTGCTGACTTTCCTGGGGATACGAACTAAACATCCGGCCTCGTCCCGGATCTCTGCTACTCCTCGTACCAGAACGATACCTGTCGCGGCGTCTGAATGACTGCCTCCGTGCGGAAATACTGGTACGAACTCTCTTCGGCTCTGGAACTACCGAAGTCTCAGCAAGGTGCTCCTCGACTACTAGGGCTGCGTCTACAGCTGCTGCATAGGTCTCGTAGTGCTGCGCGCTGATCGCGAGGAACAGTGGTGTAAGCAAGCCTCGAACAAATCTCCTGACTCGCAACTCCTCGATAGCCACTAAATATGGGGCGTAGACTGCTAGCTCTGTAAACAGCACGTCATACTCTGCCACTGTCATCCCTGGCGTCTGGCGCAAGGACTCAAATCTGCGTGCTCGGGCATCCTAACACTCTGGGGAAGGAAACGGGCTAGAAATATGGTCACGAACTCCGTCCAGGTCATAGGAGGAAGACCTGCTGCTCTGCCTTTCTCAACTGAATCACACCACTTCTGCGCAAGACCTTCCAGGCGAAAACTCGCGAACTCAACCCATCTCGCATCTGCGCATCTGAGGGAACGGCATATCCGGGCCATCCTGTCGATGAAAGACTGTGGGTCCTCGACTGTATCGGTGCCTGTGAAGACCGAAGGCTTCAGCCTCATGAATTCTGATAGCGATACTGTAATCACCTCCGTGGCTGCAGGGGCAACTGGCTGTGCGGTAGGTACCATCGCGGTCGCTGGAACAGGTGGAGCTACCTCTGGTCGCTGCGCTCGGAGCGTCTCAACTAGCGATCCTATCATCTGGCGCATCTCCTGCATGCTAGATCCCACCGTCTGGCGCATCTCCTGCATACCAGCCCCTAGCGTGGCGATCTGATCTGTCACGGCAGGAACAGCCTGCTCGGGTACAACGGGTGCACTGCCCGGATCAGTCTTCGTCTCGGACGAGTCAACACGAATCTCGGCCCTCGCGGCCGCTCTCTGTGCCCTCGTAGTCTTAGGCGGCATAATGGCTGAAAGAAAATTTGGATTCGATAAGAACACGGAAATCGAATCGCAAGAATGCATGTATTCACGAAGGAATTTAAATCAACAAGTCCGAAGGTCGCGTAGGCGGAGTACCGTGTCGTGAGTATGCCGCGGAACATACACACGCTACGCTACCCTGCTGCAGCTACCTACTCCATCATACCAGGGTCATCCTACACTCCGAAGGTAAAACCTACGCTCTGATACCAACTTTGTCACGACCCGAGAATTTCGACTCGTGACCGGCACTTAACCACGCAACGTCTACAGGCGTAACGCGGCTAAGTAAGCCGAACCCAGAAATCAAAACCAATAAATATAGAGTGGTTTAAAACATTTCCGTAAAACAGTCATACATGTCCGAAAAACTTTTATTAATTTAGTAGAAATCCTTTTTAGTTCAAGAGTTATAATTTTTATAATTTTGGTAACATTTCCTTTTTTAAACATTTGTCCCGCAAGTCGGGTAAAAGCAAGGTGTCGCAGAAATAACAAGTGAAATGAATAAAGCATCACAATATGATATACGACGCCGTAGCGAAGAATACATAGTAAAGCAAGGACAAATATCACAAAGATAAGACTGCATAAAATAAAGTCGGCTCACATTCGAGCTCGACACCAGAGTATAAAATCATACATAACGTCCTCACAACTGTTTCTAAGTCAATACAGAAAGGTAGATGGAGAATACTAGATACATCAATATACAACTGAAAGATGACAGATACCGTACAAAAACCCACCTATCAGCAAAAAGGCTAACTCGCCTCAGAAAGGGTATCTGTGCCAAAAGATGCGGTAAACAGTCAGCCGTGACTACTCCCAAGGGCAACCTGCAAATACTGTGGCACAACGGGGGTGAGTTGCCAACTCGTGAATAGAGATAACATATAAAGGTGATCGCGAGCATGCACATATAGCGCGGCTCTACTAATGCCAGCAGATGATGTCAATGCATGATAAGCAGTATGTGCAATAACCATGCAGATGCTCTATCAGGTGAAATAACTACAGGATGAGATATATGGTAATCAATACTGAGCATGGGATAAATAACATCTACATGGATATGTCAACATGGAAAGCAATAATCGATGCCTCAGACTGCACCCAAATCCCAAATACACTCAGGCGCCGGCACACCCATCGGCCCTCAAATCCTGTACATCTCTGAGAAATCACGAGTGCCCAACATCGGCACCCAAAATATCATAAAATACTCATGTCCAGCATCGACACGCAAATCCTCGTATATCGGGCTCCGTCAGTCCGGATCGGCCCACGGGGTCCATCTGCGGTATCGGCCCTCGACCCCGGCAGTACGGATCATCCCGCATCCATCTCTCGACTCTGGTCAGTATCCTCCGGACAACTGCCAGGTCCAACCAATCACCGGTAGGTACTCGCCCGCCTCCAGGCTCAATCGGCAAAACCCATCGATCATCTCGCCGAGGGGAACCATACCGGGCCCACCATGAACCCGCAAACGGAACATCCACTCCTCGAATCGGGTTTCAAGCACACATCTCAGCACCGAGAAAACGCGTGGTGGACACACCAAAATATCATATCACGAGGTACCGGGTTTTTCAAAATAGTGCATCTTTTCTTAAATACTTCCACGGTCCTCAAAACCAGAAATCGCATGAAATCCAACACCAATAAGTAAATCCAATGCGAGGTACAATGTAAATCAATCCATGGTATGAGCATAAGGGGAAAACCGCTTTTAAAAATAGTTTCCGTTTTTAAAGATGTCATGCGGCTCCCAATTTCCAGGAAATCATCACCAATCATATGTAAGATAAACTATAACAATATAATCATGGCAGCTCTACAGTGAGTGTGGCATGGCAATTACTAACGGTGTGTGTGTAGCATGCAAATAGTGCCCGTGCAACATAAACCGTTAGTAATAGTGCGGTGTTCTATCAGTTCTAAGCATATATATATGTAGCAGGGAATGCAATATGCGATGACAGTCCGTGGGGTAAATGCAACATATAATAATAAGGTCCTATCAGCCCTGACGCATAACGCCATGCGGGCGATATCCCCGTAGATGTGAAATCTACTCACCGAATCTCGCGCTAAGTGTATCCAACAACTTGCTTGCCCTTCTTCGCAGCTTCTGTCTCACTGGCCTGCGAACCTAGAATCACATAACAGATATCACACATAATCTCAATTTCACAGAAACGCGACATTACGGTCCAACTAGAGACCCGTGTCGCAAACCAATCGCGCGTGTGCGCGATACGCTAAAACGTGTGATCACGCGCCTGAAACTACCCCGACGCGTCGCGATACGCAAAAGCCCCAAACCTACTCACGTATCACGCGTGTCGCGAAGGTTTAGAAAAACGGCAAAATAGGTATTTGGTCCCAGATTTCTACACAGAACTAAACTTACAAAAATATATATGTAACAACACTCCACACACTAGCAGACACCTACAGGACCAAACACCAACCCAAATCCTACCCATCTGGCCGCAATTGGCGGCCAGAATGAAGAAATTGGCGGCCAAAGGGGTGCATTAGGGGGTCGGGTTAAATCTATGGTATCAGCACATCTCCACTACACTGCAGTATCCTCAATTTCAATCTGAACTCAACGGGTCAAAAGCAGTTCCAGAAAAGCTCAAGTTTGCTTAAAAACGACAAATTGCATCAAATAGGAAAACTGGTGGTATTTTAGTGTAATAGGGGTTAAGCTTAGCTAATATGGCCTCAATAACTCACTAACAACCTACTGAAACCATAACGCATCACATTAGCACAAAGTTTCCACTAAACACCTCATATCGCACTAAAACACACTAAAAATCACTAACCGAAGCAAATCTACACTAACCAAGCAAACTAGGGAAGCAGGTTAGGAAGTATACCTCATACTTAACCCTAAGAAGCTGGAGGAAGAGGAAGAGGTGCAGGGAAGGGGCTGCACTAGGTGCTGGTGCTGCTGCTGCTCACTGTGCTGCTGCTACTGCCTCTGCATGCTGCTGCTTCTGGCCTCAGATGTTGCTGTTGCTGTGCTTGCTGCTGTTGCTGCTACTATGCTTGCTGTTGCTGCTGGTTCTGCTGGGGTTTGAGAGGTAAGTGTGTGTGTGTGTGTGTGTGTGAGAGAGTTGAGAGGAACAAAGAAATGAGAGAAAAACAACACTCAAGTGTCAACCCTCCTCTCTCTCTCTTCATTTAATGCAAGCATGGCTTGAGCCATGATGCACCCTCCTTCTCTCTCACAAGTCAACACCTAAAACAATTCAAATTAAAGTAGCTTTTAATTAGCTAATTAAACCCACTTAAAAACCCATAAGACTTAATCCTATGATTAACCCACCATGGTTAATAATTCATGGTATTAACTAAATTTAAAAACCCTAGTTTACATGCACATGTGTGTGCAAGCCTAGGAAATTTTGGAAAAATATTTATTAAATTAGGAAAAATATTTAAAACACAATTTGGTAAACTTTTTGTTAAAAACCATTATTTAAGTATAGTTATTCTCTAACCATATCCTAAGGTGTTACACTAGAGGGGTCGAAGTATGAAGCGAAAGGGAAGAGAAGGTTGGTTTTTTATAGTGACTGTATTGAGAAAGCTAAGAACGAGATGGTTATTGACAAAGAAAAGAATGAGAAGGACAAGTATGTTGTTGAAGATGATAAATCGTCGATTAACAAAATTATGTTTGAAGATACCAAGTTCTGTCACAAGAAGTTGAGGAAGGATCAGTAAAGCACAGGAGAAGGAAGAGGACAATGAGGATGACAACAGTGTCTCGGAAAGAAGCTAAGAGAAACTTAGCCATAAAATTGGCCCCCAAATATGCTCTCTTTAAAGCAGAAGAAGAGAGGTTTGAGGATGAAGAGCAAGAAGAGGATTCACTGCAGAACAAGGATAATAAGGAAGATTGACCAGGCCCATTCTTGACAGCTATGGAGATTATCAGGGACCGAGAGCAAATGCTCATAACTCAGGAGTTGGATTCTTTTTCTAGGAAAGACGATGATATTGAGATGAAAATTCAGTGGATTCCTTCAAATGATAGAAAGTTTAAGCCTTTAGGAAATAGTTCCTTCATTGCATGATTTATGCATGAAATTTCTTTGCGAGAATGCTGAAGAAAGTGAATCTATTGATGGTGCGCCTGATGCAATTAAACGCCAACTCATATCACATCTATGCCGGGTGAGGAAAACGGATTCCCGTGTTCTTGGTCTTCTTTTTAGCGGGTCGCCCTTAGAGATACATTTGAGTGATTTATCGTGACCGACGATATTAAAGGTTCTATATTGGATGTCGAGGGTAACGGCTGCCGGGAGTAAGGTTTCTATCCCATTAAAAATGTATAACGTATACATCATCTGCACTTTGTTGGGGTCGAAAATTACACCCCGGTTGACCAAGTCAAAGTCAAAGTCAACCCCAAGTAAGCGGGCCCATGCCCAAGTCGAGCCCCGCGGCCGCCTCCCCCATGCCAAAATGAAATCATGTAATAAATAATTTTGATGTAATTTTTTATGCATGAATGTAAGAAAAATGGGCATAAAGCCGAATTTTTGTAAAGCCCATGGCTCATGTGCAAAAGAAATGAGCATATGAGGCCTGGGATGGGCAAAATGCCATTTTGTAAAGCCCAATGGGCTATATGCAAATTTGTAAGCCTATAAAAGGCAACATGATAATGAAATAAAATAGAAAAATTGATTCTCCTCAAATTCTAGGGTTTCTGTGCCTCTTTCTCCTTTCTCAAGGTTCTAAACTTTCTTCCCCATTTTAAATTAAATCAAGAGTTAACTCTTCCCTTTTTATAAAGAAATAGTTTTTCGCCATAAAACCCACAAAGGGAAGCTCGGATCTCCCATCAGATCTCTAAAGGGGAGATTTTGAATCTCACCCCCATTTTCCTTCAAGATCCAGCCAACGAAAAAGAGGAAGGAGACCCGTCTCCAAAAATCCCATTCCGGGAGGATCCAAGGCTCAAAAGAAGATCCAAAGATCTCTAGGAGTTTAACTCCATTCAAGATCTGTTGGAGTTTAACTCCATAAATCAAACCCCTTTTCAGGAGTTTAACTCCAATTCTATACATAATCCCTGTTAGGAGTTTAACTCCTAACCCAGGGGCTAAGCCTTTTTCCGCTGGTGTTTCCAGCGGTCGTGTGCCGCGCACGTGACCCGCGGGCGCTCAGTGGTCGCGTGCAGGGCACGTGACCCGTGGGCACTAAGCGCCCACATGCGCCTCACACGACCCGCTGGCGCTTAGTGCCCACACGCCAGGCACGTGACCAGCGGGCGCCCGGCGCCCACGTGCTATACACGCGTCTTTAAGACGCTCCTCACCCCTCATTTTCCATGCACTCCACACCAGAAACACGTCCCTCGTTAGGAAAATTTTTTTAACGGGGCGCTGCCCCGCACCCCGCAAGGGGGCTGCTAGCCCCTTTGACCCCCAGCCAGCTATCCGGGTAGCGGGACCCCCGTAAAACTCTGCGGGGCCCCTGATATATCCAAAACCTTTTCAAAACATACGTACACTGCACATAGAGTTCGCATGACCAGTTTGACCCGTCAATCGAAGGTTCCCTCGCTCCAAATGCGAGAGGTAATTAACGGCAGCTTAGTCCGCGGCTGCCGGAGATTCGGATCCCCACAATCAATAAACCCCCGTCTACCCTAGACAGGGGGAATCTGTAGTACGCCTGACAAGCGCGCGCGTATTCCCATCTCAATGGGATGACGAAAACCACCCTACGGATTCTAGCACGCCCGGTAGGACTGATCTCTCCTCCCATATTTTGGGTCAAATGTTCATGCAAACTCAATCAATATACATATCGATTGCCTGTACTGAAATCATGCTTCTATTTGCAGGTTAACGACTTTCGACTGCAATCTTCGAACGCAACAAAATGTCTCCAAGGACAATCGCAGCTCTTAACACAGCTCCCATCTCCTACACGATGAAGACGGACGCCAGGACGGTCCTCCCGGCCAGTCTCGGGCGACAGTGGGAGGAGTCGCTGCTACCATTTGGCTCTATTTTGTTCATGTTAGCTAACGCCATCCCAGCTCCTCTAGCTCCAGTAACAGACAAACCGGCCTCGAAAGGCAAGAGGCCAAATGCGGTGATCTTAAGGGCACCACTACCCAAACGCAAGTCGGTGTTTGAACGACTTTCCTTGGCCCCAGCTGGGGGCAAGGCCATCAACACCAACAAAGCAACAAGGCATCTCGGGCAAGCGCCAACGGCGTCCCTGACAACTGCTCAATTAGGTATCTTCTCTAAGCTCCCCGTTAATCGACTCACGATAGCTTCCTGGATGACGGATGCATGCCAAGCTCTCAAAATCGAGAAGCTAAAACAGAAAAGGCTCAGATACAGAGCCAACAAAAAGGCTAGGGCTCATGCTAGGCTGAACTTCATGAGGTTCCAAGAACAGGGTTACCCCGCCAAAGATAAAGAGATGGCTGGATATGTGGTCCACACTGTCTACATGGTGGGCACGCGCAGCAAGAGCAAAGACGGGGCCATCACATCTCAGATCCAATCTGGAATGAATGTGGCTACCACTTCCCAAGACCAGCATCCTCTGGGAGGTAATGAAAACCCTTCCAGTGAGGCTGATAAGCAGAGAGATCCCTCAGTTCATAAAGAGTCGGACTCGAAAAACGAAGATGGGCCCATCTTTCATCCCAAGACCGCAGAGCAGCAACTTCTCCAAGGGCTCCGAAAACAGCTCAGAAGTAAAGACAAGAAGATGGCCAAACTTTACTTCAAAATTGACGACTTGACGAATGTCGTGATGCAGCTCATGGTCCAAGTTGCCTCTCAACCGTCCAATCAAGCGCAGGGTTCTGCTCATGAACCGGGAAACGGTGTCCCGAGACAGCCGACGCCTATTCCCTCATATCCAAAGATGGGCGGACCGCATGAAAGTCAGTCGCATCCTATCTCGGGAAATGTCTTCGCTACCAATGACAGTAGCCCGCTAACTCAAGATCAAATCATGGATTTGGTTGCCAACAAAGTCAAAACATTGGTAGCCAAAACCGAAGCGCAAAAAGATGTTAGCAGTAGCGGGAGACCGTATCCTGCTCAGTATGATCTGGTAGAATTTCCTAGCGGCTATGTCATCCCCAAATTCGGAAGATTTGATGGGGCAGGAAATGCGAATCAGCACATCGCCCATATTAAAGCCTCATGCAGGAATACTGGGGTCAATGATGCGCTTCTCCTCCGCCAGTTCGTTAATAGCCTGACCGATGTCGCTTTCGACAGGTACGCGAGCATACCGGATGGCTCCGTTACTACTTTCGTCTAAATGGAATCTCTGTTCCGACAAAAGTTCATGAGTGTCAGCGATAAGATCACCATTGCCGATCTCGTAAGGATCAAGCCAAAGAACAACGAAAGCAGCATGGATTTTATAACCCGATGGCCAATCTCTCCGTCAAATGTGAATCGCCGATAGAGCAGGACCAATCTGTCAGCCTCCTTGTCGGAAATATCAACAATTGGATGGCCCGTTTCTATGCACCGCGGGTCTCAAAACATTCCAAGAGCTGACTAGGAAAGTTCAGATGTTGGAGCACTCAAAGCAGGAGTCCTCTTCTGATTCCCAAAATAACAATAGGTCCTGGAGAGACCGGAAGGACGATAATCGCAAAGACGGAAGTTCCGACGATACTGAATCTTTTAACATTTCGGCTAACCGAAATAAGTGAGGGATGAAAGGGCCTAATGCCGATCAGCCTCAGAAGCCAGTGTTCGAAGAAGGAGGAGAATCTCTACTGAAAAAGAGGCTGGATAAGGTCTATTCCTTCAGAAGGGACAAAGTTTACAAGATATTCAAGGACGCCCTGAGAAACGGTCTACAATTGCCAGAATTAAAGAGACCGCAAGAAGCAAATATGACCGACGACCCCAAATATCGCCCCTATCACAGAGTGATAAGTCATGCCATTGAGGACTGCTTCGTCTTCAAAGAATGGGTTGAAAAGCAATACAAGACAGGAGAGATAAAACTGTCTAAAGGCGTGTTAACAAATAATCAAGCTGCGACCGCCAATTTCATATAAATGGAGACCGAAGTCCTTCGGGAACCTGATTCTCTCAGATATCTGCCTTTCTCTAAAAAGAGCGGACCACCACGTCGTTAAACAGGGAACAGACGACCCCTAAGTCGTTAAACTAGGAATGTAAAAAAAATGTGTGTGAAAAAAAGAGCCGAAATGATGGGGCAACTCGCAATAAAAATCAGCGAGTAAAATAAAGATGAAAATAAAGCCGAAATGATGGGGCAACCGCGAATAAATAGCCGAAATGATAGAGCAATCGCGACCTTCGTGATAAAAAAATCTGAAATGATAGAGCAATCGCGATAAATAAAAAAATGGCAAATGATAAGTCGCTCCTGGTACCATATTCCAGTGCAGCGATGCAGACGCCAACCAAAATTCAAGTTCCCAAACGGCGAATGATGAATCGCTCCTGGTACCATATTCCGGTGCAGCGATGCAGACGCCAACCAAAATTCAAATCCCCAACGGCGAATGATGAGTCGCTCCTGGTACCATACTCCAGTGCAGCGATGCAGACGCCAACCAAAATCCAAGTTCCCAAACGGCGAATGATGGGTCGCTCCTAGTACCATACTCCAGTGCAGCGATACAGACGCCAACCAAAATCCAATTTCCCAAAATTCTCTTAGCCCTACGGTTGGTCCCCGAACTGGCTACCGTATATAATCCACGGGCTCAAATAATCCTTATCACACCCATACCCCACCGCAATCACCAGTCACGCGGCCGGTCTCCGCCCTTGGAATTATGCTCCATTTGGGAAGACTCGCTCATGTGCCCTCATGATGCATGAGGAGAACAAAACTTACAGGATCCTCACGACTCGTAAGAAAACACCTTCGTGGGATCCTTACGACTCGCCAACGAAAAACACACTTAGGTGTCCCCACGAGTCCTAAGGAGAAAACGCACCAACGAGATCTTTTCAACTCGTAGGGAGAAAATGCTTTTATGAGATCCTAACGGCTTATAAAATTGGAAAGCCTTAGGTGATAGGGACCTAAACCTGTCTCCTAAGCCATCGCTCCCCAACAGGAAATGGCAAATGATGAATTGCTCCTAGCACCTGTGCTTCAGTGTTAGCAACGCTGAGGCCGACCCCTACCCTAAAATTCAAAACTTTCGATCCAATAGACCCCTAAGTCTTTAAACTGGGAACAGATGACCTCTAAGTCGTTAAACTAGGAACGGATGACCCATAAGTCGTTAAACTGGGAACGAAGGAAATCCCCTCACGGCAAATGATGAGTTGCTCCTGGCATTATTCCGGTGCAGCAATGCTGATACCGACCCAAAAACCAAATCCCGAGTCCTCCCAGGGCAAATGATGAGTTGCTCCTGGCATTATTCCAGTGCAGCAATGTTGATGTCAACCCAAATCATATCAAGTCGGTAAGACAACCAACGACCTCCTTGGTGGAATCAAGCTCCACCTCGGAAGCTGTCACGCCCCGCTTCCCAGAGTACGCAAGATTGGGCACGTAACATAGCCAACCATGCTACCTGTGGGTAGGAAGTATCCATCCACAGTCACATTACGGTTGTAGAGATATCAAGAACAAGATAAATAAACTAATCTAACACATGTCCAAATCCATAATAACAAGAGTCAATAAACAATAAGTGCGGAAGCAAATGATCCAATACAATAAATAAATAGTACGTCCCATAATGCGGGCTCACATCTGGAAATGAAATGAAATAAATGAACTAATCACTAAGGAACTCACAGATCAGCCTGCTGGCTGAAGTACTCCTGCTCGGTCGTCGACAGTGGTAAGGAATCTGGGCCATGCAAAACCCAGACGTCAGCGCGTCATGTCAATCAATAATATAATATAAACATGGTAATAAGCAAGGCAGGGATGATCATGAATAAAGCAGTACTATGAAATAACAGTGCCGGGTAATGTGCAGTGGTAACTAAACTGTCCTATCAGGTTTCTACTCTAAAGTCTTTGAAATCAATTGGTGACTCGTCGATGTAACTCAATAGTATCCCGTGCATGCCCGGGACCACGGTCAAGACCCTCGGGGCTGAATCCGAGACGTGCCGCTAGGCAGTAAATAGGTAGCAGGATGGACGAGTGATGTCAGCATCATCACTCCCGGACTGGCCAAGCCCGTAAGACTGATCAGAACAGGTATCGAACTGTTGAGTTACAAGTCGGTTTCATCTTTGATTTCCCCATACCCCCAAGTTATGTATGTCAGGTCAGGTATTCAGTAATCAAGGACTAATGCCAACACAGGATCAGGTAACAGGTCAGATTTGTCTGGATAGACAACAGGAATGGTCCATGAGGACCCCAAGTCAGGTTGTTGGCATTAGGCATGAGATCAGGTAACAGGTCATGTCATGGTACAACAGGATGAGTCGGTATGTATAGGGTACCATGTCCGGTGCATCGGTATGTATGTATATGTCATGTGTAGCAGGGTCGGGTCAATATGTAATGCAATCGAGTATGTGCTCTCAACAGGTATACAATCGAATAAGTAACAGCAGCAAGAATTTAAAGTAAACAACAATAATAGTCATTTAATCACAATGGTACATGAATATGGTGCAGTTGTATTATATTAACAGGTTCGAGCACCTGTGGGGTGCACTAATCACAGGGTAGCGCAATATTAATAACAGAAATTAATGAAGATATATGTGTACACTTATCGTCCTTTAAATAGCAAAATGATTAACTGGTAGTTTCGTTATTAGGGTTACAGTGGCAAAATACGGTTTAGGTTGCAGTATCATGATATATATCATATTTCGTCCAAATGAGAAAAGTAACTATATTTGGTTAATATTGCAAGTTTTATGAGTCAAGCATACTTAATTAGTTTAACGTAGCATGTAGCAAGTAATACTTGCCTCGACGGTTTCGCAAACCGGAAAACACGAACGCAACGTCGGCGGAAAAATACGCGACGGTTGCACGGGCCACGGATCGAGTCCAAACGACGAACAGCGGGACCGCACGGACTGGAGTACCTCGCTGGAGAGTCGGGTCAAGTCGTCGGCACGGCCGGAATCCGGCGAAATGTCAAAATGGCGACGAAGTTAGCAAAACGCATAACAAAGCAAGAATCGACCAAAGAAGGAAAAAGGAAAGGGGAGTGGTCAGGAGAACTTACTGTTGTGGGGTTCCGTGGCAGAGACGAGGCGAGGGATGACGACGGGGTCGACGGAACTCCGGCAAGAGGTGTTGGATGCTAGGGTTTCGGTTAGGGTTAGACTCGGGTGTAAATGGGGTGCAGGGATAGATTGAGTCGGGAAAGGAGAGAGGTGCTGGAGGTGGAGGTGATGAAAACGAGGACATGGAGACGAGGGGATCGGCGGTGGCGGCGAGCGGCGACGACGAGGTGCTGCCGGTGACTGTTGCGAGGGTGGAGGCTCGGCAACCAAGGAAAAGAGAGGAGATGGTGAGGAGAGGGGGGACTCAGGCGAGGGGAGCACGGCACGGTGTTGGTCGGCGGCGCAGGTGATCGCCGGCGGCGACTCACGCGCCTGCAGCGAAGGTTGCAAGTGGTTGCAGTGCGGGGGAGAAACAACGTTGAGATGGAGAGGAGGAGGCGGAGGCGAGGGTGACGGCGATGTTGGCTCCGGCGTCAGGGCCGCGGCGGCGATGGTGGAGGTGGCTAGGGCTAACGGGCGAGGCTCGTTGTGGGTTCTCGCGATCGGTAACTGGGGAAGGGAGACGAAGCGTAGGAATATAAATATAAATGAGAGAGAGAGAGAGAGAGAGCTGCAGAGATGGGGCCCACGAGGGATAAAATCCCTCGTGATTGGCTGGAGTGAGAAGGAAACAGTTAATTTAAAAGATTATCAGAGATTAAAAAAGATATAATAGTAACAGAATAGGGTTTTAGTATATATTATAGTTTTATAATATTTAATTAAATGGGCATTTCGGCGCTAAATGAAACATTTCCAAATCGCGCCCGGGTTGCGCCCAAATGTTTCAAATTCAAATTATAGGATTTTAAACGGGTTCCAAATTTTAAAAAGAGATGTTTTGTGATTAAAATGCATGCCCCCAAGTCGGACACTTGCACGCGCGCGTAGTCGTCCAAACTTGCCCGTTTCACCGAACGTGACGAAATCTCGACGCGCGGACGCTACCACGCGACTAGTGGCGACGAGTAGGCCAGTATAGATATTTTTAATTTCATTTTAGGTGTTAAAATTTGTTATAGGCAAAATGACTTAGCCGGTTAAAATTTAGCAAAATCACCAAACAATCAAGATAATTGAAATAAGCAATGTATAACACTCAACTAGTACCAGAATTAGTATTAATGGGCTCGGGTGTTACATCATACCCAACTACAAAAAGAATTTCGTCCTCGAAATTCCAAGAATACAAGTTAGCTAACTACAGGAAAAGGTGAGGAAACTTCTGCCGAATCTCGTCTTCTTGCTCCCAAGTGGATTCTCCATGCGATCGATTATCCCAAGAAACTAGCACAAGAGGGATAACTTTGTTCTTAAGAATCTTTTCCCATCGATCCTTGATTTCAACCGGTCGCTCCTCAAAAGTTAGGTCTTCACGTACTGTTAGCTCCAAATGATCCAAAACGTGTGTTCCATCTCGAACATACCTTCGTAGTTGAGATACATGAAACACGTCATGCACATCCGCCAAGGACTGCGGTAACGCCAAACGGTACGCTACCGCTCCAACGCGCTCCAATATCTCGAAGGGTCCAACGAATCGAGGACTAAGCTTCTCTCGACTCCCAAAACGAATCACTCCTCTAGTCGGTGATATCTTCAAGAATACCAAATCGCCCACGGCGAACTCTAGAAGTCTTCTTGACGTGTCAGCCCAACTTTTCTGTCTGTCTTGAGCTGCCTTCATAAGCTTCCTGATTGTATTCACCTTCTCGACTGTCTGTACCACCCAAATCTGGTCCTAGTAACCTTCGTTCACCAACATCATCCCAACAAACAGGTGAACGGCACTTACGACCATACAATGCTTCAAACGGGGCCATCTGAATAGTCGCTTGGAAGCTATTGTTGTACGAAAACTCCACCAGGTGTAGATGATCCTCCCAAGAACCTTTGAAGTCCAACATGCATGCTCTCCACATATCTTCAAGAGTCTGTATCGTTCTCTCCGATTGTCCATCAGTTTGAGGATGATAAGCTGTGCTAAACTTCAATCGAGTCCCCAAACTTTCTTGTAAACTCCTCCAGAAGTGCGACAAGAACCGAGTGTCCCGATCGGACACGATGCTCACCGGTACTCCATGCAATCTTACAATCTCCTGCATGTACCGCTCTGCCAAAGTCTCCGTCGATTGACCAACCCGAAAAGGAATAAAGTGAGCTGCCTTGGTCAACCGATCGACAATCACCCATACTGCACTGTTGCCCTTTGGACTCCGCGGTAAAGCCGTCACGAAATCCATGGTTATATGTTCCCACTTCCACTGAGGAATCGGAAGTGGTTGCAACAAACCAGCAACCCTTTGGTGTTCAGCCTTGACTTGCTGACATACCAAGCACTTAGCCACGAAGCGGGCGATCTCCTGTTTCATACCGTCCCACCAGAAATGCTGTCGAATATATCGGTACATCTTTGTACCTCCCGGATGTACAGAGTAAGCTGAACTGTGTGCCTCCTTCATAAGCTCTTCACGTACATCACCCTTTGGCACACACAAACGGCTACCATACCTCAACGAACCATCTTCGTGGACCAGTAAATCGGTTCGTAGTCCGGCCTGCTCTCGAAACTTTTGCAGTCTAGGATCCTGCGATTGTGCCGCTTTAATCTTCTCAACTAAGGACGACTGTACTTGCAACTGCATCAACTGTCCCGTAGCATGTGGTAGCACAACCTCCAAGTCAAATCTCCGAAAATCCGCAACGATCTCCCTCTGTGCGGTCAATACCTGAATCGCTGGTAACCGACTAAGCGCATCCGGCACGACGTTAACTTTTCCCGGATGGTACTTAAGATCAAGGTCGTAGTCGGCCATCAGCTCCAACCATCTGCGTTGCCTCATGTTCAACTCCTTCTGAGTGAACACATAATTCAAACTCTTGTGATCTGTAAAGACTTCGACTCTCTCGCCCAAAAGATAGTGTCTCCAAATCTTCAAGGCGAAGATCACGGCCGCAAGCTCCAAGTCATGAGTCGGATAATTCTTCTCATGAGTCTTCAGTTGCCTCGATGCGTAAGCCACGACCTTCCCATTCTGCATCAAAACACATCCCAATCCCTTTCCAGATGCGTCGCTAGGAATCACCAATCTTCCTGGATTATCTGGTACGTTCAGGATCGGGGCGGTTATCAACTTCTGCTTCAATGTCTCGAAGGCCAATGCACCTCCATCCGTCCAAACAAAAGGTACCTCCTTGCGCGTAAGCTTGGTTAACGGCTCTGCCAAACGAGCGAAGTTCTCCACAAATCTTCTGTAGTATCCGGCCAAACCAAGGAAACCTCTTATCTCAGCCACATTTCTTAGAATAGGCCAATCTCAAACTGCTGCAATCTTTTCGGGATCGACGGCGATTCCATCGCCCGACACAACATGCCCCGAAAACTTCACTCCCTCCAGCCAAAACTCACACTTACTCATTTTCGCATAAAGCTTCTCCCGTCTCAACATCTGCAGGACCTGATGATATCCGGATCGCAAATCCAGTTTCGAGAATACTCTCGCGCCACTAAGCTGCTCAAAAGTTCTCCAATGCGAGGGATCGGGTACTTGCTCTTAATAGTCACCCGGTTCAATTCTCGATAATCAATGCACATCCTTCTCGTGCCATCCTTCTTCTTTACTAGAAGAACTGGAGCTCCCCAAGGCAAGCTACTGCTTCGAATCCAACCCTTCTTAAGTAATTCACCAACTTGCTTCTTAACTTCTTCCAATTTCACTGGTGCCATCGGATAGTAAGCTTTAGATACTGGCGCTGCACCAGGAATAAGGTCAATCGCGAACTCCACGTCTCTCCCTGGGTGGTAAGCCCGATATACCTTTACTACGTCCATGAAATCGCGAACTACCACCGGTTCTTCACAATCATCAACTTCCATGGCTGCAAGAACACTGTTTGTCGGCCTAGCCCTAAACTCGACTGGCCCGACAGAACTGCTTCCTTACCGCAACTGCTGTCTGCATCGTTGGCCGCGAAAGGTCCAGCGAGACTACTGAGTCTCGTCCACTCTGCTGCATGCACGTCCACGGCGCTCCATTCTGCCTTAGTCCGATGAACTTCTCTTCCATCTCCTCCCGTGCAGTCCGCGGGAAGAATTTCTCTAGGAAACTTTTAGAGAAAACTGCCCAACTGATCGGCTTGGGCAAGCGGGTCTCCTCCACGAGCCATCACTCTCGGGCGTAATCCACTAGTTGAATGCGCACACATCAACTCCTTTGTCCTCTGGAATCTGTGCCGCATTCAGCATATCCTCTGTGTCACTAGCCACTGCTTGGCTGGCAACGGCTCCTCCAGACCAGTGAAGGTAGACGGACCCAAAAGTCTGAAATCTGCTACAGTCCCTACTCGTTCGACTGGTCGAGCTCCATCGTTGTTTACAGACTGCTGAAATCAGCTACACCGTAAGAAGCGGAGCAAGGCATCGACCGTCCAAGTCGCAAAAAGGGCAGCACCGACCGTCCACGTCGCAAAAAGGGCAGCACCGACCGTCCAAGTCGCAAAAAGGGTAGCACCGACCGTCCAAGTCGCTAAAAGGGCAGCACCAACTGTCCAAGTCAAAAAAAGGACAGCACGGACCGTCCACGTCGCAAAAAGGGCAGAACCGACCGTCCAAGTCGCTAAAAGGGCAGCACTGATTGTCCAAGTCGCTAAAAGAGCAGCACCGACCGTCCAAGTCGCAAAAGATCGTCCAAGTCACAAAAAAGGCAGCACCGACCGTCCAAGTCGTAAAAGGGCAGTATCGACCGTCCACGTTGCAAAAAAGGCAGCATCGACCGTCCACGTCGCTAAAAGGGCAGCACCGACCGTCCAAGTCGCAAAAAGGGC
Source organism: Agapanthus africanus (assembly GCA_030015575.1). Lineage (NCBI taxonomy): Eukaryota > Viridiplantae > Streptophyta > Magnoliopsida > Asparagales > Amaryllidaceae > Agapanthus > Agapanthus africanus. The sequence goes on from CM057338.1 coordinate 984,884,886, forward strand.
AGCACCGACCGTCCAAGTCGCTAAAAAGGCAGCACCGACCGTCCACGTCGCTAAAAGGGCAGCACCGACCGTCCACGTCGCTAAAAGGGCAGCACCGACCGTCCACGTCGCAAAAAGGGCAGCACCGACCGTCCATGTCGCAAAAAGGGCAGCACCGACCGTCCACGTCGCTAAAAGGGCAGCACCGACCGTCCAAGTCGCTAAAAGGGCAGCACCGACCGTCCGACCGTCCAAGTCGCTAAAAGGATAGCACCGACCGTCCACGTCGCTAAAATGGCAGCACCGACCGTCCAAGTCGCAAAAAGGGCAGCACCGACCGTCCACGTCGCAAAAAGGGCAGAACCGACCGTCCACGTCGCAAAAAGGGCAGCATACAGAACCGACCGTCCACGTCGCTAAAAGGGCAGCACCGACCGTCCATATCGCAAAAAGGGCAGAACCGACCGTTCAAGTTGCAAAAAAGGCAGCATCGACCTCCATGTCGTCGAAACGGGAACTAAATCAAGTCAACCCCCACGCGAAAGAAGATCCATCAATTTCATACACACGACCCATATGTGTGGTGTGCATTTATTGATGGGGGCACTTTGTTGGGGTCGAAAATTACACCCCAGTTGACCAAATCAAAATCAAAGTCAACCCTAAATAAGCGGGCCCAAACCCAGAGCAAGTGAGCCCATGCCCAAGTCGAGCCCCGCGGCCGGCCTTCCCCATGCCAAAATGAAATCATGTAATAAATAATTTTCATATAATTTTTTATGCATGAATGTAAGAAAAATGGGCATAAAGCCGAATTTTTGTAAAGCCCATTGCTCATGTGCAAAAGAATTGAGCACATGAGGCATGGGATGGGCAAAATGTCATTTTGTAAAGCCCAATGGGCTATATGTAAATTTGTAAGCCTATAAAAGACAACATGATAATGAAATAAAAGAGAAGAATTGATTCCCCTCAAATTCTAGGGTTTATGTGCCTCCTTCTCCTTCCTGAAGGTTCTAAACCTTCTTCCCTTTTTGAATTAAATCAAGAGTTTAACTCTTCCTTTTTTAAAAAGAAATAGTTTTTCACCATAAAACCCATAAAGGGGAGCTCGGATCTCCTATCAGATCTCTAAAGGGAAGATTTTGAATCTCACCCTCCTTTTCCTTCAAGATCCAGCCAACAAAGAGGAGGAAGAAAAAGACTCATCTTCAAAAATTCCATTCCGGGAGGATCCAAGGCTCAAAACAAGATCCAAAGATCTCTAGGAGTTTAACTCTATTCAAAATCTGTTGGAGTTTAACTCCAATTCTATACATAATCCCTGTTAGGAGTTCTCCTAACCCAGGGGCTAAGCCCCTTTTCCGCTGGTGTTTCCAGCGGTCGCGTGCAGGGCACGCAACCCGCAGGTGCTAAGCGCCCACGTGAGCCTCACGCGACCCGCGGGCACCCAGCGGTCGCGTGCAGCGCACGTGACCCGCTGGCGCCCACGCGCCAGGCACGTGACCCGTGGGCGCCAAGCGCTCACGCGTCAGGCACGTGACCCGTGACCCGCGGGCACCCAGCGCCCACGCGCCATGCACGCATCTTTAAGACGCTCCTCACCCCTCATTTTCCATGCACTCCACACCAGAAACACGTCCCCCGTTAGGAAAATTTTTCTAACGGGGCGCTGCCCCGTATCCCGCATCCCGCAAGGGGGCTGCTGGCCCTCTTGACCCCCAGCCCGCTATCCGGGTAGCGGGACCCCCATAAAACTCTGTGGGCCCCCGATATATCCAAAAATACGTACACTGCACATCGAGTTTGCATGACCAGTTTGACCCGTCAATCGAAAGTTCTCTCGCTCCAAAGGCGAGGGGTAATTAACGGCAGCTTAGTCCGCGACTGCCGGAGATTCGGATCCTCACAATCAATAAACCCCCGTCTACCCTAGGCAGGGGATCAGTAGTACGCCTGACAAGCGCGCGCGTATTCCCATCTCAATGGGATGACGAAAAACACCCTACACACTTGTGCTTTCATTCGCTTCAATAAAATTTCGGCAGCACCTTCTCGCTGTTCTCCGAGTACACTGCAATTGTAGAGTTACCTAGCACGACAACAAGGTTTTGGGAGGTATCGTCTATGCCATTTACAAAAATTTTCCATGCTACTTAACCCTAACCCTAGAATCTTAATTTGAGAATTAGACAATACAACATGTAAACTACTTTACATCTAAGTGAACATGGAATACAACCTTTGTAGACCGGTCATTCACTTCAATAGCTCCGTGTAGTAGTCCTTTCGCTCCAAGTAGTGATCTTCCGAACTCTAGAATGGCTCCACAAGATGAAAGGAACAAACTTGCACGAAGTCTTCGAGGTCGAAGATGATCTACGTCGAAGAGACACCAACACAAGCTACCTCTTCACTAATTAGGGATTAGTGAAGCTAACACCCTAAACTAAATGGCTAATCTAGTAGAGGATGATGAAATAGGATTTTTGCTCACTTTAGAAATCTTTTTCTCACTATTTTTCCTCACCTCTCCAAAACCTAGAAAGCTTTCTCTTATTGAAGATGAAGATGGAGAGAATAGAACGAGTGAATGAATAATTCAACAATGGATGAGATAATATCTTATATAACTCATGTAGAGACTTAACCATTGCTAATGAGAATGGTTGGGTTAATAAATATCTTAAGAAAAACAAAATTAGTGGACTAAGTCAATAGATCTATAAGCTTCTATAAGCTTCATGCCATGTGACCATTTTCCATCTAATTTGGATTTACTTTAAATAAATAAACCTCTCATTATCATGAGCATGGTGTGAGTCTCATACACTCATGTAGTGTGTATCATCAAGCATGACACAAAAAAAAAGAAAACACAAATAATATATATCACATATATATTAAGTGTGCACAAGTGAGAAAAAGAAATGCACAAGTGAGCAAATATTAGTTAATATAAATTAATATATCAAATATATAATTTTACATTAAATTATCAAATCAACACTTGATTCAATAATTCGGCTATATCACATATAACCGACAAATATCATATGTATCATCTTATCGAATTAACATTTGATTCGATAAGCCGGCTATATCACATATAACCGACCGATATCACATATCGCGAGAATAGAATACGGTATCACATACTCGTATTAATCTCGGTCCCGCACATATCGCATATGTGCTCCTACTTCGTTTTGCCTGAGCCAGTAAACCTCTGTGTAGGACTGTAACGACTCGTCAATACGCCGGCAGTAGATAATGATCATATCAGTCACCCATAAGCCGTCAGCGATACTAGCTGGACGTAACGGCTATCCGGGTATTGAGCGATCAGAAGATCAATAAACAAGCATGCTCATACTCCTATAAAGCCTGTCAGTAACACTCCCGTATAGTCCGGTCTCTTCGTCTGATATGTCGCATATCTAGTCTAGGGGTGGTAAACGTCAGACCCCAGTAACCGATAAGTCGTGCCGATGTGAGGCTCATAACGGGTCGAGAAACTACCGATAACACTTACCAGTAGATTTCCGAATCAGCCCTGGCCAGGGACTTCCTGTTATAGCCAATCGAGCACAGCGCAACATCAACCCCCAATATCGGGAGAGACGAATCCCCTCCTATCGCTCATTGCCTCCATGTGATTCGGGACTGTACCCAAAAGCCACCGTTTTGCACGTTCTCTTGAACGTGGTAAGGTGGAAATCAAAGCACGATGGGAATCACACAAGACTCTATGACGATCTCGGGTCTACAGACTAATATGTACCAGTGTCATCAGAGAACTGCTATCTGACGATAGGTATAATACCAACTAGGAGTTCTCGGCGAGTCCGTTCAGTATACCCAGTCTCCACTGAGCACCTGTATACCATTTTTGATGTCAAACACCAATGGATGTGGGATCATCCATCGCCCATCATATGGGTCAAGAAGCGTATACGCTAGTCTACTCTGGAATATCGATGCCCTGTCTCGATACACTCTCGACTAGGAACTATTAAAGGATGTACTTGTGGACTACCCTGGCCCCATTAGTATGATCTCTATTATAGTCCTGGTAATCAAGTATACATCCTAAGGGCTTCATCAACATGTGAGAGCAAGACAGTATCACAATACAAGTCTACATGTTAAGACAAAGAGCAACCAGATAGCATATTATCATGTCGAGCAAGAAAGTCCTCTCTATGTATGTTCAAGCATCCACTATAATATACATCATATGTACAATAATGGCCTATAGGGCATACACATAACTAACAGCAATAGAAGAAATAAATGAGATACTATCAGTATTGAAATGATCATCTCAGCTATATTTATATACGGAGAACCAGCGGAAAAGTACCGACGGAACTCATCTCGAAATGAATGAAAGCATAAGTATACATGGAAGTGTATACATTATACATTCTTAACTTGTCCAAAACGGGACAAATCTATCGGTTATAGTGCGACTACTTTTCTTGTCGCATAAACTACAAGATGGTTGTAAACAAAGAACGATTAACGTCCGAGTTTGACAACCCACGCGTAGTTTTATATCACGAAGATAACCGTACGCATATAACTGATGGACGAGTTCGAAGGCACAATATTTTATCAATGCGAGATACTCGATGACGATATGTATTGGTTTACTTTTTGTTATCATCGAATATCATACACTTAATTAGATTAATTTTGATGGTTATCATTTTAATATCGTCGGTTATTGAAGTATTTAGTTTAGGGTTTTGAAATTTTCAGTTTGAATGGTAAATTGGTCAAACAATTGATATTAATAACGAAGTATCTAGATTCATTGAAATAAATGCGCATCCATACAACGAATATTACATAAAGATAAGTCTTGCGAAGCATCTAAATTAATAACGAAGAATCTAAGATTAGGATTTAATGGTCAATTGATTATTAACCATGTAGATTAGAACAACACGATTTTCGGTTTAATTAATATTTAATTGGTGACTTAATCTAGATATGGTGACTTAGACTAAGTTTAGTAGTTAAGAATTAAAAGGAGTAGAGTGGTGTATCGGAAACCGACGTATATAGAATACGAAGAAAGAGCGAGCAATCACGTCGATGTCAACCCTACAATCACACAAATTTTTTAATTACTTTGTCTTAACATTTCTACACAAATCTTTCAATATAACGAAATTAACTAAACTTAACAAAAAATAAACTTTGAAATTTGAAAGTTCATAAAATTTATTCATCTAATTCGTCGCCAATTTCACATCGAAGTAGATCCGGTAGACGATGTCCGCGAAGGAGGAAAGCTTGGATGCAGATCCGGTTGGAGGAGGGATAGCCGGTGAAGGGGGTGCTCGGTGAAGGGGTGCTCGGTGAAGAGGGAGTCTCGGTGAAGGGGATGCTCGGTGGAGGAGGGGTGATCGGTGAAGAGAGGCTTGGGTTGACGAGTTGGAGGAGGCAAGGAGGTCGAGGCGAGGATTTGGCGATGAGGTGAAGAGGAGGGGCTCGGGCTGGCGAGGAGGAGGCAAGGTAGGGGCACAGGTTCACGAGGAGAAGGTGAGGGCGGCGACTTTTTTGGAGCGGAGGAGTGAAAATTGGGGATTTTTTGGACCAGAGGAGGGCTCGAGAATTTTTTGCCAAGGGGGAATTGGGGAAAAATTGGAGCAGGGAAAGTGATTGGGGGAGGGGAGGGCTGATAACGGGCTAGGTTTGTTGACTTTGTCAACACCTAATTCGATGCGAGACTCGCGTCGAAACAACAAATTTTCAAATATGGACACCTATTTCGACGAGAGGCTCGCGCCGAAATAGGTCTCCGTTCGAAAAAGGGCCCAGTTTCTTGTAGTGTATCAATTAAGCAATGGCACATGTTTGCATGCTGACCAGGTATAAATTTTCGATTGAAAACGGAAAAATGAAGGATTACGTCAATGATCAACTTGCTAACTTACTACTGCGATACTATCAACTTGATAGTTTATCCTCCATTTTGAGCTTTGACACACACACACACACACACACACACACACACACCCCCGCACTGCTATCATTTACTTGGTTGGTTGCTCCCTTCTACTATGCATGTACATCCTACCATGCATCCGTAAGAAACATGAACACATGGGAGTCGAGGGTTCCTCTCTTCACCTCGCCCAATCTTAATTAATTAGCAGCAGTATATATATGTTCTGCATTTTGGTGTTCCCCCACATTCATCAGCTCCTTTCCTTCCTAACCCAAACACACAAGTTCCACCCTGCAAAATCACTTATATATTTGTCACCGTTTTCGATATCTCGCATCTTCTGTATAGAAACAAGCAATTAAACATCAAAATAGCAAGCTGCGTATATTGCTTCAAAAATAGGAGAGGGTAACATATGCTAATGCTATATAGATGTCAATACCTATAGCCGCAGGGTGCTGATATTTGCCATATTTCCTCCTCTCTTTTTTGTCCAAGGACTAAATCCCAGGCATCTTTTCATTCCATATAGCATCCCATAAACATCAGTGCTATAAGCTATTACATATCTAATGCAGAGTATCGAAACTAATTTCTGAGGAAAACACATAGGGGAAGACGATAAAGTAATTTGAACAAATGCTGGAGATCACATAACCATTTCAGTGAAAACAAATCATCAAATCACCTCAAGCTTCAAGACATACCTTGTCCTAGGAGCCCAACTTGTGGTGCAGCAGCAGTAACAGATGGATTGGATAGATGCTCCTGCAAACAACGGAAAATTACCAGGGAAGCCTCCAGCATTAGGAACAAGCCGCTTCTGCAGATGCTGATATGGCATTATTCCATGACCATGATCGTTAAAACTTAAAACCCTGGTACTGCTGCTGAGCTGGTACATAACCAGTCCATTGGATGCTCTCCTCCTTGAATTGAATGACATCCACCACCTACGGCCATGTGCTGCTGTTGTGGCTGAGGGTCATGTATCCTCTTTAGATGAATGCCCATAGGTTGCACATGAGTTGGATATCCTCCTATTCCCATCTGGACTGCCTGTGGCTGAGATGGAAAACCTCGTGCCATGTTCTTTGAGGATTTTAATTAGTAGAGTTGGGTCCATGATTCACAGCAGCTGCTGGTGGCAACGATAGCTTGTCCTTGAGAAACCACGCACCCTTAAAATTAGTCTTCTTCTTGTCAAATCCAGAGTTTATAATCTCATGTTTCGTAACTCTCTGTTACATTAGCAGAGACTACCTCTTGTACTCAGCTTCCTTCTCATCGTCAGAGAATTCCAATCCATCATTCACCTCCTCATCATAGGCAACTGATGCATCAGTGCCTTTCTGGTAGAGATACTTTACATCGGGAAGATAGTTGGCAAAATCCGCTGCAAAAGAGACACCGACACCATTGTTGATTCCTGACAGGACTTCCATGGCAAAGAAGTATCGGACGATGTAGTAAGGGTTCTTCACAGGTCGAAATATCTCATCGATTCTCCCTAAGGGCAACCTCGTTTCAGTGACTCTGTTGCGCACTATCAGTAGGAAAGGAGGGAAAAGAACAAGCATGAGTTATCATATTCTCATTACTCTTCCTGACTTCGGGAGAGTAGTAGTATGGTTGAAGCACCAAAAACTGAACAGTACAAGTTAAGCAAGCTTTTGAAGAAAAATGAACACAGCCATAGTAGGGGATGATGGATCAGAAATGAACATGAAAGCACCTTGTTGCTGCCGTTCAGCCATTATAATTACAAATTAGTCAATATATTGGAAAGGTAAGAGTGTGTATGAGTCGGTATGACATTTAGCATGAAATTAGCCTTTTACCAGATTGTGTTCTGAACACCCCTAACATGAAGGCCTCAGGCATCCAAAAAAGCCACACCTGGTTTATCACAAATCCGTGTGTTCAAATTATTCAGTAGTATCAATTAATTAAAATTATGACATGCATAATCCTTAGGAAAACACAGTAATAGATCTTACCGAAGATATATGGTTCAAAAGAAGAAGAATAGATAGTTATGCTGTACACTACTGTTTGGAAACGAGAAATAAAACAAAAGGAGGTATCACAAGTTTTTTTATATATATAATTTATTTATAAAGTAAACTTACAGATAAAACAAAGCCTACTGACAAAGCCTGATGATGTGGTTCCAGAGAAACTTCAAGAGGAGAACTGGATCAAGATCATAACAAAGAAAAAGGTTGATCATCTTATCGTAAGTTTGTACTTCAAGAAACAGAAACAATCTACGTAGTCAACACTGTGAATGTTATGGCATCCTTAGAGATCTAAGATTACCTTGCAAAATAAATGGGGAAATTACGTCCTGATAATAGAGGAAAAAGAAAATAAGTGTTTCTGTCCCTTCTCCTGATAATGGGGAACTGTAATTTGAATCATATTAAAGTACGCAAATCATTTGATCAAGTTTATTAGCATGCACATACAGATGGTGCACTCGGTATGAAGTTAATAGAACATTAAAGATGAAAGTTAAACATAAACATAAACAAACAAACAAACTTAAGTAAGTTTACCCTTTCCAGGGAAGCTTTATATGAATGTGTCATTTCTGATATAAACTTTATCACAAACAATGCTACACCTCTTATATTTGTTGTATACTTGTATTTGCCTAAAAAGTATGCTTTAATTTTTCCTTTTCCAAAACCAGCTGCTCATAAATCCTTTTCTAGGTCAAAAATTATAAGGATGGATTAATTGTATACTTGGTATGCTTGTTATTTAATTAACTGGATGAAATTGTGTGCTTGATATGTATCACTGCTCTGAAGATGGCAGGCTAAAGGATCACAAAATTGTCAATAGTCACAACAGCTTTGTAGAGTATAGTTAGCATAAGAAATGAGCTTACTAAAGCAAGCTAGGTCATCGCTGCACTTATCCGCTTCCAGTTGCATTTCTATTCTACATCATGAGTTTTATTTGCAAAATTCATATGTCAAACAGATTCTCAACCTTGTCGTGCTAGATAGCATGGTTCCAGGGATACAAAGACACGATACGATTTGGATTTCCAAGACACTAGTGCATCACTCCTTAGGATGGAAGTACGCCGGACATGTGACAAGATTTAGGAGAAGCTAAACGCATCAACAATTAATGTTTGGCAACGCATCAAGGAAGAAGGAAATAAAATCCCACCAGACATTACAAAAGAGGCTATAATTTATCTCTTGGGCAAAGAAAGAAACCATCTTCATGATTAAAGCATAACTTGTTCGTAGAGAAAGCTGATTCGGAATTTATTTCATTCCAAGCATAACTTGGATCCCGTTCGATGACAGTCGTGTAACTTTCTAAACATGAAGAATTAGGACACGGTATATCCAATTTGGATGCTAACTAGACCTTTATACGAAATCATATACTACACAATATGCAAACAGCATGTATTTAAAACAAAAATACTGACGAATAATTATAACGAAATTAACAAAATAGAAGACAGTAATTGCTGAAAATCTTTAATTAATACCTGAATCTCGTGTTTGGGTATGATCGATGGGTCCTTTTCCTTTTGAAATGACATCCCTTCTCCATCACCGCCCTCATCATTCTTCAATTCTTCAACTGCTGTCTCCTCCAATTTTCTTTGATCTCCTTGTGTTTTCTTTTTGGGATCACCACAAGTATCAGGATCCGCCAACCTAACAACTTTCTCCTTCATCTTAATATTTCTTAAATCGAATCGGCCGCGCATTAATTGGGGTTTTGTTAGGGTTTATGATGAGATGAGATGGGGAGTGCGGGGCAGAGGGTTTTAATTCCATTTGGCGGGGATACTCTTCGTTCACATCTTTTCTACTGCAATTTTTTAGAGTTTCAATTTGGGGATATATACACTCACGCACACATACTTTTTCATAACGCCCCCTTACATGCATAATTACTGGTGTTTTTTATATTTTGAAAACTTGTATACTGAAGTCATATGTAAAAAAAAATTATTCTGAACATTACATAAAAATTTCCAGAGATATATTTAGTTTTTATAAAATAAAATTAAATGAATATGGTCGGTGATAATATTATAATTGAGAAATTTATGAGCTGTGCAAAATAAAAAAGATATAAGGCCTTATATATAAATTTGTAAGTTATACCATCTTTTTTTGGATATTTGAGTATAAGTAACATGAGAGGTTGAGAGAGAGAGAGAGACAGAGAAAAGGTTGTTGAATTTTCATCTTCTAAAGAGGCATGTGTTGGTTAATGTCTATGCCTCTCCATATTATTGCAGCATGCTATCCTCCTGTTACTGTCTTGAAAAGGACTAATTTCCTCAATTAATTGTTGCCAAATTCTTTTGGAATGATGGATGGGAGACCGGTCTAATTAAGCATCACCACTGGACTTAATTCATGGAGCAAAGTCTGCAGACTTTTGACCGCTCTTTCATAAAATGTTGTTTATCATCGTATATCATCGATTTTACCAATGAATATTGTTAGGAAATATGTTCAGTTGTTTTCTGTTTCTTTATTACTCGATGCAAACTTTGTCAGCTGCTTTTTTCCTCTCTATTTTTCCCCATGGCATCTGAAATGAGAAGTTTTACTGTAAGCAAAAGCTTTCTTTGTAAGCAAACAACCTTTTAGGAGGCACCGAGTAACATTTTGTGGAAGTAGGACTCTTCCGTCCTAATCAAAGATAGGGGTACAGACTGCACCCTGAGCTTGAATTTGGTGGTGGTAAATAAATAAATAAAAGTCAAATAATTTTTAAATTGAACAGGTATATGGGTTGTGCCTCCCTGCAGAAGAGGTTGAAGGATGTGGCTCACATAATCTATATCACAATTTGCCATAGCGTTTATATTGAGTAAATACGAGAAGTAAGAGTGAGCAAGAAAATTATTTCTCTTATTCAAATACATCTCTCGCATTTCATCTGGATTGTTAGCAAATATTGCAGTAGAGATTAATGATAAGATGGATCAAGAATAGAGTTATTTCTTGATCTATATATTGTTAGTTAGACAAAATCATAGAATTGTACCTCTTAGCTAAAAAGTTCAATATACGAGGATCAAAAGTTTCTTGCAATGATAGAAAGTCAATCAAATAATGAAGAAAAAATAAAAACAATTCTAATTTTCTTGGCATGTTAAAACAGCAAAATCAAAATTCGAAAAAAGAAATAGAGGATGAGTGGAAAAAAGAGTTATCACCATTGACTTAATTTGATTAATAAAACATTTATATTTTAATCTGATTAATATAAATTTTGCATACTTACAAAAAAAACCCACATGCTCTCACTGAGAAAAATAATTATGGAAGAAAAAACATCCAATATATCTCCATCACTCCGAAGAGGCCTAAAACCCGGTTTCTCAATGTCCAAAACATTTCAAAAAAAAAGAGGAGGAAAAAAAGCTAACTAATTTCATTCTTCACCATGTCAAACTCATGGGAAATAAGTACATAATAGCGAAGAATTCGGAATCTTTTAGAAGTTGCAAAGAAAGAAAATGGAAGGTCAAAAGGATCCGATTTTTCTTACCATGCCAAAAGGCCACAAAAAGAAAAATTGTGAAATATTTTCATTAGGCTAGACTGCACGTAAATACCTAAGATTTTACCGTTTTGACAGATAAATATCCAATTTTTCCTCCGTTTGCACTTAACTGCCTACGTATTATATATGAAGGTGGTAGAACGGTTTGCCATTGCCGTTGCTTTCATTTTTAAAATAATATTTGAGTTAAAGATAGGTATTTATATGCAACCCATGGAAACTTCGGTATTTATCTATAAAATCGAGTATTTACGTGCAATTTAGTCTTTTCATCTTCTTCAAGATCGCTAGTATAAAGACGGTTTGCTCCTACAGAAGAGGAAAACCGCAGGGATAATTATAGATTGGGACAAGTTTGGAAAAAAATTTGCCTAGAAACTTAAATTCCTTTCGACAGATAAATACCCAATTTTCATTAGGCTATAAGAATGGCAGGGGGAATGTTGGGTTTTTAATGATAAAAAAATAAACAGAAATTCCTTTTCTCTTTCTCAAATATCTCGAGGCTCCTCTCTCTTTTATTTCTCGTTCCTCAATCCTCGCCTCCATCGCCGATATCTTCACGCCTAGAAAACCCTTGCTCGACCTCCATCGTCGATCGTCTCACGCCTAGAAAACCCAAAACCCTAGCTCGAGCTTCATCGCCGCATCGCGGTAGAACTCTGCCATCGCCGATAGACTCGAGCTCCGCCACGCGATCGCCTCGAGCTCGTTCATCGCCGATCGTGTCATTCCTCGAGAACCGCCGCCCCTTTCTCTTTCATCTCCGCACAAAAGGGTATCATTTCTTTCTCTCTCCAAACCTAACCCTAATCTCTTCTAAAAAGTTCCGTGATTGCTTTCGATTTAGGATTCATCTTTCTACGCTTTCGTTCAAATTTGCATGATTTATTGCTTTTTCAAGGGTTTTATTGGTCGATTGCAAGTTCGTTACGCTTGATTAAGAGATTGTTTAGTGTATAAATACCCTGCATTATTTTGATTTATAATTGTAATCCTTGATTTGGGAGAAAAACAAGTTTTTGTTGGATCGTGTACTTTAGTTTTGAACTAGACATCTATGATTTCTCTAAGACAAGTAGCCGAGATCAGCATCGTCTATTGACTTCGTATTGATGCCATTGTTTGGTTACTGAAACTTAAAGAAAGTGAAGGAGTAGTAGTAGTTCCCGTAGCAGTATACTTAAAGAAAGGGATCAATAGCCTCTCTGATTTGCCGCGAGTTTCTTTCTGAAGAGCAACAGGCTGCGCTTCTTTCGGCGATCGAACGAGGTAATTCTTGTGAAAGTTGTCATTTTTATCAGTAGATCTTGGGAATGAAATTTCTATGAAAATTGCAAAACTTTGTGATATCAATTGAAAGTAAAGATGGAAAAAATCATAAGTTATTGTGAACGTGCCAACGATTTGATTTTTTGGTGCAAACAGAATAAATGTGTGAGTAAAGATAGGAAGAAGGGTTCTGGAAAAAATATATATTTTGATAACTTCAACCTTTGTGAGTTGCCGATGTTTCGAAGAATAGCTACACAAGTCTTGAAGTCATGAAACATACAACAACCGAGCCTTTTATCCCAAGCATATGGGGTAGGCTACATGAACCAACATGAGAATCACGCCGGGTCCAGCACATGAATCCTCCGCCTCCACTCACTCCTATCGAACAATATACTTTCATTGAGGCCTTTGGAAACCATATCGTTTCGTATTACCTCCATCCATGTTTTTTTCGGTCTCCCTTTTGTCCTTTTGCCATTGCCCATATTGAGAGTGTCTATTCGTCGAACCGGTGCTTCCATAGGTCCGCGTCGCATATGACCAAACCATCTTAGCCGGTTTTCCTGCATCTTCTCCTCCACAGGTGCTACACCAACTTTTGCACGAATATCCTCATTTCGCACCTTATCTTTTTTAGTGTTACCGTATATCCAACGAAGCATGCACATCTCCGCTACGTGCATCTTCTGTGTATGATGCTTCTTAGGAGCCCAGCATTCTGTACCATATAATAAGACAGGCCGAATAGCACTCCGATAAAACTTCCCTTTCAATTTTAACGGAAAGTTACGATCACACAAAGTCCCTGTTGCACTCCTCCATTTCAACCAACCAGCTTGGATCTTTTGATTAATATCACTATTGATCTCCCCATCCTTTTGGATGATGAAACCTAGATATCTAAACTGATCGCTCGGTGATATCTCTTACCCTTCCAATGTTATACCAATATGGTTTTGACTTCTCTATTTACTAAATTTGCAATGCATATATGCTGTCTTGGGCCTGCTCAATCTGAACCTCTAAGATTCCAATGTTTGCCTCCATAATTCCAATTTGATATTAACCTCTGCTTTCGTCTCATTTACTAGAATAATATCATTAGCGAATAGCATACACCAAGGTACCTCATCTTGGATAGTTCTAGTAAGCTCATCCATCACGATGATAAACAGGAATGGACTTAATGCAGATCCTTGATGTAAACCAATTGTAATCGGAAAATCACTCGTTAGGCCGCCGCAAGTTCTGACATTTGCCACTACTCCATCGTACATATCCTTGATTATGTCAATATACTTGACGGGGACCCGCTTCTCTAAATCAATAAATATCATATGCAAATCTCTTCTTCTCTCTCGAAAACGCTCGACAAGTTGACGAAGCAAATGAATAGCCTCTGTTGTCGATCGTCCAGGCATGAACCCAAACTGGTTCTCTGTTATCTTAATATCCTTAGTCCGTGTTCAATCACTCTCTCCCAAAGTATCATGGCGTGACACATAAGTTTTATTTCACGGTAGTTTGAGCAACTTTGAATGCCACCCCTGTTCTTGTAGATAGGTATAAAGCTTTTCCTCCATTCATTTGGCATCTTTTTTGTCTACCAAATCTTATTAAACAGATCTGTCAGTCATTTAACGCCTATTTCTTCTAAGTATCTCCAAACCTCAATAGGAATCCCGTCAGGACCAACCGCTTTTCTTAAGCTCATTCTGTTCAAAATTTCTTTAACCTCAGGTAGTTTTATTTTACGTATGAAATCACGGTTTATATTTTGAGATTGAATGACAAGTCCATCCAAATTCTTAGTAAAGCTCTCATTGAACAATTTGTCAAAATAATCTCTCCACCTTTCCTTGATATCCTCATCTCGAACTAAAACCTTCTGATTTTCATTTTTGACACACTTCACCGCACATAAGTCTCTGGTCTTCCTTTCCCGCATCCGAGCAATCCGGTATATATCATTTTCAGCATCTTTAGTGTCTAATTTCTCGTACATCTCCTTGTAGACTTTAGATTTAGCTTCCCGAACAGCTTTCTTAACTTCTTTTTTAGCTATTTTATACTTCTCAAGTCTCTCCACATCTCTACTTTTCTTCAAATCTTTATAAGAAATCCTTTTAATTTTAATAGCAGTCTTTACTTCTTCATTCTACCATGATGTGTCCTTAGATGGTGGAGCACTAGGTCTTACTAAAGTTATAGCTATACTTGTAATATTTTCAAAACAAATTGGGTGACGATTTCAAATTACTAAGCTTATACTCTCCCACCATAGAAAAGAATTGTCAAGTCAATAACACTATCTTGTTATTTCCCAATCCTTTGATTAATGCGTTCTTTATCCTTGCTCTGACTCTATCTTGTTATTTCTCATAATTTAACTTGCATGTAGCAGCTTACCTTCATACTTGATAACATAATCCATGTCTAGAATTTTCTTTCATTTAGTTTGAAGACTTATCTACTTGAATCTTTACAAGCATTAAATCTGACTTGGTCCTTTATTGACTATCTAGCCAAAAAGCAAAATACCCTGTTTAAACATGGAAACACCTAAGAGTGAGGACCAAAAAGCAAAATACCCTGTTTAAACATGCAAACACCTAAGAGTGAGGACGGAAGGTTTAAGGTTTTCATTTTATTTGGAAATTGGTTGAATTTATGTTTCACCTACACATGCTAATTTATACTCCCATCTAGTTTGTTGAATATTCCTTTCTCGCTCTCAAAACCCTTAATTTTTCTGCTCATCTTGTTTTGTGGACAGAGGCATGCTCAAGATCATGGAAGAAGAGTTCCTCAATGCAATCAGATAAAAACCATATCCTTTGTTACTATTTTTAGGGAATTTTTACATTTAGAAGGAAAATTTTGGGGATTTTGTTTGTGCAGGTTGCAATGGAGTTGCTTTTGGGGTTGGGTATTTGCATGTGGGCGGGGCTAGTTTTTCCTGGCAAATTCCACTCCATACTTCCTGATTCCGAAGAGAATAGGTAATTTAGTTATTCAAAACTTATGTTTATATTGATGGATTGTTGTCATCTATTCTTCGAAAACTTGCAAGCTTTTAGTTTGGCCATTCCAAATTGAAATCTCGACTAAAAGCATAAAAATTTTGGTATAGTGGAATTGGGACCAGTGAACTACATAATTTATGCTGTCTATTATAAACCATTTACTTGGTCTGGAAAACTCTCTAGTAGTAAATGTAAGATTTGTACATTCTACCATATTAGTTATTTCCCTCTCTTAAGTATGACTTATTGTAGTTAGGATGACGTCTAAAGCTCTAATGGATTGAGATGGGTTCTGTTAGGATAAATCTTATCATCTGCATGCTTGCAACACTTGCAAGGTTTTTGTGCAACTGTTTAAGTAGATCCAACAAAGAGGATTCCTTTGATTAAAGAGAATATAATGCAATTAAATCTGGAAATCAAAATGGTCTTGCAAGTATGTAATTAAAAATAGCTAGTATATAAACGAGCTTCAAGTATTTTTGGCGGAGGCTATTCCAAATACTATTACTATTAGAAAAAGGATTACTTATTAGACTTTAGAAAATTGAACACCTCCTTGCCATACAATTCTAAGGTTTCACACCACATATATTGAAGCATGTTCTAGTGTTGCATCCCTGGCCTTTCGTCGTGCTTAGAGCCACATCAAGTAGCAAGAATTTACAACGCTCGAACATAAGGTTTTTTTTGTAAATTTCAACATGACAAACACATAGACATGGGTATTTACCCATAGGTAAATTTGCAGTCTCCTTACTCCTTAGGACTCAAAAAACTGAAATTCGTAAAAGCTTTAAAAATAACGTAAATAAGACCCTAGTGAACTTAAATACGAGTTGACACTTGAGCATTTAGGACTCAAGAAACTACTGGGAAGCGCTGCTTCAAGTAATAATTCAAATAAGGCTTCAATTCAACTTAGGTATGAGTTGTCACATGAATGTTACACCGGGCGATCATTCTTGTACAATATGAAACAAACACAATTTACCAATCTAGTGTTAAGGAAGATTTGGAATAATAAGGCAAATTTGACTTGAATGCTTTCATGTTGTGTTATGACACATAACAACAAGTCATCATAGTTAAAAACCTCATCCAACATAGAGGGAAAGCTGGTTGGATTCTCAAAGGTTTCTGAATCCATTAACAAATCCTAAATGGCATTAGGATTGTAGATGTCTCATCTAAACCACATTTATAAACCTTCAGGTTTAATTTAAATATTTGCCTGGTTTTGGTTAACCATCAGATTTAGGGGTTTTGTGTGCAAAAGTGAAAACGAGCCCAACTGATTGATTATATGTGTTGGATCAGTCCAATGTTGGTTTCATCGGAAAATAGAATGAGATAAATATTTTTAAAGCAGTATTTAGAATAATATTTGCACTTTACTTTTTTCTCTTAAATCATAGTCATAAGAACACACTTTTTCTTAAATCCTAGGTCGTATGAAACTATTGTACATTTACATATTGTATCACTCTTAATAGGTATATCAAGATCGAAGTTCGAAAATCCTGATATAATTGTCAAATCAATGAAGTTAAAAAAGTTAGGGCATTCTTGTCAAATGATAATGCATAACATGAAGTTGGGTCCCAAACTTTGTTATAGTTCATGTCATCTCAGGTAGGTTGTTTAGACTTATGTCTGCTTAACTAACAAGTGGTATCAAAGTTTAGGTGGTTATTAGTGTTCCTTGTATGCTGAGCACATTAGAAGCTTATTCTAATTTTCAGCTCCATGTAGTACTCCAGCATCAGTTCTGGAGCATTTGAGTCGCATGGGCTACAACGCGGACCGGCTTCATCCGATGCGCAAGATACTTGGAGACGAAGCACCTGGATCGAGCCAGCGGTGATATTTTTTTTTTGTATTTTTGAGATTTTTATAGGATGTCTGTATTATATTTGCGACATGTATATTTTGGATATCGATTGTTGTATATGATGACTATGATAATGATTTTAGAGTTAATTTGTATTGTGTTTGTTTATTTTGTGTTTTTATATTTCTGTATTTCGTTATATATTATGCGTGTGATGTTATTGATATATATTTTTGTATATGGGTATATAATATAGTGTGATATATTATTGTGTAAAGGGCGCACAAAAAAAAGTAGGCAGTATTTTTTATAAAAAAAATTGAAGTTTGTACCTGTGTTTTCCACCTAAGGGGCAAACTTAGCCCCTACGGGTTCCATTGTAGGGGTAGAGTATCCGGGGAAAAAAAACTGATATTATGCCTTTATGGTGGAAACTGTAGGTACAAACTTTGTCCAGGGTGAAAACCGTAGGGACAAGATAGTATTATTTTCTCTTTAAAAAATTTAAAAAAAAACTGCACTTACGGTTAGAGCTGTAGGTACAGTTATCCCTATGGGTTAAACCGTACGGAGAAAATTTAAAACCGTAGGGGTATTTATCTGTTCTATGGATTTTGCCTTTATACGGTTAAAAATTTTGTACCTACGGTTGGAACCGTAGGTACTGTGGTGATGCCAAAAAAGAAAACAAAAAAATGGGAAAAGAGAAGGCTTTGAGAATCTCTACCCATATCACAAGCGTTTTATAAAAGAAGAGAAGGAAAATCAACAAAGAGCAACATGCCTTGAGATTTTTGAAAGGTAAAAAGTAAGGCTGATTCCTTAGTTAAGAAAATGTCAAACAAACAAAGTATGGTTAAAACTCGATATCTAATTCAATATCTAATTTATAGAACCTAAATCAAAGAAACTCCCAAGAAGTATATCTAGATCCAAATTCATAAAAATATATAAATTTCCTTCCAAAATAAAAATAAAAAAACTCATCAACAGATCAACTAAATTATTTTCTCATCAATTTGGTATATTGGGTCAAGAAAAAGAAGGGCCAGACCTTTATTTGGGAAAACATTAACTTGATAGTGGGTATCAATTGAAAGCTATATTAGGGAATAGATCTAGAACTGAATTTGCAAAATATCAAAGGCTGACCCTTTATTTAATTAATCGGCTGACCTCCATTTTGAACCCCGTAAATTCCCACTTAGAAATGGGCCTACAATGGGGTTAGAAATAATATTTAAAGAAAACCAGGGACCGAAGATAATTTTACAAGGGCATATTTATTCAGTGCAACAAGGTTGGAGGGGCCATGTCCATTTTTTCCAAACATGCAAGCTTTTTAGCGCAGATAGAGCCAAGTTGGAGCTAGGATATTCTTCAATAGCACTTTAGTATAGATCAGATCAGACAAACAGACAGAAAGGAATAAGATAGTCAATGAGCACACAAGATGATAATAATAACAAGGGGTTTAACTTGTACCCCAAAAATATATCAATTTCCTTTATAACCCCTCAAAACTTGATATTTACTCTTTACCCCAAAAAACTAATAATCATTTTACCCCTTTACGATTTCCGTCAGAAAAAAACCCAATTAACTTTTGCTTTAATTTTTCTTCATGAATTTTAAATTTCGCAAAAGCATTCAAGTTGTTCATACATAAAGAAAGATGTTGAAGATGCTCTTGATTTCATGGCGGATTTTAAGAAAGGCGCAACAGAAGTCTAAACCATAATTTCAATTTGGGGACGAAATTGAGTATTTCCAAAATAAAAGAGAGATTGGAATATTTTAAAGAAAACCCAAATGTTACGCCGTTAAAAGTCGACGGATATCGTAAAAGGGGTAAAATGATGTATTTTATTAGTTTTGGAGGGTAAAAAGTAAATATCAAGTTTTTTTTGGATGTAAAGTAATTTGCTATGTTTTTTGGGTGCAAGTAAAAAACCCTAATAATAATAATAACAACGATGATGATAAACAACAACAACGGTTGACCATTTACGGTCGCTTGCGCTCATATCTAATACTAACTTCCAACTGACACGCACATACCAAATTGCATTAAAAGCTTTAGACTAAAACTAATTGAATGCGTCTGAGGTCAGGATCATGTACCTCACCTAAAAACTGATCACCATGCATGCATAAAAATCAAAATTAATCTTGAAACTACATGCATGGCGGTCTAGAATTCTTGGCCTATTCTGGCTCTATGTTATTATTAATTTAATAATTAGGGGGTCGCCATATGATGTAAATTAAATATCAAAGGCAAGGTTCGTGACTGTGCCCACATTGGTTATATATATATATATATATATGCATGGAACAGTAGTTCTGATCATGGCGTCATCCGATTGAGCGGGCTGTAGCTATGGCCGCATCTGGCCAAAAACCCATAAATTAAATTGAAGAGAGAAGAAGCTAGCAAGTAATAATTAATATATAATAAAAGTGATAAAAGACAAACATTTTCCTGCTAAAATGTTGGCAATTTCTTTTTTCCCCGACCTAACCATGGATATGAGTAGACATTACTACTAACCAAGGCGTTAATTTATATGGTACTACATTTAAGTTACTGAATTCTGTGCTGCTATATACTGTCTATATATGATCTGGTGTCTATATCCCCTTGCATGTGGGGGAAGCCCAACCAAGTACATGCATCATGCAAGCCCCTGCGTAGTAGATTTTTCTTATATAGAGCTAGTGGTAGGTCAATTGCTATATAGAGATGCAGATGTCAGTACTGCTAGCTCCTAGCTAGCTAGCTAGATGCAAATATATATATATATATATACATACATACATATATATATATATATGCATACATACATATATATATATATATATAGTGAGAGAGAGAGAGAGAGGATAATGGAGGAAAGATGCCACATGAAGGAATTTTCTTCTTTGACGTCGAAAAAGTACACCCTCCATCGCGTTTTCCGATGATCGGCATCCATCATTTTTATCGTTATCATCTAAGATATGGGTACACCGAATTTCATGTGATTCTATAACTTTTTCACCGTTGAATTAGTTGGTTCAAAATTAATGGTTTACCGAAAATAGAATTTTTTACATTGCTAAATCAACAGTGAAAAGGTTGTAGAATCACACGAAATTTGGCGTACCCACGCCATAGGAGGAAATCCCTTCCTATGGCCTCTTTAGCCTCTTTACTCCATTATATATATATATATATATATATATATATATATATATATATATATATATAAAGAATAATGGAGGAAAGAGAAGGGGATTTACTCTTATGGCGTCGGAAAAATACGTCCTCCCTTATTTTTTTTTACGATCGGCATCGGCCATTTTCATCGTTATCATCTAAGATGTGGGCACACCAAATTTCATGTGATTGTACAACCTTTTCACCGTTGATTTAGCAATGTAAAAAGTTCTATTGTCGATAAACTGTTAAATTTGAACCCACTAAATCAACAGTGAAAAGGTTATAGAATCACATGAAATTTAGTGTATCCATATCTTAGATGATAACGATGAAGATGATGGATGCCGATCATCGGAAAAAATAAGTGAGTGTATTTTTTCAACGGCATAGGAGAAAATTTCCTCCTATGTATCTTTGCTCCATTATTCTCTCTCTGCATCAAGATTTAATGCGAATGCACATGGATGCATGTGAGACGACAGTATTAGAATATTTGGTAATACAATATATGGCTACCCTCGCAGTGCATTTAACAAGTAAGTGGTCCCTAAAATTAATTGCATGGATGAATGAGAAAAAATATATCCCAACTGTATGTAACCAAGGCAGGCGTACCATGTGATCTCTCTCTTCTCCGGGTACCTCACAACAGTTAGTTAAGCTAGCTCACACCCATTTGTTTATTAATTTGTTGATACATATAGAGAGATAGAATAATGAAGGAAGAGGCCAGGAGAGGGGATTTTCTCCTATGGCGTCAAAAAAATACAATCTTTACTATTTTTCTGAGGATCGGCATCCATCTCATCATCGTTATTATCTACGATATGCATACACCAAATTTCATATGATTTCACCACTTTTTCACCGTTAGATTAGCAATGTAAAAAGTTCTATTGTCGGTAAACCATTAATTTTGCACCAACGGTGAAAAAATGGTATAATCACATGAAATTTGGTGTATCCACATCTTAGATGATAAAGATGAAGGTGATGTATGCTGATCGTCGGAAAAATTATGAAGAATGCATTTTTCCGAAGGCACAGGAGGTCTTTCCTCCATTAACTTTATATATAATGGAGGAAAGATGCCATAGGAGGGAATTTTCTCCTGTGGCGTTTTTAAAAATACATCCTCTCTTAATTTTTCCGACGATCGACATCCACCATCTTTATCGTTATCATCTAAGATGTGGGTACATCAAATTTCATGTGATTAATTAATATATATAATTAATGAATTAATATTGAAGACGTGGCAAACACAAGAAAGGGGGAAAATCAGGGGGGCGGGGGGCGGGGGGCATCTTCAATCAACCAAATTAAACAAACAAACAAGTACTAATTTAGTCCACACATGCGGTACTGCTGATAATTATAAGAATCATGATGATACAATAGAAATTATGGAAGAGAACAAATAAAAAAATAAATAAGCGGTCAATAATTAATTAATAAGAAAGTAAGCTAATTAACTAGTTAATTAATAAATTAAGCCTGAATTTGCTGGTTGCTTGCCTAGCTAGGCAGCAGCGCGGCCTCACGGATGCTGCTGATGGATGGATGGATGGATGGATGGATAAGAGGCAGGCAGGCAGGCAGGTAGGCAGGCAGCTTTAATTAATTAGTAGTAAGACTTGAGGAAGGCGCCACAAAAGGTGCAGATAATGGCCCTCCAACACTTGCGATACAAGGGCAAGTAGCAGAACCTCGTTGCCGTCTCCATATCGGCGACGCTGGCACAGCCACCACACCTGGAGCAGATGCCGGCAACGGGCTTGCTGCTCCGTATCATCCTCTTCTGATCCACCAAGAAGCAGAAAAATACCATAATCACTGCGCACCCCCCACCCTTTGCTCTTCTAGCTTTTATATATATATATATATATATATATATATATATATATGAATTAATACATCCATGATCCACCCACCCAACCACAAGGTCCACAACCACCTATTGGTATTGCATGCATTTAACGATCCACAGGGCAAAATTGTCTTTACTTGTACTACTATGGCCTTGCAGAGAGCAGACAATTAATTTGTGCGGGACTCCTTGCTCCTAGTTTGGGTGGCGAGCAGCAGAGAATATTGTATCCAGACTTTCCAGTATAATTGCTAAATAATACCCCAATGTTTTATCTATTTTGCATTTATATATCTTATTATTTTTTCGTTGAATTTATATACCCTAAAATACAAGCCATTTATACTTTGCTCACTCTATTAACTAGCCGTTGGAATATTCGAATCGTTTTTTTTCTTTGGCCACCTCTCAGCTGGGCCTGGTACACCTCTTCGTTCTTGGTTAGCGCTCATGTGACGTGTCACTCTGCTCCCGGTTAAGTGAGATAGAGCAAGGTTGTCGCAATATCCTACTCAAAACGACGATCATGCAACTTTATACTTTAGGATATAGAAATGCAGCGAAAAAATAATAAGGTTATATAAGTGCAAAATAGGTGAAACATTAGGGTATTATTCAGCAATTAACCCATACATTTTTCTAGTTTATTAAGTTGTGCGCAACTGTTCTGTTGCCACTTGTGTGCAGCTAGCCTTCATGTTCATTTGATGCATTTTTTAATTACTCCATCGAAACATGAATGAAACGTACATTTCCTACTTTTCTTCATTTTGGCGTGATCCCTGTAGGGCATTAATAATGTAATTATTATTTTATAGTACAAGGACCTAATCTTATTGTCACGTCCCGCTTCTCAGTGTACAGGAAAATAGGCGTGGCGGACACGTGACGTATTTACTCAGAAATAAACACGCTAAACGTAAATAAGCAATATAAATAAATGCACAAGAATGACAAGAGATGTAATATAAAAAACAACTTTTATTAATATCCATTATTTATATTACAACTGATTTGAAAAGTAAATGTACAATGATAAAAACAATACCTAAACAGTGGTATATAAACTGAAATAAGTACAAGTAAAATCTAGAAGACTGGCTACTCTATGAACTGGTCCAAGTCGTCCTGGCTGGGCTCGGTCTCCTGAAAATCCGGTCCTTCTGACGAACATTCCATAAAAAAAATAGAAGAAATGTCGTCAGCGAACTAGTGCTTGGTAAGTCCCAAAAGTAAGAGTAGAATAGAATAAGACAAGTAGAGATTATATGACTGGTAATTTATACAGGTATATGTTTGCTATATGAACGCAGTTGTTTGTAATTTGGTACAGAAGATATCAGTGTATACGAAAAGAGTCCAACTTGCTCCGTGGACTATAATAACCTGTAGTATAAGGCCCTGTCAAAACCCACGGGACAACGACACGGGATGTTCATATAGGTGTCTTTTAGTGACCATCTCGTTCCACTTCTAAAACATTCCGTACTAATTTACCCATTAAACCCCCTAATGTATATTGTATTGATTATAATTATTAGACTTGCCGAGACCATAAATACAAGTTGTTAATATAATCAGGTTCAGGATGTAAATAAGTAAGCATGTAATCAAGTAAAGATATAGCCATGGTTCGGTCAAGTCAAGTCATGTTTGCATGTTGATATTGTTCTGATATCCAGGTTCAGATTCAATTATACATGTTGGTATATTGGATTCATATTGAATTGTATTCTAATTTGGATTAGACTCAGATTGATTTGGACTCAGACTTGAGTCAGACACTTAAAACCCATTTGGATCCTGAATTAGGTTTAGGAGTTATCGATAACTGTTGCTTATAGACGGCAGGATTTATGTCTTTTTCCAAGACAATTATTATTGATAACACCGTTAATTTTTTCTATCTTAAATAGGCAAGCATTCATTTTCTCCGGCTTCCTGATGCTCAAGAGAATTGATCCCGCTTAAACCTATATTTACTAAGGTCCTTAATGTAATTTTATATAACTCGAATGGGTTTTATGAAAAATATTTTATATACTTTCAAAATAAATTTTGGGTAATTATTTATTTTCTTTAGGGTTTTCATGAATGTGAATTTTAAAGAGTGAGGTATATTAGTGAATATTTACATTGTTTGAATAGTTCAAGATATTTAAGTGTAAGACTTGTCTTCTGTTGATTCTTGATGGTATTTTGGTGAAACCTGTCATTCTTTTATCTTTTTAGAAAACATAGAATTTTATTACATCTTGAAAATATGTGTTTTGATAATATTTATATATTTATAAAAATTAATTTTATTATTAAATAAAAAATCTCGTTTTTCTTAAAAAATCGTATTAAAAATCTTTCGAGACCGAATGCTCTGTGAGGAGCTCTGCATCTCGCTCTACTAACCCAAAGACGTGCGATAATCCGTACGATCTAATAGCGGATCGCCTAAAAAGATTTGTAGATGCATAATCGCAAAAATTTTTGATAATACAATTCAAAGAAAACCGGGTTTTTTTTTATAGTTCATAGCATTTTAATGAAATGTTGTAATCGCCACAAAAATATGTTTCAAAGAGTATCGTGCTATGTAAAAATGTGTGTATGTGAGGGGTAGGTCATTACCTTATGAAGTTTTCTAAAGGTAATAGTAAGCAAAACAATTAAATATGATAGATACAAAGTTCATGGTATTTAAATGTAAAACTTGATTTAAAATTATCTAGCATGATATATTTGAGTGAAAATTATTTCTAAATATTAGATTCATAGTTATAAATATAGGGTAATAGTTTGCATGAAAGTTATGGAAAAAAATAATGAAATTTTTAGGTTTTAGAATGAGATGTCGGTAGTAACTCCACTTACCGATATATTTTATAAAAAGAACTTTTTTAAGAAGAAAGAGTAGAATGGGGAGGGACTTACTAGCTAGAAGGGTAGGAAAGAGATAGAAGGAGATGTGATAGACTTCGTGGAGTCGAGGGGTCGCCGGAACTTGCTCGATTCCTCGCCGGAAGTTGGTCTTGGGCTAACTCCACTTCTACTCCACTTCTACTAAGAAAAAATTGATAATTTTGGCTAGAGATTTCAGAATGAAGAAGGGTTAGGGTATGAGGTTGTATTTATAGTGTGGAATTAGGATTTTAGAATTGAAAGAATGAATTAAAATGCATTAAAAATTGATTTAAAGATGAAATTGAAGTTTTTGTTTAAATTCAAAGAAATCAAACAGTGCAGGGGTAATGGGGGTAGGCCAAACGTTTTGTGTGCAAGACACGGGGACTTTTCCCCATGGTCGACCCGTCGGTGTTGGTCCAATGGCCGATCTCGCCGGTCCAACTTGAGGAGGGGGTCGTCGGATCTTCGCTACGTGTCCATCTCAGTATAAATATTATTTTACACATGATTTTTTCCCTGATAGTTCATTTTTTTGTGCAGTACACGTGTAAACTTTTGGGCTTCCAAAAAGTTTAAAAGAAAAATCAGGAAAATAATATGTGGCTGATGGGATTCGAACACAGGGGCTATGTCACAGCAGTGCAAGGCTTTACCAATAAACTACAAGTGCTTTCTTGCTGTTCTTAAACAAGAATAACTTTTAAATTGTGCTCAGACTTGCGAACTCTTTTCTGTACTTTAAAAAGAAAAAAAATTGTACAGAAAATTCAGGGTCGTTACATTCTACCCTCCTTATAAAAATTTCATCCTCGAAATTTATAAAAAGAAGTTGCAACAGATCTAAGAAAATTTGATGACAACAATGGTGAAAGAACTACTGAAAGTGCATGAAAAATGTTTGAAAGAATGAAAGGATGCAAGGGTTTTGAAAGAAGAAGCATTACCAGTGTTACCTTCACTTATAGCTTCGTCTTCTACGGCCGCTAAAGTGAAAGCCTGACTCCGGGGTACATTCCTCCTAACTGGAGGCACCTTCCTCTATCCTTGGGACATGTTTCTCTGCCCTTGAGGCATGTTCCTCAGTGTCCGATGGAACCGATGAGGAGGCTGTCCAAGAGGTCCATGAAGAGGTGGAGCAGGTAGGGCAAGACGAGGTGCAGGAGCTTGAATAGCTGGCCGCTGCGGAAAGGTGATGTGTGCTGGAATTGAGTTGCGTCTATGAGGATATGCTCTAATGTCGTGAGTGGATGCGCCACAAACTAAGCACATGTTGTTTGCATGCTTGCAGTCCTTCATTAGGTGTCCATTTCTTTTACAGTAGAAGCAAAAGTCTGGACTTGTCCGATTAAATGTTACTTTCGGTCCCCTGGATGCAAAGGTTGGTATGGAAGAGGCTCCTCCTGCCATATGAGTGGCAGGGCATTTCACACCGACAGTCTGAGGTCTGTCCTTCTTCTTCACTACTGCCTCATAGTGTCGGGCAGCCTTCAGAGAAAGATCATGGGTTGGGAAATCCCCTATAGCTAGTGCGGCTTGGATCTCCGGGTCCAACCCTTGCTGAAATTTTCGAGCCCTAATCTCAGCGGTCGGGATCAGGTGTGCCGCGAACCTGTTACGACCTTGTGTTAGCAGTGTAGTATGTGATATCAGGAAATTGAATATCGAGACATATCTTATCTGCTAAGTATGGTAAACTTAGTATCGTATTCATCCACGGATTTGCTCCACATCGAGCCTTATTGCAAGTGGATGAAATGTTGTTCCATATCGAAACGAGCAGTTTCAGGGAAATATCTCGCGTCGAATATATCGCGAAATGTCCTCCATTCAATCGGTTGGGCGAGTCGGCTTTCTTCAGCCTTCCACCATACTCTGGCGTTATCCGTTAGTTGCAACTTTGCAACTCTCACCCAAGCAATCTCTGGCACTTGTGCTGCTGCCAGATCATTCTCTATAGACTAAGCCCATTCCTCTTCCTCCAGTGGGCTCTCTTTCCCAGAAAAGTGCTTCGGGTGCAATGCCCGGAATTGCTCGACTCCGGGTGCCTCGACCTCTGGGTGGTGCAAGAGGATAGCAGTCTGCTGCCGACCCTCTAAAAGGCTCTTGATCGCCTCAAGCAATACCGTTTGCTCGTTGATGGGAGCTGCAATGGTAGGAGGTGGTGGTAGAGTAAGTGGTGGGGTGTTGCCATTGACGTCGGTACTCGTGTTATTGGGAGAATTCATGACCTTGATAGAAAAAGAAAGGTTAAGATAGATTCAAGAAATTTTAAATGTAAAGAGTGTACAGTTTCCGATTCTTATACTTCTTGTGATATGTATTGCTTAGAATTCCATGCAGAACTGACATGCATGGGCCGCCAACAAAACCTGCCATACCCTGCTTCCCAGTGTACGGGGAAGTAGGCGTGGCGGGCACGCGGCGTATTTACTCAGAAGTAAACACGCTAAGCGTAAATAAGAAATATAAATAAATGCACAAGAATGACAAGAGATATAATATAAACAACAACTTTTATTAATATCCATTCTTTACATTACAACTGATTTGAAAAGAAAATGTACAATGATAAAAGCAATGCCTAAACAGTGGCATATGAACTGAAATAAGTACAAGTGAAAGCTAGAAATTTGGCTGCTCTATGAACTGGTCCAAGTCGTCCTGGCTGGGCTCGGTCACCTGAGGGTCCGGTCCTCCTGACGAACATTCCAAAGAAAGAAATAGAAGGAATGTCGTCAATGAACTAGTGCTCAGTAAGTCCCAAAAGTAAGAGTAGAATAGAATAGAATATGACAAGTAGAGAGTATATGACAGGTAATTTTTACAGGTATATGTTTGTTATATGAACGCAGTTGTTTGTACCTTGGTACAGAAAATATCAGTGTATACGAGAGGAGTCCAACTTGCTCTGTGGACTATGGTAACCCGCAGTACAAGGCCCCGTCAAAACCCACGGGACAACGGCACAGGATGTTCATGTAGGTGTATTTTAGTGACCGTCTCGTTCCACTTCTAATACATTCCGTACCAATCTACCCCGTTAAACCCCGTAATATATATTGTACTGATTATAATTATCAGACTTGCTAAGACCATGGATACAACTTGTTCATGTAATCAGGTTCAGGATGTAAACAAGTAGGCACGTAATCAATTCAAGATATAGCCATGGTTCGGTCAAGTCAAGTCATGTTTGCATGTTGATATTGTTCTGATATTTATGTTCAGGTTCAAGTATACATGTTGGTATATTGGATTCATGTTGAATTGGATTCTGATTTTAGACTCAGATTGATTTGGACTCAGAATTGAGTCAGACACTTAAAATTGATTTGGATCCTGAATTAGGTTTAGGTGTTATCGATAACTGCTGCACATGGACGGCATGATTTGTGTCTTTTTCCAAGACAATTACCAATGATAAAACCGTTAAGTTTTTCTACCTTAAATAGGCAAACACTCACTTTCTCTGGCTCTCTGAGACTCAAGAGAATTGATCCCGTTTAAACCTATATTTACTAAGGTCCTTAATGTAATTTTATATAACTCAAAGGGGTTCTATGAAAAATATTTTATACTTTCAAAATAAATCTCGAGTAATTATTTATATTCTTTAGAGTTTTCATGGATGTGAATGTTCCCGCCAAAATTTTTGGCAAAAAGCTATTTGTTCTCTTATAAAAAAAAGGAAGAGGAAAAAAATCCTCATAGTTTGGCATCACGTGTTAACCACGTGGGTGCTTATATGCAAAGCATAAGCGCTAAAAATAAATAACTAAGGGCCAAATTGGCCTCACGTGTGCGCTCATACACAAAATATATGAGCGCCGAATAAAATAAATTTAAAGGCCAAACTGGCCTCATGTATTAAACACGTGAGCACTCATATGCAAAGCATATAAACGCTGAAAACAAATAACTAAGGGTCAAATTGGCTACGGGAGCGCTCATATGCAAAGCATATGAGTGCTGAACATAAATAACCAATGGCCAAACATGCCTCACGTATTTAACACGTGAGCGCTCATATGCAAAGCATATGGGCACTGAAAATAAACAGGCTAAAACCCATACTAGGGGTCACGTGTTAAACACGTGAGTTCTCTTGCCGCATTCTGTGGCAGCGCTAACATGCAAATCATGTGAGCGCCCCAATTTAAAATATTCTCCTCTGATAGAATTAAATTCTATTTGGAAAATATTTTCCTTGATCTTTCTAATATGGAGAAATCTTTTTCTAACAGAGAATCTTGGATTTAAAATCCAATGGTGATAAAATATCACCAATTAAACCAATTGATAGAATTAAATTCTATATGGGAAATATTTTCCTGATCTTTCTCAAACTAGAAAGATCTTTGTTTCCCCCAATTATAAAAGAGCAAGGCTCTGTTTAAAATTTGAAAAGAGGCAGCGCCTCACGTGCCTCGCACGAGGGTGCCGGCGCCGAGGGTTAAAAACTCTGAAGCAACGCCTCACATGCCTTGCACGAGGGCGCCGGTGCGAAGAGTTAAAAACTCTGAAGCAGCGCCTCACATGCCCTGCACGAAGGCGCTGGCGCTGAGGGTTAAAAACTTTGAGGCAGCGCCTCACGTGCCCTGCACGAGGGCGCCGGTGCCGAGAGTTAAAAACTCTGAGGCAGCGCCTCACGTGCCTTGCACGAGGGCGCCAGCGCCTCATGTGCCTTGCATGAGGGCGCCAACGCCAAGAGTTAAAAACTTTAAGGTAGCGCCTCATGTGCCTTGCATGAGGGCGCCGGCGTTAGAACTAAAAGTTCTCTGCCATTGGATTAAAAATCTAACGGAGATGATAAATTATCAAAATACAAAATTAAATTCTATTGAGGAAATATTCCTCAAATCTTTCTAAACGAGAAAGATCATTCTCTGTAAACAGAGCACCGTTGGATTAAAAATCCAATGGTGATTGAAAATCATCAAAGTACAGAATAAGCTTTGTATGGGAAAATATTTCCTCAATCTTGCTAAAAACAAAAAAAATATCTTCTGTAAAATAGAAGTCCTTGGATCAAAGATCCAACGGTGGATAAAATCCCAAAATCAATTAAGGATCTCTCAATGAGAGATTTCTTTAACTAAATCAACAAACTTGCCTCCACTATATAAAGGACCCAAGACTTCAAGTCTTGTACAGCGGAACCCCCCATAAACTTCAAGTTCACAAAGAAAAGCAAGCCAAAAAAAGGTTTAAGAGAGAAGAAAGAAGAAGAATTCTCTTCAAGATAAATAAAAATAATAGAGATCAGGTGATCTCATCTGCATATCTAAGATTTTAACCCTCATAAAAGAATATAGTTCTTTCCCTGGATCTGAGATCCATGAGACAAGTCTCCCACAAATGAGAATTTAATTCTCATGGGGATGAATTTGTTCTTGGGGATCGAAGATCCAGAGAAGAACAAAGAATTGAACTCTTCAGAACATAATACACGAAGAAAAAATCAGCGCCAAGCGTCTCACGTTCCCCTCACGTGGGCTCTGCTCAATAAAGAGTGCTTAGCACTCAATGGTTGGCGCTCAGCGCCAAGAGCCTCACGTGCCCCTCACGTGGGTGCCGCTTAATAAAGAGTGCTTAGCACTCAGTGGTTGACGCACAGCGTCAAGCGCCCCACCTGCCCCTCATGTGGGCGCTATTCGGCATAAAGTGCTCTGCACTCATAAACTAGTGTCCAACACCTGGCGCCTAGCACCAAGCGCCTCACGTGCTCCACACGTGGGCGCCATAAAGAGTGTTTAACACTCCATAAAAAACAAAAAAGGGGAAAAGCAAGATAAAGTGTGGGTGTCAGAACCCATATGGATGCTCGGCATCATTGGCACAGAAAGGGAACCAAGCCCGCAAGTGTTTAACACTTTATTCAAAAATGAAATGACCGGGCTGAGCCCAAATTTGGCCAAAATCCTAGTCAACCGAGCACATGGGCTTTTTATTTTCCAGAGTGGTCTTAGTCCCAAACAAGACTATCGAGCTTTTGACGAATATGCATTGGTTCCAGAGTACATCTCCCCACACCTTTGATATATGTCGTTGTAATTCTTCAACGTCTTCAGAGAGGTGGCAGGTCCCGACAACCAACAACTTCTTGGACCGCAACGTCCTTAAACTAGTTATGGACCGCAACGTTCTTAAACTAAGACAATAGAGCTCAAATGCTCTTTTGTTGGGTCTGAATGATCCCAAAAATCCTGTTGAGTAGATCTTAGCCTAAAATTAGACTAACGTATCCTCAACAAACATTTAAGTTGATCTTAATCCCAAATGAGATTAACGATCCTTAAATCAAACCAAACCCAAATCTAAGAAGATACGGATTTGGACTAATCCACGCCCTACGGGCGACAACATAAATTAGTCTCCGTATACAATCTACGGGCAATTGAAAATAAAACAAACACACACGACACGAAGTGACTTTCTGGAGTAGGAGAAAGTGGTTACCGCGATACGGTAATATAATTAACTGCAGGGGCTTGCGCTTGCAGGGAAGAGCGTCCCCACAATCAAAAATCCCTCACAACGAGGGGGAATCTGACGAAGTCTGCTACAATGGCCGCATCCGTCCAAACCTCCGATACACGGTACCATAAATCAACTTGGCATCTTTGGAGAGGTAGACGGATAAATCCAAATAGCATCTGCCTCCCCAAAATTCAGGCCAGACGTCCTAACGCCCCGGTCGCGTCTTTCGGCGGTAAACAGATTCTGGCACGCCCGGTGGGACCTTTTCCTCTCTCTACTCTACACTTCGTGTGTCGTGTTTGCGAATGAATCGCGGTTTAATATGATTGCCTCTGGATTCGAGGTACTAAGATTTGGTGTCTTGCTCCATGTAGAAAAGGAGATATCGATGGCCTCCAGCTGCACCAACTGCAACAGCAACTCCCACTCTGTCCCCGCCGGAGGAGTGACTTATGGGCCCCAAGCGGCCTCCATCTTTGCAATGCAAGTGGAGCAGGTGACTCAGGCCACCACTGGATTGTTCTTCGGGACCATGCTCTCGCCAATGAGCTTCAGTGCTTCAATACCATCACAAGAGGCTCCAAAGAAGTCGGTCTTCGATCGGCTTGTAACTACCATGGCCCATCTCAACGGGTAGTCCAATTCCAACGCTTCAGTCTTTGACAGACTGGGCCAAAGATCCAGTGGGCCCGTAAAGAGGCCCGCAATACCTGAGGGGGTTATCCCGAAGTGGATAGCCATTCCTGTTTCGACAGACGAAGTCGTCAAAGGGGCTTCTCCTGCTAAAGGATCGGTCTTCGCAAGACTGGCCGTTCCAACTTCTGCTGCAGGCAAGGTCGTTAAAAATGCTTCCCCTGCCAGAAAGTCTACCTTCGACAGATTGACCGTTCCCTCTCAGCGGACATCAGTCTTCGACAGGCTGACACCGACAACAGCCTTTCATCAAAGCAGGGGCATAACGAAGTCGCTTCCACAACAGAGGTTGTCCCTTCTGCACGACGTATTCGACGTCGCCACTGGCGCCGAGTGAGAAAAGCTGGGGGCAGTTCCCCCTCTGGACTCAACCCACCAGCTCCAACGGTGGAAATTGACGCTGCTGTTCCAACTGGGAACAGCTTTGAGCTGCTCAGGAGGATGCGCAAAAACTCTCCAACCGCCATATTGAAGAAGTCTCCTCCGCCTGCTGAAAGCATGACACAGGTGAAGCCGGAACAACCTCCTCAGCGGTTGTCCTCCAAGATCCACAGAGTCTGGCGGAAAGTCCAAGACTCTGTAATTGACAAAAGTTACTCTCGCCGGCTGAAGAAAATGAATGCCCGAGGACCATCCCTCCATCGTACCACGGGAATCATCTGCAAGGGTGCCTGCCGCAACGGCCCCCTCAACTTCGACCTCCCACAAGCAGAGAAGGCCAGAGAAGATCCCCATGCCGGCGGCAAATATCAAAGGCAGTGGACCCAAACGCCCTAAGTCTGGGGGCATGATAGTACACACGGTATACATGGCTTCCGGGAAAGAGGAAAGCCGTACTTACGCGGGTCATCGACCACTTACATGGTCTGTGACAAAAGCTCAGGAGTAACAACAAAAGCTCCAGGAGATGTTGACAAAGATGACCACACTTGCTGGGCAGAAAAAGAGCCCGGAAGCATCGTCTGAGCAGCGCTAGGATCAGGAGACCGATATGGAGTTCCTACGAAGAGTGATTGAAAAGAAAGATAAAGAGGCCATGGAACAAGCTGCTAATATAAAACAAATGGCACTCATGTTCCAAGATATGGTGTGGATGATGATCGAGCCAGATCCTCCAGCCGAAGACTCTCCGATAATCGTTGAAAACGACAGAGGGGAGACATCAAACCCTCCTCCGGCTTTATCAGCAACCAGGGAGGAGAAAATCTCCAAAGCGGGCCTTGATGACTGCATAGCTCAACAAATATGAGCTCATCAAGTGAGCGAAACAGCAGGCCAAGTCATCAAGACTGGGCGATCTTATCCAGGCTGGTACGATTAAATTAAGTACCCGCCAGGATATACAATCCCCAAATTCCATGTGTATAAGGGAACATGCAATCCACACCAACACGTTGCTCAATTCAGAGCTTTGTGCGGTAATACCAGGGGCAATGACAAACTGTTGCTTTGCCAGTTTGTTGGCAGCTTGTCGGAGACGACATTTGAATGGTACTCTGAGCTCCCAAATGATTCTATCAAAACATTCACGGAGATGGAATTACTATTCACACAGCGATTTGCGAGCGCACCCCAATCACGGTATTGATCAATTCTAGGGTGAAGCCAGGAGAGACTTGGGTTCAATACGCAATTCGGTGGCGTAACCTATGGTCAAAATGCGAACAACGCATAGAAGAAGCTCCTGCCGTAGGCATATTCGTGGGAACCCTTGATCCTCAGGAAACTATATCCCAGTTTATGATGTTCTTCAAGCCGACTACCTTTTAGGACTTGATTGACAAACTGGCCCAAATGGGCCATAGGCCGTCCTCTTCAAAAACGGATCTCCGGAATGAAAAGGGCAAAGGGATAGCGACCTTCATCGCCAACGCTCAACAACAACCGAGTGACCTGAAACCGGTTGCTCGCCAAAGCAACAAACTATGATCCCTCGAAGAAAAGTTGAGACGTCCCTATTCGCCCCGGGATAAAACGAGGAGATTGTTCGAATTAGCGGTGCGCAACAGGCTTATCACTCTGCCGGATCCGAGACGCCCACTGCAGCCCAGTGACGTAAACAGTCCCAACTACTGCCCCTACCACAGAGTAATGGGCCACCAAATCGAAGATTTCTATGTCTTCAAAGACTGGGTCTAAGATCAATATCAGTAAGGCATGTTTGCTCTGTTCGACAATTGGAGGGTAGCCCCACCACGAAAGTATGAGCCAAGAGCAACCTACACTGCGAAGGAAAGTCCAGATCAACATCGAGCTTGGAAACAAGCTCGTACCCGCCACATGATAATATTCTCAAAGGAGGGAGAGCATGAGAATGTGGACGAACTCTCCCAGTGCTTTGCAAATGAAGATGGGGATGAGGTGATCTCAGAATTTCCACCGGCGCTAAAAGAGCTGGATGACGGAATACACACCATAGTAAACAATCTGAAGAAAATCAACTTGGGGACGACAAATGAACGAAGGCCAACGTTCGTTAGCGAGCTGCTGTCCGAATAGCAGGTGAATACACTAAAAGACGTGCTTATGCAGTATAAAGACTGCTTCGCGTAGAACTATTCCGAGATGCCGGGACTAGATCCAGAAACAACTGTGCATAAACTGGCTATATCGCCGGACGTCAAGCTAGTCAAACAGGCGCCCAGAAGAATGCGGCATGAACTCGAGATGAGCATCAATGCCGAAGTCAAGAAGCTAATTGACTCTGGATTCATCTAAGAAGTTAAATACCCCGACTGGATCGCCAACACCGTCCCAATGATGAAGAAAAATGGGACAGTACGCATCTGCGTGGATTTTCGGGACCTCTGTAAGTGCACGGCGGCGTCCCGGCTGTCAATCCGAGGCCAAAATGCGGAAACGATAATTTACTTTAACTTTTGAACCGGCACCACCGCGCACAAAAATCCCGGATCGGGCCATTAATCTAATCCTAGCTAACTAGAGAAGGGGTAGAGAGATATACCGAGAGATCCGTGTCCTTCGGTCTTCTCGTCATCGTGCCGATCTCCCCGCGGAATCTCCGGTCTTCATCTCCTCGTCGGAAGGGCACCACATCGTCGGGTTCTTTTACGGGCTCCCACCTCTGGACCGAGGCAACTCGGGCACGAATTTGGCGAGCCGACGTACCCAAGAATTGCTGTAGAATAGTGTAGTGCTATGTCTCATTGGGGTTTTAAGAAGTTGCCTTTTTGGTGGAGGAAATGAACTAAACTTTTGGAGATGGAGCTTTGGGATTTTTACAAACCAAAAGAGATGAAAAATCCCACTCAAGAATTTTGGACACCCCCCTTCATTTGGCCGGCCATGACCCAAAAAAGAGAATGAGAGAGGAGAGAATGAATGAGGTGAGTGAGTGAGCCAATAATCTAAGAGAGAGAAAAGGGTTATGATGTAAAGAAATGATCACTAACAAATCCAACACTCCATCAACCATCATCATTCCAAGAAAGTCAAGCAATCATAAAGTGAAGAAGTCAAAAGATGGTGCAACCATCATGAAGCATCAATATGCAAAGACCACCCTCCACAATGCTAATTTGCACAATTGCAAATAAGCCATCCTCCACCAATTTTCAGCCAAGGAAAGATACAAAGAAAAATGGCCGAAACGGAAAGCAAACTGGCAACTTCAGAAAACTGATCCCGTAATAAATTACAGGAAAACCCGCTACTGTATATACATACCCGCATTTGTATTCCGACCGAAATACAAATGCAATGAGACAAAATCTATACTGTACAATACTAGGATCCAGCTTAAACCAAAGTCCGCTAGTATTTTCCGTCCGATTATGATCTGTGCAATACCGCACGTATCTGATCGAACCTGCCATATCTCCATATGGCCTCTACAGCGTTTCGCCCGAAACTTGAGAAACTGGTCTGTGGGGGACTCTAAAGACTCGTCAACACCTTGGTTGTGGATTTAACCACTAGCACGTCAGAGGTATTAGCCATACGTAACGGGCTACCAGGTATTGACCAAAAGGGACGTCGATGAGCGAACTCATCCTGACACCCTTTTGAGCCTGTCAGTGACAATATCCATACAGTCCGGTCCGTTCGTCTATGAGCATCGCATGGCGGGCCTAGGGGGTTGGTAAAAGTCAGACTCCCAAAAGCGGTACAAGTCGTGTCGGAGTGTAGCCCAGAACACCCTGAGATACTACTGGAATACTTACCAGTAAATCTCCTGCCTTGGCCAAGGACTTCGTGTAAGGGCTCTCCTAGACACAGCGCGACCTCACCCCCAATACCGGGAGAGACGAACCCCTACAGATCCGCTCACTGCCTCCATGTGGCTCGGGACTGTACCCAACTAAAACCTGTTTGCACGTCTCCTTTGAGCGTGGTAGGGTAGTAATCAAAGTACAGTGGGAACTCACACGAGACAAATGACGATCTCAGGTCGATGAACTAACCTGTACACATGTCACCAGGGAACTGCTATCTGACGTCAGGTATAAGACCAACTAGCATGTTCCCGGCGAGTCCTGTCCGGTGTACTCATAACTTAATGAGCACCTGTATACATCTTAGGTGAACCAACTGATACCGGTGGCTTGTGAGACCGGCCACCGCCCCTCGTCGGGGTCTCGACTGTATACACTAGTCTACTCTGGAGTATCGATGCCCTGTCTCGAAACTCCCTCGACTAGGGACCTTTTAAGGATGTGCTTATAGACTACCAGCTCCCACGTATATGATCGCCCTCATACTGCTGGCAGTCAAGCAAGAATCCTAGGGGCTCTATCAATACGCAATAGTGACCTGTAAAGTCACCTAAAGCAGTACACGATGATAAAGATAAACCAGATAACATACTATCATCTTGAGTAAGACTGTCCTACCGGAATAGGTCCTCCCTCAATCATTGCAATCACATGCCTGTGATCCAATAATTGACTCTGAGGGCACTATCTCCAACAACCTCAACAAAGCTTGCCCGAAGGATGACTTCCCAGTACTGGTTACCGAGATGATGATAGATAATACATCCACTCATGAAGTCTTCTCCTTCATGGATGGATTTTCAGGGTATAATCAAATAAAAATGCATCCTGAAGACCAAAAGCACACCTCTTTCTGGACTCCACTAGGTATATTCTGGTATAAAGTGATGCCTTTCGGTCTGAAGAACGCCGACGCTACCTATCAGAGGGCCATGACAAATATCTTCGATAACCTCATACACGAGATTGTCGAATGTTATATCGATGACCTCATAGTGAAAAGCAAATCGTACGAGGAGCACTGGGGGCATCTGAAAATAGTGTTCCAGCGCCTTCGGAAATATAATCTGAAGATAAATCCTCTGAAATGCGCGTTTGGAGTATCCTCAGGAAAATTCCTAGGATTCATCATCCGACACCGAGGCATCGAAATAGACCCATTGACGATCAAGGAGATCATGGAAATGCCCACGCCATGAACTCTCAAACAACTGCGGTCTCTCCAAGGAAAGCTCGCATATATCCGACGGTTCATAGCTAACCTTTCCGGAAAATGCCGCCCCTACAGCCATCTAATGAAGAAGGGGACCCTGTTCATTTGGGATCGTAAATGTCAAAATGCTCTAGACGAAATCAAGCAATACCTGCAGAACCCGCCGGTACTGACCGCTCCGGTCAAAAGAAATCCCCTCATCCTATACACAACAGCCCTTAAAGGTTCTTTAGGCGCGCTATGGGCACAGTAGAATGATCAGGGAAACGAGAGAGCCCTCTACTATTTGATTCGAGTTCTCCTGAGGGCAGAAAACAACTACTCCCTCATTGAAAAGCATTGCCTGGCATTAATTTTCGCAGTAACGAAGCTCCGACATTACGTCTTGGCACATGAGGTCCATCTCATATCAAAGGTGGATCCTCTCAAATATTTGATGTCAAGAGCCATACTAATAGGAAGGCTTGCTAAATGGACCCTCTTTTTGATGGAATTCTCAATAATCTATCAACCTCTCAAGGCAGTGAAAGGCCAGGCCATCGCCGACTTACTCGCAGAGCATCCGATACCCACTGACTCTCCTTTAAATTGCGTGCTGCCGGATGAATATGCATTCGACACAATCGACGGGGAGGAAGAAGGGAGTGATACCCGATGGAAAATTTATTTCGATGGAGCATCGTCTATGAAGAAGCGAAAGAAAAATACCCCCATAATCAAAGCCGGGATGGGCCTTATCCTCGTGACTCCGTAAGGAGGGATAATGCATTTCGCCCTTTCCTTAACAGAGCCAAGGACAAACAACGAGGCTGAATAAGAGGCTCTAATAGCAGGTCTTGAGATCGCCATTGACATGGGAATTGAGAACCTCCTCATATATGGAGACTCCCAGCTGGTCGTTAGCCAAGTAAAGGGTGACTATCAAACATGCAAGCCAGAGTTGGTAAAATACGGCGAAAGAGAGCGGCAACTGCTGACTCAAACCCCCTCCTACATCTTGAAAAGCATACCATGGACGGAAAATAGCAAGGCAGATGTGTTAGCCAAGCTCGCTAAAGAACTGGCCGACGAAAACCTCGATGACGTAAGGATCATTGTGCAAAACCGCCGGATTCTCGCACCAGCAGAAATATCTCCCGAGTCATCCGAAGAAGTGGAAGCGACCAAACAAGCGACCTTCTAAGTAGAGGATGAAGAAAAGGCTAAGGATTGAAGGGAAGTCTTCATAGACTACTTCAAATCCCATCGAATGCCCGAAAACACATCTTTAAGACATCAGCTCATAAAACGAGCTGTGTCTTTTGCCTTCGTCAATGATACTCTATATAAGAGATCATTCGACTGTCTATGGTTGAGATTCCTGAGACCAGAAGAGGAAAGGAGAGCCGTCCAAGAAACTCACGATGGACTCTGTAGTTCCCATCAAGCTGGGCCAAAGATGAAGTTAAAGATAAAGAGAATGGGTTACTATTAGCCCACAATAATTCAGGACTGCCTTGAATATGCAAAGCAGTGTCACTCATGCCAGATTCATGGGGACTTCATCCATCAACATCCGAATCCGCTACACCCAATACTGGCAAGCTGGCCATTCGAGATGTGGGGAACCGATATAATCGGGCCTATCGAACCAACATCATCCAAGGGAAATCGATTCATATTGGCGACAACCTATTACTTCTCTAAATGGGCCGAATCATTACCGCTAAGAGAGGTGAAGACGGAGAACCTCCTCCATTTCTTCAGGATACATGTCATTTACCGGTTTGGTACTCCGTGACGGATCATCTCGGATAATGGGCTGGCCTACAGAAGCCATAAGATCAGCCGCTTCGTGCAGCAAAATAATATAGATTGGAGATACTCTTCAGTCTATAATCCCCAAGCTAATGGTCTAGCTGAGGCTTTCAACAAAACCTTAACGAAGATCATGAAGAAGACGGTGTCCAGAAACAGAAAGGACTGGCACGAGAGATTGCATGAAGCTCTCTGGCTTTACCGAACCACGTTCAAATCAGCCACGAATACCATGCCATTCGCGTTGGTATTCAGTAAGGAAGTGGTACTTCCCTTGGAGATAGAGCCACTCTCACTACGAGTAGCGGTCCGACATGAGCTGATGGATGAAGAAAATGCCCACTTTCGGCTTGAGGACCTCGATGCCCTCTATGAAACTCGCCTCATGGCGCTGCAAAACCTAGAAGCTTACAAAGTGTCATGCCCCGCTTCCCAAAATACGGAAAACGAGGGATGACTAGGCCAGCCATGCTCCTATGGTCAAGAAATCATCCCGCCGTAGTCACACTTCGGCTTCTAGTATTACATGGTAATCAGTAAATAAAGCACAGTAGTAAAGGAATCATATCACTAATTTATTACATTAAAATCC
Source organism: Agapanthus africanus (assembly GCA_030015575.1). Classification (NCBI taxonomy): domain Eukaryota; kingdom Viridiplantae; phylum Streptophyta; class Magnoliopsida; order Asparagales; family Amaryllidaceae; genus Agapanthus; species Agapanthus africanus. The sequence continues at coordinate 984,925,519 of CM057338.1, forward strand.
ATTGTTCACAATTTATAAATAACAAGAACAGTTACCAACCAAGTTCAATCTCACGATCACTTTTATGGAAAGCAGTAAAGAAAGAAGGTACACCAGACTATATCTCCGTGAATTCGAAAGGTAGATCCGTCTCCTGCGCTGGTCCTTCCACGGAATCTGAGCATGCATACTCAGGTCGTCAGAGCGACTCAATAGCAATATTATAACAATAAGGTGAAACAGGTAAATGAAATAGTAAAGGTGAAAGTACAATGCATGCAATCGCTATGTCACTATATGATGCAAAATATGATCTGTGTCCCTATCGGTCTCTAAGTCATGTTTGAAATCGCATAGTGGAAGGAGGATCATGTTTAACAGGAGTCTCGTACATACCCGAGACAACGGCCCACATGCCCGGGACATAACCCTGTCAGCCGGATCGCTAGATCCTACCTAATATATATATCGCTGCTCGAATGATCATCCTCTAAAACACGGTCCCGCTAAATACGATTCTCTTTCCACTTCGATTTTCCCTTTATCCTCAGGTTTACACTATTTATGATCTTGATTTAGTCGTGTACAAGTATACCAATGGCACGGTTTTATCACTGTTCACTGTATCAATCACTGTCACGAATATTCACTTTCCATTGGGTACTCGTTACTCCTAAACCAACATCAATCACGCACGATAATGCAATGTCCACTGACTCTAACACACACTAACACTAAGTATATGGCAAATGGGGTATGACATGTGGATGTAAGCCATCAATAAGCTAAGTATATTATGAATCAATGTGCACGTCATTAACTTACAAAAATTGCATAAATTCATATGTTTAGAATTCAACGAAATGATACAAATACGATAGATAGAAAACTCAGTCAGAAATTCATCAAAATTAGTTTCAGTTCAATCGGGTTTCCGGTATTCAAGATACAGCTGTTTCATTTTAAGTGCTCGCGGCTGGAAATTCAATTTCAGAACTGAACGTCCGTTTCGCGACACGAATTGCACCCAGTTGGGCTCAGAATTTAGCGATGCTACTGTTGAATAAAATCTATGGTTTTTGATAGAGTATTCAACGCAATAGACGGATCCTCAATTGCGTCTATACGTCGAAAGTTATACACAGTTTAACATCAGTATGTCACTTCTGAATCTGTTCTGGACAGTTATACATTCTGCCCTTTTATTTACAATTTAAATAGCAAACGACAATGAAACGGAATGAAACCACTTGTTTTGTTTATCTAACAGATCCATCTTTAATACACTATAAATTTCCGTAACATACGAATTCAGGAAACAAAGTGACACACATTTTGGGACAGTACACAGTAATCAGAGTCGCTCTGGACTGAAGTCCAGAGTCGCACTCCGATCTAAATATCATCGCAGTTACAGAAAATAAATCATTAGAAGTTTACATACATTTAAAGTTCGTCGAGTCGGCTTCGATTTAAGCCCTTGAACGCATCGTTCCAGTATGTACATAATTTACAGTGATTTTAATCATTTTCAGATACGGGAAAATTCTAGTTTTATCGGCATATTTGAGGGTATCAATTTTAGTCACTAACAGTCGTATTTTCCAGTGAGATTTATACAAGATATTCATCATTATATGGGCCAACAGAAAACATTTATTTCCGTCAAATTAAGCAAGTATTTTCATTGGGGCCGAGCATCGAACACATAGGTCGCAAAATATATCGGGAATCGGTAAATTATAAACTATATGATTTAAATTTGTATCACAATTATATTAGCATGCAGCAAGTAAAACACTTGCCTGGAAACGTCTCGGGGTTGCACGGCAGCAGCGGCGGCACGAACGCGCGATGTGCGTCGTGAAACGATTTGCGCGAGCTTGGCTCGCGATACGGAATTTGTGTCGGAGTTGCCCGGAGACTTCTTGTACTCGCTGGAAGCGGAGGGGGTGCTCTGTGGTTTGCCTGAGAAGTGCTGGGGTTTCCGACGGTCGACGGCGTCGCTCCGGCGATGGGCCGCAGTGGGTGTTTGGAAATGGGTTATGGGATTTTTCTTGAAGAGAGAGAGAGAGAGAGAGAGAGAGAGAGAGAGAGAGGGCTCGGGTGTGGATCTTGGAGGAGGAGGAGAAGATGCAGAGGGTGTAGGGGTCGACGGTGTGGTGTGGAGATCGCCAGCGTCGAGGGGGCAGGGTGGTGGTTGAGCTCGGGTGTGACGGGTTGGGTATGCAGGGGATTTGTGTGCAGGGGATGCTCGGTTGATGGAGGGTGGAGTTGTAGAGGGCGAGGGAGGGTGAATGAGGGGTCGCCGAGGGGTTGTCGAGGGGTTGTCGCCATCGGAGGGGAGACGAGTGATCGGGGCAAAAGGGTTCGTAAGTTTTCGAGAGGGAGAGAGAGAGATGAGGGATTTGGAAAACGAGGGGGAGAGAGAGGTGTGAAGGAGATAAGGGAGACGAGAGGAGCGCGTCGTGGGTGTAATGTTGCAAGAGCGGGGGAGTTGGCGTGGGCGCGAGGCGCGGCGGAGAAGGCGGATCGCGCGTTGAAGGAGGTGAGCGGGAAAGAGGGAGAGCCGTTGGGGAAGAGAAAGGGTTTGAAGCGGGTCGGGTCGGCGCGGGTCATGGGCCGAGGGAGTTGGGCTGGGCTGATGTTTCAGAATTTCATTTTAATTTAATTTTGGGTGGGCTGAGTGAGTGGGCCAGGAGATTGAGGGATTTAATTAATAATTTTAATGGGGAAATTTAAATTGGGCTGAGGGTTATAACGGGCTAGGTTTAGATAATTAAATTTCCTTAAAACTTTGGGCTGAATAGAATGGCTGGGCTTGGGGATTTAATTATGAATTTAAATGGAAAAATCTAAATGGGCTGAGGGTTTATAAATCTTGGGTTTTGGCTTTTAGGGTTAGGGAAATTTTGTTGGGTTTAGGGTTGTGTATATATTAGTATATTTTAGCTTTCGATTTTGGACTATGATTTTAAAAGAGTTGAAAAGATAAGATTTAAATATTAAGCTTAAGCAACCAATTAAAATACGAGGGAAAAAAAGAAGGGAAAACTCTGGGATTTAGAAAACTAGAAAACTTTTATTAAGATGGGAACGGGGATTTACATCATACCCCCCTTACAAAAATTTCGTCATCGAAATTTAACAAGGATACAAGGAAACAATGTACTAAACAAAGAGATGTGGATAACAATCACGGATATCTTCCTCCCGCTCCCAGGTGGATTCTCCTGGGGAACGACTGCCCCAAGACACTCGGACTAACGGAATGACCTTATTCTTCAGCACTTTCTCTCTGCGGTCGAGGATGGTAATGGGCTGTTCTTCGTATGACAGATCGGTACCCAAAACTAGCTCCGAATGGTCCTGGACATGGTTTTCATCCCGAACATATCGCCGCAACTGTGACACGTGGAAGGTATTGTGCACACCAGCTAGCGATGGAGGCAAGGCAAGTCGATAGGCCACCTCTCCTACTCGCTCTACCACCTCAAAAGGTCCGATAAAACGGGGACTGAGCTTTCCCCGGCCTCCGAACCTGATAACTCCACGAGTAGGGGAAATCTTCAAGAACACGTGATCTCCGACTTCGAATTCTAGTGCCCTCCTGCTGATATCTGCCCAACTCTTCTGTCGATCCTGAGCCGTCTTAATACGTTGCCTGATCAATTGGACCTTGTCGACTGTCTGAACAATAAGTTCGGGGCCCAGTAATCTTCGTTCTCCCACATCATCCCAACATACTGGGGATCGACACTTCCGCCCGTATAGTGCTTCAAAAGGAGCCATCTGAATACTAGCCTGATAACTATTGTTATAAGAGAACTCGACTAGATGCAGATGGTCCTCCCAGGAACCCTGAAAGTCCAACATACAAGCTCTCAACATATCCTCGAGCGTCTGAATCGTACGCTCGGATTGTCCATCCGTCTGTGGGTGATAAGCTGTGCTGAATTTAAGGCGGGTACCCAAGCTCTCCTGTAAGCTCTTCCAAAAGTGCGACAAGAATCTCGTGTCCCGGTCTGACACAATGCTGACTGGAACACCGTGAAGTCGTACAATCTCCTGCATATATCTTTCTGCCAGTGATTCTGTCGACTGTCCCACTCGGAATGGTAGGAAGTGTGCAGCTTTCGTGAGGCGATCGACGATAACCCAAATGGCGTTATTGTCCCTAGGGCTCCGTGGTAAGGCCGTCACGAAATCCATAGTAATGTGCTCCCACTTCCATTCAGGTATCGGCAGTGGTTGTAACAATCCTGCTGTCCTCTGATGTTCCGCCTTCACCTGCTGACATACCAAGCACCTGGATACGAACCTCGCAATTTCCCGCTTCATTCCGTTCCACCAAAAGTGCTGCTTTAGGTCCTGATACATTTTTGTACCTCCTGGATGCACAGAATAAGCTGAACTGTGTGCTTCAGCCAATACTTCTTCTCGAACATCTCCCTTGGGTACGCAGAGTCTGCTACCGAATCTCAGAGAGCCATCTTCATGTATAATCAAGTCCGTTCTCAGTCCGGCTTCCACTTGCTCTCTAAACTTTTGTAATCGGGGATCATCCGCTTGTGCAATCTTGATGCGATCCACCAGGGAAGATTGCACCTGTAGTTGCCAAAGTTGACTGAGTGCGTTCGGCGTAACGACTTCAAGTTCGAGTCTCTGAAAGTCCTCAATAATGCTCCTCTGATCGGTCAACATCATGACCGCTGGCTTGCAACTGAGCGCATCTGGTACAACATTTACCTTCCCCGGGTGATACTGAAGGTCCAAGTCATAATCTGCCATCAGTTCTAGCCATCGGCGCTGCCTCATGTTTAGTTCCTTCTGAGTGAAAACGTACTTCAAACTTTTATGATCTGTGTACACCTCCACTTTTTCACCCAATAGATAGTGCCTCCAAATCTTCTACGCAAAGACTACTGCAGCTAACTCCAAGTCATGCGTAGGGTAGTTCTTCTCGTGGTTTCTCAGTTGTCGAGAGGCGTAAGCAACCACTCGGCCGTGCTGCATCAGAACACAACCTAATCCCTTCCCTGAGGCATCACTGTGTATCACCAAACCACCGGAATCATCTGGTACTGTAAGAATAGGCGCCGTGGTTAACTTCTGCTTTAGTGTGTCAAATGCTTGAGTGCACTCCGCTGTCCATGTAAACGGTACGTCCTTCCGTGTCAGCCTCGTCAATGGTTCAGCGATTCTTGAGAAATCTTGGATGAATCTCCGATAATAACCTGCCAATCCTAGAAAACTCCTGATCTCGGCCACTGACTTCGGCGTTGGCCAATCTCTGACAGATTCTATCTTTGCTGGGTCCACCGAGATGCCTTCGCCCGAAACGATATGTCCCAAAAACTGAACCTTGTCGAGCCAGAATTCACACTTGCTTAGCTTCGCATACAGCTTCTCTTCCCGAAGAATTTGTAGGACCGTGCGCAAATGTTCAGCATGCTCTTCCCGAGTCTTCGAGTAGACAAGTATGTCTTCGATAAACACAACGACAAACGTGTCCAAGTACTTTGCGAATACCCTGTTCATTAAGTCCATGAATATTGCGGGGGCATTGGTAACACCGAACGGCATCACAAGGAACTCGTAATGTCCGTATCGGGTCCTGAAAGCCGTCTTGCATACATCCTCGGCTGCTACTCTGATTTGATGATATCCAGAACGGAGGTCCAACTTCGAGAATACCTTGGCTCCACTTAGCTGATCGAATAAGTTGTCAATGCACGGGATTGGGTACTTGTTCTTTATTGTGACTTTGTTCAGCTCCCGATAATCTATACACATTCGTAGCGATCCTTCCTTCTTCTTTACTAATAAAACTGGTGCACCCCACGGTGAAGCGCTTGGCCGAATAAATCCCTTCTCTAATAGTTCTTCAACCTGCTTCTTCAATTCCGCCAACTCAACTGGTGCCATTCTGTATGGGGCTCTGGATACTGGGGCTGTACCTGGACTCAAATCGATCGAGAACTCCAAGATTCGAGGAGGTGGTAGACCTGGTAGATCTTCAGGAAATACGTCCAGAAAGCCCCGAACAATTTCTGGGACTGGGTTCTTATCAATCTCCATAGCTGTCAGCTCCTTGGGCTTGGCTCTGTACTTAGCTGGCTCCAAAGATTCGCTTCCTCCCTCGAAAGTAAACTCCAGGTGATTGGGAATGCGGAAGATCACCTTCTTTGCACGACAATCGATAACTGCATGGAAAGTGCTCATCCAATCCATCCCGAGAATTGCGTCGTAACTTCCTGTCCCAATCAGAAGGAAATTCGCATAGAATTCCCTGCCACACACTACAATCGGGCATGATCTACATTCTCGACTAGATATTATAATGCCATTACTCGTATGTATTTCCCATCCCTTGGTTAGTGGTTCATGTGGTATGGAGTGTGTATCAGTGAAATGCTCAGACAAGAAACAATGCGATGCTCCAGAATCAAATAGTACTCTAGCTGGCAAGGAATGTACAAGTAGAGTACCTGTAACAACGTCTCCTGACGCCTCTGCCTGCTCGGTGGTCAAGGTGAAAGCCCGTCCCTGACCGCGACCTGTAAAGGGTTGCCTCTGCTCTTGTGGCCTCTGCTGTGGCGGTCCAGAACCTCCCTGTATCTCTGCTCGCTCAGGGCAACCGCTAATCTTGTGCTGACTGGATCCGCAAATCAAGCACTGTCCCTTGGCACGGCGACAGTCCTTCTGGGTATGCCCACCTCTACCGCAATAGCCGCAAACTACGCCCTGTCTCTGGGGGCGATGCTGTGGTACGAACAGGCGCTTCATTTGTGTCGTTCCTGGCCTGTGAACCAGTATGGCTCCTCGAGAAGGCGCGTGGGTACGTGCTGGAACGACTGGGGGTCTCCTGAACTTGTTAATCAATTGCTCCTGAACTCTCGCCGCGTTGAGTACCTGTGCGAAAGTCTGCAAATCCAACGATGCAATCAACTGCTACAACTCGAAATCTAACCCCTGAAGGAAGCGTCTGGCTCTGGTGGCCTCTAAGACTACCATGTATGGAGCAAAACGGCTCAGACGGTTGAACTCTGCCGCATAAACGTCCACTGGGCGTCCATTCTGCTTCAAAAGAATAAATCTTTCCTCCATTTCTGCCTTGGCTGTGGAAGGAAAATAATGATCTAGGAAACATTCCTTAAACTTGCTCCATTCAATCGGTCCGTCTAGCCTGCTTTATTCCACCGACCACCATGTACGGGCTTCATCTTCCAATTGTATCTTTATCACGTCCACCCTATCTTCCTCTGGAACCCTGGCGGCTGTCAGTAAGTTCTCCATGTTCACCAGCCATTGCTCAGCCTCAAGGGGTTCAGCTAGCCCTGTGAATGCAGCTGGATGTAACCGTCGGAAGTCTGATACGGTACCAGCCCTAGCATGATAAGCTAGTGGGGTAGCGCCCTCGGGAGTGGTAATGAGTGCGGAGGGTCCTCCTGCGGCGGTAATCGCCCTGAGTCCCTCAGCGAGTAAATCTGTCTTCCTCTCCTGAGCTTCTGCGAGGGAGGTCAGTGCACTAAGTATTCTTTCCGTGCGGTCCTGAGTGCTGGAGTCCGAGGAGGGGTCGTTCGGGGACGTCATATCACTGGAAGATTCAAAAGGATAAGATCAGATTCAAGGATGAAAATCAAGAGTAGTGAAACGAGAATAACGTAATACAGTATAGTTAATGTTATCCCTTGATACTAAACACGGCTCTGATACCAACTAAAGCATGTCACGCCCCGCTTCCCAAAATACGGAAAACGAGGGATGACTAGGCCAGCCATGCTCCTACGGTCAAGGAATCATCTCGCCGTAGTCACACTTCGGCTTCTAGCATTACATGGTAATCAGTAAATAAAGCACAGTAGTAAAGAAATCACATCACTAATTTATTATATTAAAATCCATTGTTCACAATTTACAAATAACAAGAACAGTTACTAACCAAGTTCAATCTCACGATCACTTTTATGGAAAGCAGTAAAGAAAGAAGGTACACCAGACTATATCTCCGTGAATTCGAAAGGTAGATCCGTCTACTGCGCTGGTCCTTCCACGGAATCTGAGCATGCATACTCAGGTCGTCAGAGTGACTCAATAGCAATATTATAATAATAAGGTGAAACAGGTAAATGAAATAATAAAGGTGAAAGTACAATGCATGCAATCGCTATGTCACTATATGATGCAAAATATGATCTGTATCCTTATCGGTCTCTAAGTCATGTTTGAAATCGCATAGTGGAAAAAGGATCATGTTTAACAGGAGTCTCGTACATACCCGAGACAACGGCCCACATGCCTGGGACATAACCATGTCAGCCGGATCGCTGGATCCTACCTAATATATATATCGCTGCTCGAATGATCATCCTCTAAAACACGGTCCCGCTAAATACGATTCTCTTTCCACTTCGATTTCCCCTTTATCCCTAGGTTTACACTATTTATGATCTTGATTTAGTCGTGTACAAGTATACCAATGGCACGGTTTTATCACTGTTCACTGTATCAATCACTGTCACGAATATTCACTTTCCATTGGGTACTCGGCACTCCTAAACCAACATCAATCACGCACGATAATGCAATGTCCACTGACTCTAACACGCACTAACACTAAGTATATGGCAAATGGGGTATGACGTGTGGATGTAAGCCATCAATAAGCTAAGTATATTATGAATCAATGTGCACGTCATTAACTTACAAAAATTGCATAAATTCATATGTTTAGAATTCAACGAAATGATACAAATAAGATAGATAGAACACTCAGTCAGAAATTCATCAAAATTAGTTTCAGTTCAATCGGGTTTCCGGTATTCAAGATACAGCTGTTTCATTTTAAGTGCTCGCGGCTGGAAATTCAATTTCAGAACTGAACGTCCGTTTCGCGACACGAATTGCACCCAGTTGGGCTCAGAATTTAGCGATGCTACAGTTGAATAAAATCTATGGTTTTTGATAGAGTATTCAACGCAATAGACGGATCCTCAATTTCATCTGTACGTCGAAAGTTATACACAGTTTAACATAAGTATGTCACTTCTGAATCTGTTCTGGACAGTTATACGTTCTGCCCTTTTATTTACAATTTAAATAGCAAATGGCAATGAAATGGAATGAAACCACTTGTTTTGTTTATCTAACAGATCCATCTTTAATCCACTATAGAGTTTCGTAACATACAAATTCAGGAAACAAAGTGACACACATTTTGGGACAGTACACAGTAATCAGAGTCGCTCTGGACTGCAGTCCAGAGTCGCACTCCGATCTAAATATCATCGCAGTTACAGAACAGAAATCATTAGAAGTTTACATAAAGTTAAGTTCGTCGAGTCGGATTCGATTTAAGCCCTTGAACGCATCATTCCAGTATGTACATAATTTACAGTGATTTTAATCATTTTCAGATACGGGAAAATTCTAGTTTTATCGGCATATTTGAGGGTATCAATTTTAGTCACTAACAGTCGTATTTTCCAGTGAAATTTATACACGATATTCGTCATTATATGGGACAACAGAAAACATTTATTTCCGTCAAATTAAGCAAGTATTTTCATTGGGGCCTAGCATCGAACACATAGGTCGCAAAATATATCGGGAATCGGTAAATTATAAACTATATGATTTAAGTTTGTATCACAATTATATTAGCATGCAGTAAGTAAAACACTTGCCTGGAAACGTCTCGGGGTTGCACGGCAGCAGCGGCGTCACGAACGCGCGATGTGCGTCGTGAAACGATTTGCGCGAGCTTGGCTTGCGATATGGAATTTGTGTCGGAGTTGCCCGGAGACTTCTTGTACTCGCTGGAAGCGGAGGGGGTGCTCTGTGGTTTGCCTGAGAAGTGCTGGGGTTTCCGACGGTCGACGGCGTCACTCCAGCGATGGGCCGCAGTGGGTGTTTGGAAATGGGTTATGGGATTTTTCTTGAAGAGAGAGAGAGAGAGAGGGGGCTCGGGTGTGGATCTTGGAGGAGGAGGAGAAGATGCAGAGGGTGTAGGGGTCGACGGTGTGGTGTGGAGATCGCCGGCGTCGAGGGGGCAGGGTGGTGGTCGAGCTCGGGTGTGACGGGTTGGGTGTGCAGGGGATTTGTATGCAGAAGATGCTCGGTTGATGGAGGGTGGAGTCATAGAGGGCGAGGGAGGGTGAATGAGGGGTCGCCGAGGGGTTGTCGAGGGGTTGTCGCCGTCGGAGGGGCGATGAGTGATCGGGGCAAAAGGGTTCGTAAGTTTTCGAGAGGGAGAGAGAGAGATATGAGGGATTTAGAAAATGAGGGGGAGAGCGAGGTGTGAAGGAGATAAGGGAGACGAGAGGAGCGCGTCGTGGGTGTAACGTCACAAGAGCGGGGGCATGCGCGTGGGCGCGAGGCGCGGCGGAGAAGGCGGATCGCGCGTTGAAGGAGGTGAGCGGGAAAGAGGGAGAGCCGTTGGGGAAGAGAAAGGGTTTGAAGCGGGTCGGGTCGGCGTGGGTCACGGGCCGAGGGAGTTGGGCTGGGCTGATGTTTCAGAATTTCATTTTAATTTAATTTTGGGTGGGCTGAGTGAGTGGGCCAGGAGATTGAGGGATTTAATTTATAATTTTAATGGGGAAATTTAAATTGGGCTGAGGGTTATAACGGGCTGGGTTTAAATAATTAAATTTCCTTAAAACTTTGGGCTGAAGAGAATGGCTGGGCTTGAGGATTTAATTATGAATTTAAATGGAAAAATCTAAATGGGCTGAGGGTTTATAAATCTTGGGTTTTGGCTTTTAGGGTTAGGGAAATTTTGTTGGGCTTAGGGTTGTGTATATATTAGTATATTTTAGCTTTCGATTTTGGACTGTGATTTTAAAAGAGTTGAAAAAATAAGATTTAAATATTAAGCTTAAGCAACCAATTAAAATACGAGGGAAAAAAAGAAGGGAAAACTCTGGGATTTAGAAAACTAGAAAACTTTTATTAAGATGGGAACGGGGATTTACACAAAGTAAGGATGACGCGCTCATACGAAAGACTAACTAGGCTGAGAGCACTCCGTCAAGGCGAACTCGTGCTAGTTGTCAAAAGACCTATGATCCCCAACCGTGCCAAACGGGGGAAATTCGAGCCAAAATATGAGGGCCCATATGTCATAGACAAAGTTTATCAAGATGGTGCCTATTTGCTCATGGATATGCATGGCGAAAGACTCTTCCGGCCAATAAACGACCGCTTCCTTAAGAAATACTACCCCTGACAAGTCACCACTCAGGTTAACGATAGATGGCGATGCTCGTGTACGCTCGCTATTTTCCTGAGTCAGCACTCTGTAAGTAGTATCCAGCAAAACTTCGCCTCGAATCTATGGACCGGGATGTCCCTAAACTAACAATGGACCATAATGTCCTTAAACTAAATACGTCGCCTCAAACACGGCGATAGTGGAATTCAAGTCCATAGGTCCCAGCGGTAAAGACTGCAACTCAAATCCCGCTGCTTACTTAGCTACCCCGGTGGCGAAGTCCCACCGTGATAAAAAAAATGGTACGTCCACAAGCGAAATGGGCACGGATGGAAACCCGAAAGGGCACCGTGAGTAAAAAACAGCAAGACTACCAGGGAGCTTGTGAAAATCTGAAAGGGCACAATCTCGTTGTCAAAAAAAGGAAAAAAAAGGTATGTCCACAAGCGAAATGGGTACGGATGAAAACCCGAAAGGGCTCCGTGAGTAAAAAAAGCAGGACTGCCGGCGAGTTTGTGAAAACCCGCAAGGGCGCAGACTCGTAAAAAAATCGTGCACACTTGCAAGGTCCTCTCGACCTTGTAAGGAGAAAATACCTGCGTGGGATCCTTACGACTCACAAAAGGGAGCGACACACTTAGGGATCCCCATGATTCTTAAGGAGAATTTGCACTTATGAGATCCCTACGACTCGTAAGGAGAATCCCCCCATGAGACCCTCACGGCTCATATGATTCGAAAGCCTTAAGTTACAAGGATCTGAACCTGTTCTTAAGCCATCACATTCCCCTAGTTGCCCTTTATGCGGTCAACATCGATCCCTTGTATACAATCTATGGGCACAAATAAACGTTCCCTCACCCAGTTCCACCCATGTCGTGAAATTTCCCCATTCGGTGAACAACACTTGTAGGTCTTCTCGACCTGCAAGAAGAACACACTCTTGTGAGATCCTTACGACTCATAAGAGAAAATATCACTTAGGAATCCTCACGACTCTTAAGGAGAAAATACACCTACGAGATCCTCACGACTTGTAGGGAGAAATACCTTTATGAGATCCTTACGGCTCATGAGGTCAAAAGCCTTAGTCGGCAGGATCTTGACCCTGTTTGCTAAGCCACCTTTGTTCAAATCGGCAAAGGCAAATGATGATTTGCTCCTGGAATCATTCCAGTCGTAGCGATGCTGATGCCTAAATTGGAAGCAAATTCTAAGTCCTCTCAAGGCAAATGATGATTCGCTCCTGGCAACATTCCAGTTGCAGCGGTGCTGATGCTAAGATTGGTATCGGATCTCAAGTTCCATACTCGCAACGAAAATCAGCGAGCAAAAAATGCATATGAAATAGCCGAAATGATGGGGTAACTCGCAATATAAAAATCAGCGAGCAAAATATATGTATGTAAAATAGCCGAAATGTTTGGTTAACTTGCAATAAAAAGCAGCGAGTAAAAAGAAAAACAGCCGAAATGATTAGGCGCCGCGATATAAAATAGCCGAAATGATTGGGCAATCACGACTTTCGCGATATAAAAAGCTGAAATGATAGAGCATCGTGAAAAGAAACAAAAAAAATGATGATGAAACTTCTGTCCTGCAGGTGAGTCAACATTGACCCCTATACACAATCCATGGGAACAAACGAAAAAGGAAACCACATTTTCCCACCAGACTCCATCAGAAGGAGAGCCGGGTCTCGACGGCAATATCTACAGCCTAGAGATCAACAACGGCGTTCTTTCTCACTCCAGCAGGATACTGATGTAACGTCAACAACCGACCCCAGGATCAAAACGGTAGAGCCATGGCAAAGTCCCCTAATTCCAAATCTCGACGGTTCACTGACAACCTAGAGAATACCTCGGAGCTATGGCAGAGTCCCTAGTTCCAAGTCTCGACGACAACATCTATAGCCTAGAGATCAACAACAGCGTTCTTCCTTCCTGCAGCAGGATGCAGACGCGACATCAACAAACGGAGCTATGGCAAAGTCCCCTAGTTCTAAATCTCGACGGTTCACAGACAACCCAGAGAAAACCTCTATATTCGTCGTAATATTGCAGACACAATGTCAACGAACGATGCCAAGGAAAATCCCTCACTTCAGGGTCTTGAAGGCAACTCAAATGAGACCTGAAAGACCATCGAAGATCATCCCACACCAGCGCGGAGTGGTTGTGACTCATCGGGGCTCCTCAAACTGAGTCTAACCTCAAGTAAGAAGCGGCATGGAATATCCCTAATGTTTGATCTTCAGACGGTAATATCACCTGGAAGATTACTTGAAGACGTCTTGTCCAGGCCCCGAAAGGATCAGAGACACGACAGTCGCGGGGCTACTCGAACAACAAGATTGCATATCGGGGAATACATCGGCCAACGCGACGGTACGACGGGTAAAAAACCTAGTACCACAGACCTTAATGAACTTCTATTAGTAGGAGTTAACTGTGTGACGTTAGGAAATCCTTGCGAGAACTTCTCGATTCGTCTCGACTCGCGGAGAAAATAATGTTCCTGCGAGAACTTTTCGACTAGTCTCGACTCGTAAGGAAAAGCCTTAGGCAACGGGGATATCAACCTGTTTCCTAAGCACTCGGGCCCTGCAAGTCGGTCCAAGATGGACTATTTCATACTATCCACGGGCCACACTCTCCAAAGTCGAATATCGACGAGGAGGGAAATAACCACTTACAAGTCCTCTCGACTTATAAGGGGGAAAATTCTCTTGTGAGATCTTTACGACTCTCAAGAGAAAACGCACTTAGAAGTCCTCACGATTTCTAAGGAGAAAATACACCTACGAGATCCTCACGACTCGCAGGGAGAAAAGTCTTTATGAGACCCTCACGACTCATAAAGTTGAAAAGTCTTAGGCGGCAGATCTGAACCTGTTTCCTAAGCCATCGCTGCCTTGCAAGGAGATCAAGATAAACTATCTATGGACCTCATTTGCCAAAGGGACACGCCAATATGAAATATAATATGTCTTTTATTCATGAATGCAAGTGAATACAAGATACATTTCATAAAGGAATCAAAATGAATGCATGTTATTCATAAATCGCAAGTTTACAGTTAATAAAAAAAGGGTACAAAGACGGTTATTGAGAAGGAGGCATCTTCAACAAAATAGCAAGCCGCTCCTGCGCTCCTCTCAATCCTTTCTCGTGATCAGCCGCCGCGGCCAACTCCGCTTCAACTTGAGCCCGTTGTTGCAAACAGAACGAAAAATTTTCATCGGTTTTTAGCATGGCAGCTTCGCAGTCCTGCATGACTCGCTCGGTAAAGTCAAGCGTCCGCCTCAGCGTCAACCCATCCGAAATACTTCTCTGGAGATTGTCAAAAACAGCTTTTAGCTGTGCAGCATTCGCTTCAATCTGGGCGCGCAGTCGAACAGATTCACTGGAAGCTGCCTCATGTTCCTTTCGTCTTAGGGTCGCCTCTTGTTCAAAATGACGAATGAAAGGAACACTATACTAGACCCACACAGCCCGCTGGGAGTTCGAAGCCAATACTTCAGGAGCGGGATGCTTGAGCTCAATCTCGTGCAAGTAAGCCTCGACCTTTCTGCAGTAAGTGACCCAAGAGCCGATGAGATCTTTATCATGGAAGTTCACGAGTGTCGCCAGCATTGGATTAACCTCAACGGCAAAATCCGTAGCAGAAGTAAGGGCTTCGGTGTTAAGATTTTCGATGAATTCACTCAACATTCGCCGGCTGTTTGCAGCGCCCCTGGAAGATGTGCGTTTAGCGAAGGGCCCTGCAGGTATTGCAATACAAGACTCAAAAGGATGCGGAGCCTTTGCAATTGCTGCAAAATGAGTTACGGTCAAATTTCAACTCGGGAGATAAAGAAAAAACATGAGGGATAAAGTTTATTATACCGGTAGTGACAGGCAGCATGACGGGGAATACCGGAGGCACGACTATTCTCTCGTCTCCTCCTCTGACCCGTGACGCTATGATCAACATAAAGAAAACTTAGCAACGATACATCTATTTGTAAAAGAGAGGAAGGGACGCCAGTTTAAGAATATATTAACCAATACCAGAAAGCGGAATGACTTCCGACCGAAAGGAGAAATACGGGTTCAACACCTGGTATAGATGGTCGAAAAGTATTCCTGCAGAGTTGCGACAATATACTGTCAATACAAAGAGGATGGTACCCACAGTAAAACAAATAAGTCACAAAGCCATACCTTCCAATATTTGAGAGGGAACAGAAGAAGGCGAGGGGACAACGACTGTCAGAACAGCGACCGACGACACTTTTTCAGACGCCACAACCCTAGGGTTCACTACACCTATACTCAAGACAAACAAAATATCATCAGAAGGGCTGGACAGGATTGAGAATCGTAAAAAAAAGTGTGACCCAAAGACTACGTGATAGGTCATGCACCAAAACCGCGACAGAGGCATCACCAGGAGTAACAGCTTCTTCACTCTCTCTCGGAGGAATAGATTCTGCGCCCATAGCCTCGTCCCCTGACTTGAAAAGGGCCGTCGTAACGCTTGCGACACCCACCGATACCAAAGAGCCACAAGGAGAAAGGGCAGCGGTCTGGACAGTCCCAGATTCCGGAGAAAGGGTAGCCACTTCGGGTTCTGTAATCGCCAGCATTTCAACTGCCATCCCATCGCCAAGACTCGGCCCTGCATAGAGTGCGTATGTCAGAATTCAAGGATTGAGTTTTAATAAAAGGCTGGGCATTACGTTTCCTTGAAGCAGTTTTTCAATTTCTTTCCGAGCTGCACTTGCAACCTGTCTACGGGCGGTAGACAGAGCAGAGGGAACATCCACCGAAGGAGTCTCAGCAAGTGGAATGTTGCTTGAGCCTGCACCCACGGCCAAAACGGCATCGTGTTCCCTCGCCACGTGCTTCCTGTGTTTCCTTTCGGTCTGAGCAGTGAGAGATGACCTCCTCAAGACCTCTGACAAGGGGACGTCGTCGTCTAAACCGAGCTCTGCCTCAAGAGCTGTTACGGCGTCTATCATCGGCTGCTTCAGCAAAGCCTTCTGCGGTGACTTTGGGAGAGCCGGGGCTACAGTAGCTGGCTCTAGAAGTTTTGCCGCATCACCACCAGGGATCGGCACTGCACTTGGAATAACTTGAGTCGAGATAGTCCCTGCAATAAAGTAAAATAGATGGTCAGAGCATGAATAAAAAGAATAAAGGTGTAATGAAGCAACTCATACCAAGACCCAAAAAAGCGTGGAGCCTCTCTTCCTCCTTGAACGTCCTAAAGCCGCGAGAGCCTCTTCGGCAGAAATACCTGTTGAAGAAGAAAGCGTCAATAGAAGCCTAATAAAGAGAAAAGAGATAGCCGTGGAAGAACATAACTGAAGTATACCTGACTTCGCGATAGTAATCAGCGCCGCTTCCTCACGAGCCAGTCGCTCAGAAGCCGCTAGAGCAGCCTGTAGATCAGTATCATCCGCAGGTATGTCGAATAAACCTTCATTGGTCCCGTATTCGCACAAACCCTCGCTGTAGGGAGCATGCGGATCTTGGCTAAATATGACATCAGCAGAAAATAGTGACTTCTTCTTTTTCTGCGAGCGGACACCAGCGACCGATGACAAGAGCTTGCGCTTGACGGGAATTTTCGGGCGACGGGTCCCAATTTCTGCACCAACACGGGATTCCGGGGACGCTACAGCTACCACCTCTACGGGAACACGGGGTGGAGGCTTCTCAGGGAAGGCATGCGGGACCACAACCGTAGCGACTTCTTTTAAGGAAGGACGAACGGCGGTCCGTCGCTTCAAAGGGACTGCTGGGTTACCGGCTGGGATAGTGTCCTTATGATCAAGTAATAGCCGTCTCTTTTCCCTGATAATAGCACCCGTCGCATGCTGGTACCACGCCACGTAGGCGTTCGAAGCTTTTGGCACGTAGCTCGGTTCGTTGATAAGAAAGTTGGACCCCGTGTTTAGCCGCATAAAGTGGTGCAGTACACTGCGGATACCCTCTTTAGTAGCGGCCGGCTCGGCTAAGAATGCCTCAAGGGGAACACCATGATTGTAACCCGATTGTTGAGCGAAATGGTGCGGGTTATACCTCATGAAAAGTGCCGAGATGTTTTGACTGAACACCAGAAATCTCGGCCTAATAGAATATAAGTGCAGGATCTCCCGAGCCTTCAACGTGGAAGCCCCGTCTTTGAAAGTATCACGCAGCAGTTGCACCGCCTTAGTGGATTCCTTGCCGATGGTTAAGTCTCTATCGACAAAGGTCATGCTGTCCCCGACCATGCGCGGGTGAAGGACCAGACGTTGAGCCTCTCGCTGTGACGGATCTAATGCAAAAACGTCAACTAGAAACATGACCCGGGGAAAGTTATAGCTGTCGTAGAAGCGGCGCCGTTTGTGGACTCCGAAAGCACCAAGCACGTGCATCTTGACCCAGGACGTGAAGTATTGCAACGGAAGATGTACAGGTTTTACCCCTGGCTGAGTAGTATCCGCTGCTAAGCTCAGGCCGTGATATAGATGAGCTAGCCCTGCAATCCCAACGGCGACGCGCGTCCCTGCAACCATGCGATGGGCTGGATAAAAGACAGACGGCCTCATGTAGCGAGGGTGCATCGAAAGCACAAACCAGCTCAACCACAGGACGAGGAACCCCAGAAAAAACGTCTCTTCATCGACGTCTAGAGCGGCAAGTTCTGCAAAAGGGATGACGGGGGTGTCTGGAATAAAGAATTTTCTTAAATCCGCTTCCACCGTCGGCTGGTTATCCAAACCAAAGCCGAATGGGTCATCAAGCTTGGTGAATTTCGCGGCTTGTTTTGACAAAACTGCTGGGCGGAGGAAACGGGCGATGAAATCTGTGAAGCTGACTCCGTGCCCTCCAGACTCCAGAAATCGGCTCTCATAAATGTTCAACACCTTGATCAGGCTCGAGAATCGGTGTTGAACAGCATTCTCCGGAATAAGGCCCATCACCACTGATTTGGTAGCGAAGATGTACTCGTCAGGGGGAAGTATCTCCTCGTAATGTTCTCCTCTGATGGGTAAGCTGGAGATTTCCGCAAACTCCTCCAAGGAGATTGAAACTTCCCGATCCGATAGAAGAAAGGTGTGAGTCGGGATGTCCCATTTCTCCAGGAAAGCCTTGACCCACCATACATGGGGCGCGGGATACTGGAAAAGCGACGCATAAATGACAGGATACAAGCCTAGCTTCAACAGCAGTGACTTCTTGGCCGACAGGATGTATCGAGCCCACTGCAGGTATCCGGATGAATAGCGAGGAATCAAACCTATCAGATATACTTGTCCCCAAGGGTGTAACTCGCCTTGACATATGCGTCGCCCCATGCTATCCAAAGCCATCGGTGGCTGTACGGGTATTGAAGCCATGGAAGGCTGAAGGCAACCCTCCGAGGTCCAGTTGACCTCCTCCATAGCGTGATTCACTTGAAGCGAGTCGGCGTAGTGAATTGCTGAAATGGGCTCTAAGGGTGCTGCACAAGAAAATCTGCGTCGACCCTGGATAATCTGATTGTACCACGACCCCCATAGATGAAGAGATTTCTACTCTGGGTCGTGATCTTTAATAAGCGCGAAGACTTCCCAATTCATGGGCGCGTCAGCAAAGGCGCTCTCAGAACGTACAAAAGGGAAGGAAGAGTCGAGAGCCATAGTACCTGCACGAAAAGAGACGAGAGATTAGTTTTCAACGCTATATTCCGAGTCTTGACACTTGGTACTTAAAATTTTTTTTTATACTGCACCGCAATGCAGAAGAAAGGGACAAAAGTGGGCCCACAAAATTAAGGTGATGGTCCATCATTGATGGGTAGTCACTTATTAAGGATGGAATCCTAAGAGAATTCTCATTTAATGAGAAATCTTATTGGGCCAAGGAGTTAAACTCCATTGAGAGCAGTGCTCTGCAGACAGAAATCATATCTGTCAAATTTAATTAAGAGGGGAATAAGATTCCCCAACAATTTTTTTTTTCTAAAGAGCCATGCTCTGTAAAAGCAATGGTACAATCTATCAGAACCTTCAAGAGCAAAGCTTTTTAACCCCAAGATCTTTAGAGATCTGAAAGAAAAATCCTAAAAACTCTAAGAGTTCTTCATTAACGGGTTAAGAAACCCTAAAAAACATTTTTAAGATCTGTGATCTAAGAAGAGTAAAGCTCTGTTTAATGGGTTCGATTATGATCCTTACCAAAATTTTGGGCAGAGTTATAAGTCTAGAAAGGATTTCTTTAGGCAGAGATCTAAGTTCTGAAAAGAAGAATTAAATTCTCAGAAGAAGAAAGAACAGAAGAAGATGAACAACAGTCATCTCAAGGGCCAAAGGCTCTACTTATAGGCAGGGGAATCCGATTCAACTTCCAAGAAGATCCAACGGTGGAAAAGCTGCCACCGCTGCATTCATGTGTAAGCCACATGAGCGCAACGGTAGGGGGGGCATTTGTTTCCCCCAATAATAAAAGAGCAAGGCTCTGTTTAAAATTTGAAAAGAGCCAGCGCCTCATGTGCCCTGCACGAGGGCGCCGGCACCGAGGGTTAAAAGCTCTGAGGCAGCGCCTCACGTGCCCTGCACGAGGGCGTCGGCGCCGAGGGTTAAAACCTCTGAGGCAGCGCCTCACGTGCCCTGCACGAGAGCGTCGGCGCCGAGGGTTAAAAACTTTGAGACAGCGCCTCACGTGCCCTGCACGAGAGCGTCGGCGCCGAGGGTTAAAAACTCTGAGACAGCGCCTCACGTGCCTTACACGAGGGCACCGGCGTTAGAACTAAAAGTTCTATGCCATGGATTAAAATCCAAAGGAGATGATAAATTATCAAAATACTGAATTAAATTCTGTTGAGGAAATATTTCTCAAATATTTCTAAACGAGAAAGAACATTCTCTGTAAACAGAGCACCGGTGGATTAAAAATCCAATGGCGATTGAAAATCATTAAGCTACAGAATAAGCTCTGTATGGGAAAATATTTCCCCAATCTTGTTAAAAACAAAAAAATATCTTCTGTAAAACAGAAGGCCTTGGATCAAAGATCCAACGGTGGATAAAATCTCCAAATCAATTAAGGATCTCTCAATGAGAGATTTCTTTAACTAAATCAACAAACTTGCCTCCACTATATAAAGGACCCAAGACTTCGAGTCTTGTACAGCGGAACCCCCCATAAACTTCAAGTTCAAAAAGAAAAGCAAGCCAAAAAAAAGGTTTAAGAGAGAAGAAAGAAGAAGAACTTTTTTCAAGGTAAATAAAAGTAATAGAGATCAGGTGATCTTATCTGCATATCTAAGGGTTTAACCCTCATAAAAGAACATAGTTCTTTTCCTGGATCTGAGATCCATGAGACAAGTCTCCCATAAATAAGAATTTAATTCTCATGGGGATGAATTTGTTTCTGGGGATCGAAGATCCAGAGAAGAACAGAGAATTGAAATCTTCAGAACATAATACACGAAGAAAAAAATCAGCGCCAAGCGCCTCACGTGCCCCTCACGTGGGCACCGCTTAATAAAGAATGCTTAGCACTCAGTGACAAGCGCCCCACGTGCCCCTCACGTGGGCGCTATTCGGCATAAAGTGCTCTGCACTCATAAACCAGTGTCTAACGCCTGCTTCCTAGCACCAAGCGCCTCATGTGCTCCATACGTGGACGTCATAAAGAGTGTTTAACACTCCATAAAAAACAAAAAAGGGAAAAGTAAGATAAAGTGTGGGCGTCAGAACCCATATGGATGCTCGACATCGTTGGCACAGAAGGGACCAAGCCCAAGCAAGTGTTTAACACTTTATTCAAAAATGAAATGACTGGGCTGAGCCCAAGTTTGGCCAAACTCCTAGTCAACCGGCTTTTTATTTTCTAGAGTGGTCTTAGTCTCAAACAAGACTACCGAGCTTTTAACGAATATTCATTAGTTCCATGGTATATCTCCCCACACCTCTGATATACGTCGTTGTAATTCTTCAACGTCTTCAGAGAGGTGGCGGGTCCCGACAACCAAAAACTCTTTGGACCGCAACGTCCTTAAACTAGCTATGAACCGTAACGTCCTTAAACTAGCTATGGATCGCAACGTCCTTAAATTAAGACAATAGAGTCCAAATGCTCTTTTGTTGGGTCTGAATGATCCCAAAAATCCTGTTAAGTAGATCTTAGCCTAAAATTAGACTAACATATTCTTAACAAACATTTAATTTGATCTTAATCCCAAATAAGATTAACGATCCTTAAATCAAACCAAACCCAAATATAAGAAGATATGGATTTAGACTAATCCACGACCTACGGGCGACAACATAAATTAGTCTCTGTATACAATTCACGGGCAACCGAAAATAAAATAAACACACACGACACGAAGTGACCTTCTGGAGTAGGAGAAAGTGGTTACCGCGATGCGGTAACGTAATTAACTGCAGGGGCTTGCGCCTGCAGGGAAGACAGTCCCCACAATCAAAAATCCCTCACAACGAGGGGAATCTGACGAAGTCTCCTCAACGGCCGCATCCGACCAAACCTCCGATATACGGTGCCATAAATCAACTTGGCATCTTCGGAGAGGTGGACGGATAAATCCAAATAGCATCTGCCCCCCCAAAATTTAGGCCAGACGTTTTAACGTCTCGGTCGCGTCTTTCGGCGGTAACCAATCTTCTCTGTTAAACAGGAGACCCTTGGATCAAAAATCCGACAGTGATTATAAAATCACCCATCGATCATTTGATAGAATAAAATTCTATCTTAAGAAAATATATTCTTAATCTTATTAAACTAACAAGATATTCATATGATAGAATAAAATTCTGATCTTGTTAAACTAACATGATATTCATATGATAAAATAAAATTTTATATTAGGAAAATATCTTCCTAATCTTGTTAAAATAATAAGATATTAATATGATAGAATAAAATTCTAATCTTGTTAAAATAACAAGATATTAATAAAATAAAATAAAATTCTAATATTGTTCAACTAACAAGATATTTATATAATAGAATAAAATTCTATCTTAGGAAAATATCTCCTAATCATGGAAAACAAATAAGAAATCTTCTCTGTTAAACAGAGAGTCTTTGGATTAAAAATCCAACGGTGAATAAAATTCACCGATTGATCTAAAAGATCATTTTGATTAATTATAAAATCAATAATGATCTCTCATTGAGAGATTTTCTTAACAAATTGATTCCTTTCTTTCTCTTATAAATATGAGCAAAAAGAAGAGGAAAAGAAGAAGAAGAGACAGAGAACTCCCCACAAGCTTCTGCAAAAATAATATACAGCGAGCTCTTGAAAAAGAAAGAGAATTTAATTCTCAAAAAAAGAAGAAGACATGCCTCATTGAAACCCCAGGTAAAGAAACACAGAGATCATAGTGTCCCCCCTTTGCCTCTTTAAGGGTTTAATCCTTTATAAAAGAACTCAGTTCTTTCTCTGGTTGAGATTTGCAGAAGCAGATCTCCCCACAAGTTGAGAATTTAATTCTCATCGGAAAGATTCTGTTCTGCAGATTCAAAACTTAGGAGAAAAGAACTAAGTTAAAAAGAAAGAACATAAACATATGAGAATTTAATTCCTCAAAAAAATTAGGGTTTAACCCTATATAAAGAACTTAGTTCTTAAAAAAATGATGATGATCCAAGATCCTCAAAACCGAAATCTTGATGATCATCAATGACTAAAAATGTCATTAACAGGAAATCAATATCTCTAAGAAAACACAAGAATAGTTTGGTGACTTATTAGTGCTTAGCACTATTTTGAAGCTTCACGTGTTTCCCACGTGAGTGCTTCAAACGAACAAAAAGAATGATCAAAACTGCCTCAGGTGTTTCCCCATGCGAGTGCTTAAAAAAGGGAAACAAGTACAAGAAAAGCCAAACTTGCCTCACGTGATTCTCATGTGGGCGACTAAAAAGCAAAGAAAAATTTCATTTTCAATTAGGCAGACGCCCCAAAAGGAAGTAGTCACGTGAAATGCACGTGAGCTCTATTCAAGTGCTTAGCACTTCTGTAAAAAGAGGGAACCAAACAAATAAAGTCCAAAGCCCAGCACTCACGTGCTTCCCACGTGAGCATCATGCAGAGTGCTCAACACTCCA
Source organism: Agapanthus africanus (assembly GCA_030015575.1). Classification (NCBI taxonomy): domain Eukaryota; kingdom Viridiplantae; phylum Streptophyta; class Magnoliopsida; order Asparagales; family Amaryllidaceae; genus Agapanthus; species Agapanthus africanus. The sequence continues at coordinate 984,948,814 of CM057338.1, forward strand.
TGATTAGTCAAAAATGACTAAAAAAACGCTCACATCTGAGTACCTCACGTGTTTCACACATGAGCGTCAATAGGCTCTAGTGTTTAGCACTAATCCAACGCCTCACGTGTTTCATCTCAGCCGAAATCGGCTAAGTTTCCTGAGGTTAAACTTCTTTGATTTTAAATCAACCGAACTCATATTGCTCATGGTTTCCCAAACTGATCTTAGTCTCAAAAATGACTAGTGGTCTCCCATATATGATATCCAAAATGATATTCATCATATGTCTCCTAAAGTAATCTTAGTCTCAAATACGACTAATGATTCTTAGGTCCACCACAACCCTTTTCCCTCAAATACGGGATTTGGTTTAAGGGTACATCTCTTCACACCTTTGATATATGTCGTTGTAATTCCTCAACGTCTTCAGAGAGGTGGCGGGTCCCGACGACCAACAAATTCTTTCGTTGATGCACTTCCAAACTGACGTGCAAGCTTCAAATAGGATCGTGCCCCAAATTGAGCACATTCCATATCTCCATTGTTCACTCTGCCACGTAATAAATACACGTGCGCACAGAATGAATGATGGACCGAAATGTTCTTAAACTAATATTCGCCCCCAAATATGACGACAACGGACCGAAATGTCCTTAAACTAATATTCGCCCCCAAATACGGCGAAAAAGGACCGAAACGTCCTTAAACTAACATTTTGTCTCAAACATGGTGATAATAGACCACGATTTCCTTAAACTAAAATAATCGAGCCCAAATGCTCATATGTTTAAGTTGATCTTAATCTCAAATCAGATTAACGATCCTTAAATCAACCCAAACCCAAATCTAAAAATATACGGATTTGGACTAATCCACGCCCTACTGGCGACGACATAAATTAGTCTTCGTATACAATCCATGGGCAACCAAAATAAAACAAAAATACACACGACACGAAATGAACCTTCGGAGCAGGAGAAAGTGGTTATCGCGATGCAGTAACGTAATTAGCTGTAGGGCTTGCTGTTAGTTGTATGTATGCCCTAGAGGCCATTATTGTGCATGATTGTATATTATAATGGATGCTTGGGCATATATAGAGAGGACTTTCTTGCTCGATATGATAGTATGCTATCTGGTTGCTCTTTATCTTAACATGTAGACTAGTATCGTGATACTGTCTTTCTCTCACATGTTGGTAAAGTCCCTAGGATGTGTACTTGACTACCAGGATTATGATGAAGATAATACTAGTGGGGCCAGGATAGTCCACAAGTTCATCCTTTAATTGTTCCTAGTTGTGGGTGTATCGAGACGGGACATCGATATTCCAGAGTAGACTAGCGTATACGTTTCTTGACCCATTTGATGGGCGATGGATGATCCCATATCCATTGGTGTTTGACATCAAAAATTGTATACGGGTGTTCAGTGGAGACTAGGTACATTGAACATGACTCGTCGAGAACTCCTAAATGGTAATATACCTAACGTCAGATAGCAATTCTCTGGTGACACTGGTACATGTTAGTTTGTAGACCCGAGATCGTCATAGAGTCTTGTGTGATTCCCACTGTGCTTTGATTTCCACCTTACCACGTGTTTACCCCAATCAGAGCAAAGCTCTGTTCAAATTCCAAGGCGGGAAACGAAGCAACGCTTCTGCTTCCCCCAATCAGAGCAAAGCTCTGTTTTGAAAATTAAAGTGAAAATTAAAGTTAAAATAAATGAAGCAACGCTTCAGATCCCCTGCACTGCGCGCAGAGCGCCACGTGTCAAAATCAGACACGCCAGCGCAGGGAGCGCAGCGCCCAAGGCAGCGCGCCCAATCAGAGCAAGGCTCTATTCAAGACAAAATTAAAGGAAGCAACGCTTCAGTAGCGCAAGCGCTGCGCGACACGTGTCAGCGCAGTTGCGCAAGCACAGTTGCGCTGCGCTGTGCGCTGCGCGACACGTGTCAGTGCAGTTGCGCTGCGCTGTGCGCTGCGCGATACGTATCAGCTCAGTTGCGCTGCGCTGCGCTGCGCTCTGCGCTGCGCTCTGCGCTGCACGACACGTGTCAAGCGCTGCTGCATCTGCGCCAAACAGAATTAAAATTCCAGTGAGATCTTTCTGTTCTTGTTAAAACAACAAGATTGTCTTCTGTAAAACAGAAGCCCTTGGATCAAAAGATCCAACGGTGGGAAAAATTCCCCAAATCACTCAGAGAAAGATCTCTTTAACAAACTTAATAAATCTATGAGCACTATATAAAGACCCCTAGACCCCAAATCAAAAGAATGAACATGGTGAGAGATTAAGAACATCAAAACAGAGAGAATTCTGAAGAAATTTGAAGAAAAGGTAAAAACCTTTATAAAATAGAAGAATTTCTTCTAATGGATCATTGATCTAAGAACAAGTCAATGATCTTCATATAATAATAAGTGCTTTGCACTCTTTTATGAACCACTGGTTCTCTGAAAACAAGAAAAAACAAGAAAAACTTGTTTTCTTTGATCTAAATTGGATCAAGAAATCAAACAGTGCTTTGCACTTTTTTATGAACCATTGGTTCTGGAATATAAAAGATTCTCAAGTTAATAGTGCCTTGCACTTGCAAAACTGCACTGTTGCGCTCTTGGGTTGACGCAAGCCATCAGAGAACACCACGTATCAGCACCTGAACTATTTGCGCTATGCGCTTTTGAAAATGAGCCTTACTCTCTGAAGTTGGCGCAACTCACCAGAGCGCGCTACGTGTCAGCAGTGCAAGCGCAGCGCATTGGCGCAGCGTACTGCGCTTGCGTGACACGTGTCATCACTACAAGCGTTTGCGCTCATTGATTGGCGCAACTCACCAGAGCGCACCACGTGTCAGCAGCGCAAGCGCAGCGCACTGCGCTTGCGTGACACGTGTCATCACCACAAGCGCTTGCGCTCATTGATTGGCGCAAGGCGCCTGACAAATGCAATACATTTCTTTTACTAAAGGGCCAGGCCCAAATCAGAAAGGCCTAATAGGCCAAATTAAATTGCAATGCAATAAAAGGGCAGAGCCCAAATAAAATGCAGAGCCCATACAAAATTGGTGTTCTGCCTCATTTATAAATGGGCAGAGCCCAAATAAAATAAAAAGGAAAATGCAATGCATTATTTAAAAAGGGGCCAAGCCCTAGCACAGGCCAAAAAGAAATAAAAGCGTTGAACATTTTTCAACTGGACTTAGCCCAATCATGGCCGTAAGTCCTCAAATTAAATTGACTGAGCACAGCTGCTCTCTTAAATCAATTTACATCCGGTTCGAGGGTATATCTCCGAACTCCTTTGACTCCTATCGTTATAATCCTTCAACAACGTCAGAGAGGTGACGGGTCCCGACAACCACACATCAACATGGACTGTGGGGTCCTTAAACCCATGGACCGCAACGTCCTTAAACTACCAATGGACCACCATGTCCCTAAACTGGAATATGGACCGCAATGTCCTTAAACTACCTATGGACCACTACGTCCCTAAACTGGAACAATAGAGCCCCCAAACGCTCTTTTGTTGGATCTAAACGATCCCGTTTAAGTTGATCTTAGCCTCAAATATGGCTAATGTATCCTTAAACATTAAAATAGACTTTAGTCCCAAATTGGACCATAAGACCCCCAATCAACTTTGGTTCAAAGGTACATCTCCGAACTCTTCTGACACATGTCGTTGTAATCCTTCAACGTCGTCAGAGAGGTGACGGGTCCCGACGGCCATATATTAAATGGACCACCATATCCCTAAACTGAAAATGGATCTAGACGATCCCGTTAAGTTGATCTTAGTCTGGAAATTAGACTAACGTATCCTTAACAAACGTTTAAGTTGATCTTAGCCTCAAAAATGGCTAATGTATCCTTAAACCAAAACCCAAAACCCAAATCTAAGAAAATACGGATTTGGACTAATCCACGTCCTACGGGCGACGAAATAAATAGTCTCCGTATACAATCCATGGGCAACCACAAACAAAACAAACACACACGACACGAAGTGAAATTCTGGAGAAGGAGAAAGTGGTTACCGCGATGCGGTAGCGTAATTAACTGCAGGGGCTTGCGCCTGCAGGGAAGAGCGTCCCCACAATCAAAAACCCCTCTAGCGAGGGGGAATCTGACGAAGTCTGCTACATCGGCCGCATCCGTCTAAACCTCCGATACACGGTGCCATAAATCAACTTGGCATCTTCGGAGAGGTGAACGGATAAAACCAAATAGCATCTGCCCCGAATCTCAGGCAAGGCGTCCTATCGCGTCTCCGCCGCCATTCGGAGGGGAACAGATTCTGGCACGCCCGGTGGGACCTTTTCCTCTTTCCACTCCACACTTCGTGTGTCGTGTTCGCGAACGAATCGCGGTTTGCTGTGGTTGCCTGTGGATTCGAGGTACTAAGATTTGGTGTCTTGCTCCGTGCAGAAAACAGAAGATCAATGGCTTCAAACTGCACTGCTTGCAACTGCAACTCTCGCTCGGACTCTGCTGGAGGAGTGACTTACGGGCCCCAAGCGGCCTCTCTTTTCAAGATGCCAGTGGAGCAGGTAACTCAGGCCACCACTGGATTATTCTTCGGGAACATACTCCCACCGTTGAGCTTCAATGCCACCATGACGTTGCAAGAAGCCCCGGAGAAGTCGGTCTTTGATCGGCTTACCACTGCCGCGACCCCTCTCAACGGGTCGCCCAGTTTCAATACCTCAGTTTTCAATAGACTGGGCCAAAACGTCTGCAAACCTGCGATACCCGAAGCTGCCATCCCAAAGCGGATAGCTATCCCGGCTCAAGCGTACGAAATCTTTGGAAAGGCTCCTCCTTCTAAGAAGTCAGTTTTTACAAGGCTGGCCATTCCGGTTGCTGCTCCAGGCGAGGTCCTCAAAGCTGGTTCCCCTACTCAGAGGGGGCATGAAGAAGCTTATCCAACAACGGAGGTGATCCCATCCGCACGACATGCTCGACGTCGCTACTGGCGTCGGGTGAGGAAGGCTGGGGGCAACTCCCCCTCTAGGATAACTCCGCCAGCTCCAACGATGGGGATCGATACTGCTGTTCCAACCGGGAACAGCTTTGAATTGCTGAACACGGTGCGCAGAAACTCTCCTACTGCGGTGTTGAAACGAAATCCTTCACCTGTGAAGAATACTTCGGAGAAGAAGCTAGAGCAGCCCCCTCAACGGATGTCCTCTAAAATTTACAAAGTCTGGCGACAGGTCCAGGAGTCAGTGATTGATGAAAAATATCTCTGCCGACAGGAAAAGATGAAGGTGCGGCAGGAGAAGAATTACTCCGCCAAGCCACAAAAAGCAACAGCTAGTTGGGTGCCCACTGCAACGGCCCCGTCATCTCCAATCCCTCAAAGGAAAAGGAGGCCGCAAAGAGCCCCTATGAACATGGCAAACCGTAAAAGCGCTGAACACAAACGCCCCAAGTCTGGGGGTATGGTGGTGCACACTGTTTATATGGCTTCCGGAAAGGAGGAAAGCCGTGCTTCGACGGGTCACCGACCGCTCACCCGATCCGTGACAAAAGCCCAGGAGCAGAAACAGAAGCTTCAGGAAATGATGACTACAATGGCTGCACTTACCGGGCCAAAAGAAAGCTCGGAGGCATCATCAGAACAGCGTCACGAGCAAGAAACCGATGCTGACTACCTACGCAGAGTCCTCGAAAAGAAGGACAAAGAAGCCGCAGAACAAGCGGCTAACATAAAACAAATGGTACTCCTCTTCCAAGATATGGTAGGGATGATGTTACAGCCGGACCCTCCAGCTGAAGACCCTCCGATCATTGTCGGAAACGACGGAGGGGAAACATCTAGTCCTCCTCCGGCTCTTGCAGCAGCCAAGGAAGAAACCATTTCCAAGGCCGCACTGGATGACTATATAGCTCAGTAAATATGAGCTTATCAGGCGAGTGAAGCGGCTGGGCAAATTGTTAGAACTGGACAACCCTATCCGGGCTGGTATGACCAAATCAGTTACCCGCCGGGATATACGATCCCTAAGTTTCACGTATATAAAGGGACAGGAAATCCACATCAGCACGTTGCTCAATTCAGGGCCTTATGCGGCAACACTGGAGGCGATGACAAACCGTTGCTTCGCCAATTCGTCGGCAGTTTAGCAGAAACAGCCTTTGAATGGTATTCGGAGCTACCTAACGACTCTGTCAAAACATTTGCGGAGATGGAGTTATTGTTTACACAAAAATTCGCGAGTGCTAGTGAACGTACCCCGATAACAGCACTGATAAATGCCAGGATAAGGCCAGGTGAAACGTGGGTCCAATACGCAACACGATGGCGGAACCTATGGTCGAAATGCGAATAACACATAGAAGAGGCACCTGCGGTAGGCATGTTCGTGAGTACCCTTGACCCTCAAGCGACCATCTCGCAATTCATGATGTTCTTCAGATCGACCACCTTCCAGGCCCTGATCGACAAGCTAGCTCAAATGGACCAGATGGGCCATGGACCGTCTCCGCCAAAACCAGATTCTCGATATGAGAAAGGAAAAGGGAAAGCGACTGCCGTTGCCAATGCTCAACAACAGCCGAGCAACTCAAAGCCGGTCATTCGCCAAAATAACGCGCATCCACGCCCGTCTCTCGAGGAGAGACTAGGACGTCCTTACTCGTTTCTTCAGAATAAAATGAGAAGATTATTTGAACTGGCAGTACGCAACAGACTCATCAATCTGCCGAATCCAAAATGTCCGTTGCAGCCAGGCGATCTCAATAATCCCGATTACTGCCCTTACCATCAAACGGTAAGTCACCCGATCGAGGATTGTTTCGTCTTCAAGGGATGGATCGAGGATCAATACCTATAAGGAAAGTTTGCGCTGTCTGGAAAGTGGAAGGTAAACCCACCACAGCCGCACATTCCAAAGAAGACGGACGCACCGGGGGAAACTTGTCATGTGATCTCTCACTCATTGGTGAATGATAAAGAGGCTCCTTACGCCGAGAAACTGAGGGCAGACCCTGAACCAGAAATTCCGCGGCCGTCAGACGAGTTGATCGATGCCTTCCTGAATGAGATTCGTCTGGAAGTTAAAGGCAATCAAGAGCGTGAGATGGCCATACTGGAAGGAGCCAAACACCAATGACTGGACCAAAGAGTCGAGGCACTCCCATCAAATCAAAAGCCATCCGCTGCGGATAAAAACAAATTCAAGACGAGGAAAAGGTTCGCTAAAGCCCTATCAGCGGGAATGGTGCTACCGCCCTCTGAAGAAAATACTCTCGGTGAAGTAGAGATGCATCCTAACTTCTGCTTATATCATCAGAAGATCATACATCCTACCGATGACTGCGACTCCTTTAAGTGTTGGTGGCAAGGGTATGTCGCTCAAAAGCAACACTTCAACAGGACAAAGTGTGGAGCTCGTAGACATCAAAAAAATGCGATAGATGAGCGCAAGGGAGCCGCCGATGACTGTCACAGAGCCGACTCCAAGGGATCGCAAATTATCACCTTTGGAAGTGACTCTGACGAAGAAGCTGCCCTCAACCCTCTCTTCAAGGAATCCATTTCTAAAACGAAAGAATTGGGGAGTTGCGAGAACATTCAGCCGTACAATCTCACGCTACCCGGAAAAAATCTCGGTCCCGCAAACAAGGGATCGAGTAAAAAGGATAAAGGGAAGGGAAAAACAGCCCTCGTAGCCAACACTCAACAGCAATCGAGTGGCCCTAGACCTGTTGTTTGCCGAAACAACAAGCAGCAACCTCTCCAGGAAAAGTTGAAACGTCCTTACTCGTTTCCTCAAAATAAAACAAGGAGACTGTTCGAGCTGGCAATGCGCGACAGACTCATCAATCTGCCGAGACCAAAACGTCCGTTGCGGCCTGGCGATGTTAACGATCTCAATTATTGCCCTTACCACCAAACGGTAGGTCACCTGATTGAGGATTGCTACGTCTTCAAAAACTGGGTTGAAGACCAATACCAACAGGGAAAGTTCGTCATATCCGAAAACTGGAAGGTGAGCCCGCCACAACCGCACGCTCCGAGAAAGACGGATACGCCGGGGGCATCATGCTCATTCATAGAGAAAGGCCCATATACCGAAAAGTCAGTAAACTAGAGATTCGCCTCAAATATGGCGACAACGGACCGCAACGTCCTAAAACTAACGGCGGACCGAAACGTCTTTAAACTAATGACGGACCGAAATGTCCTTAAACTAATGACGGACCGAAACGTCCTTAATTACTATCGCAGCATCTTCAAGCTGACGAGATAAAAAAAACGGTATGTCCATAAGCAAAAAGGGCACGGATGAAAACCCGAAAGGGCTCCGTGAGTAAAAACAGCAGGGCTACCGGTGAGTCTTGTGAAAACCCGAAAGGGCGCAACCTCGTAAAAAAAAAGAATAAAAAGAATAATAAAAAAAAACGGTACGTCCGTAAGCAAAAGGGGCACGGAAGAAAACCCGAAAGGGCTCCGTGAGTAAAAACAGCAGGGCTACCGGCGAGTCTTGTGAAAACCCGAAAGGGCGCAACCTCGTTAAAGGACACTTACAGGGTCCTCTCGACCTTGTAAGGAGAAACCACCCGCGTGAGATCCTTACGACTCACAAGGGAGCAACACACTTAGGGATCCCCACGATTCCTAAGGAGAAAATACACTTGCGAGATCCTCACGACTTGTAAGGAGAACTCTCTTATGGGACCCTCACGGCTCATAAGATTTGAAAGTCTTAGGTTACAGAGACCTGAACCTGTTCTTAAGCAAACCCCCCACAACCTTCGATATTGCCCTACAAGTGGTTCAGGTTTTGACCCTTGTATACAATCTACGGGCGCAAATAAACATTTCCCTAACCAAGTCCCATCCGTGACTGGGGATATGTCCATATGGTGAACAACCCTTATAAGTCCTCTCGACTGATAAGGAGAAAACCCTTTTGTAAGATCCTTACGACTTACAGGGGAACATATACTTAGGAATCCTCACTATCCCTTAGGAAAAAAACACACCTACGAGATCCTCACGACTTGTAGGGAGAAATACCTTTATGAGACCCTTACGGCTCATGAAGTCAAAAGCCTTAGTCAACGGGATCCTAACCCTATTCGCTAAGCCATCTTTGTTCGACATCGACAGAGGCAAATGATGATTCGCTCCTGGCAATATCCCAGTGGTAGCGATGCTGATGCCTAAACCGGTATCAAATTCCAAGCCCTTTCATGGCAAATGATGATTCGCTCCTGGCAATATTCCAGTTGTAGCGATGCCGATGCTGAGATTGGCGTCAGATTCCAAGTTCCACACTCGTGATAAAAAAAAAATCAGCGAGCCATACATGCATACGAAATAGCCGAAATGATGGGGCAACTTGCAATAAAAAGCAGCAAGTGAAAATGTATGCATGCAAAATAGCCGAAATGATGGGGTAACTCGCAATAAAAAGCGGCGAGTAAAAATAAAATAAATAGCCGAAATGATTGGGCAACTCGCAATAAAAAGTAGCGAGTAAAAATAAAATAAATAGACGAAATGATTGGGTAACTCGCAATAAAAAGCAGCGAGTGAAAATAAACTAAATAGCCGAAATGATTGGGCACCACGGAAAATAGCCGAAATGATTGGGCAATCGCGACTTTCGCGGTATAAAAGCTGAAATGATAGAGCATCACGAAAATAAACAATAAAAAAAATATGATGAAACTTTTGCCCTACAGGTGAGATCACGTCGATCCCTGTATACAATCCAGGGGCACAAACAAAGAGGGAACCATACCTTCCCGACAGGCTCCACTAGAAAGCGAAGCCAAATCTCGACAGTTCAACAACAACCTAGAGACAACCATGACATTCGTCTCGATACAGCAGACGCAATGTCAACAATAACGTCCTTCCTCCAACAGGATTTGGACATGGCAAGGCAAACGAAGTGAAAGCCAAATTCCTAGCTTCAAGGTCTTAACGACGAGTCATGTAAAGCCTGAAAGACAACCGGAGATCGTCTCACATCAGTGCGGAATGGTTACCACCTCGACGTTCGTCTCGACACAGCATACGCAATGACAATCAAACAAACGGAGCCATGGCAAAATCCCTAGTTCCAAACCTCGACGGTTCACCAGCAACCTAGAAACAACCGCGACGTTCGTCTCGATACAACAGATGGGATGTCACCCCAGCGTTCTTCCTCCAGCATGGTTCAGACGCGACAATCAAACAAACGGAGCTACGGCAAAATCCCTAGTTCCAAACCTCGACGGTTCACCAGCAACCTAGAGACAACCGCGACGTTCGTCTCGATACAGCAGATGGGATGTCACCTCAGTGTTCTTCGTCCAACAGGGATCAGACGCGACAATCAAACAAACGGAGCAACGAAAAAATCCCTAGTTCCAAACCTCGACGGTTCACCAGCAACCTAGAGACAACCGCGACGTTCGTCTCGATACAGCAGATGGGATGTCACCCCAGCGTTCTTCCTCCAGCAGGGTTCAGACGCGACAATCAAACAAATGGAGCCACGGCAAAATCCCTAGCTCCAAACCTCGACGGTTCACCAGCAACCTAGAGACAACCGTGACATTCGTCTCAATACAGCAGATGCAATGCCAGCAAACGAAGCAAAGGCCAAATTCCTAGCTTCAGGGTCTTGACGGCAACTCACATAAAACCTAAAAGACTATCGGAGATCATCCCACACCAGTGCGGAGTGGTTATGACTCATCGGGGCTCTCCAAAATGAGCCTAACATTAAGTAAAAAGCGGCATGGTAAAATTCCTAACGCTTGCTCTTCCGACGGTCAAACTGCCAAGGAGGATTGCTTGAAGACGTCTTGTCCAGCCCCCGAAGGGATCAGAGACACGGCAGTCGCAGGGCTACTCGAACAGCACGATTGCCTATCGAGGAATATATCAGCTGATGCGACTGTACGACGGCCAAAACCCTAAGTACCACAGACCCTAACGGACTTCTGTCGTAAAGAGCAGAGGTTAACTGTGACGTTAGGATATTCTTGCGAGAAATGCTCGATTCGTCTCAACTTGTGAGGAAATTGATGTCTTTGCGAGAACTTCTCGATGCGGCTCGACTCGTAAGATAAAGCCTTAGGCAGCAAGGATTAAAAAACTTGTTTCCTAAGCACTGAGACCCTGCAAGTCGGCCTAAAACGGTCTCTTGTATACTATTCACGGGTCTCACTCTCCAAAGTCGAATCTCGACAAAGAGAGAAACAACCGCTTACGAGTCCTCTCGACTCGTAAGAGGGAAAATTCTCTTATAAGATCCTGACGACTTATAAGAGAAAATGCACTTAGGAATCCTCACGATTCCTAAGGAGAAAATCCACCTACGGGATCCTCTCGATCCGTAGGGAGAAAAGTCTCTATGAGACCCTCACAGCTCATAGAGTTGAAAAGTCTTAAGCAGCAGATTTGAACCTGCGGCCTAAGCCATCGCTGCCTTTTGAAGAAGCCAATACAGGATGCTCGCTCTATCATCTGTCAACTATATTTACTAAAGCAATATACTGATAATAAAAGAAAGAGGGAAGCGACAGAAAGGACATTCGATTTGCATTTGATCAAGCGTTCGAGACACATCCATTCATGCGTATGCAAAAGACTCAGAATGAGAAATAAGACAAACTGAAATAAAAATTTTTCCATTCATATTTCGAAGGGCTTTTACAATCATAAAGAAATAAATAACGACATTATTGAAATGTTTATAACGGTATAACCTCGGACCCAGGACATGGATTAAGGAACTCGAAAGTAACCTTATCTAAGATTTTCCAAGCCTGGCGAACCATCCTAGTGTGCTTTCTTTCGCGAGCACAAGCGTCGGAGTCCCCACGGATGTCCTTCTCCCTCTAATAAGCAGCGAGTATGGCCGACTGTTGGAAGGCATGGTGCAGGAGATCGACAAGATTGTCTCGCCGTCTCTTCGAGATTAAGTTCATCAAGTACACCGAGTGCACCTTATCCTCGGCGGCATCCAACGCCCTAAGCGGCACACCGGAACAGAATAGGGGAAGCGCTTCCCAGATGGCTCCCACAATAAGCTTCAGGAGGGAGGAACGTCGGGGAAGTAGTTGACCGTTATATACGTCAAAGCGGCTCATGATTTCAGCACACTCCGCGTTTGTGAACTCTCGATTTTGAGAACGGCCAAGTCGGCGGATGTCCCCGTAAGAGATGATCTCGTCAAGATCGTACATGTGGGCGTCCATTGTTTCTGCAAAGGAGAATCAACAAAATTATTAGAGAAACTGATTAAGCAAAACGATATAATGCATCGAGGAATAAAATGCCATCTTTAAACTCCAAGATCCATGAAATACTCCTAAGAGTTCTTTTGTATGATTTGAAAGGAGCAAAGCTCCATTGATGAAATGAGAAAATACAAGGAAGATCTTTTAGAGAGCAGAGCTCTATTAATGGAACCCTAATGGGGTTCTCCTTAGTTCTCCTTAGACCCCTTTAGAGCAAAGCTCTGCTAAGTGAAACCCTAAATGGGTTTTCTTCAGATCAGGGATCTATTGAGAGCAAGGCTCTGTCAATGAAAATTAATTTAATTTAATTTAATTTAAAATTTTTACCTAAAAAGTTTTAAGAGTCTAACTCTTGGAGTTCTTGAAAATAAAGAGCAGGGCTCTAAGATTCTGAAAGTAAAATTTTGAAGATGATGATCATCTGTGGAGGACCAAAGGTCCTATTTATAGGTATCAAATACCCTTTCAACTTCCAAGAGTTGCCGCGACAGTTGGAATTCTGCCACCGCTGCGCTCGCGTTTGGAGGGTCACGTAAGCGCAACGGTGGGGGGCATTTGTTTACCCCAATCAGAGCAAAGCTCTGTTCAAATTCCAAGGCGGAAAACGAAGCAACGCTTCTGCTTCCCCAAATCAGAGCAAAGATCTGTTTTGAAAATTAAAGTGAAAATTAAAGTTAAAATAAATGAAGCAACGCTTCAGATCCCCTGCACTGCGCGCAGAGCGCTACGTGTCAAAATCAGACACGCCAGCGCAGGGAGCGCAGCGCCCAAGGCAGCGCGCCCAATCAGAGCAAGGCTCTATTCAAGACAAAATTAAAGGAAGCAACGCTTCAGTAGCGCAAGCGCTGCGCTGCGCGACACGTGTCAGCGCAGTTGCGCTGCGCGACACGTGTCAGCTGAGTTGCGCTAGCGCAGTTGCGCTAGCACAGTTGCACTGCGCTCTGCGCTGCACGACACGTGTCAAGCGCTGCTGCATCTGCGCCAAACAGAATTAAAATTCCAGTGAGATCTTTCTGTTCTTGTTAAAACAACAAGATTGTCTTCTGTAAAACAGAAGCCCTTGGATCAAAGATCCAACGGTGGGGAAAATTCCCCAAACCACTCAGAGAAAAATCTCTTTAACAAACTTAACAAATCTATGGGCACTATATAAAGACCCCTAGACCCCAAATCAAAAGAATGAACATGGTGAGAGATTGAGAACCTCAAAACAGAGAGAACTCTGAAGAAATTTGAAGAAAAGGTAAAAAGCTTCATAAAATAGAAGAATTTCTTCTAATGGATCATTGATCTAAGAACAAGATCAATGATCTTCATATAATAATAAGTGCTTTACACTCTTTTATGAACCACCGGTTCTCTGAAAACAAGAAAAAACAAGAAAAACTTGTTTTCTTTGATCTAAATTGGATCAAGAAATCAAACAGTGCTTTGCACTTTTTTATGAACCATTGGTTCTGGAATCTAAAAGATTCTCAAGTTAATAGTGCCTTACACTTGCAAAACTGCACTGTTGCGCTCTTGGGTTGGCGCAAGCTACCAGAGAGCGCCATGTGTCAGCACCTGAACTATTTGCACTATGCGCTTTTGAAAAAGAGCCTTGCTCTCTGAAATTGGCGCAACTCACCAGAGCACGCCACGTATCAGCAGCGCAAGCGCAGCGCACTGCGCTTGTGTGACACGTGTCATCACCACAAGCGCTTGCGCTCATTGATTGACGCAACTCACCAGAGCGCGCCACGTGTCAGCAGCGCAAGCGCAGCGCACTGCGCTTGCGTGACACGTGTCATCACCACAAGCGCTTGCGCTCATTGATTGGCGCAAGGCGCCTGACAAATGCAATGCAATTCTTTTACTAAAGGGCCAGGCCCAAATCAGAAAGGCATAGTAGGCCAAATTAAATTGCAATGCAATAAAAGGGCAGAGCCCAAATAAAATGCAGAGCCCATACAAAATTGGTGTTCTGCCTTATTTATAAATGGGCAGAGCCCAAATAAAATAAAAAGGAAAATGCAATGCATTATTTAAAAAGGGGCCAAGCCCTAGCACAGGCCAAAAACAAATAAAAGCGTTGAACATTTTTCAACTGGACTTAGCCCAATCATGGCCGTAAGTTCTCAAATTAAATTGACTGAGCACAGCTGCTCTCTTAAATCAATTTACATCCGGTTCGAGGGTATATCTCCGAACTCCTTTGACTCCTATCGTTGTAATCCTTCAACAACGTCAGAGAGGTGACGGGTCCCGACAACCACACATCAACATGGACTGTGGGGTCCTTAAACCCATGGACCGCAACGTCCTTAAACTACTAATGGACCACCATGTCCCTAAACTGGAATATGGACCGCAATGTCCTTAAACTACCTATGGACCACTACGTCCCTAAACTGGAACAATAGAGCCCTCAAACGCTCTTTTGTTGGATCTAAACGATCCCGTTTAAGTTGATCTTAGTCTCAAATATGGCTAACATATCTTTAAACATTAAAACAGACTTTAGTCCCAAATTGGATTATAAGACCCCCAATCAACTTTGGTTCAAGAGTACATCTCCGAATTCCTCTGACACATGTCGTTATAATCCTTCAACGTCATCAGAGAGGTGACGGGTCCCGACGACCATATATTAAATGGACCACCATGTCCCTAAACTGGAAATGGATCTAGACGATCCCGTTAAGTTGATCTTAGTCTGGAAATTAGACTAACGTATCCTTAACAAACGTTTAAGTTGATCTTAGCCTCAAAAATGGCTAATGTATTCTTAAACCAAAACCCAAAACCTAAATCTAAGAAAATACGGATTTGGACTAATCCACGTCCTACGGGCGACGAAATAAATAGTCTCCGTATACAATCCATGGGCAACCACAAACAAAACAAACACACACGACACGAAGTGAAATTCTGGAGAAGAAGAAAGTGATTACCGCGATGCGGTAGCGTAATTAACTGCAGGGGCTTACGCCTGCAGGGAAGAGCGTCCCCACAATAAAAAACCCCTCTAGCGAGGGGGAATCTGACGAAATCTGGTACATCGGCCGCATCCGTCTAAACCTCCGATACACGGTGCCATAAATCAACTTGGCATCTTCGGAGAGGTGAACGGATAAAACCAAATAGCATCTGTCCCGAATCTCAGGCAAGGCGTCTTATCGCGTCTCCGCCGCCATTCGGAGGGGAACACCACGTTCAAGAGAGCATGCAAAACGGTGGTTTTTGGGTACAGTCCCGAGTCACATGGAGGCAATGAGCGATAAGAGGGGATTCGTCTCTCCCGGTATTCGGGGTTGATGTTGCGCTATACTCGATTGGCCATAACAGGAAGTCCCTGGCCAGGGCTGATACAGAGATTTACTGGTAAGTGTTATCAGTAGTTTCTCGACCCGTTATGAGCCTCACATCGGCATAACTTATCAAGTTATTGGGGTTTGACGTTTACCACCCCCAGATTCGATATGCGACATATCAGACGAAGAGACCGGACTGTACGGTAGTGTTACTCATTGGATTCACGGGAGTGTGAACAAGCTTGCTTGTTGATCTTCTGATCGCTAAATACCCGGGTAGCTGTTACGTCCAACTAGTACCGCTGACGGCTTATGGGTGACTGATATGATCATCAACTACTGCTGGCGTATTGACGAGTCTTTAGAGTCCTACACAGAGGTTTCCTAGCTCATACGAAACGAAGTAGGGTACATATGTGATATGTGCGGGACCGAGATTGATACTTGTATGTGATACAGTATTCTAATCTCGCGATATAGGTTATATGTGATATAACCGGATTATTGAATTAAGTGTTGATTCAATAATTTGTTATATGATTTTAGTCGGTTGTATGTGATATAGCCGGATTATTAAATCAAGTGTTGATTTAATAATTTAATGAATGATTATATATTTGATATATTAATATACATTAATTAATATTTGCTCACTTAAGAAATTGTTTTCTCTAAATACATTTAAATATATATGTGATATATATTAATATATTTGTTTATGTGTCATGCTAGATGATACATAGGACTTGGGTGTATGAGACCCATACCTAACTTAAGATAATTTCGATGTTTAAATATTAAGGGAAAAATCAAAATTAGGTGGAAATTAGCATGGCTAAGATGCTTGTAGAAGCATGTAGAAGTATTGACTTTAGTCTGCTAATTTTGTTTTACTCTAGATATTTATTAACCTAACCATTATCTTTAACCATGGTTTAGTCTCTAAATGAGTTATATGAGATATTTTCTTACCCATGGTTCATGACTTGAGATCACATGAGTTTCTTCTTCATCTCCTTCATTGCTCTCTAGCTTTCAAGTGAGAAGAAAAAGAAAAGGAGAAAAATAATTCTAAAGTGAGCAAAATTCCTACTTCATCAATCTATATCAAACTAACTATTTAGTACAGGTTGTTTACTTTACTAATTCATCAATTAGTGAAGAGGTAGATTGAGTTAGCGATTCTTCGATGTAGTTCATCTTCGGCCTCGAAGATTTTTGAGCAAGCTCGTTCCTTTCGCCTAGTGGAGCCTGAGGAGAGTCCGGGAGACCACTGCTTGGAGTAAAGAGACTACTACATGGATCTTTAGAAGTGAAGGACCGGTCTACAAAGGTTGTGTTCCTATATCACTTAGTATAATGTTTGTTTACATGCTATAAATACTCTAATTCTCTAATTAGATCCTTGGTTCGGGCTCGCTCGGTACCCTAAATTTTTTTAAGTTGCATACTTGATGCTTGCCGAAATCGTGTCGGGGTGCTAAGCGAACCCAGCAGTGGTATCAGAGCCATGCTAGAGCATTAGGAGTAGCCTAGACGAAGTTAAAGTGTTCGATCGACTATTCAAAAACCGGAAAACCCACTCACTGGAAAAAATTTCAAATTTTGGAAATTTTCTAATTAAAAATATTCAGAAAATTGTGCAGGGTTTTCTATGGACCCACAAGAAAAATGACGGTCCAACTCGACTAAATGGCCGCGGAAGCGCGGCCAAAGCATGCCTTTGGCGGCGGTTCCGCGGAGCCGTTGGTGAGGCAGGGAACGTTCCTTCTTGTGTAGGTCCGTAGGTATTTGGGGCACTCTCTAGGTATTTTTAACTGTGACCCAAGTGTTGAGATCTCTGGGAATTTTGGGTGTTTGATAAATCGATCGAAATGTTTAATATCGTCTAGATATTTGTGATTTGTGATACAATATTTGGAATCCACAATAATTGGTTTTATGAAAACTAATTAGTGTTTTGTAAATCTAGCAATTTAGTCTCTTTTGATCGGTTGCCACGGGGTTTTGATTCGGATCAAAACTCTATCGCAATCTCGTATAGTACGCGAACACTTGCCAGGTAACACTACTCGATAGCCACGCCCTATAGCCCCGACCAAGTGACTGTAGGAGAACCCCGTAGCCAAAAGCATCCGTTCGGGTGCTCGCGGCCGCAGTGTTCCTCCTAAGTGCACTTCATCGATGGTATCGGGGGTGCGGCCGTCTACTAATGTTTCCGACGAGCATTCGATCTTCTGTTGGGAATCTTGTTGAATTGCCCGACTGGACATTGAAAAATATTTTCAATTTGAGACTAAAATGCCGGGTTTATAATGTTAGGCATGAAATTCGGAATATGTGATATTCCGGGTTTATGATGTCTAAGGAAATTATATGGTTAGGCATGAAATCGGAAGTATGTGATATTTCAGGTTTATGATGTCTAAGGTGGTTGCGGATTCCAATTATTATAGTTTTCACTTTTTTTTCTGCGATCGTAAGTGTAATATGTGGTGTATCGCCGGTTTCTTTGCTATATGTCAACGAAGATTGGGATACGTATATTTACTTACGTTGATGACATGTGATGTTATGTGTTGCTGTGATATGTTATATTGGATCGTCGTGCTTGAATAGCCGGGGTTTTTTGCGTGAGATGAGAGTTTTTCTTTTTCATTTATGTAAAAACTTATATATAATATTCTTTTATTGGGAAACTTCCGGGTTGAGGATGATGTCACCACTGATGTATATTATTTATTTTTCCGTATTAGGATAGACCCAAGGTGGGGTGAACAAGTAACCGGGTTCTAGAGTCCAGTGGGAGACCATCTCGAGGAGTCGAGTCCGGGTCTCCTAACTCTAGAATTGGTAGGGTTGCTTGCTGTCTCGTAGGGGTCTAGGGATATGGGTTTGGCTATTCATCGCGACCGTGGAATCCGTGTTTTTTAGTGGCTTAATTTAAAACACGGAGCTCCTAATATATCCAATATTTCATATGTTGACTTCTGCTGCAATGTTCTATGAAGAGATCATATAACTGCCTGAGAAAAATGCTTTATATTATATATATGATATATAATAAACGTTGCTTATGTTTTGCATCTGCGCTAGTCCTGCCCCCGTTCTTCCGTTAGTTATCTAACCTAACGGTGCATGACGGGACCCCGTGACGAATGCGGATGGTATAAGCGTACGTTATATAAGTGTTTTTGTTTCTTTATCTATGATGCTTAGGAAGCATAAATGATGGGAATTCATTAATGAAATTAATGAAAAGGAAAGAAACCCAATGATGTTGTGGAATCAAATTTTCAAAACTGGTAGCTCTAGTTCTTACTTTGCATAGCAGTATTCTTTTATGAATATCCAGCACCTCATTCGATGAGGAATTAGCCGAGATCCCTTCACTGGGAATGACCTCTTTAGAAAAATCTAGCAAATGCTACACCCACTCGGTTTATTTTGAAAAACTCGATTTTAAAAAGCGGAGCTTAAACCACTCCTTTTCAAAATCACTCGATTATACAACGATATCAAGTTGATTACGCAAAAGATTTTCTTAAAAACCTGTCGTAGCCCTCCGTCATTTCAGATAAGTGCTATTTAGTATTCGTGCTGCATTTGTTGACCTTGTTAAAGCGTAGTGTGCGGTAGCTAATTAGTGCTTATCTGCAACCATATGATGCGATTGGATTAGGGTAGTCGTACGACTTTGTTGACCTTGTTAAAGGTCGTACGGGTGGGTTTAATTCAATCAGGAAATGACGGGTTGAACTTGGCTAGCGCTTATGATTTGTGACCTTGTTAAGCTCATAAGTTTTTAGGGGCAAAATATTATTGGGAATTTTAAGTGTTGAAATTTGCAATGAGATTGCATACCTTCTATGAGATAGTTGGATCCCGATATTCACTGCGAGTAAGAGTTACTCCTGAGAGAGTTTTGCACTTTATAATTAGCCAATCAAGTAGGTGTCTAGAAAGGTATCAACGGGGCTATGCCTCTGAGAAAATGAGGTTCATTTTAATTAGGTCCGTGTGAAAGCACGGGGAACCTCCCTCAAAATACCGACACTGGCCTGGCTGAAAGATTGTCGAACTTATAGGGTTAATTAATCCCGGTTAGTCTTACCTTTTAGGTTTTGAAGGAAGATTTGATAAAAACTGTGGGAGCCATCCTGATTAAATAAAATAATAACTAATCTAATCTTGCAAGAGCGCACACAGTTTTTTCTTCTATTTCTCTCCAGGTAGTGACCATGCCATGCCTTAATCAAG